>JAGIQG010000018.1:19692909-20911833 GCA_024679065.1 Sphyrna mokarran
CATTGACATAGTAAAGAGTATGTTCTCCTCTACACTTCCTGAGGTCCATGTGACAATAAGGGAGAGATTATTGTCCTCGCACCAGTTACCAGATTCTCTATCTCATTCCTGTACTCTGTCTTGTCATTGTTTGAAATCTGACCCACTATGGTGACATCTTCAGCAAACTTGAAAATTGAGTTGGAGGGGAATTATTGCAAATCTTGACAGAAATCATATTCACTCATTTTCCCCGCTTCTTGCCGGCAATGCCTACTTTTAATAGATTTCAATAAATTTAAATAATATATGCTCCATGCTTAATTATCTCTCCCTCATTAATTTTCACACCTCACTAACACTGCGTCACGTTGGCAACGTTTACAGCAGGTTTAGTCAAATGCAAGCCTGTCGAGGGGTAAAGGTAACTATAGGCTGGCACTGGGCCTGGGGAAACCCTAGGGGGAGCCTCACGTGCGGGGAATCATCTGTTTATGGTGGTGAGAGAGAGTGCACACGGTGAAGGGTGGTGGTGTAAGGGGAAGCTGTGCAAGCAGTAATTGAGAGTAGGGGTACCCAGATACCTCGGTGGGGGGAAGGGGTGGGGGGTTTAATTGTCATTATTTGTATCATAGGGAGGGTGATTGGTGTGTTATTATTATTTGATTGCATAAGAGGGTGGGGAGGTGGAGTTACTCATCTTTGTAAAAAGAGTATCTCAATCTCTGTGGAGCCTGTTCCTAATTCTAAGAGTCCCCCACTCTACCAGGGTGATGGCACAAACTATGCCTATTCTTTTGGTTTCAAAGTGCCAAAAATGGGAAAGAAAACAGACTGGTAAAGCTAGAGAGTTTCACACTGGTTTTCTCACAAGAATTGACACTTTGACAAATTTTCTTAAGATTCCACCATAGTGTTTCTTACTACTTCAGGATATTACAAAGCATTTTAGGGTCAAGTTTTGAAGTGTTTCACTGTTAAAATATGTCCAACCATGAGAGTTGACTACACACAGCAAGATCCCACAACTGAAATATGATAATCACCAGATAACCTTTTGTATGAGGGAAATATGGCCAATATTTATCCAAGAGGGAAAATGGGGTTTCAAATTAATGTTTCATCAAAAGATGACAATAATAACAAACTTGGATTTCAGAAACATGCAAATGTCGGAAAGAGGACAAGACAAAATGAAGAACTGCACAGTAAAGTTAGCAAAAACACAGCAAAACACCTAGTTTCAGGACTATGAGGATGCAACGCTGTCGTTTTTCAGCCAAGCCAGTTTCTCATCATCAGAACCAAAAGAGCAGAACCTGTGGCTTGCAGCAAGCAAACATATACTCAGGGATTGACAACAGTGCTCGGGTTAGAACAACAGGTTATACCTCTAGTTGTGCACTTCTCACTGGGCAAGCATCCTTCTCCATGAAGCCCATGGAAAGATCTATCAATGATTCTCTTGTCCTTCGTGACTATCATAACAGACACTAACAATAATTTTTATTTTTATAATCCTTCAATGTATTAAAATATCCCAATATACCTCACAGGACTAATATAAAACAAAATTTGACATCAAGCCACATGTGGAGCTATGATAGGTGACCAAAAGCTTGGCTAAACAGGTTTTAAGGTGTGTCTTAAAGGAGAATGTCTTAAGATGTGTCTTAAAGCAGAGAGATGGAGATGTTCAGGGAGGGAATTCCAAAACTGAGGCCCTTTGCAATTTAAGGCATAGCCATTCAGTGGAGGAGGAATTAAGAAATCAGGATTGCTTAAGAGATTGCAAAGAGAGAAGCTATCGCTGATGGCTGAAGGCGAATACAGATTAGGAGGGACAAAGCCATGGAGAGTTTTGAAAACAAGGATAGGAATAAGTCGGAGCCAATGCACAGGAATGATGGGTTGCTTCAGTTAGGACGTAGGAAGTAGAGTTTTGGATGACCTCAAGTTTATGGAAGGAGCATGTTAGGTTTGGGAATAGGCAAGATTAGAGGTAAAAAGGCATGGATACAGGTTTTAGCAGCAAGTGAACTTGTTTCTTTTGTTCATTCATGAGATCTGGGTCTTCTGGCTCGGCCAGCCTTTATTTCTTATTCCAAATTGCCCTTGGGCACTCAATGGTGAGCTATCTTAAACTGTTGCAGTCAATGTGGTGTGGCTACACTCAGTGCTGTTAGGGAGGGTGAAGCAGGATTTTGACTCAGTGACAGCGAAGGAACAGCAATATATTTCCAATTCAGAAAGGTATGGCCTGGAGTGAAACTTACACATGATGGTGTTCCCATGTGTCTGCTGCGCTGTCCTTCCAGATGGTAGTGGTTCTAAGTTTGGAAGGTGTGGCTCAAGCATATTTCCTTTGACAGATGTTAAGTTAACTGGCTTGCTGTTTCTTGCTTTCTGTCTCCCTTCATTTTTGAATAAAGGAGTTATGTTTGCTATTTTCCAATCAAATGGAACTTTTTCTAAATCCAGAAATTTTGGAAAATTAAAACCAATACATCAACTATCTCACTGGCTACTTCTTTTCAGACTCTAAGATAAAATCATTCAGGATTCAGGGACTTGTCAGCCCACAGCTCCCAACAGTTTGCTCGGTATCACTTTCCTGATGATTGTAATTTTCTTGAGTTTTTCCTTCTCTTCTACTTCCTGATTTACAGCTTTTTCTGGGATGTAACTTGTATCTTCCATGTTGAAGGTATGCAAAATAGCTGCTCAATTCATTTCCCATCTCCTTATTTTCAATTAATAATTCCCCAGATTCACGATCTTTTATAGAACCAGTGCTCATTTTCTCAACTGTTTTCTCAACTATAGAAACTCTATCAGTCATGTTTCTAGCTACTTTTTCTCATCTTCTGATTTTCCATCCTTTTTATCTTTTAGTTATTCTTTGCTGATTTTTAAAATATTTTGTGCAATCTTCTGATCTGCTACCCATCAATTATATGTTTCTTCTTTCAGTTTGATACCATCTTTAATTTTTTTGAGTTAACCACAGATGGTGGGTGGGCCCTCCCTTTGGTATCTGTCTCTCTTGTTGGAACGTACCTATTCTGTGTATTCTGAAATATCCCTGTAAATGTCTGCCATTGCATCTTTATTGACATATCCCTTAATCTAATTTCCCAGTTCACTTTAGTTAGCTCTGCTTTCATGCACTCATGCTAGTCCTAGACCTACTACTGTCTCCTTCAAACTGAGGTTGCACTAGTCAACTCTGCTCAGCATCACCTAATGGAGACTGGCATGGCAGTCTCTGTTGCATTTGTTGCAGAGGATGACAGTGGGTTGAGAAGGTGCCTCATTAACTGGCTTCTCCTCCTCTAGATTTTTGCCCTTCCAAACAATCAGTTTCCGAAGATCACGGCTATTAGGAACTGTCTCTCAGCTGTCTGTCAATTTATGCCATCTTTGTATTTCACTTAAAGATTTACTTCTAGTCAAGCTATGGCCATCCAGGGAATCGTGATCCAGTGGCCAATTCAACATACAAGAGATCATTGGGTATACGGCCATCCTCCATTCAATAACCTTGACTGAACCAGAGCAGATATCATTGGCTGAGTAATGAGTGTATGTTAGTGCAATTAACACAATCCAGGACATCCGAGTTGGTGATCTTGATTTGCCATGAGGTGCCAAAGGGACACTTGAGATCGCAAAGGTGGAAACTGCTCAGTCTTTTCTCTTACTGAGCCTATGTTTTCGTATGTCACTAGTTTGCGGTGCACTGAGGATGCATGTGTGATCGACTTGAAATTTACTGCACTCAGTCAGATTGCTTTTTTCCATACTCTGGGTGGAATTCTTGATTGCTATCACCAACAGATTCAATGGTGGCTGGGAGATAAAAATTTGGCAGGAGGCCCAAAAAACAATTTTACTCCAGTGCAAATTTTCTGTGGGATCTTCTACTGGTGTCTATCGTGGCAAATCAGGAATCCCATTGGAGACCTGTGTGAAACCCATTTGTTAATAGAATGCAGATAAAAGCCCACCTGGAATCTTGCCCCCCACACTCAGTACTCTAGGATGCCAGTGGGAAAACACATTGATCAAGAACAGCCTGGAGTTACCTCAAGAGAACCACCTGGAGTTATCTGCCTGAGGCTGTCTCCAGAATTTGGAACAGAGGCTGTCTGGCAGTGGAACATCACAGCAGTGGATGAGGGAGTATCTAACTGGTGGACATTGTAGTTTCAGGTCATCGAGGAGGTCCATCCTATAGCATCAGAGTGTTCCTGGAGATCTAACTTCTTCCTTCAGGTGGTCCACCTTCTTTCTTCAACTGTGGATCAATGATGTCAGGTGTCTTTTAAATAGTCTTGCCTAGTGATTGTCGAGCAGTATTCATTCATCTGTGGTCTGCATGGTCTTCCCAATGTACCATGACTCGGGACATCCTTTCCTGCATGATGGTGGGACATGTGACAGCAGGTCCTCCCTGCCATGGGAAGATGGCACAGAACACCTAGATGCATAATTAATGTGTTTAGGGCCAAAAAATATAACAATCTCCCATTGCCCTCCACAGTAGCAAATACTTCCTACCTCCAGCATGTAACTTTGTCCCAGTTGGGAAAATACTGCCCTCTTTCACTTAGCCAGTAAATAATACTGCAGTTTCTATGACTTACATGTTGATTGCAGCCCCAAGTAACAGATTGCTGGTGATTATTGAAGTGAGATATGTGAAGACATCTATACTGAGAAATACAAAGGGAGGTGGATGTGCAAGTCGCCAGTGTTATTTCACCTGGAGATTATGTGGTGGAAGGAAACAAAATCTTTATCTTATTAAGTATTTATTGGATTGTATCAGTATTCATTTACTGTCCCAGCACATCAAACAGTCAGCACTAATTTATTTTTGCAGATACCCGGGGTTTGTGCTTTTTCTTACTCAAACCTCATTTACGATTCAGGCCACCCTGCATCATTTATCATAAAGTGTTGTATTGCTTTCTTATTGTTGGAACGTTCTGCAAATGATCCTCTTAGTACTACAAAATGGACTGAAAATGGATGTTAAAAATATGTTGGAATTACGTTAGTGTCATTTCTTTCTACCTTTAGGCAAGTCATTATGCTGCCTGTCACAAGGTAGGAATGAAAAAAAACATAAGTGCGCATTATTGTTACATAAATTAGGATTTGCAAATACTGTGTTGGGACCACAGAAACTGATGCTTCAGGCTGAGGGTGTTTATGGCTGTAACTGCTGTATCTTAGCTGAAGAGCAGAGTTTGTTCAATCATGTTTGCAGTTCTGATTTACATTTCCAAAGGGTTTATTTCAAAATAATTTTGATTCTTTCAAGCTCTTTGTGACACTTCAACTCCTTAAAAAAAAGGGCAACATTGCTTGTGGTTGACAGCATTTTCCCCTATTTATTTTGTGTCCAAAGTATTGCATAAGTGGAGAGGATATAACCTCACACTGCATGTTTAATTTGTAGTATTTCTGAGCACCTTTTTAAATTTTGTTACTGTCAATTCCACCTCATTCAAACTTGCTTAATTTAAAATGAACCTCAATAAAAATGCCTCCTTATGCAGTTTTATCCAAATTGATTAATTTGTGGCAAAGACATAAACTCGGGGCAATCAATGTACGACAGTCAATAAACCTAGAAAGGAATTTGAGAGAAACATCCTTATCTGGGGAGCAATTAGAATTGGAACTCATTACCACATGGGAGTACTTGTGTTCAACTTCTGGATAATTCAAATCTTTATTGTGCAAACATTTTGTTTGGATTAACAGATTATATTCAAAAATAATCATGTCATTTTCAAGCTTTTTTTTTCATAGAATCCAATCATTGAATCGTAGGATCCCAACTGTGCAGAAGGAGACCATTTGGCCCAATAAGTCTACACAATCCCACCCAGGCCTTAATCCCATAATCCCACATATTTACCCTGCTAATTCCTCTGAACGTGGAGATGCCAGCGATGGACAGGGTAAACACAGTAAGAACTCTCTCGACACCAGGTTAAAGTTCAACAGTTTTATTTGTTGCAAATGCCTCTAGCTTTTGGCTATTCCTTCATCTGGTGGGTGGGAGTTCCGATCACAACAGGGCATATAAAGACACAAACTCAATTTACATGAATAATGATTAGAATGTGAGTCTTTATAGCTAATCAAGTCTTAAAGGTACAGACAATCTGAGTGGAGAGGGCATTAAGCACAGGTTAAAAAAATGATATTGTTTCCAGACAGGAAAGTTAATGAGATTTTGCAAGTCCAAGCAAGTCGTGGGGGTTACAAATGGTGTGACATAAACCCAAAATCTTGGTTGAGGCCACCCTCATGTGTGCGGAAGTTGACTATCACTCTCTGCTCAGCAACTCTGCGCTGTTGTGTGTCGTGAAGGCCGCCTTGGAGAACACTTACCCGAAGATCAAAGGCCAAATGCTCGTGACCTCTGAAGTGTTCCTGAACAAGAAGAGAATAGTCTTGCCTAGTGATTGTCGAGCAGTGTTCATTCATCCGTGGTCTGCATGGTCTTCCCAATGTACCATGACTCGGGATATCCTTTCCTGCAGCATATTAGGTAGACAATGTTGGCCAAGTTGCCTCCACAACTTGCCTGGACTTGCAAAATCTCACTAATTTTCCTGCCTGGAAACAATACACATCTTTTTAACCTGAACTTAATGCTCTCTCCACTCAAACTGTCTGTATCTTTAAGACTTGATAAGCTATAAAGACTCACATTCTAATCACTATTCATGCAAATTGTGTCTGTGTTTCTTAGAAACTATCTCATTAACTGAGCTTTCAATGAATGCCCCTGATATCTCTTCACTTGGTTATGTCAGATTTAATCCAGAACAGATCCCTGTGATGCACCTTGGGATTTCTTTTACAATGTTAACTGTGATATGTAAATTCAAATTGTTATTGTGGTGAGGGATAAGGATCACAACAAAATCCAATCCTTTCCTGGTCTATACGGTTCACCACCTCACTGCACAAACTTAATAACCTATTTATAGAACCAAGTTATTACTTTCTGAAATTAGATTTTCAGCTGTATTTAGCTAGGCAAACAACAATTGTCTCGTTCCTTAACTGAACCAAAGTCACCTATGATCAATGTAAAAAATATTTATGCCGCCAGTGATGATTAATATATTTTACCAGGGATGAACTAAAGCTTTTAAATTTCAGGATATAGCTTGTCCCAAGAAATTTAAAAAGCTGTGGTCAGAAACTGCCAATTAAAAATCTGTTGAAGATATCAGATGCTCAAGCCAATGCCTCAACCCGATTTTACCATTGCGTCGTGCTCATTTTCCAATGCGGAAACTTAGTAAAGTCGGGCATAAGGCTATTAATGCGATCTGTGCCCACGTCCATGCAGATGCCCCCTTTACTAAGGCCTGAAAATGGCTGCAATCTGAATCGCATCCGAAATGGGTGCAATGACGATTTAAATGCATTTGTGTATTAGAGGTGCCCGCTCAACTTTACCAATATTTCTCTGTTTACCATCGCATTCATACATCCAGATTCAGTGTTAAACAGACATACTCAGCAAAGGTCCGTTTGGGCTCTCCAGTTTTTGAAGAGGTAAGTTCAGAATTTCCAACGGCTCTCTGACTCAGATCTGTGGTGGTGGTGATGGTGGTGAGGGGGCAGGGGGAGGAGGAAGAGTTCAGATCATTCTCTGGTGAGGGGGGAGAGGGATGAGGAGGTGGGTTAGATGTATCTCAGCTTGAGGGAGGGAGGGAGGTGGCCACATGATTGTCTGATTGGGAGGGATGGGGTAGGAGACAGATGAAAGCCCAATCATTCTCTGCTGGGGCAGTTGGGGAGGGGGGTGGGGGGAGGGAGGCCAGATCATTGTCTGGTTGGGGAAGGGTGGAAGGGGGAGGCAGAGAGATTCAAGTTGTGTATATACCTTTGAAAATGCATGACATACTAAAGGCTTCATAGAATCATTTGCGTGCAGAATGTGGGCATTCAATCCATGGAGTCTGCACCAACTCGCTGACACATCACCTTACCCCATGCTCTGTACCTGTATCTCCACGAATTTACCCCACTAATTCTCCTAACCTACATATCTTTGGACACTAAGGGACATATCTACATAACCAATCAACATAACCTGTGCATCTTCGGACTGTGGGTGGAAACTGGAACACCAGGAGGAAACTGGAGTAGATGGAGGAAACCGTGCAGACACAAGGGGAATTTGCAAACTCCACTTAGACAGTCACGCAAAACCAGAATTGAACCTGGGTCTCTAGTGCTATGAGGCAGCAGTGCTAACAAGTGTCACCATATTGTGGGAGCGCCCTACCATGCCCGAGTTTCTTCTGGAGCAGTTACTTCAGGTATTTGGTGTCAGGCACATAATTGAAATGTCCTTAGAGCTGATTTTATGTTATTAGCCCTTCAACGCTGGGCATGTTGACAGGGAAGAGGAGCCTCCTCTGCTATCAGATTGCCTTTCTTGCCTTTGGATTTGAAAAATATTTTAAAGGCATTGTTGGTGGCATGTCTGCAATACTTAGCAAAACCTGCTGTAGATGGTTCGAATCTCTGAAGCATATCAAAGTATGGAGATCACTGCTGTGAATGTGTACAAATACACACACAAGAGAGAGCCAACAAAGCAACCTTCATCATAATTAAAAAGGGACTATTGTAATAGTAATTCAGTAATTGAGTTTTATTGGTAACTGAATAGAAATGGTTTATACAACCCCAAAACATCAAAGTCCTTTTGCAAATTTGGCAGAATTCAAACATCTGAAATGACTTAGCAAAGAGCCAAAGATATTAGTATTAGGAACTGTATGGCTGAGGAACCAGCTTAGCAGTCAATCAGATGCACAAAGCTTTTGTTTATTTGTGATATAAGGATCCTTAACCTTACAGCTGAGACACTAATGGTTCCAAATCCTTTTCACAGGCATTTGCTAGAAGCAAAGAAACTGAGAAGCTAGAACCTCAAGGCATCTAGATTAGGCTCTAACATTGCAAGTAGAAAGTTGCAAACATTAAGGATCGCAGTGAACCTTATTATCATCTTGAATAGTCCATGCTTCCAAAGGTCAACAGCACCTAATTCTTGCTGAATAAATGGAAACTCTAGACAACAATCCCAAAAATTCTAAAATTAAAACAAAATACTAGAAAAACTCAGGAAGTATGGCAGCATTTGTCAAGAGAGAAACAGAGTTACCGTAAGTGTAGTATGACCCTTCTTCAGAACTGGCTAGCTCTATAACTCTCTATGATTACTGTACCAATCCAATTCTGGCCTCTGGCTGTCAATTCCTGACTTATTGCTCCATCAACATCTACAGCTGGCTGGTCTAAGCACTATAAATCTCTTTCTCACAACATCTCACTGCTGAATTTCCTGCTTAAGGCATAACTCTGACCAAGTCTTTGGTCATCTGTCCTAATCTCAACCTCATCTTGAGGTCAAACATGATACCAAAAGTTGTGAAGAGATTGTTTTAATCCTTGTCTGTTGCCAAGGGAAGGGGTGGAGTTGGTATCTGGGAAATGGAGTTTGGATTGAGGACCAAAAACAATGGTTTTAGTCTTTCCAGTATTTAACTGGAGGAAACTTCTGCTCATCTGGTACTGAATGTCAGATAACCAGTCAGATAATTTAGCGATAATGGAGGAGTCGAGACAGGATCATGGTGAGGAGTAGTGTGGTCCACGTACATGTGAAAACTATCGCTATGCCTTTGGATGTCAGATAAAAAAACAGGATGGCCCAACAATAGAATCTTGGAGGGGCAGAGATAATTGTTTGGGAAAGGGAAAAAACCATTGCAAGTGATTCTCTGGTTATGGTTAGTTGAGGATAGAATTGGATTAGAACAGTGCCGCTCAACTAGGTGATAGTGGAGAGATATTTTATGTCAACTGTGTCAAAAGCTGCAATCAGATAGAGAAGTATTAGGAAGCTCCTGAGAGTCCATCTGGACATTTGCAAACTGCAAGTGCACACACACAGCTACCATTATTTTCAATTGATAATTTGATTTTGTGTCACATTTGAGTTTGATAATGTTCCCATGAAACGGCTTAAGTCATTTTACTATGTTAAATGTACCTTATAAATGCAACATAATCATTGTTGTTTTTGTCTATGCAAAAGACACTTGGGAACACTACCACTTGGAGGTTCCCCTCCAAGTCTCTCGCCATCCTAATTTGGATATATGTCATCATTTCTTTGCTGTTGCTGGGTCAAAACCTGGAACTCTCTCCCTAAAGCACCATGGGTGCCTTACAGTGGTTCGAGAAGGCAGGTCACTACCATTTTCTCCATTACAACTAGGGATGGACAATAAATGCTGGCCTAACCAGTGATGCCCCTATCTTGTGAATGAATGTTAAGAAAACTTACCTTAGATTCAAAGGATCAGAAAACGTTGGGAAAACTCATTGTGTTTGGTAGCATCTGAGACAGAGAAACAGTTAAGATTTTGAGTCATATACAAATCTACCTTCCCTCAGTTCTAAAGAGTCATATTCAGTTTGAAACATTAACTGTTTCTTCATAGGTGCTGTCAGAATTGCTTTTCCAATACTTCTTTAAAATTTCATATTTGTAGCATTTTGCTCTTATTTATATAAAAGGATCAGTTTGCACACAGCTGACAACAGTCATCCATTTATTTTTGAATCTGCCATTGGAAGGCCCTATCCGATGTTCTTTGTTACACATCAAATTAACCGGACATGACACAATGCTTGCGTTACAACACAATAAAGTGTTATAGCAAATGCTCCCTCTAAGCCTGTAAGTACCCACAGGTTGGGCACAAGGCAGCCCATTTAATTTCTTCATTTGTTTTTTTAAAAAATCACCTACGTACTAAAATTAGAGGATACTTTGGCATGATTTGGCTATACTGATAAATAAGGTTGTCAATTCAAGCCTTTTAAACTACAAAACATTTGAGAACAAAATAATCTATACATTCTGCAGAGATACATTTATACAAAAATCTGAAGTCACGTACCAACCAACTCAAGAACAGCTTCTTCCTGGCTGTTGTTAGACCTTGTATTAAGTTGATCTTTCTTTACCTCCTAGCTATGACTGTAATACTGCATTCTGCAGTCTCTCTTTTCCTTCTCTATGAACTGTATGCTTTGTCTGTATAGCACGCAGGAAACAATACTTTCCACTGTATGTTAACATATGTGACAATAATAAATCAAATCAAATCAGATGCAGGAAATACAAATGATTTTGGGATCAAATTCTAAAGGTCAAATTATGAATTGAAAATAATGGTTGATTGGTGTATACACTGCTGGAATACATTTTTTGCAATTTGCAAGTATCCAGACTGGGTCACAGGAGTCACCTCATCCTTCTTGACTTGGGTTTTGTTGCCTTTTGACATGGTGGATCACAAAGTTTTCCTCTAATATCTCTTCACTATTGTCCAGCTAAGTGGAATTTCTCTCATCTGGTTCCATTCTTATTCAGAGTAACACCTGTAATGGTTCTACTTTCTGGTTCAATACCACTAGCTGTAACTTCCACCAATGATCTGTACTTGGCCACCTCCTATTCTTCATCTACGCATGTTGCACAGCAAAGCCTTCTGAAATCTTAGTTTCCACACGTCCTCTAACAACACTCAGCTCTATGTCATGACAACCTCTCTGGACTACTCTACTGTTGCTAAGTTAACTGATACTAGTACTGGATGGGCAGAAATTTGCTCCAATTAAGTACTGGAAAAACTGAGGCATTATTAAGCTTCAGATCACTTATTAGCAAAATCAGTACCTATTTCCACCTCTTGTAACATTGCCCAACTTTGTTCCTGTCTCTGAACTTTGCTATTAAGATCTAATTCATATCTTTACTACCTCTAGCTCAACTATTCCAATGCATGCCAAGCTATACCCCATGTTTTAGACTCAGTATGCTTGAGGTCAGACAAAGATTTGGTGCCAGTATCTTAATTTATAGAAAGACCTGTTCCTCCAAACAATGACCTAAAGTATCTCTTGGTTAAACAAGTTATTGATTTTAAAATTCCCATCCTTGTTTTCAAATTCCTCCAAACCCCTGTTGTCACAAAGGAGAACTTTGCAATCTCCTCCAGCCCAAAACTGTCCAAGATATCTGTGCTCATCTAACTCTGGCCTCAAACATCCCTAATTTTAATTGCTCCACTATTGGTGGCTGTGCCTTCAGTTGCCTGGGCTCAAGATCTGGGATACCTTCCCAACACTTTGCTTTCCTCCTTTAAGATGTAATGATTACATATTTGTACAAGCCTTTGATCTTCTTACCTAATATCCCCTTATATGGCTCATATTTTGTTTTATTTGTTTTATAAAGCCCCTGTGGCATTTTTCATTTGATTGAAGATGTATAAATTGTTGTGCCTAGCAGCAGTCATAAATATAAGAGCAAGAAGCAGGAAGGTGATTTCATCGTCACTCTTCTTGGATAGAATAACTGCACAAATACAGGACTTGTGACCTTGACCAATGCGATCAATGTAAACATTTCACTGCTTGTTTACATGTTTTTCTGTATTAGGGTACAAGATCATAAACCCAAAGTACATAATGAAGCCAGACGAGTCCCTAACAATTTACTATTTTGACATCAATATTAGGATATGTTGTTTCACTTCAGGCACAATTCTACTAACATTCAAGTATGCTTTTTATCAAGATAAACTTTATTTAACAGCACAGTTTAACTATAACAAATGAATTAGCTTAACATTTAACAATTGATACAATTCTTAACAACTAACTTCTCACTATGAGTTCCAATTCAAGCAATAATCCTTTTACAGACTGAAGCCCATTTTCAAAATTAGTTAGCAAAATACAAGCTTACTTAGGTTAACAGTCCTAGATTTCTCAGAGAGGCCTTTTTAGAGAGGAGCTAGAGAGAAAGAAAGTGTATGTGTATGAGAGAGAGAGAGAGAGTGCTATCGTTTCTTTCCAGCAGTCCAGGCAGCAAAACTGCTTGCATTTTAAAAACAAAAGAAAAACTGTGCATCTTCCCTACAAGCTTAATTCCCCCCATTAGCACATGACTTCGTCCCTGTCAATCAATCTAATCAAAATTTTATTCCGAAACCTCAAGGGAAAAACCAAGTAAGCATAAATGCATTAAATCTGTTTAGACAAACACACACACCATTAGTGAAAATGAGTTATGCTGCAGCCTTAGCATAGAGTTGCATGTTCTTTCAGATAAACCAACTTCTTGCAACAAAGCACTGCCTCTTACAAGAAAGATGATATGAATATATTTCTTAAAGGCAACCTATCATCACATCTGTCAGACTGTATGTACAGAGGCACTATGCAAACATCTAGCAGGATTGGCATCAGGAGCCTGTTTCATGCATTGCAACCTGGGATATTTGTTATTTATTTGTGTGTTTAGTTGTAGAGTATAGATCAGAATTTCCTGTTCGGAAAAATAGAAACAGTGGCTGAATTGGGAAGTTCCTTCTAATAAGTGCCAATTATTTTTTTTCCAGTAAACATACTGCTCCAATGAGCCATACACAAAACCAAAACTTAAATGCCACCAAGGTTCTCACAACTTTTGAGTACCAACAGCACATTTTACACAAGAACATGTGTTTATCAGACAGAATAAAACTATGATATTTATAGAATTACTGAATTCCTTCAGAATGTTGTTCTGTAATGTTGGCATTTTTAGGATGCATTTTCAGTCATTTCATGGTCCATTTATATTTCCTAGCCCAATCTTGTAGATCCTCTAATGCCCTGCATCAATATACATATCAAAAAGACTTGCAATATTCCTGGCCAGTGATAGGAGCTATAGAATAAAGGGTTAACATCAGAAACATATGAAATGATGATGTAATGATGAACGATGATGTAATACATGGTGGAATAAGAATTTAGGCAGAAGGAATGGTTCAAAATTCAAAGATTTTAACTAAATAAAGAATTATGGTGTCAAAAAGTAATAGGAGTGTTATGTCATAGTTGTAACATGCAAATCCCTGGGACAGAAGCTCCAGGTTTGAGTCCCACTCCAGCATTTGATGTCCACTAAAGGTGCATGCATAATGCACAGAAGCAGGTTATCAATCTAGCAATCCTTCATAGCATTATACAATCTTACAGTGCAGAAGGAGGCCATTCAGCCCATCATATCTGCACCAACCATAATCCCGTCCAGGCCTTATTGCCATAACCCCATGCATTGATCCTAGCAGGTCTCTTTGGCACTAAGTGGCAATTTAGCATGGCCAATCCACCCAACCTGCACATCTTTGGATTGTGGTAGGAAACCAGAGCACTCGGAGGAAACCCACACAGGCACAAGGAGAATGTGCCAAACCAGGAATCAAACCTGAGTCCCTGGTGCTGTGAGGGAACAGTGCTAACCACTGTACCACCATGCCACCCCTTCCAATAATATGCCTGATGGCAGGCACTAAAGTGAATGGCTGTAGTATGTAGCCATACTACAGCCATTCTGCAATATGGTTGAGTTCCTGCTCAGCCATATTGTAGAAGTTAATGGCTTATTTTACTGAGCATTATCCATAATTATGGAGCAATCCAATGGTCGCCAATGCCTTCTTAGGGCATTGTACCTAAAAGAGGAGAAGTCTTAAGCTGCTTATTTTGGGAGAGCAGATTAAGTCCCAAGAACCCCATCTAGGTTGTTGACATACAATTAAACATGGTGGCAGCAGACAGGAAATAAAAAAACACATCTCTGCTCTTGCACTCAAAACCTCTTGCAATGAAGGCCAACATACAATTTGCCTTCTTTACCTCCTGTTGCACCTGCATGCTGACCTTCAGTGACTGGTGCACAAGGACATCCAGCTCCTGCTGCCCAATTTACAGTCATTTAGGTAATAATCTGCCTTCTTGTTCTTGCTTCCAAAGTGAATAACCTCCTATTGATCTAAATTATACTGCATCTGCCACTGATTTGTTCACTCACCCAACATGGCCAGATCATGCTGAAGGATCCCTGCATCCTCACACAGTAGACCGTCCCACCCAACTTGGTATCATTTACAAACTTTGAGATGTTACATTTTGTCCCTTCATCCAAATCATTAATATATACTGTAAATAGCAGTTTTCCATCCATCTCAATACACTTCCCTCAATCCCATGCACTTTAATCTTGCATAATAATCTCCTATGTGGGATTTCGTCAAATGCTTTCTGAAAGTCCAAATATACCACATCAACTGGCTTCCCCTTATCAACTCTACTAGTTACATCTTCAAAAAATTCCAACAGATTTGTCAAACATGATTTCTCCTTCATAAATCCATGCTGACCCTGTCTGATCCTGCCACTGTTTTCTAAATACTCTTACTATAAAGTCCCTGATAATGGATTGGAAAATTTTCTCCACTATCGGTTTTAGGCTCACTGGTCTATAATTCCCCGTTCTCCTCCACCTCCCTTTTTGAATACTGGACTGACATTAGCTACTATCCAAACTGCAGAGACTATTCTGTAGAATCCTGGAAAATGATCACCAATGCACCCACTATTTCTAGAACCATTTCCTGAAGTATTGTAGGAAGGCAATGGCTTGTGGTATTGTCACTAGACTATTAATCCAGAAACTCAGCTAATGTTCTGGGATCCCGGGTTCAAATCCTACCATGACAGATGGTGGAATTTGAATTCAATAAAAAATATCTGGTACGAAGAATCTACTGATGATCATGAAACGGTTGTTGACTGTTATTAAAGCCCATTTGGTTCACTAACGTCCTTTAGGTAAGGAAACCTGCTCTTCTTACTTGGTATGGCCTGGCCTACATGTAACTCCAGAGCCACAGCCCTTGGGCAACTAGGAATGGACAATAAAGACTGGCCCAACCAGCAACGCCTATGTCCCAAGAATGAATAAAAAAAACTGAGGTAGCAGCTACAGACCTGGCATCAAAAGGACCAGTTTCAAAACTCACTAAAAAATTGGAGCATTATGGGTGCAGCAGATGCAAAATCAAGAAAAAAATCAGCAGACAGCATCTATAAAGCAACAACTATTCTAGGGCTTGGTACAAGAATGGAATCAATACCACTACCTGTAGAACCATTCTGAATGCCAAAGGCTCGCAATAAGCTAAGTACAGGGACAACAGAGAGAGAGGCTTTCCAGATATAGAACATTTTCTGTTTTTTCTAAAAAAGATCAAATATTATTCTAAGAAGTTGAAGCTTTGGCCGACAACATAATAATCAGGCAGGGAATCAATGAAACTTTGACTTTTTACAAAAAAGTCCTGGAAACTTGTGATTCATACTTCAGCATTCACAAAAATATAATCATAAAAAGGACAAATTTTAAGAAGTGAAAACAAAGATCAGGCAACAACATGGATTTGTTCATCAACAATTTGTACAAACCATCAGAAAATTATGGCTACAGATTATTCAGGAAAGAATTAGTTCACGATCGCATGGTAGTCAGGTCTTAGATGAAGATCTATTTGATCGCTTGCAAATAAGAGAAGATTTAACTCAAAGTAAGGTAGTATGAATTGTGAGATAAAGTGAAATAATATGTTTCCTCACAAGGAAGGTGAGCTGTAAGCTGTTCTCATTACAGATGAGCAAAGGATTGAAATAAAGAGAGAGTGACACCAACTGATGTTGGTGACAGCAACTGATGTTGATGGGTAATGCCAGAGTTTTTCTTTTTTTGAAATGCAGAAAAACTAACTCATTTTACATGATTTAATCAGAAAAACTCTGTCCTAAGTTAATAATTTAAGGTGAATTACTTTGTGATTTTGAAATTTAGGACATAGTAAGACAGGAGATTGTTGTGTTTACTCAAAGATCTCAAGGAATTGGTAACATTCATGGGGAAAACAATTATTGAAGAAAATTTAAAACAATTGTCAATAAACTTCTCATATTGTAGCTTGAATAAAGAATTAAGACATCTCATTGAACAACTATAGCTCAAGATTTTTGATAGGACAGTATGATCTGAGAAGGAAAGGTACAAAAGTTGTTGCAAAGAGTGAAAGTGGGCAGTTTGGTCAGTTGTGAAATGGTACAGTCCACAGGAACACGATCTCTTTCTGGGGAAACATATGTATAATTCTTTTAACATGTTTGTAACTGACAGGTGTATTGTTAACAGGCACATTGTACTCTTCAACCTAGGAAAGACATTAAGTTTTGTGTGTTTTCTCAATACTTCTTTTCATTTAATTTTCTTTGTTCTTTATGCATGAATAGGGTGGGAATAGAGGGATTGGTCCCTGGAATAGTAGGGGGTTTTAATTCAGTCAGGCACCATGGTTGGTGCAGGCTTGGAGGGCCAAAGTTCCTGTTTCTGTGCTATACTTTTCTTTGTTCTTGTAATTCTAATTTCTGGATAGTTAAGTAATCCTATTAGGGATAGAAAATTATACTTTGCACACAGAAGTATTTAAAATTTCCTCAGAGTTATGACATAAATTCACATATTTCAGGATAACTGAGCTTATTTAAAAAAAAGACACTTTGAAATTTGGGATTGCATATGAGGAGGGAAGAATTTGCTTGTTACAAAATAAATTCTTATTTGATTAAACAGAAAATGCCAGAAATACTCAATAGTTCCACTACAGCTTTAGTGGAGAAACAGAGTTAACATTTCAGATTAATAATGTTTCATCATGAAAAGTTATCAACTTGAAACATTAACTTTTTCTCCCCCTCAGATGCTGCCAATCTTGTCGAACATTTCCCGACTTAATTTCAGCATCTACAATATTTTGCTTTAAGAATTTTTGTTGTTGTTGAATTGATATTAAACAAAGTTAAGGGAGTGGGGGGGGGGCATCATCATCTTCATTGTTAATGCACAGTCGTGACAAAACCATTCTCAATTTACAAAAGATTATTCACAACCATCTGCGACAGCAAATAGACAGAGTTGTGGTTTCTTAAGATCAAACATGGGAAGGTGTATTCAAAAGGAGCAATGTTAGTTAACTGGTAAGTCAGAGTCATGCAGTACAGAAGAGGCCCTTCAGCCCATCAAGTCTGCACCAACAAAACTGTACTAAACCTATACTAATCCCACTTTCCAGCACTAGGCTTGAATGTTATGGCATTTCAAATGCTCATCTACATACTTATAAAGGTTGTGAGGTTTCCCCTACTTATTACCCTCTGAGGCTGTGCATTCCAAACTCCCACTACCCTCTGGATGAGAAAGCTTTTCCTCAGATCCCTTGTAAATCTCCTGCCCCTCATCTTAAAATTATACCCCCTCATTATTGACCTTTCAATAAGGGAACAGCTACAAATAGAACCAAACAGGCTGTGTTCCAAAATCCTAATTGAAACGTGCTTTGTAGCTACGTACACATTTTATTACTACACTTCAAAAACTACTTCATTGGTTCTAAGCTCTTTGGGACATCCTTAAGTGTTGTTGGAGCTGAACTCATGCAAGCAATTAGTGAGTACTCTGTCACATTCTCAACTTGTGCCTTGTAGGTGATGACAAACTTTGTGGAATCAGGAGGTGAGTTTCTTGTTGCAAATTTCCCAATTTCTGACCTTGTATTTATAACTCTTTGTAACATCTTTGTGACTAAAGGATATATTGTTAACAGGTGCTTTGACTGCTCAAACCTAGGCAAGATATTATTGTTTAAGTTTTGAGTGTTGGTCTCATTATTTCTCTTAATTCTCAGCTCCTAACAGTAAAGTAACCCTAATATAAAAGCAAATTGCTGCAGATGCTGGAATCTGAAATAAAAACGGAAAATGTTGGAAAATCTCAGCAGGTCTGACAGAATCTGTGGAGAGAGAACATAGTGAGCCAGGATGCTCTGATGAATGATCATCTCGTTTCAAAGCATTAGCTCTATTCTCTCTCTACAGATGCTATCAGACCTGCTGAGATTTTCCATAATTTCCTGTTTTTGGGCAAATAAAGTAACTCTGTTGGGGTAAAAGGTTATGTTTTACACATAGAATGTGAAGGTTTTGATCAATGGTAATCCCTAGGATGTTGATAGTGGTGGATTCAATGATGGCAATGCCATTGAGAGATGCTTAGATTCTATCTTGTTGGACTTGGTTATTGCCTGGCACTTGTGTGACATGAATGTTCCTTGCCACTTATCAGCCAAGCCTGAATGTTGTCCAGGTCTTGCTGCATAAGTAGTGCTTCAGTATCTGAGGAGTTGTGAATGTTACTGAATATGCAGCTTCAGCCCACTGACTAAGAAGGAGCTGAATCTGCTGGCAAAGTTAATGGGGGTCTAAAGAGCAAGAAGCCTGCAGGTACTGAGTCAGGGTTTTGGCTGAATCTGTTTGGCATAGATGAGGAGGAAGATCATGCAGATCTTTGGGGAGAAATGATCAACACAGAGATCTCCAAGAACCAGCAGCAGCATGAGAAGTCAGCTCGAATAATGGGAGAATTCTATGTCCATGAGCAGCCCAGACACAGCTGCAGCAAAGGTGATGAGCTCCTGGCCATGATGGATGACTTGTGAATTCTCCCAGTCAACAGTGAGGTCTCTTTCCCATGACCTATATCGGCATGTGTGTGGCTGAGTCACTAGCTTTCAACTCTCCAACTTGTATACGTTATAAACTCACTCAGTTCCTGTACTAAGAGCTGAATTCCCATTCTGTACAAATTTGTGCACCTCGGAACTATTTCATCTAGTTAATTCAATATACATACTATATATTAAATAAGCCAGAGTGTGATTATATTCACCAACACTTATGATTGTCAAAACCAATCAAACTGCAGTTTGGAAAGTAATAAGCAGCGGAGGAGATAGAGGCTTTGGCTCAGCTATGAATTTCTGCACATCTGCGAACAGGAAGCAGATTTGTACATGATGCAAGTGTCTTTTTTGCATGTGCATCTATGAAAATCGAATCACACCAGGTAAAACAGACTCTGGCCTATAGGTCGCCATAGGGTGAGGGAGCAGTAAAAGGTAAAAATAATACATGTGTTGTCTCACAGGACCCGAATTCGATTCTAGCATTGGGTCACTTTGTGGAGTTTACATGTTCTCCCATATCTGCTTGGGTTTCCTCTAGGTGCTTCATTCATTCCCATGGTCCAATAATATGTAGGTTAGGTGGATTAGCCATGGTAAATGTGTGGGCTTACAGGGAAAGGGAAGACAGGAGAGTCTGATTGGAATATTCTTTTGGCGAGTCAGTGGCCTTTTTCTGAATCATAACATTTTGAAATCATCTACAAGCACCCCATTTCTGATTTTATGATGCAGATAAGGGCATTGCTGAAGCAACTGAAAATAGTTGGACCTGGAACACTACCCTAAAAAGCTCCTGGAGTAATGTCTAAGATTATCAGCCTCCAACAAACATCTTTCCTCAGTTCTAGGAATGACTCAACCGGTAGAAAGTTTGCCCTCTGATTCCCATTGACTTCAATTTTACAAGGGCTCCTTAATGTCACACTCAGTCAACACTCCCTTTATGTCAAAGACAGCCACTCTCACCTCAGTTAAGATGTGTTCTGACCTGTATGATAGGAAGAAAACTGGGGAGGGGTTGAAACTAGGCTGAGAGAAATCTGAGAGGACAAACGCAATGAATGATCAATGGGTGGTTGATGTCGTGCTTTTTCTTGGCAACCACACGGGTTATGGGTATGGTAAAGGAATCCCTTGACAGGAGGAAACAAGAACAGCAGATAATTGAACACCTTGAGGACCCAATTGTTTGTATACATAGTGATCAGCTTCTAAAAATCCTTTGCATGCAATATTGCTACTGGGGTAAATTATCCATTCTCATCCTTCTTGCTCTTTCTGTAGCCTTTTGCATGATTGACAAAATCATTATCTTCCAATGTCTCTCTTTCATCCTTTAACATGGTGGGACTGCACCTGCTTAATTCAATTCTTATTTGTCCTGTCGTCAGAGAATTGCCAGCAGTGACTTCTCATTACACCCACAAAGCTGATGTATCCCAATAACTTATCCTTGGCCACATCTACATGTTGCCTCTCCATGACATCATTTTGAAGATACACCAAGTTGTATATTTGTACTTGACAATATGCAGCCCAACCTCTTGTGATCCTTACACTGTCTTTTAATGTCCGACATCCTGTACCAGCGAGGCAGAGTTTTTGGGAAACAAAAAGACATTATTTTCAGTTTCTGTAACAAATTCTATGCCCCACCCACTAACTCCATCCCTTTCGCTGGCAACTGACTGAGGCAGAACCAGACTGTTTACAACCCTATCCTAATGTTGCATTTGATCCCGAGATATGCTTTCAACCAAATATCTGGGCAATCATTCTACCACTACGTAAGACACATTTCCCACAACTGCCCCATCTCTGCTCATCTGCTGTGGAAACCTTCACCCATGACTTTGATACTTTCAAACGCGTCTCTTCCTGATTGACCTTTCATTCATATATTCTATAAACCTCAGCTCCTCTTAAATTCTGTTGTCTGTATTTTAAATCTATTTACCTCATTACCCTACGTTCATCAATCCATGTTGGTTTCCAGTTCAGCAACAGCCCCATTTAAAAATTCTCATCCTTGTCTTCAATTCAACCCGTGGCCTCACTCTTCTCTATCTTTGTAATTTTTTTCTGCACAAAACCTTTTGAAATATTGGTGCAATTCCAATTCTGGTCACTTAGGCATCCTGACTTTAATTGCACTATCTGCTGACTGCCATCACATTGCTTGTTGCATTGAATGTATTGTATGAAGACTCTGCATGAAATGTTGGGAAGAACTCCTTTGAGACAAACAGTTGCAAGAACAAACTGTAATTGAATATTTACAAACAGAAGCAAGTTTCAGGAAACTTACTCATTGGTACATTTTGCAGCAACTTAATGTGCTGATCCTGTCCAAGATGAACATGCTGGAGATACTTGTCAGTCAGTTGAATCTGCCGCCTGGTATGACACATTTCAATTATTTCCCAGAAAGAGAACAAAAAGGTATCTCCAAATGAGCCACTGCTTAAATTCATCCCTTGGGAAGGGAGAAATGTCTCATCAGCCTATAAGTTGTTTGCCTCAGCAAGAAAAGAAGATAAATATGTTACTGGGAAAGTTGTATATGTGCCTGCTAATATGCATCATTTCATCAAGTGGTTGCATTTTGAAACCCACGAAAATAATCTAAGATTAAAGTGGGTCTCTGTCAACAATAAGAAGTAGTATTGTGTTATCCCCTCAGTGGACTTTCGCATTTGCAACTGCAAAAATGACCATTTTAAATCTGCTTTAAAGAGAAAAGAAAAATCAAGGAATTTAAAGAAGCGTTTCCTAGTTTACACCACAATAACATCTTTTATTCATGTTGTACCCTTAACATTAAAAAATGCCCCAAAACATTTTACAGGATCATTATAAAGACAATTATACACAAGCCAAATAAGACGAAAGTGAGGCAGATGGTCAAAAGCAAGATCAAGGAGATAAGATTTAAGAAGTGAGAGATGAATAGTGGAAGAAGCGTAGGGAAGAATTCCAGAACTTTCACCCTAGACATGTGAAATGCACAGCCACCTAAGTTGGAATATTTTACATTAGTTATGCCGGAGGATAGAATTAGATGAGCTTAGATATCTTAGAGGGCAGTGGGACTGTAGGAAATTACTGAAATCTGGAGAGGTAAGGTTATGGAAGGTTTTGAAAACAAGCATGGGAGTTTTAAAAAAATCAAGATGTTGTTTGACTGCAGTCAATATACGTCAATAAGCACATGCGTATTGGGGAACAGGACATGCTATGAGTTAAGACCTAGGCAGCAGAGTTTTGGATGATCTCAAGTTTACAGACAGTAGAATTGGAAGGCCAGCCAGGAGTATACTGAAATAGTGAAATCTGGGAATAACAAAGATATGAATGTGTTTTCCGCAGAATATTAGCAGAGGCAAAGCAGAGGAAAAGTAGGCAATGTCAGAGATGGAAATAGGCTATGTCACGATGGCATGGATATATGTTCAGGAACTCAACTCTGGTTCAAGACACCAAAGTTGCAAACAGTCTGGTTTAATGCGAGACTGTTGCCAGGCAAAGGAATGGAGATGGAACTAGGGAATGGGATACAAAAACAGGAAATAAAGAAGAATTTCTCTGCCAGCACCTGTGGAAAGAGAACAGAGCTCATGTTTTCAGAAGGGATGACTTCATCAGAACTGAAGGCATTTGGAAATAGGATTAGATTTATATTGTTGTGGTGAGGTGGGAGATGGGTTTGCTGTTTGGACTTGATTGAGAGCCTTCAATAGCAAGGGAGAGACTGGCAAAGATTTCAAGGACAGAAAGACAAAAGGAATATAAGTGGTGATCATGGCTAAAAAGGGTACAGATAGTGGCAAATTAAGAGATCAGAATATGTTAATGACAGTGCTTAATCATATCCTGTAACCATCCTATTGTCTCAGTGCCTTTTGATGATGTCTCTTCAAATGGCACTGCTAATAACGTCTTCCTTTTTCCTTAATAATGGTTTCCCACTCACTGTGGTTGACAGGGCTCGCAACCATGTTTGATTCATCTCCCACACCTCTACTCTCTTCTCGGAAGGCTGTAAAGTGCCTAATCGGAAAATCAGGAGCTGTTTGAACAGTGTGTTGGGCTCACTAGAACATTGCAAAAGGCCAAGGACAGACGTGCAAGCAGGGTGGTGTGTCGGAATGGCAAGCAACAGGAAAGTCTGAGTCAAGCTTGCAGACGGACCAAAGATGTTCTTCAAAGTAATCACTTAATCTACGTTTAGTCTTTCCGATGTAGAGTAGATTGCATTGGAAGCAGTGAATAATCCAGATAAGAGGAGGTGCACTGCTTCACCTGAAAAGAGTATTTAGGCCTTTGGATGGTGAGCAGGGAGGAGGTAGAGAGACAGATATTGCATCTTCTATGATTGCATGGGAAGATGCTGTGGGGAGAGGCTGAGGTGTTGGATGTGATGGAGGAGTGGACCAGGGTATCCTGGAGAGAATGGTCTATGTGGAATGTTGATAGGGTAATGATAGAAAGAGGCTCTTCAGCCCAACGAGTCTGACTAAACACAATCCCAGCCAGGCCCTACCCTTGTATCCCTACAAGGGATAACTCTATTCTCTCTTCACAGATCCTGTCAGATGTTGTGAAGCTTGCCAGCATTCTCTGTTTTTGTTTCAGATTCCAGCATCTACAGTAATTTGCTTTCAAAGTAGGGAATAGAGTTAGGAGTGTGGACCAAAACAGTAACTTCAGTCTTCCCAATATTTAATTGGAGGAAAATTACGCTCATCCAGTGCAGGATCTCAGATAAACACTTATAGTTCTGGGAAATTATTGAGAGAGATCGAGATAGGTAGAGCTGAGTGTAATCAATATGTATGAAAAAACTAGAACTGTATAAAGATGGTATCACTGAAGAGAAATAAATAGGAATGCAGTGGCAAATATAAATCCTTATATGACATCAGACGTTATGATGCAACAGCAGGAAGAGAAGATATTGCATTTAGATAGACAGGCATGGAGTCAATTCAGAGCAGTTCCATCCACTTGTACAACAATAGAGAGACTTCACGAGTATGAGGCTGACAAGTGTATCAAGGATTTCAGATAGATTGAGAAGGATGAAGAGGGACATTCAGAGTCCTACTTGAATGCCTTTGGCACATTTATCACAACATTCCTGTAGCCACCGATCTGCTCAATTGCACTCATCTTATCGAGTCCCCAGTAAAATCATAACTCTCTCACACTTATATGGTCCTCATCTCTCTGCTCCTTTAAATCCAAGAGACATGGTTGAAAAAAATATAATGGACAACTGGCTTAACTATTCATCATCTAGCTGAATTTCAAAGCATTATTGGGTCCTGTTTGCCTCTGGTAAAACTGGTCACTATTCAAACATAATTTTGGAATGCAAAGCTAATTGCCAATTTCTTTTCTGTACTTCAAACTGTCATTTTAAACTCCTCTCACTTGTTTCCTCCACAAGTGTGAGGAGCTCATAGACTTCTTTGTCACTAAAATGGAGGAAAATGATGTAATATCACTGGACTCATAATCTGGGGGTCCAGCCTAATGCTGTGTTAACATGAGAAGGTGATGGCCAAGTGGTATTATTGCTAGATTATCAATCCAGAAACTCAGCTAATGTTTATGAATGGCACAGTGGTTAGCACTGCTGTCTCACAGCACCAGGATTCAATTTCAGCCTCAGGTAACTATGTAGAGTCTGCACATGCTCCTCATGTCTGTGTGGGTTTCCTCTGGGTGCTCCAGTTTTCTCCCTCAGTCAAAAGAGGTGCAGGTTAGGTGGATTGGCCTTGGCAAATTGCCTCTTAGTGTTAGGAGGATTAGCAGGGTAAAAATGTGAAGTTACAGGGCATAGGGCCTGGGTGGAATTGTGGTTGGTACAGATTTGATAGACCTTCTGCATGTAGGGATTCTAAGAGTTCAAATCTTACTATGGCAGCTGGTGGAATTTAAATACGAATAATAATCCAGAATTGAAAGTTAGTCTCAAAAATGACCATGACAGCTTTCATCAAATATCCTAAAAACCAATCAGGTTTACTCATCTTCTTTAGGGAAAGAAATCTGTCATCTTACTCGTGGTCTGCATGTGACTCCAGATCAACAGTAATGTGACTGAGTCTTAACTGTCCTCTGAAATGGCCAGCAAGTCATTCAGTTCTAGGGTAATGAGGATAGGCTGGCTTTGCCAGTGATGCTCACATTCCATGAAAGAATAAATAACAAAAAATGGATCAAGACCAACTAATTGACTTTGCCTACCACTTCCCTCCCTTCCAATAGCCCAGCGGGCAAAACCTCCTAAATTCCTTCCTGCCACATCTCTGAGATCTCTAACTTACTCCCATCTTTCCACATGCCTTCTAAGCTCATCTTGTCCATGAGACTTATCTGCTATTCTGTTGAGCCTATTCCCACTCAACTGTTAACCAATCAACTTTCCTTCCTGGTTCCTATATTGACTGACATTGTGAAAGTCTTGTTCTACTTTCCCGTTGAGTCTGCTGTCATCACCATCTCTTCAGAAAAACAACTCTTGGACCCACCATCGTGCTTGCAAACTGCAACTAACATTGGAATAACAACTCACTAAAAGCCATCCTGCACTTTTTCTCATTACATCATGATCACCGCAAACCCTGATAAGTTGCCACATTGAATTGTATAAAGCATCAAAGTTCTAGTTCACAACAAATCTTATGCTCTGCATAGAACATAGAACATTACAGCGCAGAACAGGCCCTTCGGCCCTCGATGTTGCGCCGACCAATTAGGAAAAAGCAATGACCCTCCAACCTAAACCATTCCCTTTTCGTCCATAAACTTATCTACTAATCTCTTAAACGCCACCAAACTTGGCGCATCTACAACTGCTGCAGGCAGGGCATTCCACTCCCGAACCACCCTCTGGGTAAAGACCCTACCTCTGATATCCGTCCTATAACTATCACCCCTTAATTTAAAGCTGTGTCCCCTCGTGCTAGCTTTCTCCATCCTAGGAAAAAGGCTATCACTGTCCACCCTATCTAACCTCTAATCATCTTATATGTTTCAATAAGGTCTCCTCTTAGCCGCCTTCTTTCTAACGAAAACAACCTCAAATCCCTCAGCCTCTCTTCAGAAGACCTGCCCTCCATACCAGGCAACATCCTGGTAAACCTCCTCTGTAACCTCTCCAATGCCTCCACATCTTTCTTATAATGTGGCGACCAGAACTGCACACAATACTCCAAGTGCGGCCGCACTAGAGTTTTGTACAGTTGCAACATGACGTTGCGACTCCAAAATTCAATCCCCCTACCAATAAAAGCTAAGATTCCGTATGCCTTCTTAACAACCTATCGACTTGATTGCCAACTTTCAGGGATCTATGCACATATACACCAAGATCGCTCTGTTCTTCAACACTATTAAGAGTCCTACCATTAGCCCTATACTCTACACATCTGTTATTCCTGCCAAAGTGAATTACCTCACACTTCTCCGCATTAAACTCCATTTGCCACCTCTCGGCCCAGCTCTGCAACTTGTCCAAGTCTCTCTGCAAACTATAACACGCCTCTTCACTATCTACCACTCCTCTAACTTTGGTGTCATCCGCAAATTTACTAACCCATTCTTCAATACCCTCACCCAGATCATTTATAAAAATTACAAACAGCAGGGGCCCCAAAACAGATCCCTGAGGTACACTACTTGTAACCAAACTCCACGATGAATAACTTCCATCAACCACCACCCTCTGTCTTCTATCTGCTAGCCAATTCCTAATCCAATTAGCTAAATCACCCTCAATCCCATACATCTGCATTTTCTGCAGAAGCCTTCCATTGGCCACCTTATCGAACGCCTTACTAAAGTCCATATATACCACATCAACTGTGTTACCCCCATCCACCTCTTTGTCACTTTTTCAAAAAACTCAATAAGGTTAGTAAGGCACGACTACCCTTCACAAAACCATGCTGACTATCCCCAATCAATTCATTTCTCTCTAAATAACTATAAATCCTATCCCTAATAATTCTCTCCAATACTTTGCCCACAACAGAAGTAAGACTCACCGGCCTGTAATTCCCCGGAAAGTCTCTATTCCCCTTCTTGAACAATGGGGCCACATTCGCTATCCTCTAGTCTTCCGGCACTAAACCCGCAACCAACGACGACCTGAAGATCAGAGCCAGAGGCTCTGCAATTGCCTCTCTCGCCTCCCAGAGAAGCCTAGGGTAAATCCCGTCAGGTCCAGGGGACTTATCTAACTTCAAACCCTCAAGAATATCTAGCACATCCTCCTTATCTACTTCAATACTTTCCAGTTTGCAACCCTGTATCCCAGTGTTCATTTACAACTACATTTACATTTCCCTGCGTGAATACCGAAGAGAAATATTTGTTCAGTGCCTCTCCAATCTCTTCAGGCTCCACGCACAACTTCCCACTGCTGTCTCTGACTGGCCCTAACCTTGCCCTAACCAATCTTCTATTCTTAACATATCTTAAGAAAGCTTTAGGATTCTCCTTGATCCTATCAGCCAAAGTCTTCTCGTGTCCCCTTTTAGCTCTCCTCAACTCACTCTTTAGCTCCCTCCTGGCTAATCTATAGCTATCCAGTGCACTAACTGAGCCTTCAAGCCTCATCCTGAGGCAAGCCTCCTTTACTGCATTACTGAAGATTCACTGAGTCTGGTAGATTACTGTCGTTTACCAATTTTCATGCCAAGTAGATTTTCAGGAAATGACAATGGCATATTTTTAAAAGAGACAAGGAAAACTTGCATTGATATGCTGCCTTTCACCATCTCATGATGCTCGAAAGGACTCTACAGCAAGTTAAGTAACGTTTGATGTACACTGTTGAAATGCAGGTAAATAAAAAAGCATCTCTCTTGAAAATATAATTATATTTACAAAAAACGTTATTCAACCCTTTAATCAAGATGTTCTTTGAGCTGTATGTGCTGCTGCCTTCCCTTTTCTCTATCTTAACTGTATCTCTAAGGCCCTGTTCCAAAAGTTGTATTAACAGCAGTAAGAACATGTTGAGCTAAGCATTTGCAAATAGCAACCACACAACAGCAGAAGGGCCGTAAAGATGAGTGTTATGCAAAGATTATGTGCGAGAACAATTGCAAAGCAATCATGTACTTGAACCGTAATTGTAGAGTTTTAAGTACACAGATCATAGAGATACCACTCCTCAGGGTTGCTATGAGAGGCAATACTAACCGAAACTTCATTCAGGTATCTGTGGACTCCCTCTGTCAGTTAATTGTGGGACAGTCAGACAGACCCAAAGTTGTTACATGTCATCTTCCAACCTGTTCCCCAAGGAATGCAGAAGCAGCTCTGGTTCTTCAGCTATTCAGCCCAGTGAAAGACTGTCAGCTTCAATTTAATCTTGCAACAAAAGCAAATGCCTATAGACTCATTAATAGAGGGGCAAAATAAAAATTCTTAAGAATGCTAACATCTAATATTATAACTTTTCTGAGCAGTATATATTTCTCCTGCAGGCATAATAACTAAAACTAACCCAATAATTTAATATTGCTAATGCAAAATCTAAGAACATTTTCTGCAGATTGACAACCCATTATTATCATTAGTTTTGTTTCAAAGATGTATTATCTGAACAATGAAAGTTAACATCTTTTAAAAAAAAATCAAGTGTCAGGAGTTCTGATTACTCGACAATTACAGTTGATAAGAGTGCCAGATAATAAAAGTTTAGCATATGTACTGTCTTATATGGCCTTAGTATGTTTCAAACATTGAAATGTTGTTCTTGGAGGGAAATAAGACAGTTAATTTGCACACAGCAAGACCTCATAAACAGCATTGAGATAAATATTGGATTAAGGGATAACTGGGGAGGAACTTCCCTGTCAATGTGTTGAATTTGTGCCACAAGAGCTCTGGTTTAATGCCTCATCTGAAAGAAAGCATCTCTGACAGTAGCACTCTCTCAGAATCCCAGTCTCTGGAGCAAGATACAAACCCACAAACTTTTGACTCATCAGTGATTCTGCTTTCCCTGAAGAAGGCTTTTGATAGATTCCCTCAAATTAGGCTGGTTAGCAAAATTAAGATGTAGAGATGCCGGCATTGGACTGGGGTAAACTCAGTAAGAGGTCTGGCAACACCAATTTTAAATCCAACCGATTTATTTGATAGTAAATCTGCTAGCTTTCGCCGTTTGTACCTTCGTCAGGCGAATGACGAAGGCACAAACGCCAAAAGCTAGCAGATTCACTATCAAATAAATCGGTTGGATTTAAAATGAGCAAAATTAAAACAGGTGGGATAGGAGATAATATACAGGCAGAAAGCAGACAGTAGGAATGAATGGACCAGCCTCACATTGGTAGGCTGTGACCAGTGGGGTTCCACAAGGATCAGTATTTGGGCCCTGCTATTCACAATATATATTAATGGTCTGGACGCGGGGAACCAAATGTCATATTTCCAAGTTCATAGATGACACAAAACAAGATGGGAATGTTTTGAGGAAGATGTAAAGCACCTTCAAAGGGATTTGGACAGAATTGGTGATGTGCAAGATCATAGCAGATGGAATACAATGTGGAAAAAAATTAAGGTTATCCACTTTGGGAGGAAGAACAGTTGTGCGATTACTTTTTAAATGGTGTGATTAGAAAATGTAGATATACAAAGGTGAACTCTTCAATAAGTCACTGAAAACGAACACGCAGGTGCAGCAATCAAAAAAGGCGGCAAATGGTATGTTAGCCTTTAACGCAAAAGGAATAAATAGTGAAGTCTTGCTTCAATTGTATGGTATGATGGTTAGACTGTACTTGAAGCAGTGTGGAAAGTTTTGGTCCTCTTAGAGCCAAAGGAACATTAGAACAGATATTACTTTCATAGAGGGAGTGCAACAAAGGTTTATCAGACTTGTTCCTGGGATGACAGGATTGTTCTATAAAGAGACGTTGAGGAAACTGGGCCCGTATTCTCTAGAGTTTAGAAGAATTCAAGATTATCTCATTGAAACCCACAAAATACTTCAGGGGTTTGACAGGGTAGGCGCAGACAAGACGTTTCCCATGATTCAGGAGTCCAGAGCCAGGGGACTTGATGCCAGTTTGGACCAAGAGGAGGAGAACTCTTTAACCAGAGAGGTGTGAATCTTTGGAATTCTCTACCCCACAGACTATGGAAGCTCATTCATTGAGTATGTTTAAAGTAGAAATTAAAATATTTCTAAAATCAACGAATAAAGGGGTATAGGAATAGAGTGGGGAAAAAGACATTGAAGTAGATAGCCAGCCATATTGAATGGCAGAGCAGGTTTAATACTAATCCTACTATGTTTCTAACTACAATTGAAGCTGACGAAGAGTTTAAAGAGTAAACAGTAAAATGGGATTAGAATAGATGGTTGAGATAATGGATCAACTGGCTTGCTCCTTTGTTGTGTCATTCTGTCATTCAACCACAAATCTGTTGCCTCCAAAATATCTGTGCTGGTGCTACAAGTAGCTGTGTATAAACCAAATCAACCTAATGCATTCCAAAATGGGAAAAGTTGCAATATTTTCTCTGCTCTTTTTAATCTCAATTTAGCCTTTTTTCTGCATATCAAGGCAATTACAGATATAATGGAAGATGATGTCTTCATCAAATCAAACACCATAAAAATCTGATTTTTAATTTAAATATTTGTATAATAAAGGTCACCTCAATTAGATGCCATTTTAGAAATTAAATGCATCTTTCTTCTTCCAAATTGCTGCTATTTATTCTGAATAACTATAATTAAAATCATATCAAGTAGATAGTTTATGAATCAGTACAGCATTTAAATACCTTGCGCGATTTTGCAATGCAAATTTTGTGTAGTTCAGGACATACATTACAGTTTTGATGAGTCTTTAGCATTGGCATCACGTGCCATGTTCCCTTTCCTCTCTATCAAATCCTGATTACTATGGTCATCGAGTGCTACTTTAGGTTGTTTACATGAAGTGTTAATAATGCTGTGTGAATGTGAAATAAGACCCTATTCACCAGAGGGTCAACAACTTTAACTGAGTGTTGGCCTCTGTATACTTCAAAAAAATCTTCACTAACTGCTGGCCACAGATTCAATGATTTCCTCATAGAAAATTCAATATTGATTAGTGTTACTCTAGACAGGGACTTAAAATATTTATCTGAATTACAATAAATGAAGATATGTAATCATAACAGCAGAGTTGGGATTAAGAAGCTAGAAAGGATACAGATCTTGTAGTTTGGCATGTCTAAGATAGCACCATTAAGCTAGAGAGTTTGCACATTGTGTACATATGAAGGAATCTGCATCCTTCTTGGACTGATAAAATGGTTATCTTCTAACTTTTCACAATTGCTGCCATATAATTTTTCAGCAGTCATTCGGGTCGGTATCTCTTCTAAAAGATGCTGCAGTGAGAATGGAGCAGCTTGCGATATTCAAGCAACCCAGATAAAGCTTGAATCAATAGTTTATTAGGCTAGTGACGAATCCAGTGATAAATAACGATTCCAAAATACATCCTGGTCCTCAAAATGATAGCGTAATCTTACCAAACAAATCCTAAATGTTACAAAAATCTGAAAACCTACCTCATGAAACGTTCCAAAACTGTCAGTTTTTTTTGAGATATTTGCACAAATAGTGGGATGGGGAAACTTATGCATGCCAGGGAAGCCAGCCGCAGAGGCTGGAGTGCTATTATATCGGCACTCAATCTCCCACTGCACTGGGAGACGTCCCACCAATCCCTCCGCCATCCCCATCAGCAGTGGCAACACAAATCAGCTGCATTACGACCTTCCCAATGAGCCCCTGATCGTGACTCCCTGCACGACCCACTCCCTCTGCAGCCCCTCTCTACAGTGCCCTTTGCCAATTACCTGCCCTTGCATATTCTCCCCTGCAGAAAACCTGTCTCTGCATACCACGCCCATCATAGCCCCACTCCTACTCAGGCCCCACTCTTTTGGCACAGTTATGGTGCACCATCAAGTTGGCAATATCTGATGGCAACTACTTGGGGGCTTCAATGGCCTCTAATCTCACCAGCGTGGGCATAGCTCCTGGCCCCTATTGGTTGGGACCATGAGTGATTCTTATCAGCAAGAGGGGGAAGCATCCAGAAGGCTGGAAATGGACATGCTGGACCATCAGTTCGGCACTCATTTCTGGGCGCGAAGCTGATCTCACCAAAGTAGGGCTGGGAATGTGATGTTCTCCAAGAACTGGCTTTTCAGTCTCGCACATTATTTTCCTGACCTGCAGCACTGATCAAAAATAGATTTGTAAATTTATATTTTTTAAAAACATTTTTTTTTGTGGGCAAGACATTTCAATATAATGAAAACTTCTGTGATATCACCATTTGAGAGACCGATATTAATTATACTTTTCTCCCCTGGCCTTTATTGCAGTTTGAACTCACAAGATGGAAATGACAAAACAGTAATAGCAATAACTTGCATAAAGTTTCTTAATTTACAAGAATATCTCAGCTAGGTGTTGCACATGGTATGAGTGTCAAAAGTTAATAACCAAACTAAGTGGTATAACAATAACTGACCATAGAACAATAGGCTTTTGAGGGATGCATTTATGAGCAAAAAAGGATTCAATGAGTTCTGTTCCACTCCAAATGTTTGATCATCTACAAGTGATGCTTATACAAACAGTAACTGAAGAATAAGCAGGAGAAAGGAGGAATAGTAAAATGGTAACGGATAGAAATGTGAAATAAATTTATGAGGCCTATATGGATATTAAGATTACACAGGGAATTGCCAGAGCAGGTGTAAACAACTATCTAACAGCAGCGTGGCAGTGCACTGCACAGCTTGCTGCAGTTGAAGACAACAGCTTGCCATCAGCTTAAGGCCAACTAGGGATGGGTAATAAATGCCAGTCTTGTCACCTACAGTGTTACAGTCCTACGTGTGTGTATATGTTTTTCATTTAATAAATAGTCTTTAATAATTGTTACATGATGACTGTTATTCTCATTGGTGTTTCATGTGACTTTAGAGGAGTCTGCAAGGACTTTGAGGAGAATAGAGGTGGTTCATGGGTATGCAGTATTTGAGAACTAAACCTTGAAATGATAATTATCTGGACTAGGATTTCAGCACAGATAGGAAGGTCAGGCCAAAAGCTATCAACATTCTAATGGTGAAACGAATACAAGGCAGCAGTCCCAATATGCGAGTAACATCATCAGCTCAGAACATGAAGGTTGTGCGCTGATGGATTAAGCTTTGAGGTTATCAGAAGCTGGTCTAGAAGCATATGAATGTTGGAATGTAATCAAAATAATGTTTTCAGCTTTCTTGATGCTAGGCTGTAGGAAATTTGGACTCAACTTGAAGTAACAGTCAGAAAGAGTAACAGCATCCTGAGAATGAATAGTAGTGAAGTAATAGAATTAAGTGCAGTTATAGGCATAGTAGTTAATATTGTGGCTGCAAAGTATTGTCAAAGGATAAGATATAAAAAATAAATAGGAGGACACCTATAAAAGAGCTGGGGGGAACACCACAGATTATAATGGAGCATGGTGGAGAAACTGAATAAAGTGTATTGACTTCATTGAGAAGAAACATGGAATTTGAGGTATTAGGGAACAGGCAGTGGAGGAAAAATGGAGCTGATAACAATGCAAAATCTAGTAAATCATAAAGGCTGAAAGCCATAAGAGAGGTGTCCACCACCAAAAAAAATCTCAGCTGATTGGTCTTTGGCTCATTGTTCACCACAACAATTCTGCAATCACTGATTTTCTCAGCTGGACCATCTTTGAAACCATTGGGTCTATCCCTCATACAACTCTCAACTCCACTCCTTTAAGTCCAAAGTGCACAGACTTGAAGGGATATGGCAGACAGCTGGTTTAGCCATCTGTCACTAGATCTAGCCAGACCAAATACAGCACTGTGCTTACTGACTAACACAGGCTCCTAGATCAAGTGATGCCTCCAATTTTAATTGCTCCACCATTGATGGCTATGACTTCAACTACCTCAACACCAAATACTGGAAAATCCTACATATATCTCTCTGTTTCTTCTTGTGCGATGCTCCTTAAAACCTACCTCTAACTAAAATTTTGGTCATCTGTCCTAATACCATTTTCTCTAGTTTGGTGTCAAATTTTCGTTTTTGGCACTAACGTGAACTGCCTTGGCAGATTTTTTAATGTTAAAAGCACTATATAATAGCATGCTGTTGTTGTCACATCTTCCGAGTCAATTGCCTTGTTGGGTTCTGTCTCATGTTTTTCCTACCCACAGCCCTCAGAATCATCATCAAAATCTGGATCAATCAGATATGCAAACTAAGTTTGTGTTTTCTGTCTGAGTTTCCAACTGGGAATGTCCTTGCAAGAAATATGGTGGCAAAATTCCTTTATTTAGGAGATCATAGTTTTCTTGATGATCTTCTCCTGTTTTCTGTTGGAGATGGATATTCACTTTTACTGTACTTACATTCTTCAATTTTCCAGCAGCCTTCTCAAATCTTGCCTACATGGTCATTTTTAATCTCTGAGCCTTCAACTTTAGTTGCGACAGGCTATTTGATGGAGAAAGCACAGCAACTGAGCATTACCCTATTCTTGCTCAATGTCTGCCCACATTTCACTTATTGGCAATGACAACTGCTGATGACAGTCATGGCTCATTGGGTAACAGTGTCACCTCTGAATCAAAAGATATTGAGTTCATGGCCCACTCCAGAGATTTGAGTTCATAATACAGGGTGATACTGCAGTGCTTCAATAAAGAAATGTTAGTGTCACTTCAGATGAGACATTAAATTCAGGTACTGTCTATTCTCCTAGGTGGGTGCAAAAGGTTCCATGTCACTATTTGAAGAAGAACAGGGGAACTGATGAATATTTATCTCTCAACCAACACTTATTCAAAGGAAATATTATCTGGGTCATTATTCCACTGCTGTTTGTGGGAGCTTTTTTTTGAACAAAATCCTATTTATTTCCTACATTGCAATATCGACCATTGTTCAAATGCATTTCATTGGCTGTAAAGCACTTTAGGATGTCTTGAAGTCAATTGTTTTCTTTCCAATCAATGTTAGGTATAGGTATGTGACACTCAGAATTAACAATTGGAGAGATACTTTACAGCAAAATATGTAGCACATTGGAAAGAAACCTTTATTTCTAAGAAGCAGTAATTGATTTACAGATTGTGATTTATGCTATGGGCACAAATCACTTAGATTGTATATTTATTACGTATCGCTTGTTAAAAACGCATATTAAATTTTCAGATTTTGTGCTGATGTATTGACAGGGACAAAAAAAATCTACAAACATATTATGCATGTTTGTGGTAGTGAGGGGGAGAAGAGGCAATGAGAAAACATTGTTTCATACGGCACTTTTCCCCTGAACTCCCACAGGTAACATGCCTACATTTTGCTTTTGTTCCCAAGTGAATGAGATAAACTGGCGCCTATGTGAGGTTACTACTAACATCAGCAGCTTCGCATTGACCTTGTGCCGTGAGGAGTAATCTTCCTAAAGGATCGGGAATAAAAGTTAACTGAGAAAATCCCTAAAGCTTCTTTTGTAGGACAAACGGTCAGACACTAATGCTGAATTGCAGTTCTTTGCCTCTCAGCTCTGTCCATTACAAATCAGCCCCACGGCTGTCCCAGTATGGAGAGTTTATCTGGGCTTTTACTGACGTCAACCAGGAGTTGAAGTTGATACACTGTAATACAAGCTGCTGAATTCTTCTCTGATATGTAATTTTCTTTTTGTTTCAACTCTTCCTAACCTGAAATAAGCTTGGTAGCTCTCATCACAAAATGGCAAGTATGTTTACATGTCAAACATTCATAAATCCTAACATTCTGTTTTATTTTAGTTTTTCAATATCAGTGGAGTAATCTTACTAGAGTGTTGGTTCTGGTGAGGACAATAGGGTGTGGTCTGTTTTCTCTCCAGGGGTCTCATCATTCACTGTTACAAAAAAAAGCTGAGCGAATTTGATGCTGTCATGCAGGGAGCACAGTCTAAACACAGTAACAAGGCTCAGCTATACTGAGATCGGAGCACCATGTTCAAAGGGTGCCCTGATCAGAACATGAATAAACTTCTCCCCCAGCCCACCACAGAGATTGCAGGTATTCCCCATCCCTCAATCCTGATCAAAGTCAGAGCAGGGACCTCTCCCCCCATCAGAGCTGGCACCTCGCTCTACCCTCCAAAACATCAGATCCTTTCTTCTCACCTTTCTCCAAAAACAGTCAGTGCTGGCAGCTCCCTGTCCCCTGATCATTGGATCTCTTCAACAAAACCACCTACCTCACTCTCCCTGCCACTACTGTCAATGCCTACATCTCCCCCAAAACGATCATTGCTGGCATCTCCAGATCCCACCACCAGTTCCAGCCATCATCACATGCAAATAAATCCCTCCTCATAAACTCCCACTGGAGTCTGCTAGTCTGGCCATGCTCCTTTCTCCTGGGGGGATCCCCTCGACAGGTTCACATCTGGGTGAACCTGATGTAAACCACACTGATGTGACATCATGTCAGCACAGTTTGAAAATATGGTGGAGAGTCATAAGGGAAGTAAGGAAAGGAGTATTGAAATCAGGCAGCACAGTAGCACAGTGGTTAGCACTGCTGCTTTACAGCACCAGGGACCTGGTTATATTCCGGTCACATCCGTATGGAGTTTGCACATTCGCCCCATACTGTGTAGGTACCACACTTATTGTCACATTCACGAGTACAACAGTCTCTCTTATCATTCACATTTGTTTGTAATGAGACCTATATTGCTTCAGCTGGTTGATACACTGGATAACTGGGTCACAAAGGTCAAGCATGTCTCAATTCAATCCTCAGTTTGTGCTGAATCACAATGGTTGTAAAAGCACTGATTCTTGATTAAAGAAGGGAAAATCCTTTGATTAAAGAAGGGAAAAATGGACCAAGTTGCCAGTCCTGGTCTATTTTCACAATATAAGGCACAAAGAAAATCATTAGTAAAACTATAGAATTACCAAGAATAAGGAACTTAAGGAAATCAACATAACTAACAGTACTGTAGAAATTAATGGTACTCAGTGGTGACAAATCCTCTGGCTGGTGATTACATACTTGAGTTTTAAAAGGACATCCTGCAGAGATTGTGGATGCATTCCTTTCGATCTTGTACAATTCCTTAGATTCTATAACCGTTCACATGACTTGGATGGTAAAAAAGATGAGTGATTTAAGAAAAGAGGAAAAGAGAAAATGGGGAGCTATAAGTCAGTTAGCCAATCAATAGTAGAAAAAATCCTAGAATTTATTACAATAAAATTCCTGATCTCTGCACTGTACCACTATTTAACGACAACAACTTTCATTTATAAAGTGCTTCAACATAATAAAATGTTCCAAAGTATTTCACAGGAGGAATTAAAAAGTCACCAAGCTCCACAAGACTTGAAAACAAGCAGGAGAATTTTGTAATGAATTTACTGGGATCCATTGTAAGCCAATGAGACAGATGATGGGTGAATAGAATCTGCTGCATGTACAGATATGGATAGCAAAGTTTTGAATGACCTTAAGTTTGCGGAGGCTGGGAATGTCAAAAGCCAACACAGAGTGCATTAGAATAATCAAGTCAAGTGATAACAAAGACATTCATGTGGGTTCCAGCAGAAGATGAGTTAAAATGGGGGCACAGTTGGGTAATGCTATGGAGATTGAAACAGGTGATTTAAATAATACGCAGTTGGAAGCTTATCTTGGAATCAAAATGGATCCTGAGGTTACAAACAGTCTAGCTCATTCTCAGACATTTGTCAAGGAGAGAAATGGAGTTGTTAGCTCAGGAAGGAGGCAAAAGCTTTCGTCTTCCCAATATTTATTGGAGGGAATTTCTGCTCATCTAATACAGGATGTCAGGCAAGCAGTGTAAAAATTCACAGTTGTGAAGTTGTTGCGAGAAATGGAGTGAGCTATATTTAGGTGTACTTGTGAAAATAAGCAGCGATTTCAGATAATATTATCTGAAATTCCTGAGATATAAAAGATTTGTTTTGTTTCCAGACAGGACAGTTAGTGAGATTTTGCAAGTCCAGGCAAGATGTGGGAGTAGTATGAATGTACTGTGGGGGTAGTGTGACATGAACCCATCCACACTACCCCCACATCTTGCCTGGACTTGCAAAATCTCACTAATTGTCCTGTCTGGAAACAAAACACATCTTTTTAACCTGTGCTTACTGCTCTCTCCATTCACATTGTCTGTACCTTTGAGACTTCATTAGCTGTAAAGACTCACATTCCAATCATTATTCATGTAAATTGAGTTTGTGTCTTTGTATGCCTTGTTTGGGATCAGAACTCCCATCCATCTAACAAAGAAATAGCCAGTTCCAAAAGTTAGTGGCAGTTGCTACAAATAAACCGTTGGACTTTAACCTGGTATTGTGAGACTTCTTGGTAGTGTGACATGAACGTAAGATCCCAGTTGTGGCTGTCCTCACGTGTGTGGAACTTGGCTATCTATTTCTGCTCAGCGATTCTGCGTTGTCGTGTGTCTTGGAGAATGCTTTCCTGAAGATCAGAAGCTGAATGCCCTTGACCACTGAAGTGTTCCCCAACAGGAAGGGAACACTTCTGCCTGGTGATTGTTGACACGTGTCCATTCATTCGTTTTTTGTAGATATAAATCTGTTAAGACTTCAACCTGGTGTTGAGAGATTTCTTAAAATAAATTTGTTGGACTTTAATCTGTAGTTGTGAGACTTCTTACTGTGCCTATCCCAGTCCAAAGTCGGCATTTTTACATCATGTTTTCTGGGGCACTTTGAGTCCACCAATTTCTTTAATTAAGCAGTACTGCCACTATGTTCATTGACAATTATTTTTCCCATGCTGTGATTGTCCAAGCGCCTCGAGATTATGATGATTTAAAGAAAAATGGTCAAGAGTGCTATTATCAACTTAAAACATTCACTTGCAGCAAATGCTAAAACAAACCATTTCTCCAGCTAAATTTACCGCACTTTTGATTGATGGTATGGTGGTCCCATGAAAATCGACTCTGACTTGAAGTCCAGATTAATTATTTCTTCCAAGTGATTTCTTGTCATCAGTTTTGTTTAAAACTGTTTTTTGTCACTGATTTTGCTGGAAGACACATCTTTTTGCCAGTTTTCTTCCTTAATGTTATGCTTTGGGGTTTTAGACTCTTCAACAGCGAAGAGCAAAAGAACAGGTAGCCACAGTATGGATTATTTAACCATTAAGATCCAGTTCAGAAACTTCAAGGTATTTTGTGATATTAGCCTAGACTTTATGTTTTACGTTTGATATTGGCATGGGTAAGCATAAGGTGTTTCAGTCCGGGTACGATTCAAGAAATCCACTAGAAAGCCTTGGCCAAACAAAGCTTAAGAACATAATCAATATATAATAAAACTAGCATAACTTTTATCAATTACAAAACTTAAACATTGACACAATATAATCCTTAACAGCTAGCTATCTATGTTGCTTCAAAGTAAAACAGCCTCATAGACACAGACCGTTCTTCAGACTAAGTTAGCATGAAAGCAAGCATGCTCATGTGATGCTGGGTTTGGAGCTTTTAACACTTATGTGAATTGGCCCTTTGAATGTTAGATCAAGTCTCCCCAATCTTGGAACTTTCAGAAAGCCTCTACAGAGAGAGAGAGCGAGACTGCTTTCTTCCACCAGCTTCTGCCAGTAACTGAAAACAAAACTAAAACTAGAATATACTCCGTGGAATAAACTGTCTTTAGTCACATGACATAACATGTCAACCAACCCCAATTAAGCTCCATTCACAGTCCTGGAGATACATTAAAACTACAGAAGTTCAGATTAAAATCAACAATTGTTTCAATTATCCTACTTCAGCAATAATAAAGAACACCAATCACAAACAACAGTGCTGACAAAATTCTAGGGCCTGATAGAAACATTCTGCAGAATAAGATGATCAAAGAAACCTCTTAAAGGCACAGTAACGTCACATAACCAACAAGTCAGAGTTTATTGAGAAAGGTGTTGCTTCATCACAGTATAAGATCAAAGATAGATAGAACCCTATAATTCCCTTGGTGATGTCTCAGCATATCATGTGATTAATCATAAACAAAGACGCATTGCTTTACAATATACAACAGGGACAAATACCAAAAATGGATCATGGGAGTTCAGAAAAGTGGACATCATCAGCACACACATGGAAACATGACTCCAGAACAATGAATGATGTCCCTGAAGGACAGGGCATAGTTGAATGCCAAAATCTTTGTCAGGATCTGAAGGACTATTGTGAAGAGGATTGTTGGTTGTGCTATGTTAAGAGTGAAGTCAATTAAGGTGGAAAAAGACTGAGTTAGTGAAGAGGACCAACACATCGTGGTTATAGACATAACAAATGTTGGTGGCAATATTGATGAAGTGCTCTGTTGCTTAACACCTTGGAAACTGTCTTTTTGATCAGAGAATAATGGAAGACCTGAATATCAAACTGGGCAGCAATAGGACCTTAATGTAAAATGAGAGGTTATGTGATGAATCTTGGATGGGGTAAAAAGGTACTAAATTGAAATGGTTAATATACAAGCAAGTATTGCTTTGAGAAGAACTGATCATTAATGCACTCAGGACCATATTTAACCTGAGAGCAGTTTGACAAGCAAGATGATTTTTCTATTTGATCATTTTGATGAGGAATTGAAAGGTAACAGAAACAAAAAGAAACAAAAGAAAAACAGCAGAAATTAAATAACTATATATAAAACTTACACTACTCTTGTTTGAACCAGAGTTACTACTAATTTTGTTACAGAGCCAAAATGAACATATAAATAATGAAGGAAAAAGAAGTTAAAGCTTTGAATCTGTGTAACTCAAATATCTGTGCTTCATACTGCAACTAAATAAGGCCAATATTAGCACAAAAGGAATGGAAATTAGAATAACTCTCCCATATCCCAAAGCATTCCAACTCGCTCATCTTTGCCAACAGGTTTTGATCAGGAATGAAAACCTCTGCACCATCTCAAGTTCCTGCAGTGTGCTGAGCCATGGTCTGTGTTAGTGCCTCACTTCATTGCTCATTGGAGAAAAACAGGTGCTGTATCTCGTCTGTGTGCGCAGATGTCACAAACTTAGCAAAACTTCCATTATGCCAACATGCCACTCTCACACACTGAGTTTAATCACAATCCAGAATTTACACCTCCTTCAAATTTGTTCTGACTCGGAGTACGGTACAGTTGGGTCTGACAACCAGGGCAAAATGTTAATAGAATTGCAGTTCGGTTAATAATTGAGTTAAACAGGCTGTGTAGGTTTTAAAAGAAGATAAAGTAGCCTTAAAATAGCTGCTTGTTTTGCGGTCATTCTGCTTATGAGTTCATAAATTATGATTTTTAAAATTCACCGTTGCTACTTACATTAAGTTAGATAATGAAGAATAACGGGGTCATTGTGGGATAATGCATAGAAGCAGCAATCTTAAATTATGTAACACTTAAAGTTTTATTTTGCTGCTAAAATGGAATTGCTTGTTAATCTGTTCCTTTATAGACACAAAGGCAAATTATATTAAATGAACACACACTAAGGTCAAATGAATGACTGTTGGAAAGGAAGGCAATTTCAAAAGTGTATGAAAATTCCTGGCTACAGAACACAGCTGGATGTCAACAATCTGAAATTACTGTTTTCTTCTCATTTTTGATACTTTGGCTGTTATAGATGCTTTTGGAACATGTGGCATAGCTCAACTGGAGAACAAGTACATCTTGAGAACATTTCTCCTTTTTAAAATATATTTAAAGAGCAATTTCAATGGTTTTTTTTTATTGCTAGATTTTAGTGACATCTTGATAACTCTATTTTCACTAGTCCTCAGTTTTTCTTGGAAGTGTCCTCTACTTATTCAGTTGTAGTTTACCATTATAACATGAATGTAAAATTTAAGTTCATCAGATGTAGTGAGACAAAACACCATAGACATAACACCAGTTCTATACCACCTGTGTAGTAGAACTGCCTGGAAGCCTGGTGTCTGATTTCCAAAGTGATCAGACCATTTTGGAAAAAAGACTCTTAGAAGAGCTAAGAAAGCTATTTTCTTCATTGCTGTGAAGTCCTTAATCTGGTTTCTTAGAAAGCACTTAGCACCAGTGATAGTAATTACGATTGATAAATCTGCTGTCAAAATGGGTTGGTGTCTAACATCTGTCACTGTTCAGATACATGTGATTTGGGAAGTGTTTAATTAACCACAAAGATTATTTAATTGCAGAGAGAATGGGTACATTTTTCATGGAGTGCATTTGTTTCTTATAGAGGCATTTCACAAAGTTAAGGTATGTACTAAACCTCAAAAATGCTTCACAGTGATTTCAAGAGACACCCAAGAAATTCATTGGTGATAAAAAAAAATCCATCAAGAAAAAATAAATGCCTTAGCACTCAGAAGTGCAATTTGCCAGAATAGAATCACAAAGCAACACAATTAAAGCAAAGACAAAATTGGAAATTTAATCAAAGCTAACCCCACTGGTCAGAGCAGGAATCTGAAAGGCCAATTAATCTTTAATTGATAGAAAACCCAATCACTCTAGATTAACCCTGCAGTTTTAGACTGTACCAGCCTGGACGATACAGTCCCGTAATATAAATAAAATCATTTCACTTCAGCTTAAGGAAGAAAAAAGTGAATGCTGAATCAGAAGAGAAAAATGAAATGGGGCCAAAAGTTTGGTCAAGGAGGTGGAATTTATTTTGGAGGAGAATGTGAAAAGGTCAGGCCATCCCTGAAAGAATTCTAATGAATGGGACATGGCTGGCTGAGAAGATAGGGATACACAAAAGTCCCAATGTGGAGAGAGGATCAGATAGGTTGGAGATGGGAGGCTGAGGTTTTAGAACTTGAGAGAATGGCTGACATAAACTAGCAGATGAGATTTTTATATTTGAAGCATGGAGTGAGTGGGGATTGAAAGCCAATATAGATCAGTGAAAATAGGAACAAAGCGAAAGATATGGGCAGCCAGGTTTTGAATCTTCAAGCTTGAAGGATAATTCACCAGGAAAGCACTTGGGTAAATGAGTGTGGAGATGATATGGATTTCAATAGCACATAAGTTGAAGTGAGTGAAAAATTTTACAGAGATGGAAGTGCAATCTGATTTACTCCTATAATGTTACAATCAAGCCAGATACAAACATCTGTACGCAAAGCGAGTTTAGTGATTGTTAATGAAAGTGGATAGAGACTATAAACACGAGAAATTTTTAGGAAGTAGAAAAATTATTCGGCTAACAAGGAAAGCTATTTTTTTTTTGTTAGCCATGATGTGGAGAAGCCAGCATTGGACTGGGGTAAGCACAATAAGAAGTCTCTTAATACCAGGTTAAAGTCCAACAGATTTATTTGATAGCGCAAACCGCAAGCTTTTGGAGTGCTGCTTCTTCATCAGGTGAGTGGGAGTTCTGTTCACAAACAGAGCATATAAAGACAGAAACTCAATTTATAAAATAATGGTTGAAATGCGAATCTTTACAGGTAACCAAGTCTTAAAGGTACAGACAATGTGAGTGGAGAAGTGTTAAGCACAGGTTAAAGAGATGTGTATTGTTTCCAGCCAACACAGTTAGTGAGATTTTGCAAACCGAGGCAAGTCATGGAGGTTACAGATAATGTGACATGTACCCAAGATCCCGGTTGAGATTGTCTTCATGTGTGCGGAATTTGGCTATATATTTCTGCTCAGCAATTCTGCGTTGTCGTGCGTCTTGAAGGTTGCCTTGGAGAATGCTTTCCTTAAAATCAGAGGCTGGTCTTTGAAGGGCGGGGGACTGGTTGACATGGGTGCTCAAGCATTGGGAGGGGTGGGGGGAGGAATTGGACATCAGGGGTTTGGGCTAGGTGTCTGGTGTGTGTAGTATATAATTATTCATTATTCCTGGCAGAACCATCAGGAGTTAGCAATTTAAATTGCTTCATGAAAATGTTTCTAGTGCAATTGTCCAAGAGAAATTAGTGCTTCTGGATCATTGCATTACAGATGCTTACCTGGAAACTGCTAAGAGGGATCCCCCAGCTCATCTTTTGGGTACCTCTCAAATCTAGTACTGGGAAGCTGAGAGTTATAGGAAACTCAAATATTCCAACATAGTGATCTGCTTTCAAATATAACTATTTTGCACATAGCAAAGTCCAGGGATCGGCAATCAGATGAACAAGCGGTTAATGATTTTGCTAGTGTTTGGTGAGTGGCATGGTGGCACAGTGGTTAAGCACTGCTGCCTCAGCGCCAGGGACTTGGGTTTGATTCCCGGCTTGGGTCACTGTCTGTTTGGAGTCTGCATGTTTTCCCTCAGTGTACCTGAACAGGCACTGAATTGTGGTGATTAGGGGATTTTTACAGTAACTTCATTTCAGTGTTAATGTAAGCCTATTTGTGACATTAATAAATAAACTTCTAACTTTAAGAGAAAAAGTATGACCAAAGGGCTAGGAGAAAGCTCTGCTCTTCTTTGAATTGAGCCATGAGATCACATTCGTGAACCATTGGAACAGCCAAATGGGTATTTAGTTCTAATGTGTCATGTAAAATGCTACAAAGCAGAAACTCTTCCGACTGGAGGATTTGAACCCATAACTTTCCATTACAGACAAACTTTTCCTCACCAAGGCAAGCTAATATTGAGAAGTCTAAGTTTGAAAAATTGATTCCGAACTCTAGTCTTGTTTTATTTTTAGTTTTTGTTACTTGGTGTTTGGCTTGAACCACAATGAATTCTCTAGCTATAGAGCTTTAGCTTCCAATTCCCAGACATTCAATTTAAAAAAAAAAATTTCAACTTTGTGTAGGTGTTTCTCTGAGGTATTACCCAAGTCCCAAATGAAAGTGCTTTTACGGTTTTGTGTTATGGTCTGCTTGATTCAGACACAGCATAGAGGTTGTTCATGCAAGACAAATGGGACAATCTTGAAAATTCAAGGTGGCTAAAAATAAGACAAGTAGAAACAGCCTGTTCAGCCCATCGAACCTGCTCCACCTTTCAATAAGATAATGGTTGATCTGATTGTGGCCTTAACTTCACATTCCTGCCTGATGCCCCCAATTTCCTTGTCAATCAAACATCTGTCTAACCCAGCTTGAATATTTCTTCAATTACTCAGCCTCCACAACTTGGTGTGGAAGAGAATTCCAAAGACTGACAACCCTCAGAACAAAAATATTCTTAAGTAGAAAACCTGACCTACCCTCCCCATTTTTAATGTGCCCACTAGTTCTAGATTCCTTAACAAGAGGAGACAGTCTTTAAGCATCTAGCTGTTCATCCCCGGTAGTGCAGCGAGGTTAAGTGCAAACTCCAGTCAGTCAGTGAATTAACAAAGGTTTATCAACAGAATTACTATATACTTTACATAGCAAGGAAAAAGGTTGTAAACTCCATAAGCCCCGAACTCCAACTCCTGGAGCAAGTCTGAGTGAGTCCCAAGCTCAGCTCCTGATTTAACCGCAGGTCACATGACTCTTCCAGAGAACCATCCTTAAAGAGCCAAGACACCACATTCCACCCCATTAAATTTCAAACTATACATTCAATAAGTGACAAATAACCATATACTAAATTACCCCCAAAGTATTAAGGCTTTGAATAGAGTACATTATAAATCCAGTCTGTCCAATGACTTGGAAGAGGGAGTAAGTGGAGTGGTCAGCAAATTTGCAGACGATACAAAGATGGCTGACTTGTGGATAGTGAGGAGATTGTCAGGCAATGCAGCAGGACATAGATAGGCTGGTAGCTTGGGCAGATAGATGGCAGATGGAATTCAATCCTGATAAATGCGAGGTGATGCATTTCGGGAGAAAGAATGTAGGGGGGAGGTATATGATAAAGGGTAGACCTATTATTAGAACAGAGAACATTACAGCGCAGAACAGGCCCTTTGGCCCTCGATGTTGCACCGACCATTAAGAAAAAGCAATGACCCTCTAACCTACACCATTTCCTTTTCATCCATAACCCTATCTACTGACCTCTTAAACGCCCCCAACTTGGCGCATCTACAACTGCAGCAGGCAGGGCATTCCATACCCTTACCACCCTCTGGGTAAAGAACCTACCTCTGACATCCGTCCTATAACTACCACCCCTTAATTTAAAGCTATGTCCCCTCGTGCTAGCTTTCTCTATCCGAGGAAAAAGGCTATCACTGTCCACCCTATCTAAACCTCTAATCATCTTATATGTTTCAATAAGGTCTCCTCTTAGCCGCCTTCTTTCTAACGAAAACAACCTCAAATCCCTCAGCCTCTCTTCATAAGACCTGACCTCCATACCAGGCAACATCCTGGTAAACCTCCTCTGTACCCTCTCCAATGCCTCCACATCTTTCTTATAATGCGGGGACCAGAACTGCACACAATACTCCAAGTGCGGCCGCACTAGAGTTTTGTACAGTTGCAACATGACGTTGCGGCTCCGAAATTCAATCCCCCTACCAATAAAAGCTAAGACTCCGTATGCCTTCTTAACAACCTTATCGACTTGATTGCCAACTTTCAGGGATCTATGCACATATACACCAAGATCCCTCTGTTCATCAACACTATTAAGAGTCCTACCATTAGCCCTATACTCTACACACTTGTTATTCCTGCCAAAGTGAATTACCTCACACTTTTCCACATTAAACTCCATTTGCCACCTCTCGGCCCAGCTCTGCAACTTGTCCAAGTCTCTCTGCAAACTATAATACCCCTCTTCACTATCTACCCCTCCTCCGACTTTGGTGTCATCCGCAAATTTACTAATCCATCCTTCTATACCCTCATCCAGATCATTTATAAAAATTACAAACAGCAGGGGCCCCAAAACAGATCCCTGAGGTACACCACTTGTAACCAAACTCCATGATGAATAATTTCCATCAACCACCACTCTCTGTCTTCTACCAGCTAGCCAATTCCTGATCCAATTAGCTAAATCACCCTCGATCCCATACATCTGCATTTTCTACAGAAGCCTTCCATGGGGAACCTTATTGAACGCCTTACTAAAGTCCTTATATATCACATCAACTGCCTTACCCCCATCTGCCTCTTTGGTCACATTTTCAAAAAACTCAATAAGGTTAGTAAGGTACGACCTACCCTTCACAAAACCATGCTGACTATCCCCAATCAATTCATTTCTCTCTAAATAACTATAAATCCTATCCCTAATAATTCTTTCCAATACTTTGCCCACAACAGAAGTAAGACTCACCAGTCTATAATTCCCAGGAAAGTCTCTATTCCCCTTCTTGAACAATCGGACCACATTCGCTATCCTCCAGTCATCCGGCACTATACCTATAACCAACGACGACCTGAAGATCAGAGCCAGAGGCTCTGCAATCGCCTCTCTTGTCTCCCAGAGAATCCTAGGGTAAATCCCATTCGGCCCAGAGGACTTATCTATTTTCAAACCCCCAAGAATATCTAGCACCTCCTCCTTATCTACTTCAATACTTTCCAGTTTAAGAGTATGGAAATACAGAGGGACCTGGGGGTGCAGGTGAACAAGTCTCTGAAGGTGGCAGAGCAAGTGGAGAAGGTTGTGAAGAAAGCATATGGTATGTTAGCCTTTATAGGAAGGGGTATAGAGTACAAGAGTTGGCCTTTAATGTTGCAGTTGTATAAAACGTTGGTTAGACCTCATTTGGAATACTGCATCCAGTGCTGGTCGCCCTACTACCGGAAGGACGTGGAGACTCTGGAGAGAGTGTAGAGGAGGTTTACCAGGATGCTGCCTGGTATGGAAGCTCTGAGTTACGAGGAGAGGTTAGGCAAATTGAGACTGTTTTCCTTAGAAAGACGTAGACTTAGAGGAGATCTAATAGAGGTGTACAAGATTCGGAGGGGTATAGATAGAGTAAACAGGGTTAAGCTTTTTCCTAGGATGGACTCGAATAGCACGAAGGGTCCTGGGCTTAGGGTGAGGGGGGTAAGGTATAATTTGGATGCTAGAGGGAGTTTTTTCACACAGAGGGTGGTGGGGGTATGGAATGCGCTGCCAAGTAAAGTGGTGGAGGCAGGTACTCTGGAGTTATTTAAGAAATACTTAGATGGGCACATGAACAGAATGGGAATGGAGGGGTATAGAAAACTGATTTAAAATAGGGATCATGAGCCTTGGGAGTCCCTGGGAAGTGTGTAAATAGATGATGATATTGATGTACTTGTTTTTATCCTACAGGTGCTTTGGTCCACCTTGTTGTCTAACGAGGGGCATACACGCGATGGTTGTGACAGGATTTTTTTCGAGAGTATCCTAGTGCTTCACGTCGTTAGTGTATGCTTGACCTGGACCATTTGATAGGCAACACGACAGCTCAGTGACTATCACTGTGCTGTGCAGATACATGGATTTGTGCCTGTGTCTGTGGGAGTTTGCGCATTCTCGTCGTGCTTGCATGGGTTTTCTCCAGGTGCTCCGGTTTCTTCCCACATCCCAAAGATGTGCTCTTTAGGCTAATTGGCAAAACACATTCTCCCTAAATTGTCTCAAATTTGGTTTTTAATCCATAGATCTATAAATATGGACAAGGATCGCGGGTACAGGTGGGAACATTGGGGTGGCGGTACAGGCTCGTTGGGCCTGTTTCTCGTGCTGTTTTGTTCTTTGTTCTTGTTCTGAACTAGGTGTGAAAAAGTTCCTGAGTATGCCCCTGTCTTGCTGGAGCAATCTCTTCCTACTCCTTGCTGGATGGACTTCCCGACAGTGACAAACTGCTTGGGTCAACGTCTTCTTCTCTTGCCAGTGCTGCTTTGGTCGTTTCTTTTGCCAGGGATATATTTCACCCCCATGTTCACCAGATGATGCTACCATTACTGCACCATAGTACTTGACCACTCCTCTGGAGCAACACTCGCTTGCCTCTCCCTTAAATGATCCACATATATCTGCACTCTATTTCCTTGAATGTCAATATCATACAATGCTGACGCGCTCTTTTCCACAACCTCCCCTGGGACCTAGATTGGATTTTTCCGAAATTCCTTGCAAAAACCAGATTACTCATCCTGAAATCTCTCTGGCTGGCTTGAATTGTGACACTGCTTCTGAATGCCCTGCTTTATCTCCACCTGCCAGCTTTCCAATCATGAGGCCCATTCACACCAAAGGCATCAAATCCATCAACAGTTCAATGAGGGACACCTCTGTGGTTGGCAAGAGGTTGTCTGGTAAGCCAACAGAAACTTCAAAACCATAGTCTGCAGTGAGCCCGGGCATTGTTTTTCCACTGCTGCCATAGAAGTCTGGACTGCTTTTTCTATCAACCCATTTAATGTCAGATGATAAAGTGCTATTTTAACACAGCAAACTCTGTTTAATTGTAAAACAAGGAACACCTCACTGGTGAAAGTCAAGCCGTTATCTGACATCAGGAGCTCCAGAAATCTATGCTGGTAAAACCTGCCACACCTTATCTATCATCGCCATCAAGGTTGTGGATCTCAACACATGCACATCCATCTATTATAAACAGATGTTGACAATAACAACAAATATGACATCCAGAAAAGGTTCTGCAAAATCAATATAGAGCTGTGTCCACAGCCTACCAGGCCATTCACCAACGGTGTAACAGGATTGATGGGGATAGCTGCTGTTGTAGCGGGTATAGGTCACATTGTTTGACCACACTCCCAATGTCCTTGTCCAGACCTGGCCACAGTCATAGCGGTGTGCCAGCAACTTTGCTTGATCATGCCAGGATGATGAGACTCCTGGAACAGTGCCTCCCTGGCTGGAGACATGAAAACCCAAAAAAATACTTGGTCCACTACACTCAACTCTTTGACAGGGCCAAAACCATTCAAACTTGTTACTGTTCCAACCAGGAAGGATATTTTGCCAGTACTGTATCTCTCCAAGTCCATGTCTGGATTTGCTGGGTGGAAATCAATAGTGTATTCACAAGTAAAAAGTGCAAACGTTCTCTTGTGGCACTGCTGATAATGAATCACTTTGCAATAAGGGCAGGCAACTTAAGACATCTGAAATGTGAATACCCGGAGATGCCAGAATGAGTACTCAAATGCTACTAATAACAATGCTCAAAGCTGGATTCTGGCTGAGGCAATGGGAGGAATAGCTTTATTGTGTTTGAACAAGTCCAATACGATTGAGTGGTCTGAAAAATGTGAAGTGTCACCCACATATGTACTGTTGAAATCTTTTCACTTCATACACCATCACCAAACACTTTTCAATCTCTGAGTAGCCTCTCTCTCTGCACCAGCCATGAATCTCGAGGTAAAGGCCTCTCTGTTTTATCTCCCATCCTGTATGACAGAACTGCTTACAACTCCATACAGTGACATCAAATTTTAACACAATCTCTTTTTTCAGTTAGAAATGCATCAACAAATTTGAAAGTTGCAAGGCAATATTGACTTTCTTGAAAGCTCCTTTTTGGGACTCTTTCCAAATCATTTTTTAAAAACAGCCAATGTCGGGGTGCTGATAGTGTTGATAGATTAGGTACAAAACTCACGTTAATTTACTATGCTGAAGACAGACTTAGCCCAATACTGGTGCCTTTTTGAGAGTCTTGATCTTTTCCGCTAAACAGCAAAATTTTTGTTCATCAAGCTTGAAACCCAAGTATGTGATCTCAGAGGCGAAGAAAAGAGGAGTAGGCTATTCAGCTCTTCAAGCCTGCTCTGCCATTCATTAAGATCATGGCCAATCATCCAACTCAATAGCCTGATCCCACCTTGAGGAGTGTGCAGTTTCTCGCCATTAAAATATTATTCTATTTCTCTATTCCTCTCACCAAAGTGGCAGCCTCACATTTTCCCACACTGTCAAAATTCTGCCCACTCATCAATCTACAACTTTTGCAGACTCTCTCACCAGGATTTTTCTGCCTCAATTTGCCATTTGCAGGCAGTGGACGCAGTGAGCCATTTTAATCTCAGTTGATTGTGACTGGACCAAAGATCCCACTGGCAGTAGGAACTGGAAAATCCTGATTTTTATATCTTCCTAATAATTACTTATTCTTATTTACCTTTGTATCATCAGCAAATTTGGTTACAATACAGTAGGTCCTATCATTCAAGTCATTAATATAGATCATAAATAGAACATAGAACATTACAGCACAGAACAGGCCCTTCGGCCCCCGATGTTGCGCCGACCAATATAAAAAGCAATGACCCTCCAAACTAAACCATTCCCTTCTCTTCCATATACTTATCAACTAACCTCTTAAACGCCACCAAACTTGGCGCATCTACAACTGCTGCAGGCAGGGCATTCCACTCCCGAACCACCCTTTGGGTAAAGAACCTACCTCTGATATCCGTCCTATAACTATCACCCTTAATTTAAAGCTGTGTCCCCTCGTGCTAGCTTTTTCCATCCTAGGAAAAAGGCTATCACTGTCCACCCTATCTAAACCTCTAATCATCTTATATGTTTCGATCAGGTCCCCTCTTAGCCTCCTCCTTTCTAACGAAAACAACCTCAAATCCCTCAGCCTCTCCTCATAAGACCTGCCCTCCATACCAGGCAACATCCTGGTAAACCTCCTCTGTACCCTCTCCAATGCCTCCACATCTTTCTTATAATGTGGGGACCAGAACTGCACACAATACTCCAAGTGCGGCCGCACTAGAGTTTTGTACAGTTGCAACATGACGTTGCGGCTCCGAAATTCAATCCCTCTACCAATAAAAGCCAAGACTCCATATGCCTTCCTAACAACCTTCTCGACCTGACTGCCTACTTTCAGGGATCTATGCACATACACACCAAGATCCCTCTGTTCATCTAGACTACTAAGAATCCTACCATTTGCCCTATACTCTACACATTTATTATTTCTGCCATAGTGCATTACCTCACACTTTTCCACATTAAACTCCATTTGCCACCTCTCAGCCCAGCTCTGCAACTTGTCCAAGTCCCTCTGCAAACTATAACTCCCCTCTTCACTATCTACCACTCCACCGACTTTAGTGTCATCTGCAAATTGAGTCCTCATCACTGATCCTGTGGCACTGCATTTGCTAAGTTCACAATGAATAATTTGGCCTGATTCTCTGTTTTCCATGAGTTAGCCAATCCTTTATCCAAGTTAATATATCACCCCAGCTCCATGAGTTCTTATCCTGTACAATAACCTATTAAGTGCATTTTAACAAATGCCTTTGGAAATTAAAATATACTGCATCTTCTGGTTTTGTTGTATCCATCCTGCTTGTCATATCCTCAAAATTCTAATAAACTTGACAAATACAATTTCCCTTCCACAAAATCATGTTAAGGTGGTCTGATTGCATGATGGCTTTCTATAGGTTATGATACTGCTTCCTTAATAAGGGACTGTAACATTTTCCCAATGATAGATGGTAAATTAACTGGCTAGTAGTTTCCTGAATAGTGATATTACATTTGCAGCTTTCCATTCTGCTCAGAACTTACCAGAATTTAAGGAAATTTGGAAGATTACAGCTAATACATCTACCATCTTTGTAGCCAGGTCCCTACAGTCTATCATTTTTTTTGTAGCTTTGTACATCTGTTCTTTTAATCAGATACCATCTTTAACTTGCCTAGTTAAAGTTAGTGATGAATGGTACATCTTCTCAGAATCTTTTCTTCTTGACCAAATATATTTGGTTGAGAGTTATGAAGCATCTCCTTAAATCTCTCCCACAGCTTCTCCACTGTCTTACATTACAAACTATTTTTCCAGTTCACTTCAGCCAACTCTCTCTTTGTATCCTTGTGGCTGCCTTCAGATTAAGGCAGTAGCTTCAGACCCAAATTTCTCATCCTCACACTGAACATGAAATTCCATCATGTTATGCTCACTCTTTTCTATACTATCCTTTCTTATGAGATAATTTATTCAACCTGTCACATTGCTAGGTCTAAAAGAATTTATTCTCTGGTGGTTCCAGAATGTATTGTTCTATTCATAGTACACTATGACCTCATCCTCCAGGCTTCCTTTGCCAATTTTATTTGTCCAATCTATATAGAGATTAAAAGATCCTGTTATTTATTGCAGTGTCTTTCTTACAAGCCCCCGTTTATACTCAATATAGCTACTGTCAGGAGCCTATAAACTATTTGCTTATAAACTATAAACTTATTTTCTTTCCTTTTTCTTATCTCGTCCCAAGCTGATTCTTTTGATCTTTTGAACCAAGATCATTTACCACTATTGTACTGATCTCATACTTGACTAGTAGAGCTAACCCAGCTCTTTTTCTTTTGTTCCTGTTCTTTCAAAATGTCAAATACCCTTGAATAGGTCCCAGCCATGGTCACATTGACACTATGTCTCTGAGATATCTATCATTTCATACTCATTTATTTCTATTTTTACTAACAATTTACCAAATGGCTGTTATTCCATCTTTTTACCATTCTCCATCACTTTGATCTCATTTGCTGGTGCACTTTCGTGTTAGTACACTCTATACTGTCACATTCTGATCATCATTACCTGCATTGCTACCCTGCACTATTGCCTTGTCCTTCCTCTCTAACTTTCCAAATCTTCCTTCAGTTGAACTCTGACCTCCATTATTTTGTTTAAAACTTTCTTCACAGCTGCAGTTATTAAATGGGTACACAATAGTTAGCACTGCTGCCTCACAATGCCAGGGACTCGGATTCAATTTGAGCCTTGGGTGACTATCTGTGTGGAGTTTGCATATTCATCCCATGTCTGCATGACTTTTGTCTGGGTCAACTGGTTTCCTCCTTCAGTCCAAAGATGTGCACATAGGTGGATTAGTGATATTAAATTGCCCCTTGGTGTTGCAAGATATGTAGGTTAGGGGATCAGTGGGGTAAATGAGTGAGATTAGGGGACAGGATGAGTGTGGGCCTGGTAACACTCTGTCGGAGAGTTGGTGCAGACTCAATAGGCCAAATGGCCTCCTTCTGCACTGTAGGCATTTCATGAATTCACCAGTACACTAGTTCCAGCACAGTTCAGATAAAAGCCCTGCGAACAGTACACCTTCTTCTTTCCCCACTAATGGTACCAGTCTATCATGAATCGGAATCCACTTCTCCCACACTAATCTCTGACCCTATTTACCCCTTAGGCCAATTTGCTCATGGTTCAGATAGTAAAACAGATTATTACTTCTATTATTTTGCTTTAATTTAGTCCTTGGAAGCGCTTACTCCTTCGGCAGAACATTTTTCTTATTCCTACATGTCTTGTTGAGACTCACATAGACCATGACAATTGGATTCTTCCCATCTCACTCCAAGTTCCCCTTCCTGCTATGAGGAGATGCCCTTAATCCTGATAAGATTTCACAAAATTCAGGACTCTTGCTCTCGGTATAGGGAACACTGTCTATCCCCCTAATCATCTCCTACAACAATTACATTTCTTTTTGCTCCTCCTGCTGAATAGTGATGCTGTGGTCAATTTGCTCATCCTACCCACAGTCCCTGTTCTCATCCACAGAAACTGAAACTTGATGGACAATTATAAGATCAGTACTGCTATCTCTGAATCTGTCTAGCTACCTCTCTTGTAGTCACATTTATCGTGATTCTGATCACAAACCAAATTTGAAGCACCCAGTGTCAAGGGTGTGATTGCTTCCCGGAGTGAAAAATACCCAGGTGAACCAGGTGCGTTTTTATGACAATCGACAACGGTTTCATTAGACTTTAATTCCAGATTTTAAAAAAAATCAAATTCAAATTTCACCATCTGCCATGGTGAACCTAGATATCCAGAGCATTATCATAGAATTTCACAGTGCAAAAGGAGGCCATTTAGCCCATTGAGCCTGCACCAAAAACAATCCCATTTAGGCCCTATCCCAGCAACCCCCAAGTACTTACCCTGTTAATCTCCCTAGCATTAAGGGTAATTTAGCATGGCCAATCTCTGGATTATGAGTCCAGTGACAATACAATAATGCCACTGCCTTCCATGTTTAAACTACTCCTGTTTAGACAGCAAAAAACCCTTAAATTTACCATTACCTACTGGCACCCCTAATTAATGTCAAGGCCTCAGCTCTTGGGTGTTCCTGTCTCTGGCTCTCTCGGGCCATTTATTTTGTTGAAGGGCAGGACAGCCTCTCCTTACTTACTGCATTGACGTCCCTCACTTATCTACTTCTTGGAGTTAAAGCACTCAGTCCCCACTGCCATCTTTGTGCAATTAAAATTCTTTGATATTAGGAAGAATCTGGAAAACATACTTTATTTCACATTGGTATTTGGCTGATCCAAACATAATTACTGGGTATTACCAGTTCTTTGCTGGATGGCTGGAAAGAACTCTGCTGTTTGCAAATGGGCTGAGAGGAGGAGGAAAATATGGGAAGGACCAATCAGCAGTTTCTATCAACCAATCATGAAGAAGCTTAGCAAATAGAGAAGCATAATGTAAATTTCAGAACAAAAATCACTAAGGACTTCAGCACTGTTAAAAAAATATGAATAAATTCTGCTGGAGAAAAATAAACAAAAAGAATAATTCACCATTACTGCTTTATATCAAGTATTTACATCATATTAATTTCTGGTATTAAAAATACAGATTTTCAAAAGTGTAAAGATTATTCAATATTGAAAAACTTTTGGGGGAGACATAAATGTGACAATTTCACTACTGAATTATAGAAAGGTATTCTGTGTTAGTACTTCTTGCTAAGTATTTTTTAAAATTGATTTTTAAATGAAATCCGATAATGGAACATGGAGGAGGCGGCTTATAGTAGTACTGTTAATATCACTGACTATATTTATGTTTAATTTCAAGGATGATAGACATACAGCAGAAAGCATTCATCTGACATATTGTTAAAGTCCAATGAAAATGCACTGGAGCATTCAAACAAATTTCAAATCAAGCTAAAAGGAATAGTTTATCAAGAACAAACATGAACCCTTTCCATACTGAATGAGTGATACATTGCAGAATGATAAAAAGTAAAATGTTATAGTACAGATGCATCTAAGGGAAGCTAAATAAAACAGATGACGGTGAAACAAATAGAGGACTATGCAAATATAAAGAGACAAGGAGTGAGAACAGGCTCGTTAGACGCGTAAGAGCTGACATGGATCAGTGTGCAAAATGGCATGTTTCTCTGCTGTAAATTGAATGTGATTCTACTATCTCACAGGGTGGGGAGTTTCATGAATTGACAATCTGGAACTTACTACCAGCTAAATTGGCTATAAACTACAAAGGACTGTGATTGGTGTCCATCCTGGGTTTTAGTGTCAATTAATGGTCACTGAGTTAGAGCTATTGTCCATGCCAATATACTGGAATAGACCTCAGTACATTCTAGTGGATTTTAAGCTGCAGCTGGGAATAGGAAACTGCTGCTGTTTGAGACAAAAGGCTGTCTGCAGAAATTAGCTTGAAGTTACCTTCTTGAACAAAAAAGGATACTAAGTGTAGATAAGTTTGGCCTCTTAGTCAAGAAGTTGCAAACTGACCTTCCCTGAAAGCAGGCTATTATTTGCATTTGCTTCTTACTTTAACTAAAAACGTGCTGAGTCCTGGTGATCGTAACTTGTAATTGAAGCACAAAGACCTTGAGCCAAGACTTGAAGTATAATTCTCCAAAACCGTGGGTTGCCAATGCTCCAAGGATTGTCCTGGAGTGTCCAGAAATTAAAGATTTTTTTCTTGGATAGTTCCGTTATCAATCAGGGTGAAAATTTTTCTCTCTATTTTCTTTGAACATTTTAGTTTATTTGTTATAAAAATACTGGAAATAGGAGAATGTGGAAATTAGGGAGTTGATAGGACTAGAAAAGTGAGGGACTATATCTGATTGAAGCTGGCAACCTTATTAAGGCACCATGCCACCGGAGGGGCTTTGCGTGTAGTGGTTTATTTGTTAAGACTTTGATATTAATGAGTGAAAGGTCACAGACAATATGTGTTTAAGAAACTGTCAGGAGCACTGGAAAAACTACGAACTTTAATTTCTACAATACAAGTGTCAACCTAGTTGAATTCCATTTGAGAAGTAGTAACGTTTTAGGATTTAGAACAATAATTCACTGAGAAAATCTTTATTCCTTCTCAGATTTTCAGCTATACAAATCTGCATTTTGGATTTGAAAATACTATACCACAGATGGTACTGACCAAGTTTAAAATATCATAAAAGATGGAAACACCAAACAAAATATATAAATGTTTGATCAAAGACAACTTTAAAAAATGCAGTAAATCAAACGGCAAACATTAAGAGATAATGCTGCACTGTTCATAGAAAGAACGATCACATCATCAAAACTGGATAGTGAAAGGGTTACAGCTGAGAAGGTTATAACAATCTCTGCACAAGATGTTTTAAACTATCACGATCAATTCATCATTAGTGGTCAACAAGTGTTGTTCTCATTTATTTGTCTTATCAAGACCAAGAGACTGTTGGGATTATCCATCAAACAAACACACTCAAAGATAGAACATCTTAGACAAGCCCATCAGTTAAAGGTTAAAACTGTCAACCTCAACAATACATTGGTTGAAGGCCCTTTTCTTATGTGCAAGAAATTCCTACTGACAAAGAGTCCCTAGTCTCTGATGATGTTGTTAGGATTGAGACCTAAAAGCATCTCCACACATATATGGTAATATATAGTCTAAAATGTGTTGCAAGAGAGAAAAAACTAAATGGAAAGGTTGAGATTGACCATGGGATCTGCAGCTTCCCTCAGCAAATATCAACCGTGGCAGCCTAAAATGCTGTTAACATGTCTTCCACTTTTCCTTCAGTGGCTTTGTTAGATTCCTTGCCACAGTTAGTTTTAAAAAAAGACTATCGGCCTGGACGATAGAGTTGCATGAACTGACACAGAAATGCATGAAATGAATGCAACAGCATAAAATAATGAACTGGGTAAACAGTTAATTAACAGCAAACAATCATGTAACAAGTATCAACAGACACCTGTCGAAAGTTTAATTATTGGGCTTTTTCCTTTTATGAATAAATAAGTCCATGCTTAAATCCATGTGGGGAAAGGGGTAGAAAATTGGAACTAAGGGGGAAACAAAGGACTGATATGAATTGTTCAGGGCAATAACAAAATCTTATTATGGCCATAGTAGGCCCGTGGGATCACAAATGGTAAGTACAATTTTAGAAAAATTAACCTTATGTTTGAAAGTCTTTAGGAGGCTGACACTTTGTATATTTTCTCAACAGAAGTGTTATAGTAAATCTATGCCTCTGTCAAAGCAATATTGTCCTGAAATAAATGTTAGCAGTGTGCTTTGTTCAGGTGAGCCTGCACTCTGATCAACCAGCTAAGATAGCAGGACTGCTCTATCACATTGCCATTATGCAGCATTGCTTGCCACTGAGCAAGTGAAAATTACTAATGGCAGACAGAGGACAAAATTGTGATCAAAAATCTGTGGCATATTTAAAAAGCTGCAGTCCAAATTCTAGCATGTTACAGATCCATACTTAGTTAGCAGTTTTGCCTTATTGCTCTCTTGCTGTGTACAAAAACACTTCAATGCAAGTCTCTTTTACAAATATCTTTTCTTTCTGAAATTATGAGATATCTTGCTGTGGTGTAGGATTATGAAAAGTTGACTAACATATCAACTTAAATCCATCATGGGCAAGCCTGGAAAAAAGAAAAACTGAAAGATATGGATCTGAAAGGGAGTCTGACTGGACTTTGTTTCCTGAGGTTGTTGGTAAATATCTGATATTCCAGGCTTTCCCAGCATATGGAACATAAGAATCAGCCAAAATATAACAGAACAGCCAAACAGATTTGTTTGAATGTCCTGTTTTTGTTCCAAGGCATGTTCTGCACTAAACTGGGAAACTGAATGGGTAACTGCTGTTGGGCCTCTACTAAGACTGTTTGCCATGGGAATGCCTCTTCCTGAAGTTTTGATAGAGTTGAGATTCCATTTCCTCTGGTAGGGCATACCTTCAAAATTAAAGCTGGATTGTTCAGGTCATGTTAGAAAGCATTTCTTCATATAGGAGTAGAGGAACTCTGGAACACTCTTCCTTTAAAAAGGTTGCTGAAACTGGGGGACAATTGCAAAATTTCCAAACAGATTGATAGATTTTTTCTAGTCAAGGGCATTAGGGATATAGAGCCAAGACGGATAGTGAAGAGCCAAGATACAGATCAGCCATTATCTAGTTGAATGGCAGAAAAAGCTCAAAGAGCTGAATGGCCTTTTCCTGTTCCGATGTCAACTCTCAGAATAAAAGTGTTCAAATTGTGTATAGAGACCAGGGAGAATAACGTGAACCCAGGATGCAGCATCTGCAGCATATAAGATTCACATAAGATCTTTTAAGATGTACTGCAACAGATCCAAGTTTAGAAAAGTCAAGAAAATTCACTACGCACATGAATTATAAACAGTCACAAATACCATGCAATGAATTTAAAGCATTGATCTACTCTCAACATTGAAACTGGAAATGCTGACTTGCTTGTATTTTGCCCTTGCAGTTTAGGATGTCATTGGAATGTATTGATTGGATTACTGCTTTGAAATTCACAGAAGGCATCACTTATCCTCTATGTATCTAACCTTACAACATTACTCTTCAATCTTACTGCAAAGGTTGGTAATTATGCTGCACAATAGCCACTTTTTTCACAGGTGGGTCTGTTACTAACATAACAAATTCGTCTGGACATAATGACTGCATTACAAAGTCAGCCTTTTCTTTCAATGAATTTTCTTTCTGTGAATTTGAACTCATTGATGGAAAATACAATGGGAGATTGGTCAGAAGAAAGCAAGTTTTCCATTTTGAGCTCCCAGTGGTTTTTGAAGCATGATCTTCAGTCAGGTATTCTGATTAGTTTTATAGTAGCTTATTAAAACAATCCAGCTTTAAACAGATCTTCAACAAGAGGCAAAATTGCATTATTACATAGTAACTTACTGTGTCTCTCAAAAGTATCCCAAAATGAATGCCATACAAAGAATGAGTTTAAAGTGCAGTGACATTTATTTCATTACAGAACACAGCAATCACTTTGCCCAGAGCAAGGTCCCACAAATAGCAGCAAGCTGGATGATGAAGGGGACACATTTGTAATATCATTATGCGTCTTTTCTCTTTACAGATGCTGACTGACCTACTTTGTATTCCCAGAGCTTTCTGCTTGTGTATGAAATTAATAATCGATTTGACAGATTTGAGATCAATTAAATTCCAGTCCTAAAACATTTCTTCTTGAGCAATCCTGGCCAGCAAGCATGATTGTCACTAAGATTGGTTATCTTGACCACAGCCTGGTCAGGTGGAACTTGTAAAAATAGTTGAACCAGAACTGTACTATTAGGTCAAAGCTACACAAATAAAGTGATTTTGAGTTCCTCCTCTTTTATCTCTGAAGGTGTTTAATGTATTTGAAGGATTATGGAAGACTGCATCCATACAGATTGGAAGGTTTCTAAATCTATTTTTAGCAAGTAAGAGAAGAGTCACAGCTATTTAGGTGCAAATAAAGACATTTATAAGAACTTAATTGATGGGTTTGCCTATTAACTATTTCATGATTACATAGAATTTGTACCATTGGAACACACCATTCAGCCCAATAGTCCATGTCCCACTTAGGCCTCCTACCCATTCCATTTCATCAATCCATACAAATATTTCCTTGTATTCCTTTCTCACTCATGTATTTACCTTGCTTCCTGAAAGGCATTCACACTATTCACATCAATCACTTTTTGTAGTATCAAATTCCGCATTCTAACCACTCTTTGGGTACAGAAGTTTCTCCTGAATATTTTATAGGATTTACTTGTGACCATCTATTGTGAACTCTACCTTTGAATGCCACCCAAAAATAGAAACATTATCTTCAGGTCTACACTATCAAAATATTTCAGAATTTTAAAGACCCACAGAACATATTCGCATGGATAAAGAATTGATTAGCTAACAGTAACAGATCTCACAGCTCCAGGTTAAAGTCTAACAGATTTATTTGGAATTACAAGCTTTCAGAACACTTCTCTGAAAACTCGTATTCCAAATACATCTGCTGGACTTAACCTGGTGCTATGAAACTTCTGTGCCCACTCCAGTCCAATGCTGGCATCTCCACATGATGATTAGGTAACAGGAAGCAGAATTAGTAATAAACAGTTTTTTTTCATGTTTGGCTGTAAATGATGGGAGTGCCACAGGCATCAGTGCTGGAGTTTCAACTATTACAAATCAACATCAATTATTTGGATGAAGGGATCAAATATATGGTACTAAATTTGATGACAACACTAAGGTAGATAGGAAAGTAGATTGTCAAGAAGCAGTAAAGAGTCTGTATTGGGATTATGGGCTGGTTAAACAAGTGGGCAAAATAGATAGAGTATGACGTGCATAAATGTGAATTTGTCTGCTTTAGCAGGAAGAATAGGGAAGACAGTACACTATTTAAATGGTGAAAATTGCAGAATGTGGCAGTACACAGGTATCTGGATGCACAGCTATACGAAACAAAATAAAATGCAAGTACGCCAAGTGATTAAGATGACTAATGGAATGTTGGCAATTATTGTACGGGGAATGGAATATAGAAGTATAAAAAACTGCAGCTGTGCAGGTAATTGGTCAGATCATACCTGAATACTGTGTACAATTTTGGTCTCCTTATTTGAAAAAATAAGTAATTGCAATAGAGAAGATTCACTTCATTCATTTCTGGGATGAAGGGCTGATGAACAAAAATTGAACATATTTGGCCCATACCCATTGGAATTTAAATGAACGAGGGTGAGCTTACTGAAACATGTAAGGTCCCGAGGGAACTTGACCGGATGGATACCAGGAGAATGTTTCCTCTAGTGGGGAAATCTAGAATTAGGGAACACGGTTTAAGAATAAAAGGGGTTTCTTTTAAGCCTGAAATGAGGAGATTTTCTTCTCTTTCAAAGGGCTCTTACTATGTAGAATTCACTTTCTCAAAGTGCAGTGAGGACTGGATCATTATATTTATTGAAGGCAGAGTTGGTCAGATTGTTGAAGGACAGGGAAATCATGATCTTATTGAATGGTGGAGCAGCTCAAAGGGCCAAATGACTTAATCCTATGTTCCAGTGTACCTGAGGGATTGCTACATTGTTGGAGGTGTCATTTTTCTAAAGGCACATTAAATTGAGGCCTATCTACCTTTTCTGGTGAATGCAAAAGAGTCGCTGCACTATTTCAAAGTGCACCAAGGGAATTCTCCCTGGTGTTCTGACTATTACATAACATCGTGAAAAATAGATTATCTGGTCATTATATTGTGGCTGCTTGTAGGAGATGGTCTACATTTCCTATATTGCAATAGTGTCCACACTTCAATGAATGTTCTGCGATCATGAAAGATGCTTTATACATGCTTTAATTCCACTGTTTTCCAGCCACAAGTTTTTTTGTGCATTTTGAAAGTAATCACTGAGGGAGGACAGCCTAAACAGAGATAACAAGCATTTGCCTGTTATGAGTTGATACAAGTAACTACTGCATCATTGTGACAAAGAATCATGAAGGAGAAAAATAAGTTTACTCTAAAACAAATACCAGCTCGATCACCCAAATAACCAGCTGGTAATGAAGCTCCAGAATTTGATTGAGTGCAGTATGCGAGTATGTAGCATTCAAATAGGAGACAGAGCTGATTAAAAGCTGTGAGCTGTCACCTTGCGCTTTTAATCAGTACTCTGATCCCTCTATCCACACACATCCTAATCAATCACACATTGCAGTCATCAGATAGTGTGGCTAAGAGTCCGTATGCTTTTGTCAACGCAAACATTGGTTTGACAGTTTCCTGCCATTATCTTTCAGAAAAATGTCATTGAAAAAATAATGTGGGATGAGAATGATTTAAATGATGACCCAAAGATAAATATCAGTTGCTGCCCATCCCGCCTTCACAGAATTAGATCAATTTAAATCGGGGGATCGGATCAAAGAGCCTTACTCTGTACATAAACTGCTTTACACAGTAAGAAGTTTCATAACACCAGGTTGAAGTCCAACAGGTTTATTTGGTCGCAAATGCCATTAACTTTCAGGGATCTGCCCCTTTGTCAGATGAGTGGAGAGTTCTGACCACAAACAGGGCATATAAAGACACATTTAACGTGTGTCTTTATATGCCGTTTGTGATCAGAACTCTCCATTCACCTGATGAAGGGCAGAGCTCCAAAAGCTCGTGGCATTTGTTGCTAAGTAAACCTGTTGGACTTTAATCTGGTGTTGTGAAACTTCTTATTGTGTTTACTCCAATCCAACGTTGGTATCTCCACATCATAAAAACTGATTGGCAGGAGGGTGCTAATGATTGGGACACAACTATATAAGAGGAATATATTTCAAAGCAATCTTTATAAATTTTGAGGCGTATTATCTTGATCATTTGAGTTGATTCAAGTAATCTACTTCAACTCATGGTTTAATCAGCTACTCTCATCCAAGCATAAAACAAGGTGGAACAATCAAGTGTGATGGTCTTGTTCAAGAGATAGTTGATTGCAATGAGATAGCTTCAACTTATCTCAAAGCAACTTGCATGTATTAGATTGTGCCTCACCACATACTCATGTTGTTCACAATGGTGGGATCTTTGGTGCCACTGGCAGCGCATTCCCACCATGGATTTCCTGGCGGTGTCGGGTATGGTCATTGGGAAATCCCAAAGACACTCGTGGGACCAGAAGATACTGCTGCTGGCAAACAGCACACCATCTCCTGCCCTGTGGGGAGGCCAGAGAATTTCTGCACTATATTGGACGTACATTAACAATACACAAGAAAGTAATACTTCCTGCTTCATTAAATTGAACCATTTGCCAACAGTCTTTGCAATTATTTGCCATCTACTAAAATAAAGAGGTTGAAATTTTTGAGGATCATTAAATGCTCATATCAGAGTAGAAATACTAATACACAATGATGCAGCAAGTGTTATACAGGAATAGAAAACAGAGAACTAATTAAAGCAGAAGATGAAAGTAGTTGTTGATATTTCTGATGGATTACTAATTACATGGGTCAGAATGTTTTTTCTAAAAAATTTTTTTTTTTACATACATGATGAAGAATTCATCCATTTTTGAGAATTGCTTTTTATTCTCATTGTTAAGCTCATTTGAAGAGCATATAAATGTGTCATGAAGGCTGACAACGAGGGTGCATGTGTGTATGTGCGTGGGGTGTGGTGTGGGGTGCGTGTGCACTTATTTCTGAGTGCTGTACGCATCAAGGCTGTATGAGAACATCTTTCCATTTTGATATCCAGTGAGGATCCAGGCCACCTACAGTACAATTAGGTGCAAAGGAAAATTCATTGTTCTTTTCCAACAAAAACCTCAAACCTATACACCCCAAATCATTCCCAAATATCTGAGTGTAAAAACGGTTACCATATCCCCCAGTGATCACAGATGGGAAAGAGTGCTTGTTATGTTCTCAGTCTGGGATAGTTTAGACTAACTCCTGCAGCTCTGCTCTGCTTATATTTAACTTTACGAATCCTGAACACATCCTGAAACACAATCCTTTGACTGAACTTTAAGTCATCTGTCCTAATATCTTTTTAGGTTTTGTCTGATAATACTCCTGCCAAGTGTTTTGGACAGTTTAGTACATTAAAAGTGCACAGAAAAGTGTTATTCCATAAACTTTAAAAATTGCACATTACTCAATAAAATTAATTTGTCATATTTAGTTAGTATCCAAAACACTTCATTTTTCATAATTTCATTATAGAATGAAATGCCAATTAAACAGGAGGGATTCAATGCCTATTCATTTGATGCTTGGAGAAGTTATACAGTACCAAAGAAAGCATTATTACTCCACTGCACACCCCCATGTGGGATAGCCAGCTAAGTTTCACAGCAGTAAATCTAAAACAATTTTTTTTTAATTCACTTGCCTCCAAGATACATTTATAATTTTCAAATTTTAGCAACATTAGTTATACACTTGAAGTACTTATGTTTTCCACCTCTTATAACGTACATTTGAATGAAGAAAATAGAGCCAGGGTATATGTTCAGAAAGAGCACCATTATGGAAATGCACCAAAAACGTATTTTGCTCTTTTTAAATACATAGCACCTGGCTAAATCTAAAGTTTTCTTGTCATTTCTGCCTTGAATAATATTTAAGTTTTTTTTTGTTTTGTGAAAATGTTTCATCTTTTTTTTCCTAACAATATTTTCAGCTTTCTTTTTTCTTAAGAAAGGCATTTCGGCTTGTTCAGCCTTTCCTGATATACTCAATTATACTCTTTGTTCTGGTTTCATCCTTGTAATGGAGATGGAGGCCTACAGCAGCAGTATATGGTGTTTAATGCAGTCAAACACTGTAATTTTTTTGTAGCTGGAGGAATTTAGATAACTTAAGATTTGGCAACATTATACAAGAAATTTGCCAACATTCATTCACCAGCTATTAAGAACACTCACTTTTTCACGACAGAAAAAGCTTAGCAAGTTCAGTAGCATCTGTGGAGAGAGAAACAATTATCTCTGATCAGTGACCCTAAGGCAAAACTCTTACCTGAATGCTGAGGGTCAACTGGAGTTTTCAAGATTAAAGTAAGTTTTTTTTTGCTGGACAAAGATACCAAGGGATATGGAGCAAAGGTGGGCAAATTGATTTGAAGTACACATCAGCCATAATTTAAGTTGGTTGAACTGCAGAACAGGCTTCGTAGGAGTGGAGGGACTTAAAAGCCTCGTCTTGTTCTAAAGCTCTCTGGTCATTCGCATCCATGTCTGGTAATGCTATAGATAATACGATAGATTGCAGAACTTATATTCATACAGCCAAAATACTGAAGAAACTCCAGAAGTTTTAATTTCTCTTCTTCCTCCTTCTGAGCCATCCCTGAAAATATGCTGATACCTTGCTCAAGCTTAACTAAAAAGAATGAATTAGACATCCAAGACAAAATGTAACAAAAATATCTGCATCAAATTAAAATGCAGCAATCCCTAGTTCCAAGTCCGCAAGAAGTGAGCCTGTCATCGTTCATCACTTCTCCTCACCAACATTTCTAAATCATTTTTATGCGAGCATACAAATAAGGTGCAGAAATAGGCCATTCAGCCTGCATGCCTGTGCCACCATTAAATATAATGGCTGTATTCAATTTCCCTTGTAATAAGTGTTAATATTCCATTAAATTTCCTAATTACTTGCTATAGTTTTTTGCGATTCATACACTGGGACACCCAATCCCTCTGCACCCTCTCATCATTTTGATAATAAGCTTTTTTTATTCTTCCCGTCAAAATAGACAATTTTGCATTTTCCCACATTACACTCTATTTGTCAGATCTTTGCCCACTCACAACCTATATATTTCTTTAGTTTCCTTATGTTGTCAAAATCATTTTTATCTTCTAACTTTGGTCTCCAAAGGAAGGATACAGAACATCGACAGAAAAGATACTTCCCTACTCAAGCTGGCAAGATGTCACTCCAAGAAAAACTCTGGTTTTCCACACAACTGATCTTGCTTCCTTTGTACTCATCAGAATTTATCCAGTTTCACAAAAGATTATTTTAATATGCTCAAAAGTGAGATTGAACAGATCATTGATGCATGCTGGCTAATTATGGAAACAATATTAATTTAAGAATCAAACTCTGCCATTGATACCATGTTATACTATTTTTAAAATGATCCGTTCATGGATTTTGCTTTAGCGAACAAATAGTTACGAAGTATCTAAAAAGAGGAAGAAAACAGAAAATGCTGGGAATTTATAATTCTGCTAAATTTGGTCATTTTTGATATAATTTTTAAGGACATGGTAATCTATTAGGTTAATACTCCTTCTTACATTGGACTCAATGCCACCAACAGCAGCTGAAATCATTTAACAGACTAGTTACAAAAAAGCATTGAAGAATCACAGCAAGAGAAGGCATTTAAGGACGTTTTAATACTGCTTTATTGACCAATACTCACATATAATCTCAGAATTCTGCAAACATTGATAATAAAATCTATGTTTTGTGCAACATGACAATACTATTTTGAAAACTGATCGGAATCAATCTATTTACTAGGATAGCTCCCAAAGTTCATGATAATCTTTAATAAACAAGTTGCTTAAATGTAAGCTGCCGCTGTCTGTAATTTACACCACACTGCTTGGGTCTGTGGCTCTGCAACTCTGAATCATTGCCAGTGTCCTCAGTTCCCTTTCGTCATAGTAATAATTGGAAAATTTGACAGGCTTTAATTTGTTCTTGTTTTTAAGTCCTAATGAAATCATTAATCTTACATGACTTTGATGGGTATTTTAATTAGTGTTTCTTTGTTGTAGGTTAATATTGTCAATTACTTGGGCTGCCTCTTCTGCGTGGCACATCTTCAGGGACCACCAGTAGCAAGTGCTATATTTAATAATTACAAACTATGTCTACCTGCCACTGAAACAGATTCTGCAAGTTCTTAAAGTCAATGCTCATATTGTTCCGTTGATGTTATTTTGAAAAGCTTTTATTTTACAAAAACCAAGACACAATGCTCTTCATCCCCCCTTTCAAATCCTGTCTGAGGAAAGTCCAAATAAATGAAAGCTCTGATTCAACTCTAAAGTATTTCCGTTTCCGTATGGTTTAGTCTACTATCTGTCTCCTACTAATTAAGGGTGAAAGGACAAAAGAATTTCAAATTCAACAAGTTCAACGCTGCTATATTCAATTATGACATGAATAAAAGATCAAATTCCCTCTTCTCTCTGATGCTACCGAACTTCAACATCTCTGCGGCCTTGAATCCTCCGAATAATAAATATTGATCTGTAAAATGAGCAAACAGTCTGATAGCTCCAATATACCATAGCAAAATCTCAGTTTTTTGTTCATTTTTAAAAACCATTTCTCATGTTTTTTTTTAAATTGCTGTTCCTCTCCTTTTAATCTTCTTGCAATTGGTTTCTCTCCTGTACCTAATCCAATTGACCATTCTTCATGAATTAGTCTAAACCACTATTCTTGAACCAAGCAGAACATCACAGCCAAGCAGAATATCACAGCCAAGCTCAACTGTATCAAAATCTGACATGTGCATGTACCAAAAAGGTTTATGACTTTCAGTTGAGAGTGAGAGTCTGACTGGTTTGCCCTCTCATTAACCTTCAGAAGCTGAAGCCATCTGTAGTAATTGGTACCTCTGTTAAAATCAAGTAACACAGCAGAGAATTGGATATTAACGAGCCTTTATAGTGCAGCGTCAGACTTGCACTCATTTGTGTCATTAAAGTAGTAAAACATATTAAGGTGCTTCACAGGAGTATAATCAGACAAATCGGACATCAAGCTATATAATGTGAAATTAGGACCCACGATCAAAGATTTGGTCACAGAGGAAGGTTGTTTAGAGTATCTTAAAAGGAGAGAAGGGTTAAGTGAAGGAATGCAACAGCACTTGACCTGGGCAACTGATTATGTGACTAGTAGTGGATTGAACAATGTATTTATTCAATGAGCCATTGAGGTGCATCACCCCACTGCAAGGAGAGAATGAAAAATCATAAGCCATCATACCAAAATGAAAATCATATCTTGAGTGTAAGAATGCTTATCTCCCCTCTTGAATAGAAGTAACACAAATCACCAACCATTCAACTGGATCTATCATTGAAATATAGTTAAATAAGATTCATTCTTGGTGGAACAGTTAAAATAGAAAGGAGCAGGAGGAGGCCATTTGGCCCTTTGAGTCTGCTCCACCATCCATTCAATAGCCTAATCTTGCTTTTTCCCCATAATCTTTGATCCCATTCACCCCAAATGCTATAGCCAGCCATCTCTTGAATACATTCAATGTTTTGGCAGCAACTACTTCCCTGTGGTAGTTGCTCACAGGGAGCTCACCACTCTGTGTGAAGAAATATCTTCTCACCTTTGTCCTAAATGCTCTATCCTGAAACCTCAGACTGTTTCTGGAGTCTCCCACGATAAGGCATATCCTCTCTGCATTTACTACGTTTAATCCTGTTGGAACTTTATAAGTCTTCATGAGATCCCTCCTCATTCATCTGAACTCCAGCGAAAACAATCCTATCCTAGTTAAAATCTCAGAGCATAGAGGCCACTTGGCCCACTGAATCTGCACCAACCACAATTCCGCCCAGGCTCTATCCCCTAACCCCATGTATTTATGTTAACTAGTTACCCTGAAACTAAGGGGCAATTTAGCATGGCCAATCCATCTAATCCACACATCTTTGGACTGTGGGAGAAACCAGAACACCCTGAGGAAATTCACACAGACACAGGGAGAACATGCAAACTCCACACAGACAGTGACCCAAGACGGAAATCAAACCCTGGTCTCTGGCACTATGAGGCAACAGTGCTGACCACTGTGCCACCTATACATCAGTCCCTCCATCTCTGGAATCAGCTTGGTAAATCTTTGCTGCATTCCCTTGAGAGCAAGAACATCCTTCCTCAAAAAAAGAGACCAAAACTGCACACAATACTCTAGGTGTGGCCTCACCAAGGCCTATATAATTGCAACACATCTCTGCTCCTGTATTCAAAACTAGTGGTAATGAAAACCAACATGCCATTTGCCTTCTTTATCACCTGCTGCATCTGCATGCTTACCTTCAGTGACTGGACACAAGGACACCCAGGTCCAGCTGCATATTTTCTTCTTCCAATTTACAGCCACTCAGGTAGTAATCTACCTTCTTGTTTTTGCTTCCAAAGTGAACAACCTAACATTTATCAAATTATACTGCATACTGCAGGTAGAATGCAGTGAGATATGTTGCATTCAGTCTTTTAGTCTATGTCAAATAACTTGTTAAAATGCCACAATAAACATGTTAAGAATTCTTTTGCATGTTTTTGTTCCATATATTGCACTCTAAGAAAATTGTGTTAAGTTTCCAAATCTGGGCAGTTGGAAGTCTTATTACATTTAGGATAAAGCATCTAGAGACTAGCAATTCACCGATTAAATAATTTTACTCTATTTGAATGAACAACTGACAATCAGTGCTTACTTGATCGAGAATCCGATTACACAATCACAACCTTTATCCATGAATGGCCATCATACTTGCCTATTAGCAGAACAAGATCCATTGGAATGGTATTTCTGAAGATGAGGATGGTAAAACTGATTTCAAGGCAAATAACAAGCTATGAAATTCTCTTTTACTTGCAGCTGCAAGATCCTAACTGTAATGCGTTTGAGCAGTTTTAACCAAACTCCCAACAGACGTGAAGCCCCAGTATAAAGCTACCTGTAATTTGGTACCATCAGTTAATCTCCCGTAGAGAAATCATAACAATTCAAGAAACTTCACCTATTAGCCTTGGCTCACTGGGTAACACATTCACCTCTGAGTCAGAAGATTTTAAGTTAGAATTCAATTTGAAACTGGAACATAACCTTCAGAGTGATGTCCCATTGAAGAGTGTTGCAGTGGCCAAGATGCACTTTCAGAAGCCAATATTTATCCTTCAACCAACACCTAAATAAATCGTCTGGTCAGTATCATATGCCTTTTGTGGCATCTTGTCATATGCAAATTGCCTGCCTCATTTCATACATCACAATACCGTAAAAACATTCCGCTGTTTGTAAAGTATTTTGGAGGTGGCCTGAGATCACGAAAGATTCTATATAAATGCAAGTCTTTATTCTTCTTTATGTTTTGTGACAGAAAAAGGAAGACAGGCAAAGGAAAGACAAATATATTTTATGCAGCCCTTTATTATGTCTCTTAGAAGCATTTAGGTCAGTGGTGGGCAACCTGTACCCAAGGGCAGTATCTGGGTTCTGTGTATGAACAATTGGTTGACCGTTGCCCAAGTGCAGTTGCCACATTTGCTGATTTCTATCTTTCAATTTTTTCCCCACCAGTATAACACAGAGTAAGTGAAGTGAGGTGCTTGCTGATTGCACACAACATTGACTGTGAGAGTCATGTATTTCCCTGTGCCCAAATGCAAATATTATTTTGTTTTTATCATAGTTGATAGTTCTGTAAATAGATAAAGGATGATACATTTTGTATAACTTAGGAAATGTTTCTCATGTATTTGATTTAATTCATGAAGTCATGTTTAGTGAACATGCCTGATTTCAATTTTGAGGCCCACTGGTAAGGTGGGTAGGACATTAGTGGCCCAGTCACTAATCTAGAATGTCCCTCGTTGATCTAGGTGATTGAGATTATGATCGGATCAGCCATGGTCTCATCAAATGCAAGCAGGCTCAAAGGACCAGGTGGCCTACTCCTGCTCCTAATTTGAATGCTTGTATATATCGTCCATCACATGTCTTGTATACCTTTGGAATGCAGTAGCTGTTACAATGTTGATATATTCCCAATGCTATAAACTCTCTCTGATGTCAAACACTCATGCATTTTAATTTATATTGACAATAAAGTGCTTTGGAGTGTTCTGAAGACAGGAACAGTGCTATATAAATACAAGTCTTTACTTATGTGCATACTCAGAGTATCTTGCTACTTACATAACAGCAATAGCAAGCTTTAATCTGATAGGAAAAAGTCACTTCAAAAAATATTCAGAACATTTCTAGCAGGCTCATAAATACTATCTTATTTAAGGTGCAAAAACAAAAAGACTAAAAAAAAATCCTCGAATTCAATGTCATGAAAATAATTTTTCCACTTCTCCTAATAACACAGACAAGTGATTTCTCCAGCCTTAATAGCAAACAAATGGTATTCACTGAAGACATTTATTTGTTCCATATGTACAAATGGAATCATTTATTTACCAATGCTTCAATCAATAGAGAGCTCTAGATTAATTGTGTTACTTGAAGAAAACCATTTTCATTTCAGCATCCAATTCCAGCCTCTTACATTTTCCCCCTTTTAATCACTCCACCATTTTCAATGTTACCTTCAATTGTCTCGGCTCAAAGCTTTGCAATTCCACTCTACAGCTCTTTGTCTTTCTAACTCACTCTCCTCTTTAAGACACTTGTTTAAATCAACCTTGTTGATCGAGGTTTTGGGTATCCACGAGAACATTGCATAGGATTTGGGGTCTCATTGGGTGATAATACACCTCTGTCACACATTAGATACTGCATCACTACATTCAAAGGTAATCCAAATGTCAGCAGTTGTTGCAGATGCAAAGTTAACAAATGAGTTAAACTGATATTAAATGGGGGATACAAGTGAATATTGAAACTTCTGCCGCCACTCCATCATCTAAATTGTACATACATATCTTTTTCCTTCACACACACAATTTCACAAAAATAAATATATGGAAAATAACTGAAGGCACAAGGAATGCAACAACAATAAATTCTATTTAATAGTTGAGTCTGAATCATTGTATTTAGACACTGACCTTATGTTGTAGACAAAACTATCATGCTTAATTGTATCATGAACTTTGGTATGCATCCATGTTGCTGGGAAAGCTCACAGTATTCATTGTGAGGCATCAAGTGCATCAATTTTCTGAGGCTACAGCAGCCCAGAGCTTGCTTATCCCTCGCAAAGGCTCTATATATACACTCACAAACACCACACTCACCCACACCCACCCACACACACACATAGGTTAAACAGGTTAACAAGTCTTTAAAAGAAAAATGTTAACAAAATCCAACTGGCCTGCTCCAGGAGACAGAACAAACTTCTAAAATACTGCATTTTTCTGCTTGTGGAACTGTTTTTTTTTGGCCACTCTGTCAGCATTTTCTCTTAGGAATTCTAAATCTAATCAACATTCCACAGTTGCTCAAAGGGCAGCAAAATGTTTATTTTATCAGTGTCTTTTCTACTGGTTTAATTCAGTTTAGTCGCAGAATTTTGTATTAAAGCTTATTTTTGAATTTCAAAGCTGGTGTATGACTACTTTATCACACTTCCGCACTTGCTCTGTGTTAAAGAAAATTGGGATTTCACATTCAATGCTAAGCCATTCTAATAGTATCAGCCTCTCTAACCTGTTTTTCTGCTGTAATCCTTAAACAACAAATATTGTATATCTACTGGAACTACTTTTATTATTATTTGCATGTTTATCATAAAGATTTGAAGATATTAAAAATGAAATTTCTTTCCTGATTTTTGCATTATTAGCCACTTCTAATACAGTAATTTCTAAAAGGAATATTTCATGAAATACATGACTGTTTTCACAGAAAACTTTCAAAGAATGATCTATTATGGTAACTTCTTGGATGTAATTTGTATGTCCTGACTAAATCTATGCTTCAATCAACATTTACTAAAAAACAGATCATCTGGTTATTATCATAGTTCTACTTGCAGGATTCTGTTCTGGATAAATTGGTGCTCTGTTTCTTACATCATGACAGTGACTACATCACATTGGTTGTAAGGTCCTTTTGGAGGTCTTGAAGTTGTGAAAGACATCACAGAAATGCAGGTCTTTTCTTGTGGAGGCCATTCAAAGAATGGTCAATGAGGTAGTGATCTGTGGTCCCAATTTCAGCAAAGAGTGCAACATTGGTAAAATCTAAGGAATGCTGTTTACGATCATCACAAATGACAGGTTGTCAACCAATTTTAAATACTTGATCGTGACTGACATGAGGCTCAGTTACATGCTGTAGAAATGCATGTTCCATCTCTCTTTTTTAATTCCAGAATGGAAGGAAATCTATTATCTCAAAGGGTGAATTGTCTCTGGGGTATTTTTGTACACTATTAGAGATTGAGAACAAGCATGTCATCTGCATAATTAAAGAAAGTAGTAGGGGCATAGCGACAAATCAAAGAAAATGTTTAGAACATATATTCAGGTATTCTACAATCAGTTACACAAAAAAGGGAAAGGTGGAAAGAATCACAAGTGGAGAAATAGATTTCTCTATTCACATCATTGAACTAACATGCAGAGGATTTTGATGAGGGTCATTGGCAGGAAACATTGACACTGTTTCTTTTCCCACAGATGATTCCAGACCTGCGTATTTCTAATTTTTCATCTAAGGTTTCCAGCATTAGTCATAATTTGGATTTGCAATTGTCCTCAATGGGCGAGACTATGGGCTAATGATATCAGAGAGCCAACTGATGATATAAATAAAAAAGACAAGTTTGATTAGGCCAATATTTATCCCTCAACTAACATTGCTGTTTGGAAATTTGCCACGCACAGGCTGATTACTGAATTTCACTTGACAATAGTGCCTACACTTCATAAGTACCTCACTGGTTGTGAAAAACACTGCAGAAATGCAACTCTTTTCTGAGAGGCTCCCAAAGTATGATCAATGGGATAGTGGTCTATGGACCTACTGTGAACAAAAAGCTCAGCATTCGTGAAACGTGAGGCAAAACATTTATGATCATCACAAATCACAATCCGATTTTAAATATCTGAATCTGGCTGACATACACTAAACCAGTCACTTTTAAATTCTGGGTATTCAATCTTTCTTGACATTGCACAGTGGAAGTGATCACCATCAAGGGACTGAACTTAAGAGTGCCGCGGACAATTAAAAAAGGTTATGCATTTTTTGTCCATTTAAAAGTCACATATTTTGTACTTAACTGTGCAGTAGTATGTACCATTCAAATAAAACTTACATTAGTATTGCAAACAGAATTGGTTGGCCCATTGGATTTTTCCAATTTACAGGCTAAAGATTTGGAGGCAAGACTGAGGTATTACAGTGCCACCACTGGTGGAAATCTCTAATTACAGCCAGAACCCATACACAGAAGCAGATTACATTGTAAATATGGGTCAAGCATTTATAATTGGAAAAGCTGACACAAAATTAAGGCAAAAAAATTGATAATATGAAGTAAAGATTTGCATAAGAGAGGGAGCTCGAGATGCAAGATCTTACTGGATGTTCATGCCTCGCTCCTGCTGTAGCAAGATTGGAGAATTTGGTGCCCAGCCGAGTCTCCATTCACAGCAATGGATACGAAAATCCCATTGGCGTGAACAATGGTAGCATTTCAGGCTTTGAATACAAGTGTGGAAAGTCAAACTCAGTGCTTCTATTAACCAATGAGTAGCTGAGCCGTATGGACCAGTCCATGATCTTTGATCCATTAGTTAATCTCAGTCAAGGTCCTTCTGAGTTGGCATCCCATTCTTGGACTCAAGCGTCTGCGGTCAGGAAGGGAATATTTGTTCAGACTTCTGCAGTGCATGTCAACAGATTCCAAAGTCAGCAGGACAGCTAGATAAGATAGTAAAGAGATAGAAGAGACACTTTTGCTTACTGGCAAAGCTCTGGAGTATAAAAGTAGGAAGATTATGCCACGACTATATAAGATTACAGCTAGAATAACGTGCAAGATTCTGACCAGTATATTACAGGAAGGATGTGACTGCACTAGAGCCAATGGTATGGAAGAGATCAAGGATTCCAGAATTTTAGCTGAGAGGAAAAAAGTGGATAGGCTGTGGCTATTTTGTTTGTAACACAGAAAGCTTGGAGAGTTTAAATTGAGTTGTAGGGGCATAGATTTGAAGTAATTGGTTTATATAATTGGTACAGGGGAGTTGAGAAGAGTGCTGGAGGTCTGGAATTCTCTGTCTGAAAGGGTAGCTGAAGCAGAAACTCTCTTTGCAGTTAAAAACACATGGATAGGCACTACCATAACTACAGGTCTGCAAACCAAGAGCTGGGAGGTGAGATATGACTAGATAGCTCTTTTTTGGTCAGCATGGATAAGATGGCTTGAATGGTCCTTTCTTGCGTCGTGAATCCCACCGTGACAAGTCACTCAAAAGTGACACAGCACCCGTGGAACTGCATCCCAACTTGAGTCATCACTTTCAAAAAGAAGAACAAAGAACAAAAAAGATCAAAAATAAGTAGCAGTCTGTTGTTAGGTTAAAATAGAAAAGAAATTCCAGTGGTTGCATTTTCTGGTTGTCCATTACAGCAATCTTGATAATTGTACAGTAATTTTATGGTTAAACAATCAGTTTTTAATGGCTCGGTTTGCAACACCTTGACTTCAGAGGGCTGGTGTTTTACTACACCCAATTAGCACTGATTCTGAGTCAATCTGAACTACTTGCAATCTCCAGAGAGTACAGCAGGATGGTTTAATCAGAAGTGTGCTGCAGATGTCAAGCCAAACACCCACCTACATGCCCTTATAAATATGCTGTTTAAACAGGGCAGAATGCCAAGAGGACATTTCAGTTCCTCTGGGCTTCTGCTTTCACACCAATGCTCATACTACAGTAGGTTCCATTTTTTGTTCCTCTTCTGAAAAACATAAACTTTAATGTGATGGGTCAGTGCAGATTTCTTGTTTGACAATCACTTTACAAACATTTCCCAAGAGAAGGTGATTCTTTTTACTTCTTGTAGTACAATGGAACCTGAGCTTATTTAAAAAGCACAGTAATTGAAAGATCTTGTTTGTACAAGAGAGAAAGAGACAGCAATTACCAAAAGAAAGAAGAGACAGACTGATGGATAGCTGGAATTATATAGAATTTACAGCACAAAAACAGGAATTCTGCCCAAATGGTCATTCCCACTGTTTATGCTTCAGTTGAGCTTCCTCCTATCCCGATTTCATCTAACCCTAAGAGCAGAACCTTCTATTCCATCCTCCCTTGTGTTCTTGTCTAGCTTCTGCTTAAATGCATCCCAAGGCAGTGAAAGACCTCCAAATCAAAATAATACAGCAATTTAGAATTACTCACCAATATATTACAGACACAATTGTACTGCCCTCTTGTTTATATTTTTAGTGTCACGGATTTTTAGGTATACCCCCTAGTTTGGGGATATGTTCTTGATTTTTTTTTTAAGCTGTACCTTAAGGTAATGCATTTTTAATGTTTTTTTTGAGGGGTGGAATTATTTAGTAATTTTGGCAATCATCTACACCCTTGAAATGTCTCAGTGATTTCCAAACATTAATATCTACCTCCTGGCCCAAATCTTTGGATTGCTCTCCTAATTTCTCCATTTTTATTTCTCACGACCATATTAAACTCTGACTATATTAAAAACACCAAAAAATTGAAGTTTTCATCACTCTATTTATTTCAACCTTAGATGTTGCTCATGCAGTCAGTGTCCTGCAACTAATGTTTAACTTCAGTGTTGCACTTGTTTAATAAAGCGTCAAAACGAAGTATGAAGTCTTAACCCTATCTTCACAAGATCACATTTTTGCTGAAGACAATACAGATGGCATTGGCAAATCTTGTAAGATCAGGCATTTAGGTGTCGCTGCTTTGTCTATATTTTCCAATGGAATTTTGAAAAGAACTAATTATTTTCCTCCATTTGACTAAGGTCTGGAATGCGGAGCTTGAGAGTTTAGTGGAGGCAAGTTCAACTGAAGCATTCAAAAGGGAAATAGACAGCTGTCTAAAAAGGAAGAAATTACAGGGAGAAGGCAGGAAAATGGCACTAAGTGAACTGCTCATTTGGAGAACTGATGCAGACACAATAGGCTGAATAGCCCTTTCTGCACTGAAACATTTCTGCTTTTCTTTCTCTCTAAGTACCTTTGACTCGCAGGGTAGAGCTGTTGTCACTGACAATATATAATGTCAATCTGCACCATTCCCTTCCTCAAATAGACTAACATTCTACTTCTGAAAAGCACTCTCTTAACCTGTACCACAATCCTTTCACTAAAACTTAATATTTGCATAATGCCTTTAACACAGGAATAATAGTCGCTAGTACATTTCAGGAGCATTATCAAACAAAATTTAACGCTAGATTACGTAAAAAAGGGTGTCTTAAAGAGTGTCTTAGAAGAAAGAAAGAAAGATTGTAAAGCGGAGTGGTTTTGAAATGGAATTCAGAACTGAGGGCTCAGGCAGCTGAAGGTATGGCTGCCAGATTTGGATGACAGCCTGAGATCTTAAACTGGCTATCGTTTGCTTAGGAAACTAATACTGGTACAATTGGAATTTAGTATCAGGAGATTAAGACTGTAAATACATGCGGTTACAGGATGGGACATGGGTGGGATTGTTATCAGCGCAGGCTGTTTAGTCTAAATGGCTTCTTTTGTGGAAAAAAGAAAGTTCAGATTGAAATTTCATGGTTTGGAAGTTAAAATGTTCATATTTAAAAAATCATGCTTTCTCTATACACTGGTGGAAAATGTTTATCAGCTTACTGACCTTCAAAAGGAGTCAGTCTTTGCTATTTCTTCAAAAACCCCCATAACATTTTTCTTTTTTTGGCCTTTGGTAAGACCAGACTTTTTTCATAACAAATACCAAAAGCAAAATATGAGGACATGTTATGCAAATGAGGGATTAGCAAAAGTCAATTTTTTAATCAAATAAGAAAGGATGAAAGGCCAGGATTTAATTGGCAAATATTATGTCAATGAAAGATGTGAAAAATCTCTTGTTGCTGATTTGCTGTAATTGATTATAACTGCTCCTGGCCATTCCAGGTGAGCCACAGAGAGTTCTTCTCGTGCATAAGCAATTAAAGACCTCGCATTGGATGCGTGGTGTCCAATGCTGTTTTGTAAGGAGTCGACTAGATGCCGAGATTGCTGTTATCCAAGAGAACACTAACACCTTCTGCGCTGTAGATTCTATGAAATGCTCACAAGTCAGGAGGGATCAGCGTAACATGCCACTAGAATATAAAAACATAAGTCTTAAATGAATTTGTGGAATGTTTCCAAACACAAATCTTCCCTGAGCTGTTGAAAACCAGAAGAACACATTTGCAATAACATTTAATGGGCAGAACAGCAATCACTTGCTAACACAGTCCCATCTCAATGAATTCTTATGATGCAAGATCTAATCATTTGAATACACGCTGCAACAGTTCATAATTCTACATATACTGTGGTATTTTCAATCTTTTTTTAATGACATGTAATAGAAAGAATGCTGTTTTCCTTAAAATAAGACTTTTCTTAAAGAAACCATCTCAAAAAGTTGTAACCAGCTGCTCTTGAGCTCAGTTATCAAAAGATTTTCTACACAAAAGATATAAACACAATTCCACTGAAAGACATCTTTTGCATTTAACATTGAAATGATCTACTTTTTGATTCTCTTACATTAATAAGCAGCTTGTTGTTCTTGAAAACATGTAATTAGATTCAATTCTTAATCAGCAGAAAGAAAACTTCTTGGAGCCTATACTGAATGACAACTTATATTTAAACTGTGCATTTTTAAAATTTTTTGCACAGGATGTGGGTGTCACTGGCTGGGCCAATATTTATGGCCATTCCCTAATTGCCCTCAAGAAAGTAAAATATCTCGAAGCACTTTACAGGAGAGCTATCAAGCCAAACACAAACTTGTGCTCCACTACATCCAACTTCAATAAAATCCACGTTCCATTACTTATCAACTCAATGAAAACTGTAATAACAAAACGCTGGAAACACTCAGCAGATTAGGAGGCATCTTTGGAGTACACAAGGTATGGAAACATCTCAGGCTGATGAACCTTTGCTAGAACTCGGTCAAATCTGATCTTACTACTTACACTTCAACTCACTACATTGCATTGCCCTCCCCACTTCACCTGGCTAAATCAAGTCCATCTGTAACTGCAGGCCTGGTCAGTGAAACTTGGACTACTAAACAAATAAAGCCACATTTGCCCACTGATTAAAGTTTCAAGTTTTAAAATCTGTAAAGTTTATTGGTGTCACAAATAGGCTTACATTAACACTGCAATGAAGTTACTGTGAATGCCCCTTAATCGTCAGGCACTCCAGTGCCTGTTTGCAGATATAGAGGGAGAATATAGTGATCAATGCACGTAATCAGCATGTCTTTCAGACTCTAAATCAGCCAAATATATATCTGCCTTACATGCCAATTCTGCTAATCTTTCCTTTAGCTTTACCTTAATATGTTGAAATCTATCTGTCCCACCTTAAAACTGCTTTAAAAAAAATAAGCTGTTCATTCATACTTCAATGTAACCTTTATTTGCTAAGGCCCCATACCTAATATAGCCAAATACATTCATTCAGAAGCATTAGTCCCTGATAAATCGTCTTGCTTTATTTATTCTGTTAAATTGAAACCCTCATCTAACTACTGTAAATTTAACAGGATTGCAATCCACCATCACAATCATTTAATCAAATGAATCTCTTGGTGTAATGTAATGAATTTAGTCCCTTCTCATCAGTACAGTATTATCAGTACGCAATTTACTCACTGCATAGGTACATCAAAGTGAAGGGGCTGTTACGATCGCTGACAAACGCCCAAATTCTGTTAGGATCCCAGACCAGAACCCCCAAGGTATATTATGAAAACAGATTAGACTCCAACAAATTTTCCATTTAGGCATCAATGTGAGGAAAGGATACTTCTTTTCTGGAGCAATTTCACTAAATTATATATTTTTTAAAATCAAAACAGGCTTAATTCACAACACAGTTTAAATACAATTCTAATAAGATTAAGCAGTTTAACTCTTAACAGTTGAACAATCTTTAAACATGAAAAAAAACTATAGTTTTGAATTTATCATTTTCAGTTGAAAATAAGCAACATTCTTCTTACAGACTTAATCCACTGTAAATATAGTTAGTAAACACAAATATATTTGCTATATTGAGTGTGGACAGCCTTGGAACTTTCAAAAGCTTGCAAAACCCTAACTTCAACCAGAACAGCCAACTCCAAATCCTTTCCTTGCATAAGGCTATTTCTCTCTGTATATAAGGCACATTATCACATGACCCTCTCAATCAAACTAATCTGAAATTCCAGGGGAACTTAAGTAAACAAAAGTCCACAGACACTACTTATCATAACTACTTGAAATGAGTAATTATTTGCTTTTCCAGCATTTGAACTGGATTCCTTCCAGACATACTATCTGTAGAAAAATATTTAAACTTTAAAACATTCTCCTGAAATTAAAAAAACACACAATATCTACACATATTATCATGTATATTTTCATCACAGGGTGAAGGAGGAATATTGCCTTAATAGGAAGCATTTAACTCAGTATATTCAATGGCAAGCAACTGAAAACAAGCATTCATGAAATACAACAGTATAATTCTTCCTGCAAATGTTGGGTCCACACGTTTGGTTCTGTGTGGTGTCGCAATCAAGTGGATTTGCAAATAGCTAAGAAGCTGGGTGACAAAAGTGAACAATTGGAGCACAGGTATCCCGGCAGAAACTGCACTGGGTACCAGCAGGCACACCATGGGTCTATTTCAGAGATCATAGTTTACTACAGACTTCATGACGACTTCAGGTTTTAGAACAGTGCCATTAAGAAAACTTTGCATTTCCTTCATTATGCCTTAGTAGTTCCCCCTCACTCACAACACCGACCAAGCAAAACAAACTAACAGACTGCATCAGCAAGCCTTCAAATTTTATGATTCAACTTGATTAAACCGGATAAGTAACTCCCAAAAAATCAATTTGAAAACTTGAGATAAATCCAGTAAAACCTGATGACATGAATATGGTAACACTAATTCTATACTGATATACATAGCTATTTTCTCTGCATTACTCAGGGAGTACCTTCAGCTTTTTTCTGCTTTTAAACAAAATCTCTAGTTGTTTGTGTCAGGTACAAGTATCTAAATCAAGTTCCTGAGGAACAAACAATAAGAAGACAATTAACAAAGCACATCAACTCCTTTTAATATTAAAATTTGGTGACATCTTCTGCAAATGATTATTATTTACTTGGCTTGGATTGGATCTTGAGCTAGCATGTTGTAAAGTTCAAGTCCACTTTGGGATTTTAGCATACAATGTATTGCAACACGGAGGAAATATTGTTTCATCATAACTACTGTCTTTGTGATGAAATTAAACTTGTTTTTATATTCTTGCTTTTAAAATGCTTGCACAATTTTTTTAAATGACGCGGTAATCTCTGTTTGTGTTTAAATAACACTCTGTTTAAGAAAATAATCTAACTTTTCCTTTTTTTTTGATAATCCTGTGTTGATGTTCTGTTATTACCAATTCAAAAACCAATGGAAGCAATTTTTCACTATTTATCCTTTCAAAGTCTTTTCTATTTCTTAAAATACATATTAGATATCTCTTTGAATTTTGTTCCAGTAAATTTTCAATCCTTTCTTTGTAATTAAAATTAGATTTCTACTTTGATTTTAGCAACTATTCAGTGCATCCCTCCAGTGCCTTTGAAATTCTTGCTGCGCAAGTTGCTCCAAATGCACAGATTGCATTGAAGGTAGCCAAAAACATGCTTTGTATAACATAGAACTTTACTTTCACATTCAATATTTTTATACGGGCAACTCAGAATCCATTTGTCTTTTTATGATTTTTGCCAACACTCCCACCTTTAAATATTTGTCTACTTGCTATCTACGTATGAACATACCAGTTAGGAGCAGGAACTCAAGACAGTTCCACCATTCAACATTATGGCTGATCTAATTTTAACCTCAGCTTCATATTCCTGCCTCCCCTGATAATCTTTCAACTCTTACTTATCAAGAATCTATTTAATTCAGTTTTAAAGATATTCAAAGATTCTGTCTCAGCCATTTTTTGAGGAAGAAAATTCCAAAGTCTCAACCTCAAAGAAAAAATATCCTCAATCTGTCTTAAATGGGTGACTTCTTATTTTTAAAAGTGACCCTTAGTTCTAGATTCTCTCACTAGAGAAAACATCCTTTTCACATCCATGCTGCCACGTCTCACCAAGATCTTCTGTGTTTCAATCTGATTGCTCCTTACTTCTCTAAACTGTAGCAGATACAAACCTAGCCTGTCCAGCCATTCTTAATAAGACAACCTGCCCGTTCCAGGTATTAATCTAGTAAACCTTTGAACTATTTCCAAAGTATTTACATCTTCCCTTAAATAAGACCAGCACTGTATGCAGTACTCTAGATGTGGTTTCACCAATGCCCTGTATTATTGAAGCATAATCTCCCTACTCTTGTATTCAATTTGCCTTGTCATAAACAGTAACACCATATTAGCTTGACTAATTGTTGCACACTTAACTTTAGCAATTCATGCACCAGGACACCTAGACCTTACTGCTTTTTAGACGTCTGCAATCTCTCTCCATTTAGATAATATGTTCCTTTTTAATTTGTCATTCCAAAATTAACCTCACATTTTTCCACATTATACTCCATTTGCCAGATCTTCACCCAACATATCTACATCCTTTTTAGCCTCCTGTTCTTCTTTTCACAACTTATTTTTGTACCTTTGTGCGATCAGCAAAGGTAGCAACTGTATCATTGATCCCTTCATCTAAGTCATTTAAATAAATTGGAGAGTTGAAGCCTCAGCACTGATCCCAGTGGCACACTATTTATCATATTCTGCCAACCAGAAAATGATGCATTTATGCATTCTCCGTTTCCTGTTAATGAGCCAATCTTCTATTCATAGGAATACGTTATCCACCACACCATGAGCTTTTATTTTCTTGATAAGTAAGAGTTGAAAGATTATCAGGGGAGGCAGGAATATGAAGCTGAGGTTAAAATTAGATCAGCCATAATGTTGAATGGTGGAACTGTCTTGAGTTCCTGCTCCTAACTGGTATGTTCATACGTAGATAGCAAGTAGACAAATATTTAAAGGTGGGAGTGTTGGCAAAAATCATAAAAAGACAAATGGATTCTGAGTTGCCCGTATAAAAATATTGAATGTGAAAGTAAAGTTCTATGTTATACAAAGCATGTTTTTGGCTACCTTCAATGCAATCTGTGCATTGAAAATAAAACCTTCATCAAATGCCTTTTGGAAATCTAAGTATGGTACATCCATGGTTTCTGCTTTACTCATAGCACCTGTTATTTCTTCAAAGGACTCCAATAAATTGGTTAAACATGATTTCCCTTTCACAAAACCAAGTTGATTCGTGTGATTACCTAGAATTTACAAGTGCCCTAATAGCTTTAATACAGCTTCCATCAACTTTTCTGTGACAGATTTTAAGCTAACTAGGCTATAGCCTGCTTTCTGTATCCCTCTCTTTTTGAAACACGAGTTGCATTACTTTTTCCAATCTAATGGAATCTTCCCCAAATCTAGTGAATTTTGGAAATTAAAACTAATGCATCAACTATCTCACTAGCCACTTGTTTTAAAATCCGAAGATGGAATCGATCTGGACCCAGGGATTTTATATTCTCTAAAATGTAGTGAAGACTGATGTGAAATACCTATTCAATTTATCTGTCATTTCTTTATTTACCATTATTAACCCTCCAGAGTCATTTTCTTTTGGACCATAGCCCACTTTGTTAACTCCTTTCTTTTTAAATATCTACAGAAACTCTTACTGTGTTCTTTTCCTAGCAACTTTCTCTCACTCTAATTCCCCCCTTATTAATCTTTTAGTCAGTCTTTGCTGTTTTTTATATTCTGTTTGATCTTCTGACCTGCCATCCACCTTTGTGCAATGATATGTTTTTTCTCAAGTCTGACACTAACTTTCACTTTTTTGTTAACTATTGATGGTGGGTTTCTCCTTGGAATTTTTCTTTCTTGTTGGAATGTGTTTTGTCTATTCTGAAATATCCCTTAAATATCTGCCACTGCATCACTTATTGATGTATCCCTTAGCCTAAATTGCCAGTTCACTTTTGCTAACTTTGCTTTCATGCCCTCATTATTGTCTTTTTTCAAGTTTAAAATACTAGTCTTAGACCACTCTTCTTTCCCTCAAACTTAGGGGTGCATTCACTATGAGGTTACTAAATAATTCCCTCTGATTGCACAATACCAGATCTAGTATAGCCTATTCCCTGATTGGCTCCAGAATTTGTTGATCTATGAAATTACCCTGAAAACATTCTATGAATTCATCATTTATGCTCCCTTTGCTCAACTGATTATTCCAACCTATCTACTGAATCCCATGTAATAGTTGCCATACGTTTTTGACAAGCTCTCATTTTTCTTCTTTGATACCCCATTCTACTATGTGATTATTGTTAGGTGTCTATACACCATTTGAACAAGTGAATCCTTGACTTTATCATTACTCATCTCTACCCAAATCACTTCTATAGTCTGGTTTCCTGAGCCTAAGTCATCTCTCTTTATTGTGTGAATGTCATCTTCAACATCTTTAAACCCTTTATCTTTTGCTAACCTCATATCTTTTCTAAAAGTCACATATCCTTCAATATCTAAGTCCCAAGCTGTGCCATCCTGTAGTCGTGTCTCTGTAATGACTATTAGATCATACTTATTTATCTGCTTTATTTTGGATGCAATGTGCAATCAGATTCATAGTCTCAAATTTTGTCCTTTTTTATTTTTGTAACCTCTAGCCTCATCTATTGACTGACTTTCAAGATTTGTATCTCTTGTCCTTCCTGTCATGGTCTGTTTATGATTTCCCATGTTAATACCTTCCCTTGTCTTTATTCTTTAATATACCATATTTACCCATATTTGATCCCTTGTCCACAATATTAGTTTAAAACCTCTCTACTTCCCTAGCTATGCATTTGCAAATATACTACCTCAATGGTACAGAGCCAGTACTGCTGCCAATGTCCCACAAACCAGAACCTTCTTCTCCAATACCAGTCTTTGAGCCATGCATTCATCTAATTTTATGCACCACATGCCAATTCAATCTAAACTTTATAACCCTTGAGGCTTTTAATTTAGTGCCTAGCTGCTCATATTCTCTATGCAGAACTTCTTTCCTAATTCAGCCTATGTCATTGCTACCTACATGGGCCATGGGCCATGACAGTGGGATTCTCCCTTCCCACTGCAAGTTCTGAGCAGATATCCTGAAGTCTGACACCGGGCAGGCAACACAATTCTTTTCTGCAGTCAATCCCTTTCACTATATTGTCCCCTATTATCACAACATTCCTTTTTGCTTCCTGTATCATGGTCAGTTTGCTCATCCACCTTTTAGCCCTGCTCTGATTTAAACAAGCCAAGATGACCTCAAACCTATTAGATGACTGCAGAGGCTGACAGCCTGCCCTTGAGCCCCCTTACCTGCCTCACTCACGGTCACACCTTCCTGTCCCTGACCACTGACCAAATCAGAAGACTCTATCCTAAGTGGTGAGACTGTCTCCCAGTACAAAACATTCACGTAACTTTCCCCCTCCGTGATGTGTGGTAACACCTGCAGCTCAGCCTCCAGTTTAATGACTCCAAGCTGCCAGTCTTATATCTGAAATCTATCATCAGAATTCTACTGCCCCACCTGCCATAGGAATCAGAGTGGGTGAAGGGTGGACAACGAAGAGGTCTGTTGATCTCGGGCAGCATTTTTCAGTCTTGGGTTGAGCAAGGTGATAAAATCTCATCCTACATCTCTCTGTGCTTTCATTCTGCTTAGAATGTCAATATTTACATCCAGAGCATATATTTGCTTTCACTTTTTTCATTAAAATGTGCTATTTCTCATCTCCCTGTATTGAATGGCATCTGTTACCTATTTACCCTTTCTGCTAACTTATGCCTTCCTGCATTTTCTTTGCAATATCTCTCAATTTACTGTCAGCAAACTTGAATGGAAATCTTCTCATACAACCTTATTCATTCTCCTCCCCTTATAGCTTATAAGCTAAAACAATGCTGCTGGGAAATAAAAAGAAAATTGTCCTGGTGGCAAGATTATCGACATCAGATAACTCAAAGGACAATGCGACACTTTAGTCTATAAACTGCAAGTTTAACACAGAAGTACCTACAGAACTAACGCATGCATTGGTATTAGAATGACTAATCGGGTGGAATGCTTAGAGGATGGGTGTTCATGGGAAGTGAATGGCCAGTATAACATGATGGTGAGATTACAGCACTCAGCTACATAAGAATACTATTTCTGTGTAATCGCCTATTTCCTAACTGTTTCCAGCTCCACACTTTAAGCTGAAATCAGTGCTTGGTACAAAATGCAACTTCACAACATTTAGAGGGGATTGGAAGGGATAGAACAAAACAGATCCTTGCATGTACATTATGCACATAGCAAAAGCAAGTGCTGAAACAATTGTGAATGTGGCATAACAATCAAGACATTGCCTCCTTAGTCATTGTTCCTTTAAACGTCTGTACTCTGTTCACTAATCTTTAAAAGAAAAAGTTATAAAAATTTCAGCTTTAAAAACAAAATTACTAAAATTGCACAGTAGAGAATTAAAAGCTTATCAGAATTTTTATAGTGTTGTGATAGCCAACTACAGCCTACAGAGCCCACAAGGATCTAATTACTATTAAATCACTGTCATGATAAATTCATCATTAAAAAGCATTACTAGCATTGTGGGATCAATAACAAGTATATAATATTGGAAAAGTAATATTCTGAACAGGACACAATTTTATTCTCAATTTACAATGGATTGTTAATGCTATCGAACCTTCATTTATGTGAACACAGGTTATTAACATGCGCGTAATGGCTACAAAATAAAAGGATACAAGGTTGTTTCTGATAACTGGGATGTACAAAAGCTTGACAAACATAAACGCATCAATCAAACTGTTCCTTACCAGAGGTACACTTCCCAAGCATACCATTTATTTTGAGATAGGGCTAATCCTGATGCATAGTCTGCACCTCCAAAGTATACTGCGTGTAAATGCTGCCAATATCCTTATTTTTTTTTAATGATTGAGAATGTATTAGGGATTTCTATCTTTCAGTAATCATTTTCAAGAAATTAACCCATCATTAGCTCAGTTACAGTGTAATCTATTTTTCAGGGATTGACTTGAAATAATAATCTATCAACAGTCTGATAAAGTTAATGGTTCTGGTGATTGGCATTGTAATGCTGGGCTGTTTAGCAGCAACAATATTCCAAGTGATGGAATGCACCTTGCAGTACAGGATTCTATTTGTTCTTTCTCAAAGTTGAGCGTAAAAGTGGAAGTTCCCTTCAACATTACCTGCCTCAGCACCAACATCTTGTCAGCACTCAATTATTAAATCAAATCATTCTCCTCCAAAGATGTGTGGGTTAGATTGATTGACCATGCTAAATTGACCCTAGTGTCAGGAGAGTTAGCAGAGTAAATGCATGGGGTTATGGGAATAGGGCCTGGATGGGATTGTGGTCGGTATAGGCTTCATAAGTCGAATGGCCTCCTTCTTTGTTGTAGGTATTTTATGATTGTATGTTTATTTTTCATCAAATCCTATCTTGTTTTTTCCATTCCTTCCATGCTGCTTAATTTCCTGCCTCTGGAATAAGCTCACCCACCTATTAGCCATAACTTGGATTATAATTTTAGATACAAACTTCACACTTAGAGATTTCAACAATAACTTTGTATAATTTTAACTGTGGTCCACTATTTTTTGGACAACTGTTTGTGATAGCTTTCAATAAACTGAATTGTATCAACAATCGTTAGTGTCCCTAACTCAAACTTTTCAGACATTTGGAGGAGAGGCTGGATCCCCATAAAACACAGAAAATAACAGCAAGAGGCGGCCATTTAGCTTTTCGAATTTGCTCCATCATCCATTCTGAACATGGCTGATCATTCAATTCTATAGCCTGATCCTGCCTTCCCCCATATCCTTTAATCCACTTCACCTCAAATGCTATATCTGACTGCTTTTTGAAAACATACAATGCTTTGGCCTCAACTACTTTCTGTGATAGCAAATTCCTCAGCCTAATTACTCTCTGGGTGAAGAAATTTCTCTTCATCTCAGTTCTAAATGGTCTACCATGTATCCTTAGACTATGACTCTTGGTTCTAGACACCCCCATTATCAGGGACATCATTCTGGCAACCACACTGTCTAACCCTATTAGCACTTTATAGGTTTCTACAAAGACTCTTAAATTCTTCTGAACTCCAGCAAATATAATCCTAACTGACTTAAACTCTACTCATATGTCAGTCCTGCCATCCTAGGAATCAGGCTGGTAAACTTTCTCTGTACTCCCCCTAGAGCAAGAACACCATTCCTCAGATAAGGAGACTGAAACTGCACACGATATTCCAGGCAATATTCCAAGGCCTTGCATAATAGCATTAAGACATCCCTGCTCCTGTACTCAAATTCTCTTGCTATGAAGGCCAACGTACCATTTGCCATTTTTTTTTAACTGTCTTTTGCACATGCATGCTTACTTTCAGTGGCTGATGTACAAGGATACCCAGGTCTCATTGCACATTCCCCTCTTCTAATATAATGGCCATTCAGAGAGTAATCTGTCTTCCCGCTTTTATTACCGAAGTGGATAATCTCACATTTACCCAAATTATACTGCATCTGCTAATCATTTGCTCACTAACTCAACTGTCCAAATCACATTGAAGGACCTCTGCATTCTCTTCGCAGCTTCTTTCCACCCAGTGATGTGTCATCTTCAAATATGGAGATGTTACACTTAGTTCCCTCATCTAAATCATAAATATATATTGTGAATAGCTGTGTCCCAGCACTGAACCCTGCAACACCCCACTTGTCACTGACTGCCATTTGAGAAAGATCTGTTTATTCTTACACTTTGTTTCCTATCTGCCAACTAGATTTCTATCCGTCTAAAATATACTACAGCAAATCCCATGCTCTTTACTTTTGCACACTAATCTCTTGTGTCAGACTTTGTCGAAGGCCTTCTGAAAGCCCAAATAAATCATAGTCTTGAAGAATTCCAGCAGATTTATCAAGTGCAATTTCATTTTTGTTAATCCTTGCTGACTGTCCAATCTTGCCACTGTTTTCCAAGTATTTTGCTGTAAACTCTTTGATAATGGATTCTAGATCTTTTCCTACTATTGACATCAGGCTTACTGATCTATAATTCTGTTTTCTCTCCATATTCCTTTTTAAATAGTACAGTTAATTGGCTACGCTCCAATCTGTTGGAACAGTTTCAGTGTCTACAGAATGTTGGAAGATGACCATCAATGCATCCATGATTTTTCAGGTCACTTCCTCAAGTACATTGGAATTAGATCATCAGGCCCTGGGGATTTATTGGCTTTCAGTCCCATCAGTTTCCCCAACACTATTTCTCTAATAATACTGATGTCTCTCAGTTCCTCCTTCACCAAACTCTATGTTCCCCAACATAGCTGGTAGCTTATTTGTGTCCTCCTTTGTGAAGACAGAATAACATATATATTCAGTTGGTCAGCCATTTCTTTATTTCCCATTGTAAATTTCCCTGTTCTTGACTGAGGGGCCTACATTTGTCTTCACCAATCTTTTTCTCCACACATATGTGTAGCAACTTTTAGTCAGTTTTTATGTTCCTCTCAAACTTACTCTCATACTCTATTTTCCCTTTCTTAATTAGTCCCTAAGGGATTAGGGATTTTGCTGAATTCTAAACTGGTCCCAACCCTCACCGTTCAATTCACAATGAAGACCAGATTCTCCATTCCCATCAGGTAGGTGACAGGAATGGAAAATCTTGCCAGATTTTCACGATTCAAGCTCACACAAATGTATGACAAAATTGCCTCCTCCCTTGTCAATGAACATTAGGAACATCATTTGAATGCATTGAACATATAATTATCTGGCTTCGATGTTTGAACCACCCCAACACCCATCAAAAAATCCATTCATGTTTGTGTGAGGGTGGAATGGCATGAATCTTGACTAGTCTCCCAAGGTGTGCATCTGGCAAGTAGGGGAACTCAAGTAAGTACAGCACTCGGGTGGGCAGGGATGTCATGCCTGGGCATTGTCTATGGCAGAGCCAGGGTGGGGTTCCAAGAAGACTCCTTTGCACTGGATAGCTTTCAAAAATGGCGACCCATCTTTGGGGGATTAAGCTGCTGGTGGGGTGGACAAATCAGAGAATAGCATTACATCACGAGACCTGGCCCTTTAAGTTTTTTTACTCTAAGTCTGGAGAAAACTGCCTTTGCTATTGGTGATTTCAATGCCTTTTTTCCTGCCTGACATTGGTCTTTGCTATTTTCTGGGAAAATTCTGCCCAAAGACTCCTCTGTTTGCAGGGTTACAAACTAAATGAAATTCAGCCAAGTACAACCTGCTTTCACAAAGGTTGAAACTGTTCCTTGACCCACTATAGGATAAATACGTTTCTTTTTTAACAAGGTGAGACACTTAATTCTACACAATTCTTTGCACCTCAATATAGATGATCCTTAATGTTGATAAGTTCCATTGGATCAGCTAGACATGACCTAGCGTTAATCTGTAGTGGCTCCAAAGGCTACATGACTTGGTTGAGCCACACTTGTAATACTGTGTACAGTTCTGGTTACCAATATTATAAAAAGGACGTTGAGAAATCAGTGATGGTACAAAAAGAAATTCACGATGATATCAGAACTTCATGGTTATACGCATCAGAAGATGATGAACAACTCAGGTTTCTTCAGAAGAAAAGACTGGGGGGAAATACTTTGACGTCAGTGATAGGGAAGCTGTTGGAGGGGATTCTTAGAGATAGGATGTATAGGCACTTAGAGAGTTGTGATCTGATTAGGGATACGCAGCATGGATTTGTTAAGGGGAGGTCATGCCTTACAAATCTGGTAGAATTTTTTGAGGTGGTGACGAAAACGGTGGACGAAGGGCGAGCCGTTGATGTTGTCTATATGGATTTTAGTAAGGCGTTTGACAAAGTCCCTCATGGGAGGTTAGTCAAGAAGGTCAAGGCAAATGGGATACAAGGACAGGTAGCTAGATGGATAAGTAACTGGCTTGGTAATAGGAGACAGAGAGTAATAGTGGAAGGTTGTTTTTCTAGCTGGAGGTCGGTCACTAGTGGTGTGCCGCAGGGCTTGGTACTGGGACCTCTTCTATTTGTAATATATATAAATGACTTGGAAGAGGGAATAAGTGGAGTGATCAGCAAGTTTGCAGATGATACAAACATGGCTGGACTTGCGGATAGTGAGGAGCATTGTCAGGCGATGCAGCAGGACATAGATAGGCTGGTAGCTTGGGCAGACAGATGGCAGATGGAATTTAATCCTGATAAATGTGAGGTGATGCATTTCGGGAGAAAGAATGTAGGGGGAGGTATATGATAAAGGGTAGACCTATTAAGAGTATAGAAACGCAGAAGGACCTGGGGGTGCAGGTGCACAAGTCTCTGAAGGTGGCAGAGCAGGTGGAGAAGGTTGTGAAGAAAGCATATAGTATGCTAGCCTTTATAGGAAGGGGTATAGAGTACAAGAGCTGGCCTTTAATGTTGCAGTTGTATAAAATGCTGGTTAGACCTCATTTGGAATACTGCGTCTAGTTCTGGTCGCCTTACTACCAGAAGGACGTGGAGACTCTGGAGAGAGTGCAGAGGAGGTTTACCAGGATGCTGCCTGGTATGGAAGGTCTGAGTTACGAGGAGAGATTAGGCAAATTGGGACTTTTTTCCTTAGAAAGACGTAGACTTAGAGGAGATCTGATAGAGGTGTACAAGATTTTGAAGGGGATAGATAGAGTAAACAGGGTTTAGCTCTTTCCTAGGATGGACTCAAATAGCACGAGGGGTCACGGGCTTAGGGTGAGGGGGGTAAGGTATAATTTGGATGCTAGAGGGAGTTTTTTCCACACAGAGGGTGGTGGGGGCATGGAATGCACTGCCAAGTAAAAAGTGGTGGAGGCAGGTACTCTGGAGTTATTTAAGAGATACTTAGATGGGCACATGAACAGAATGGGAATGGAGGAGTATAGAAAACTGATTTAAACTAGGGATCATGAGCCTTGGGAGTCCTTGGGAAGTGTGTAAATAGATGATGATATTGATGTACTTGTTTTTATCCTACAGGTGATTTGGTCCACCTTGTTGTCTAATGAGGGGCATACACACTATGGGTCATGAGAGGACTGCTCTTGGATCTTTTTCGAGAGTATCCTACTGCTTCACGTCATTAGCGTATGCTTGACCTGGACCATCTGATGGGCAACACGACAGCTCAGTGACTATCGCTGTGCTGTGCAGATACATGGATTTGGGGCCTGTGTCTGTGGGAGTTTGCGCATTCTCCCCGTGCTTGCGTGGGTTTTCTCCGGGAGCTCTGGTTTCCTCCCACATCCCAAAGATGTGCTCTTAGGCTAATTGACAAAACAAATTCTCCCTAAATTGTCTCAAATTTGGTTTTTAATCCATAGATCTATAAACATGGACAGGGATCGTGGGTGAGGTGGGAAAATCGGGGTGGCGGTGCGGGCTCGTTGGGCTGAAGGGCCTGTTTCCCATGCTGTTTTGTTCTTTGTTCTTAAATGTCTCCTTTACTTTCTCTTTGTTGTATGCAATCAGCACTTTTCATTGCAAGGTCCCTTTGAGATTGCAAAACAGTCGTGCATATGCACATCCTAAAAGGAACACTGGTTGTGAGAAGCCTATTTCAGTATAATTTCGATTGCTGTACAATTTAGACCATTGCTGAGGGGTGATCAAATAGTTGTTTAAAATTACAAGTTTTGATAGACAGAGAGAGCATTTCCACATGTGGGAAAGAAGAAAACTTGAGGTAATCAATAAAAGATAGTACTAAGATCTCAAATGGGGAATTCAGAACAAACTTAAGAGAATGTAAGCCTTGGTATTATTAGGACTAGTTGAAGAAAATCATATCAATGCATTAAAGAGAAAGTTTAAGCAGGTGAAGGAGACAGAGATTGATGATTATGCTAATAAAGTTAGAAGATGAAGGATAGGAAGTGGCTTGATTTGAGTATAAACGCCAGCCTGTTTCCATTAGGTAAATTCTAAATAATTTAGTTGTTTGGTATAAAAGGTGAAGGGGGAAAAGTCTCCGTGGAACTGGAAAAAATGGCAGAGGTGCTTAATGAGTACTTTGCCTCAGTATTCACGGTGGAAGGTGATCTGGGAGATTGTACTACAGGTTTGCGGCGGTCTGAAAAGATTGAGTATGTGGACGTTAAGAAAGAGGGTGTGTTGGAACTTTTAAATTCTATCAAGATAGATAAGTCGCTGGGACCAGATGGGATGTACCCCAGGTTATTGTGGGAGGTGAGGGAAGTGACTGCAAAACCTCTGGCGATGATCTTTGCATCATCAATGGAGATAGGAGAGATTCCGGAGGATTGCAGATGTGGTCCCTGTTTTCAAGAAAGGGAACAGTGATAGCCCGGGAAATTACCGATCAGTGAGTCTGAACTCGGTGGTTGGGAAGTTGATGGAGAGATTCTAAGGGACAGAATTTATGAGCATTTAGAGAAGTTTAGCATGATCAGAAATAGTCTGCACAGCTTTGTCAAAGGCAGATCATGCGTTACCAGCTTAGTTGAGTTTTTTGAAAATGTGACTGAACACATTGACGAAGGATGAGTGGTGGATGTGGTTTATGTAGACTTCAGCAAGGCGTTTGATAAGGTCCCCATGCAAGACTTCTTGAGAAGGTGAGAGGGCATGGGATCCAAGGGGCTTTGGCGTTGTGGATCCAGAACAGGCTTACCTCTAGAAGGCAGAGAGTGGTTGTGGGTGGGTCTTTTTCTGCGTGGAGGTCGGTCACCAATGGAGTGCTGCAGGGATCTGTTCTAGGACCCTTGCTGGCTGTCATTTTCATAAATGACCTGGATGAGGAAGTGGAGGGATGGATTAGTAAGTTCGCTAACCATACAAAAGTTGGTGGTGTTGTGGACAGTCTGAAGGAATGTCAGAAGTTGCAGCGTGACATAGATAGGATGCAAGATTGGGCAGAAAAGTGGAAGATGGACTTCAATGCGGATAAATGTATAGTGGTCCATTTTGGCAGAAACAATGGGATGAAGGAGTACAATATCAAGGGTGGGAGTCTTAGCAGTGTTGAGGAGCAGAAGGATCTTGGGGTCCGGGTCTATAGGACTCTTAAATTGGCCTCGCAGAGGATATGGTCAAGAAGGCTTATCGTACACTGGCCTTCATTAATTGAGGGATTGAGTTTAGGAGTTGGGAGGTAATGCTGCAACTTTATAAGACTCTTGTTAGACCCCACTTGGAGTATTGTGCGCAGTTCTGGTCATCTCACTACAGGAAGGATGTGGAAGCTATTGAGAGGGTGCAGAGGAGATTTACAAGGATGTTGCCTGGATTGGGAGGCATGCCTTATGAAGATAGGTTGAGGGAGCTGGAGACTCGAAGGTTGAGAGGTGACCTAATAGCGATTTATAAAATGTTGAGAGGAATAGATAGGGTGAATTTTCAGAGGCTATTTCCCAGGGCTGAAATGGTCACTACAAGAGGACACGGGTTTAAGGTGCTGGGAAGCAAATACAGAGGAGATGTTAGAACATAGAACATTACAGCACAGAACAGGCCCTTCGGCCTTCGATGTTGTGCTGACCAATTATGAAAAAAAAAAGCAATGACCCTCCAAACTAAACCATTCCCTTCTCTTCCATAAACTTATCAACTAACCTCTTAAACGCCACCAAAATTGGCGCATCTACAACGGCCGCAGGCAGGGCATTCCACTCCCTAACCACCCTCTGGGTAAAGAACCTACCTCTGATATCCGTCCTATAACTATCACCCCTTAATTTAAAGCTGTGTTAAGTTTTTCACTCAGAGGGTGGTGAGTGAGTGGAATCGGCTGCCGTGGGTGGTGGTAGAGGTGAACTCACTGGGTTCTTTTAAAAGATTTCTGGATGAATACATGGGATTTCATGGGATTGGGAGTTACAGATAATTCTATGGCCTGGTAGGTATGGATATGATCGGTGCAACTTGTGGGCTGAAGGGCCTGTTTGTGCTGTAGTGTTCTATGTTCTATGTAATCTTTGTACACATAGCAATCAGACATTCTCCAATTGGCAACAGCGCAATTAAGACACCCCATTGGAAATTAGCAATGATGATATGCACTTCTGGCATAACTTGGTTGTTGCAATAATTCAGCAAGATTGCTTTGACAGCGTCTCCCCCCACTATACCACTGAGAAGAAAGAAGAACAATGCTGCATAAACACCAGCGATTCAAGTCATGTGTCATCCTGACTTGAACATGACTTTCATCATCACTGGGACAGTATCCTGGAATTTACTAACTACACTGTGGCAGTACAATCATCACTTCATTACATTTAGGTGGACATTAATCAGAAAAGAGGCAATACCAGCCCATTTAAGTTTACATTGCTTTGATTGACAGTTGCAACTGTGATGCATGTTGCGTCACCTTCCAATACTGGTATTTTACACTCCAGAACAGAGCCAAGGACTAATCGAATGTGTGGTAGCCTAAGCTTGAAGTAAACCAATGAACAAAATTACAGTATACATCTGTTCGAAGTATATATTTACACTCTGCACAATTGGGTTGTGGAGCCTGGAATTATTATAGAAACATTTTTTGTTGTTATATGCATTCTTTCTAAATTACCTTAAAAGGAATATAATGATTAAAAAAAGCTGAAAATTTGAAGTTACTTAAAAATGATCAGTTACTATCATTAACTTCATTAAAAACTTTTACATATTTTAGTCTTTTCATATGTGCCAAGCATTCAAGGAGTGATAGGCGCATTAAAATGCTATACTTCAATGAAGATATTAATGTAAAATCTATTGATTAGTGAAATAAACTGCTTCAGTCAAAGTTTAGTGTTCAATTAAATCTTCAAAGATGGAAGCATGAGTCAACGAATGGCTTCACTGGGATTAAACATAGAAAGTGTTTCTCCTTCAAACTGATGAACTGTCATTCATTAGCGATATCTGTCTGCTTTTAGAGAAGAAACTGTATTCATATAGAACCTTCTATGACTTCATCATGCTCTAAGTCACGGTATAGTCAATTAATTATATTGCAAAGTAAATAATGGAGTAGGCAACTCATGCACAACAATCAAGTAAGCAGTCAGATAATCTGTTTCAGTTATTTTGATGAGGGATAAACATTAGCTAAGACACTGAAGAGAATGTCCCTACTCTCTTTTGAATGCTGGGCTCTTAAGCATCCATCAACGAGGGCAGTTTAAGGTCTCATCCAAAAGAGTTTTGAAGTATGCCTGAAATTATGCTCGTGTCAAAATGTTTGCATTCAGATTGAACAAATTATTTTACATTCTCGGTAGTTTGGCACGTTGGAAGTGTGGCTGACTGCAGAAGTAAAGGCTTCCCTCTACCAGCTGAAGTCTGAAATGTAAACTCAGGTTCTAGCAATAGATGGGACCATAGATCCATGAACATGAGAGTTCACGATTCTGTCAATTTAACAAGAGCCAATATAATGTTCTTAAACGTAGGGGAGATATCTTGTTGGTTGTGGTTCTCAATAAAGATGGAGGTCTGCACACCTACAAACAAGTTGCCTGGGAAAGTGAGAAAAGCAGAGAGCACCACGTAGCCAATGCTGAATGCAGTGATACTGCAAGAAAATAACATATCCTCACAACTGTAGCAATATCATTAGCATCGTCACTACAGCTTTCATGACTTAAAAAAATCCCTAATCATTACAGATTCATATTTTTTCTTTGAAGCTTTGTTAAAACAAAAACATGGCACAAATCAGTTTTTTAAAATCTGGTGATTTCTGTACAATAGAGATTGATGACCCACAAAATTATCTGAGAAAACTTCAAAAGACACATTCTATTTTTTATTTATAATTTCACCTTGGTTCAGATATGTTATAAAGAGATGTAATCTAAAGATACTGGTTATTAATTAAGATAGTAAAATAAAGAATGCGCAGAAACAAAGGGCTCAGAATGGAAAACTACATCCAAAAGGTAATCATACAGATAAGCAATGTTATGATCCCAGCTGATGTTACTGCTACATAGTCAGGTCTCAAAAATAAAACATTTATTAAACATTAAAAGATTGCCTATAATACAATACTCCTTCACCCCACCTATACCATCATAAATTTTAAGTTAGAAAATACACTCTAATTCTTCAGTAAGGACACAGTCCATATTAAATAATGGGTCAACTGTCGTCAGACACACAACTTTGAAACCAACTGGCAGATGCTACCATGGAATGTCTATGGATGTCTTATCAAATTCCCCCAGATTCTTATCACACTGTGAGCCAATTAATCTCACTGGAACTCTGACTTTCACATCACTGTTACCAAAATTTCACTCTCAAAGAAATATGCCTTGGAATCTTCTCTCAAAAAACGCCTTCTCTCAGGTGCCTTTTCCAAGGGCTCACTTCCAGGATTTCAATCTTCCTTCTTAATATTTCTTTGTCTTGGACTGCCATAAGCATTCAAGCTTCTATACAAACTCTCATGTATCTGGCCACGGCAATAGAATACCATTTTTTACCTACTGTATTATGGTCGCCAACCTTAGGATTACTTTGAATGTCTGAATCCTCACCAGCCAACTTGACCAGGCCTGCACCTTTCAGCTCTATCTTTAACTGGCAGCCTCTTTCTCTCCCTTTAACTTCAGTGAACAGAACCTTAATTAGCTTCCAGTTCTTTGTCGCTTTGACTTCAATCTTCTGGGCTTCTCTTTTCATTTCTTGGTTTCTGGAACTCGGTGTTCTTTTGTTTCTGAGTTTTGTCTTCTGTCTTGTATTCCATTTTCCTGCCTCTTTGCTGGCAATTTATGTGAGAACTGCTTTTTTCTCAGCTGGCTGGTTTCAACTGAACTATAAATGCTTATTTTTTTAGTGAGGGTCCCTGGCTGCTAAACAATAGCTTAGTTTTTCTCTAAATCTTGTTTATTTTCATATTGCAAACAATTAATTACAATACAGGCACAGTTTAAAGTGATCAAAACCTACAGACATGTAGGCACCCTTGTTCAGTATGAAGATAACTAAAGTTTTAATCCTTTCTGGCATGAAACACAACACTAAACTTACTTGTATACCTTATTTTGAGTATTCATGAATACAAGTATAGATTACTTAAAACTACCTCTGCTTTTGGGCAGCAGAGGGGACTGAGTCAAACATAGAGAAAGAACATATACATAGAAAAAAGAACAAATTGCAACAGAAACACAAGACACAAAAAGATTGCAGTTATTTCTCAGGAGACACCAGACATTCAGCAAAATCCTCAAATCTCATTCTTCCTAAATTTTGTATTATTTTTCTTTCAGTATACACCCAACTCTAATTTTTGTGGACTTTTTCTTGAACCATAAAATGAATAATAAATTGGTTTACATCACAGGGGAAGATCATTCTGTCCATAGAGTAATTTAACTACTACACCCTTGCACTTTTTTTCCTTCCCTTCAGGTGTTTATCCAATTTACCTGTGAAAGTCACATCTGGCTGTAGGTAACTTTTCAACTTCTGGATATATCTGTGTAAGGCAGTCCTATAATGTTAGTATACACACTGGAAGTTGGAGACATCTGAAAGAAGGTGGAAAGGACTATAGCTGTTAGATTAGAGGATGCAAGTTAAGAGATTAAAAACTAGGCTCAAATATATTAGTCAAAGAAAGGCTCAGAAACATTCAAGAATAAGAAACAATTTTGTCAGTTACACAAGCAGAAACACCAACTCCCACGTAGCTATGTATTTGCTTTCAAAACAAACTTCTACATTGTCCTATAAGATTAGGAATTTAGTAGTTGCTTAATTGGTACCCCCCCCGCCCCAGTTGCAATATGCATTGTGTGATGAATATCATGTTAATATTTTAGAAGATTGAAAAGATTGTTGCTGTGAAGCAAGGTAACTAAAATAGAGATCGTCAGAACACCAAAAAGAGGCCAGCTTTCAAACAGAGTGTGGCTTGAACTCCAAGCTTGGCGAGGGAGAGAATTTGGTGTTCCTTTCTTTTTCCCATGTGACCTCCAGTATTTGGTTCTTACTGTGATGCAGCAGAAGCTGATTGGTCAGTAATTGGTAAAGCTATGCTACTTGTAATAAGTCCAGGTTGTGAAGCTGAAGTAGCAGTGAAGTCACTGTGGTGCATCTGTGAGGCAAGTACTATATTGCTAGCATGTTTAGGAGAGGAGGTCACAATGCAGTCAGATAGGGAATGGGTGAATATCAGTCAGCCTAAGAGAACTAAGTTGATAGTGCAAAAGTCCCCTGAGTCAATCTCGCTTGCTGAGTGCTTTTTCATTTTGGATATACTCATGTTTCCTCAGAGGAATGCAGAAAGAACAAATTTCATGGCACCATGGATGACTCAGCTACACAGGAGGGGAGAAAGAAGAGTGGACGTGCAATAATGATCATTAGTTAAGGGAACAGACAGGTATTTTTGTGGCTATAGATGTGATTCCATGATGGTATGCTACTAGGGGAAGAGTGAATAGCCAGATATCACATTTGTACCAATAACATAAGTAGGAAGAGGCATGAGGTTCTGAAAGCAGATTTTAGTGAGTTAGGAAAACTAAAAAGCAGGATCTCAGAAGAATTAATCCCAGGATTACACCCAGTGTCACATGCGAGTGAGCATTTGAATAGAAGATACACAATTGAACATGTAGAATTCGTATTGGAGAGAAGGCATTGCATCACATTTCTGACACATTGGGACTGGTACTGAAGTGGGGGGGGGGGTGTGAAATTGGGGGGATGAAATGGAGAGATTGCATCTTAGCAGGATTGGGATTAATATTCTCAGTGAGATTTGCTACTACTGTTGTGCAGGGCTTAAGTTAGATTGGCGGGGGAAATGGAAACCTGACAGGGAGCTCAGGTTGGAAAAAAGCAAAATGGTTACAGGAAGTCGAGAAGTAGTAAGCAAAATTAAAAAGCAAGCATTGTATAGGATCACCTTGAAAAATAATGATAAAAAGACAAAGTTCAGAGCATTCTATCAGAATGCATGTAACATTTACAACAAGGTAGATGATTTGAAGATGCAAATAGAAGTAAATAGATATGATTTAATTGCTATTGCAGAGGTGTGGTTACAGGATGACCAGAATTAGGATGCTACTAGGACTTGATGATTTGAGTTATAAGGAGAGGCTGGATAGACTGGGACTTTTTCCTCTGGAGTGTAGAAGGCTGAGGGGTGATCGTATAGAGGTCTATAAAATAATGAAGGGTACAGATCAGCTTAATAGTCAATATCTTTTCCCAAATGTAGGGGAGTCTAAAACTAGGGAGCATAGGTTTAAGGTGAGAAGGGAGAGATATAAAAGTGTCCAGAGGGGCAATTTTTTCACACAGAGGATGACGAGTGTCTGGAACAAGCTGCCAGATATAGTATTTTGTCTCTTAAAAAACATTTAGACAGTTACATGGTGAAATGGGTATTGAGGGATCAAGGCCAAATGCGGGCAATTGGAATTAGTTTAAGGATTTTAAAAAAAGGGTAGCATTGACAAGTTAGGTCGAAGAGCCTGCTTCCATGCTGTAAACCTCAAATGCTGTGTGACTCTATAACTGGGAGCTGAAAATTCAGGAATATTCATCATTTAGGAAGGCTAGCCAAAGGGGCAAAGGAGATGAGATGGTACTTATTATAAAGGACGACATCAATACATGAGTGGAGATAATAAACCGTAAAGGGCAGCAAATATTGGTGGGAGTTGTCTATCAGCTACCAAACTGTAGTGATAATGTCGGGCACAGTATAAATCAGAAAATTAAAGCAGCTTGCAACATGGATAATACAGTAATTATAGGTGATTTCAATTTACATATAGACTGGATAAACTAATTAGCATTACTGCTGTGCAGGATGAATTCCTGGAGTGTGTACAAGGCAATTTATCAACCTTAGATTCAATGAATATTTTGAGTACTACCTCTTCATTAACACACATTTCTTTCTATTCTTCATTTTCACAAGGGAACAAGTCTCAGAATGAAGAGCAGGCCATTTACGACTGAGATGAGGAGGAGTTTCTTCACTAAAAGAGTGGCAATGATTGAGGAAAACAGCATAAGTGAAAACTGGATAAACACAAGGGGAAAAATTAATTGAATGTTGTGCTTCCACAGATGCTGAAAGTCCTATTAAGTATTTCCAGCATTTACTGTTTTTATTACAGAAGTTATGCTAATTGAGTTAAATAAGGTGAGATGAGAAGAGACTTGTGTGGAGTATAAACATTTACACAGTCCAGCTGGGTTATAAGGCCTATTTCTGTCATGCAAAAAAAAACAAATGCAAAACTCAGCAGCTGATAAAATTCATATTTGGGTGAATTTTATGCTCAAGGTAAAGCATAATAATGCTGGCGAATGAAATACATTCTATTCTAGGCATTTTACATCAGCATCAATTTTTTTTTGATCATGTATAGCTTAGTGAAATGCAAAGCTGTCTCTGTGAATTACACTCCGCGTTCAACAGCTTGGTCAATTTATAAGAAACCTCATTCTCTGACCAGTTTTTTTTTTATGTACATGATATCTTATTACATAATTTACTGGTATATTTTATTTCCAAAACAAATAAATGTTTGTGATAATGTAAAACTTCTGGCACTTGAAGCAGCCCCAAAAGTCACATCCAGCAATACACTTTAACATCATAACATGCTAGAATGCTAGTTTAGATTCTGCATTCAATTCCAAAACGAGGTTGAACCTTGACTTTCTGAAGACATGAATAATACATATATAAAAGCAAAATGCTAGAAATCTGACATAAAAACAGAAAGTACTGGATAAACTCAGCAGGTCTGGCAGCATCTGTGGAGAGAGTTATAAATGAATAATACAACTGAGCTAAATTGAGAGCATTGTAAGTTGCACTTTCTCCTCACAGAAAACAAAGTGAACGCAATTCACATTTTAAAGCCATCTCAATTTCATGCAAAATGAGAGTTTATTCTCTGTTCTTGTTCTCCTCAATCACTACATGGTAGCAAGTTTCATATACTAACCATTCTCTTGGTCAACAAATTCCTCCTCTATTTCTTATTTGATGTATTCATGATTTATGGCTTCAGATTTTCTCTGTCCCCTATCAAACCCCTTCAGAACTTGTGGCGAAAAGTCATTTGCTTGAGATAATTTATGTCTATTGTCATGTATCTGAAAGCTGTTACATACAAATTTCAAAGACAAATTGAACAGTGCACTTCCAGTCCTTTGATTCATCAATCTACAGTAAATTAAACAAATGACATAAGCTAATGAGACAAACAAACACAGGTAAACAGGGAATTTTCATAAAATTTATTGGAAGGAAGTTAGGTTAAGAACTCCTCAACCCATCAGTGCCCCTCATTTTATTTTTGAAAGTATTACAATCAAGAGCTGAATTCTGTTTTACCAATCACTGACTCTCAGTACTCCTAAGGCTGTTAATTCAACACTCACACTAGTTGTGTTTTTATCCTTAAGCAATCAGGTCACTTTAGTCTAATGGGATTCTTCAATCAGCAAGTGGTCTACAATTTGCAACTCAAACCACATTTGCATTTTTTTTTACTTAATTTATAAATGATGATATTAAATGTCAAAAGCCATAGCATCTGCTTCTTTTCACACATGCAGAATAGCAATTTGCTCAGGGGTGTTTTTCTAAACTGCATAAAAGATTAAAAATTCAATAATAGTAACAGTTAAAATTGGATCAGTCTCAATTTCATTATTACCCACATTTTATAATCGATCGGAAACTCTGCATCTAAGTGACAGTCAATAGTATCTTACTTGTTGGTACTTTATTGCACAGCATCACAAGCTCAAGTACAAGATCTCAACTTCAAAGTCAGATCCTCAGGTCAGAGGATGGGATCGAATTGTGAGGTTAATGATAAAAAGATTAAAAACAACTAGCAATGATACTTTTAGTAAAAATTGTTTCTCTTCATGTATTTTACTACAATTTATTGGAGATATCCTCAATCCAGTATCTTACTTTCTTGAAACCTCATGGACCTGCAATTTCAAGCCCCAATTCATCTGTTTTATGCAAAGAGATTATTTTTTTACAGTGTAATCTATAAACTTCCTGGAGGTGGGTTTGTAAAATGATGTGAAGACTAATTATGTACTAAAGGCTCTATCCACAGGTCACGCACTTTTATCATCTGCATGAAGGTTATATCCTATTCAGAAAATGAGCTAAGGTGCTTATGTTTGGGTGAATCAAGTTACTTCCATAGTCATACGTCTTAAATTCATATTAAATTATGTTTTATTCTTCAATATTCGAACATCCTGTAATAGATGCTTGAAAGAGTACCACCCAAAAATCAATTGCAATTTATTTTTAGACCAAGTTGTCAAAATTAGACTGAAGTCTTTAAATGGTAGGTGGCGCTGAATATCAAAATGTAAAGCATGCCAGGCATGATTGGTGACAAAAAGGAGCAATTGACTTGCAATGCAGGTGACACCTCAGTGGCTCATTAAGAGGATAAGAGCTAACTGATATGTCTGATATCATTCTGAAATCTGTTTCTACAAGTGCTGAAATAATAAAAATAAAAAAAAACACTAAAATCTAGATATAGGAACAGTATTAAAATGATGCTGTGTCGATCTTCCTTTAAACTTTATTCTTGAAGTCAGATTTATCTGAAAATTCAACTTCATTTAACTGTATCGAATTTCTAGCACAGAAAACATGGTGGCACAGTGGTCAGCACTGCTGCGTGACAGCACCAGGGACCCAGGTTCGATTCAGGTCTTAGTGACTGTGTGGAATTTGTGCATTCCTCCCATCTCTGTATGGGTTTCCTCTGGCTGCTCCTAGGTAAGGTGTTCTCCCAAAGAGTTGGTGCATACACGATGTGCCAAATGGCTTGTCTCGTTTTACACTATGGAGATTCTATGGTTCTAAGGAGTCTGAAGGGCATTCAGTCTATTGTACTAGCGTGAGCTCTTTAAAAGAAAAAATTGCACTTGTAATGTCCCAAAATGTTTTAACACAGAGACTAACATATAAGGAGCTATTGTAGAGCATTTGTGTGCACAGAATTAGACCCCAGCATGAGTCAATGCTTTTTAGGACAAGTGGGAGGGATTGCAAATTGGCCAATTTCATTAAATCTGTTTCCTCATTGCTCTGTTATCATTAAAAACAAAAACACAATAACTACTAATTATAAAATGGCTAGCATTTGATAGCTTCTGATACTTCAACAGAAATTTTATAATCCCAGATCATCTATTCTAATTAGTGAAATTACTGCTAAGCAAATTATTGACAGGTGGCATAACCAGAAGTAGCAATCTAATTCTATGAATGAGGGTCTTAAAAAATAAGGAATGGCAAGACCTTTGTCAGAAAATCCTGCCTTTCCAGTATCTAGTTTAATTAGACACTATGCTTTTAACTCCCGCTAAGTGTTTGTCTTTAAGATTTTTTAAACAAAAGGTGTATATCCTGGAAAAAAAATTAAACAATGCAGTCAGATTGTTTAATTTTGTTAAATTCACTCTTAGGATGTGGGCGTCACTGGCAGGGGCAGAATTTATTGCCCATTCCTCACTCCCCTTGAGAAGATGATGGTTAGTCGCCTTCTTAACAACTGAGAGTTTCTTGCTTGGCTATTTGAGAGACAGCAGATAAGAATTAACTACTTTGCTGAGAGTTGGAGTCACATTTAGGCCCGATAGCAGATTTTCTCCCCTGTAGGGCATCAGTGAACCAGATGGATTTTTATGCCTATCTGCCATGATTACCATTACTGATATGAGCTTTGTGCCCCAGAATTAATCAACTAAATTTAAATTCTCCAGCTACCATGCAGGAACATGAACTAATTTCTCTGACCATTAGTCTTGGCTCCCCCTTTTGATTTCTAGGCCAGTAACATAACTGTGTTATCATACCCCATGAGCATCAATCCTCACAAATTCAGATTTGAGTGCTTATTTCTTGACCCATTGCATGCTCATTACTCAAACTGAGGGTAAGAAATGAAGAACAAGCAGAGGAATATGATAAGATGTGTTGTAATGGGGAGATGAACATTCATGGAGATGAGAGTATGGATTGCACTTGCAACTAGGATAGGCAAAACACTTCCAGAATTTGTATAATATTATACTATAAATCTTGTACTATACAAAACCATGATAGATTAGAAAGTCCTCCTGGATGGACCCATGAAGAGAAAGACTGTATGAACCATGTTAACTCAAATTCTACAGTCTCATCAAGACATCCATTCCTGAAATGATTCCAAGTAAATGTCTCCAGCGCAGGATGCAAAGATTTTCTTCTTTATATCAGTCTGAAAATATAAGTATCTTGGGGTGTTTTATTGCACCAAAGGCATTATGTAAATACATGTTGCTGTTATAAATTTGAATTTTTAAGCATATAGTTCATGCATTAATAAGCGGCACAGTAGTTAGCACTGCTGTCTCTCAGCACCAGGAACCTGGGTTCGATTCCGGCCTTGGGCGATTGTCTATGTGGAGTTTGCATATTCTCTCCATGTCTGTGTGGATTTCTCCAGGTACCTCCTCCTATAGTCCAAAGATATGCAGGTCAAGTGAACTGGCCATTTGGTTAGGTGAATGAGCCATAGGAAATGCATGGGGTTACAGTTATATGTAGGCCTGGGTCAGATGTTCTTTCAGAGAGTCGGCACCGAATGGCCTCCTTCTGCACTGTAGGGATTCTTTGGTTGTACAGAACTTATGAGTCAACTTTTGTCGCTAAGCACTTCCAATTTTCATGTCCATACAATGCTGCTGACCACAATACTTAAATATTTTGCTCATCTTCAGCTTGATTCCATGTAGCCTTGAAATATCTTTATGCTGCTAAATGTTTTTTCTGCAAATGTTAATCTGCATTATGTCTCTTTGATACTGTCACAATCTGAAATTATCAATTATACTGACTTTTGGTCCTCCCCACAAGTGGAAATTTATTTTTATGCCTATACTATCAAACTCCTTCATAATCTTAAAACACATCCATCAGTCATCCTTCAGGCTTCTCTTTTCCAGGGAAATGAGTCCCATCCTGTTTAATCTTCTCTGATAGGTATCATCCTCACAAATCTTTTTTTCTCCAGTGTCTCTATATCAGAACAGTCCACCATATTTCAATAGAACAAAAAGTATTCTATAAGTTTAAACAAACTTTTCTGCCTTTTCATTTTACCCACCTCAAAATGAACTCAGTCCTTTGTTCACATAAAAAAAAATTATTAACCTGCATCATTGCGTTTAGTGACTTTGATTTTTGTAAATTTTGAGACATCCTCTTATTTTTTAATTCACTTAATTAATCTTTTGTAGTGCTGAATAAGCCCTCATGGTCTATTGCCCTTTCCACAGCAATGTTTGAGATTGCACAGAAATGGAAAATCATCAGGTACTCTTATAAGGCTGTTGGTAATATTGGAAACAATGAAGATCCAACAAGGAGCATTGTCTCCTCCTAAAGCAGTTCTGTCTCTATTTCTCAAAGAAGCTGTAATCAACAATGAAACAAAAGCTTGTAATAAACCTTGACTTCAGTACTTCACAGAAATGTTATAAAAATAAATGTTTTAAAGACACTGAATTATTTAGAGGTATTAGGATAGAGGTAATCAAAAGCTTAGTCAGATAGCTTTTTTTTATTCATTGGTGGCACATGGACACACTGGCTGGCCAAATTTATTGCCCATCAGAGGGCAGTTGAGAGTCAACCACTGTGACTCTGGGTTTACAAGTAGGTCTGACAAGTAGGAAAGCAGATTTCCTTCCCTAAAGGACACTAATGAATCAGATGGTTTTTCCAACAATCGACAATGGTTTCGTGGTCATCAATAGATTCTTAAGTCCAGATACTTTATATTGAATTCAAGTTCCACCACTGGCCATGGCGGAATTCAAACCAGAGTCCTCAAAAATTAGCTGAGTTTCTGGATTAATAGTCTAGCAATAATACCACTAGGTCTTTGCCTCCTCAGAAGCCTTTTCTCACTAAAGTATTGACTTGTTTTCTAATGTTTCAATGAAGTACCTTGGAACGTCTTATTACACTAAAGGTATATATCAAATTGATGTTTTTTGTTCATCATTCTATGTAACAATAGCAATTAAGTAAGGATCAGGCATGTGTACTTTTTCTCTAGAAAAGAGAATGCTTAGAGGTGGCCTAATAGAAGTTGTGTTATGAAGATTAATTATAGAAATGTAGGAAAGGTGGTTCCACTTGTGTGGGAGTATTAAACTGCAGATACTAAGTAAAAGATAACCACCAATAATGAATTGAGAAGAAACATTGTTTGCAAGGAGTGAAGAAAAACTGAAACTACTGAAGCAGTAGTTGAAATGAAAAGCATACTTGCATTGAAGATGGAACTAGCTAAATACATGTAGGGGAAAGGAATAGACAAATATATTGATAGGTATAAATAGATAAAATAGGAAGGAAAGAGGCATATAATATGAAACATCAGTACATCCCAGATGGGCTGAGTGGTCTGTTTCTGTGCAGTAAATTCTATGTAAATAAAATTTATTGAAGCTAAAGTCAAATTGAGTTAGACCCATACCAGCAGGAAAGACCACATACTGGTCATGAAGCCAAAAGATGGCTAAAATCCTTCCATATATTGTTAAAACAATGACACAAATCCACTGTGGGAAGCAAGGTGGGTAAATTGGGGGGAGGGAAGGGGACACACAAAAGAGAGAATCTCTGAATTGTTAACGGTGAATATGTGGCTGATTCTGAAGAGGCAGAAAGGAAAAATAATGAAGTTGAGTATTAGCATCTACAGTAAATACTGGGAAGGGGAATAATCTGTTATTTCAAGAAGTTAATAACTAGGAATAGCTGGTAAGTTACTTGCATGCTAAGCTAGCTTGTAAAGATAAATCATTCTGCATGTGTTATATCTGTGAAGATTCCATCTTTCAATATTTGTAAGGTAAATAATGTCTATCTCAGGTTAGCTATGTGATATACTATGTCAGTTAATTTGCTTTATTACCAGATGCGTAACTTACTGTCATATAGAGACTGCAGTCAATATTAAAAACTATACTCCAAGGTCTGACAATGGTAACGATACCAAAAAGATCTACTGCTTGTAACTTAGTTCCCCATAGCAGACTATTCTCTGGAATCAACACCGCAAAGGTTCTCATCACAACAGATTTTTACGTGATGTTCTCCAAGGCCCAAAATAAAGCCCAATTCAAATGATTACACAATTCTGAGATAAAATAGCATGAATTTTAAAAGAACTGCACATAGGCTTGATGAAAATAAAATGAAATTAGCATAAGGAGTGCAAAAATAGTGCTGGAATATTACCTACAAGTTCTCCTACAAGCCATATACCATCTGACCTGGAACAGATCGTCATTCCTTCGTGAGGTCAAAATCCTGAACTCCCTTCCTAACAGCACTGTGGATGGGTACAGTACATGGACTGCAGTGTTTCAAAAGGGGCTCATCAACACCTTCTCAAGCGCAATTAGGGATGGGCAATAAAAGCTGGCTGACCCATGAAAGAAATTTTTTTTAAATAGCAAAATGGATTACCAAGTGCAGAGTAATACTAAACATTTGGACATTCATGTGTTCACAAATTCCTTTACTATTACTTCATAATTTCAATCAGGTTATTAATTTGAGACAATAAATCAAATGTACATGTTTTGAATAAAAGTCAGTAATAAATAACTGGAATTCATGCAGAAAATCAAGATGCACAAATCAACCTAATGATATACTTCATGGCTTTTGAAAGCTTGTGTGAAACGTTTTTTAAACAATATCCTGAGTAATGTTATCCACTTGCGATCGAGGGGTGTTCTGAGAGCAGTCAACTTGTTCTTCAAGACGGAATAGGGGATGGTAGAGGACCCAGTGCTCAAAGGAAGAAGAACATTCAACAGAGGGCTGTAATGAGAAATGACTGAGGAGGATTCTGGAAGAAGTCGGCTCACTTACCACAACTGAGAACAGTATTGTGAAGGACCCAGTATCAAAGAAGACTGTTCATCAAAAGGAAAAGAGACAGCAGGTTCAGAAAACCCAGGACTTCTTTGATATGTTTAACAGGTATGAAATTTTAGATGCCTATGAAATAAGCAATGCGACTGAGTCAGGGGTAGATGACTCAAGGGAAAGCCACAGTATCATGTGCCTGAGGCTACTCTAGGAAAAAAGAGGGAAGCTGCTGGACAGATTAGAAAGGTGGTAGCAATGTTTGATTCAATAGTTCGAGGAATAACGGTCAAGTTTACAGCTGAGATCATGAGTCCCACATGGTCTGTTGCCTCCCAAGTACAAGGATTTGCAACATAATACAGCTGGTCAAACATCTGGAAAAGGAGGGTGAAAAATGAGAGATTGTGGTTTATGTAGGAACTTAGCTTGAAGTCTTGCAAGGTCAGTTTCAGGAGTTAGGTAATAAGTTGGAATGCAGATCCTTCAGGGCAGTAATGTCAGAAATACTTCATAGGCCACAAGCTTCATCATTCAGGCAAATATAGATCAGGGGCGTAAATGCTTGGCTTGAGGATGATATAGCACGGAGAGATTCAATTTTTGGTACATTGGGATTAAGGAGAAAGCAGTTCAGAAGAGATAGGCTTTACTTGGGCCAAAATGGAATCAATCAATCTCCTGGCTGAGAGTAAATAATGTAGTGGGATTGGATTTGAACTCGTAAGGTGGGAGGATGGGTGATTGATCAATGGACCTAGTTTTAGAAGTACGAATGAAGGCAAAAGTGAGAAGGTGGGGAACAAGGAAATGAAAGTATGGGAAGGTATGGGTGTGGACTGAAATGGTGGACTCCTAAAGAGCAGGAAAGAGGTAAAGGCAGGGCTAAATTGCATGTACGTAAATGCATGGAGCACAGTGAACAAAATTGCTGGAAGCAGAAATTTGTCTAGGAGGATATGACGTAGCGTCAACAGAAATGTGCATCAAGCTAAAACAGTACTGGATTATAACGGTTTTAGTAGAAAAGAGGTGAGTAAAAAAGGTGGTGTAGAAGCCTTGGTCAAAGATAACATTACTGCCCTTGAACGAAATGCAGTTTCTAAATTAGAATCTATATAGTGGAAGGTGAAAAACAAAAGGGAGTAGTGACTTTGGTACTTATTATACACTTCCAAATAGTGGAGAGGAAGTAGAAGAGAGCATTTGTGGACAGATTATGGAAACTTGCTGGACAAGTAGGGTAATTATAGTTGGGGATTTCAATTATCCTAAAGTAGATTGGGAAATGAGTAGAGTGTGGGACACAGAAGGAAAGAAATACCTGCAATGTGTGCAGGAGAACTTTCTGGAATAGTACATTTCCAGTTTTACCAGAGAGGAAGCGGTACTGGATCTGGTGCTAGGAAATGAGTCAGGCCAGGTGAGACCTCAGAGTGGGGGGAGGCAGGCAGTTAAGAAAGAGAGATCAAAATATAGTGAAATTCAATATTAAGTTGGAAAAGGGATAAAAATCATTTACAGATTAAGATCCCAGACTGGAGAAGGGAAAATTTTAGGGGTCTAAAAGTTGACCAGGAGCATGTTGATTGGAAATACATTTTGGTGAGTAAAATAATGGGTGAGAAAATGGGCGACTTTCAAAGGAGAGATGAATAGGATGCAAGCTAGGTATATACCCATGAGAAGTAAATACCGGGTGTACCGTAGAGTAGCAGGGAAGACTAAAGACATTGATGAGAAAGTAAGGAAGAGAAAAGAATCATTTGATGCATGCTGAAATAACAATAGCAATAGAAACCAGAGAATCTCAAATGCAGGAGTGAGGTCAATTCTGGAATAAGGAAAGCTAAAAGGAAATATGAGGAAAGGATGGCAGATTGTGCTAAAGCAAATAGTAAAATGTTCTTCAAACCTAGTAATGGTAAAAGTTTAGTGAAGAATAGAGTGGGGCCCATAAAGGACTAGCAAAGTAAACTACTCACTGAAGCGGATGGTATGGCAGAGGCACTAAGTGAACATCTTACTTCTGTCTTAAACAAATTAGAAGATGGTGACAATGGTCCAGTTGAAATATGGGTCTGAGTCCCTAAGCAGTATAATGATAGATAAAGAAAAGGTGTTAAAAGAGCTAGCAGCATTCCAGGTAGAGAAATCGCAAGGCCTGAATGGGATGCATCTTAGATTGCTCAGAGAGGTAAGGGAGCAAATTGTGAAGCCATTGACATCAATTTTCCAGACTCTCTGAATGCAGGATTAGTCCCAGGAAACAGATTGCAAATGTGACCCTGTTGTTTAAGAAAAGGGCAAAGAATAATTCAAGGAGATAACAGACCTGTCAGCTTGACTTCAACAGTCTGAAAATCCCATGGAGGCCATTACGTGGGATAGAATAAATATACATTAGAAAAATAAGCTAATACTAAATAGTCAACATGGCTTTGTGAAGGGCAGGTCACGTCTGAAAAATTTAAATGAGTTGTTTGATGAGATGGCATAGGCAGTGGATGAGAATCGTGCCATGGAAGTTGTATATTTGAACTCTCAGAAAGCACTTGATATGGAACCACATGGCAGGTTGGTAGCAAATTGGAAATGTTTGGGATTGATGGGTCCTTGGCAGCATGGATTAGAAGTTGGCTGAGAGACAGAAAATAAAAGGTAAGTATAGATGGGCATTTCTCAGACCGGAGAAGAGTTGAAAGTGGGGTTCCTGAGGGATCAGTATTAGGACCCTTGCTTTTTCTGATTTATATGAACAATTTAGAAATGGGCGGTAAGGACAAAATCTCTAAATTTGCAGATGCTACTAAGCAAGGGAGAATAGTGAATTGTGATGTTGAGCGGCTTCAGAGGGACATTGACAAGTTAGCCAAATGGGAAAGAACCTGGCAAGTGAATTTCAATGCAGCGAAATGTAAGGTAATGCATTTTGATAGACAAAACATGGGGAGACAGTACAGGCTCCATGGTACAACTTTGAGGAGAGTATAGGAGTAAGAGACCCCAGGAATCAAGTGCATAATTCTCAAAAGGTGGCCAAACAAGTTTAAACAGTTAAGGCATACAGGATAAAAGCAAGGAAGTGATGCTACATTTCTATAAATCATTGGTCGGACTGCATTTGGAGTAGTATGTTCAGCTCTGTTCACCTTATTTAAGGAAGGATGTTAAAGCCCCACAGACAGCGCAAAAGACATTTACTAGAATGATACTAGAAATAATGAATTTTTGATGTAAGAAGATTGGGCTTATTCTCCTTGGAGCAGAGAATATTAAGAAGTTTCCTTATTGACAATTAACAATTAACAAAAACAATTTTGACAGGGTGATAAAGGATATTGTGTTTCTACTTGTTGATATGTCAGTAATGAGAGGTCACAATTTCAAGATGGTCAACAAGACAGCTGGAAGTGAGAGGAAAAAAAACTGACTTACTCAGTTGTTGGGATTTGCACTGCCTGGGAGAGTGATGGAGTGGGATTCCATAGGAACTTTCAAATGAGAGCTGGGTATTTGAATGTGAGGGCTATGGAGATCAGGCTGGAGAATGGGACCAGTCGGGTAGCTCTTTTGGGAGCCAGTGTAGGCATGATGGACTAAACGGCATCCTTCTGTACTGTAAAAATCTAGATTCTATTTCTCAGACTATAAAGTTGAGAACAACTGTGATTTTAATTCTGTTTAGAACCCTGCTGACATTATCTGTGAAAATGTCTCAAAACCCTGATGTCAAACTTGAAACACTGGTTCCTAGAGATATATATTTGTTTGGAATAATGTGAGGAACCGTATACAATCTAGTGAGGAACCAGTCCAATCATTGTATAAACAAAGAACAAAACAGCACGGGAAACAGGCCCTTCGGCCCAACGAGCCCGCGGCGCCACCTCGATGTTCCCACTTCTACCCGCGATCCCTGTCCATGTTTATAGATCTATGGATTAAAAGTCAAATTTGAGACAATTTAGGGAGAATTTGTTTTGCCAATTAGCCTAAGAGCACATCTTTGGGATGTGGGAGGAAACAGGAGCTCCCAATAAACAATTAATAAAGAGTACTTATAGAAAAATAAAAACATACAAAACTAATATAAACTATGAAACTTAAGTTTAACTATACATTCTGTTTCATCAGAAATTACCTCCTGTTCCCAAAATATACCCACATTTCCCGAATTCATTAAGACCCTTTTTTGCAAACAACATCCATCTCAGTAACTCTATGTCAAATCCAGCTCATACTTACCACACAATACAGCTTAGATGATCAAGTCAACGAAAAGGGTCTTTTTCTGCTTCAGCAAACATATAAAACTGTGATTTTTAGAAGAGAATATCTGCAATCTACCAATGCATCTGAATGTTACAGCCTTCATTGCTTTGATTATAGATGGAACTGGCCTATCTGAAGATTCTGGCCTCCCTGGCTGTTCAGTTGGAAAACTAACCTGCTTCCCAAAGAGGGAGCTAACAGTATATTGTTCAGCTGTTTTGATATCCCACCCTATGGATTTGTCTATCTCCTAAATTCCTTGCCTTTAGAAGTTTATCATTTTATATAGCTCCACTGACCTCTGGTAAACAATGTTTCGGATATGGCAATCCATATCTCAAACTCTCTACAGTCCTGCTAATCTTGTTACTTGTTTGTTCCTTTTGTTTTCATCTCAAGCTCATTGTTAACCGCATTAACTTCCAAATTCCTAACAATTCCCACAGTAAGATCAATTCATTGTCTTGAATTTTTCTCCCTCAGCATAAACAATTTTCTAACTTGTTCTTGAAGATGAAGAGGAATCTTCCAAAAAAATGCTGTTAATCCATTTCACTAATGTGGAGAGTAGGAATCTTATTCTGTTCAAAACACATTCACTCATCAGGGTTGCTGGCTTCTTTGTTATCATAGTTAGTCATCATTGGAAAAAGTTTTACATTTTAAGCAAACTATAGGAGAGAATGTACTCAAAAATTTGACTGACTTTTTTTCATTTGACAAGTTCTGCATGTTACAGTTCAGAGATATTTGGTGCCACTCATGGTTTTACTGATTGCCTTTGAAAATGTCTCTGAAAGGATGTTGTAGTTTATACTAATATCATTATGAATATATATTTTGTACTGCATGCTATCTAGGAAGCAAAATCTGAGTTTTGTGTTTGCTGTGAAAGGTCTACTATTAAACATTTTGCTTTTCTAATCATTGTGATTGTTGCCGAGTTACTTCAATGGTAGATAAAAATTGCTCTTAAGTTGACGGGCAAAGTAGAGAAAAAAAGAACGCATAAAGGAAGAGATGATTGGGAAAATAAAAGCACAAACTGAAGCATCCATTGGAATTATTCAGTCTTGCAGAGAGAGCCCGGATGTCATGCTGTTGACGTAAGCAGAATGCTCATCGCTGTCATTAAAATCTATTCCAGGAGTTCATGACAAATTACAAATCAGAGGTATTGCATGGTACAACAATTTGCACAGTCATATTTCATTTCAGGGAGCTGAGTTTCAAATCTGGTTGATGGAAAATATTATAACTCTCAGCTACAGAGCATTATGTGAAAGAAGCCTGGGTAGTCTTAATCCATTTTTAATCATCATGAAAACCCAAAATAAAACTATCCCTAAATTGGCTATTCACAAGCACAGCTTGATTGATAAATTGAAGAATGCCATATTGATGCAGAAGAAATGTCTTTCTGAGATTTGGTGCAGAATCAAGAAAGCTTCATTCTTCAATCTTCAATCAATGTTAAAGATGACCTGTCCTCCTTGGTCTTTCCACTGGATAGCTGAAATGCAAGTTATTCTATATCCCACAATTCATATATATCTCAGATACTTAAATTATATGTGTACAAAGTTATAAATCTTTAAAAACTTCAAGTATACTTAATGTAAGATATTCTGAAAATTTGTAATCTTTTGTAATACAAACAGGATGCTACAGAAGTTTCACGTGAAAATCAGGTTGATCAGGATACTTGCAATCAAACAAATTGTTCAACAGCAGGAGAACTACCTGCGTCTGGAAGGTACTCTTCAGTGACATAAAACGGCATTAACAGAAAGGTTAAATGCTTTTCAAACAGCTGGAATTCAAACTGTCTACTTACAGACCTGTAGCGATCAATACTTTGTGTGAATTAAGACGTGAAGCTGCAAACTAACACTGTGCCCTCCACAAGAAACACATTATGCATCTCCACATCATTCGAAAAGCTGTTAATTTCAATAGGAGCATGCAGACATGGTCAAAATAAAGCAATCTTTATATTGTCATTCAACAGCAATGACTCCAAGAAATGGCACAGGCAAACAAATTTGACAATCTGCCCTTGAATTTCAACTTCAATGCCTTCAATATACTGACAGATATTTAGATTGCTAAGCAGAGAAGTTAAAATAAACCAGCAACCTTCAGCACAATGATAAACTTGCTGGTTACAACATTGCAGTATCTTGATGTATCAGCAGCCTTCAATTGCCAACTTTGACACCTTCAACAGGATTGACACATTATCACAACAAAAACTAGAAAGAGATTCAAGAAGAATCAATAGTATTGAACCCTATTTACAATGCCACATGTGGATCTCATGGCAGAAACGTCTGAACTCCACATGAAACAAATGTCAATGGCAGTCAGGCAACAAGAGAAATTTGGATCATCACAGTTCTATAACTCACCACAGAATCCTGAAGAAAAATCATATCTACCTTTTAAAAACAAGAAGTCAGGGCATTGGCAAAATCATTTTAATATAAAATGCATATTCCGATTGCATTGATATAACACTTTAGATTAGCTGCCCTAATTCAACATTCTTACTTTTAATACAGGAGGTTGTAGATTCAAGCCCCACTCCAGAAACTTGAAAACATTACCCATGCTGACACTCCTAGTGTTGTCTTTAGGAAGAGATCACAGATTCTCACTCAGGTAGCAGTAAAAGATCTATTTTGAAGAACAATGAGTTCCTGCCAATATCCTTGCCAACATTTATTCCCCAACCAATGGCTGAAACAGATTATTTGATCATGATCACATTGCTGCTTGTGGGACCTTGCTGTACATAAATTGGCTGTCATATTTTCCACGATACAACAAGATTTACATACAAACATAAGAGTTAGGAACAACCCTTTGAGTCTATTCCACAATTCAAAAAGATCATAGCTGATTTGAATATGCCCACTTATGCCCAATAATCTTTCATTCCTTGTTTAATCAAGAATCTATCTACATCTTTCTTGAAAACATTCAAAGATTCTGCTTCCACTTTTGAGGTAAGGACTTCTGAAAATTCACTCCCTCAGAGAAAAAAAAATTCTCATTAATCTTATTGCTGACCCCTTATTTGAAAGAATGGCTGCTAGTTTAGATTCTCTCACAAATGAATCACGTTCTCCACGTCCATCCTATCAAGATACTTCAGGACTTTGTATGTTTCAATCAAGTCACCTCTTACTCTAGTTGATATAAGCCCAGCCTGTCTAATCATTCTTCAAAAGACAAAATGTCCATTCCAGATATTAGTTTAGTAAAGCATCTGAACTGCTTCAAATGCATTTATATTCATCTTGAAATAAGGAAATCAATATTGTATATAGTATTCCAGATGTAGTCTCATCAGTGTCCTGTACAACTGAAGCATACGTCCCTACTTCTACATTTAATTCCACTAGCAAGAGAGTAACATATTTGTATGAAGATTGGCTAGCTAATATGATAAAGTAGTCCCCTTGATTGGTACCCCTTCCACAAACAATCACTCCTTTCACCACCAACAAACAATGGCAGCTGTGTGTACCATCTACAAAATGCACTGCAGGAACTCACCAATGTTCCTTAGGCAGCACCTTCCAAATCCAAGACCACTAACATCTTGAAGATCAAGGGTAGCAAATACTTTGGAACAGCGCCACCTGGGAAAAGTTCCCCTCCAAGTCACTCATCATCCTGACTTGGAAATATTTCTTCACAGTCACTGGGTCAAAATCAAAGAACAAAACAGCACGGGAAACAGGCCCTTTGGCCTAATGTGCCACCAACTCAATGTTCCCACTTTTACCCATGATCCCTGCCTATGTTTATAGACCTATGCATTGAAACCAAATTTGAGACAATTTAGGGAGAATTTGTTCTGCTAATTAGCCTAAGAGGACATCTTTGGGATGTGGGAGGAAACCAGAGTACCCGGAGAAAACCCACTCAAGTGCGGGGAGAATGCGCAAACTCCCACAGACACAGGCCCAAATCCACGTAGCTGCACAGCATAGCAATAGTCACTGAGCTGTCGCGTGGCCCATCAAATGGTCCAGGTCAAGCATATACTAATGACGTGAAGCACTAGGATACTTTCGAAAAAAAAATCCAAGAGCAGCCCTCTCATGACCCATCGCATGCATGCCCCTTGTTAGACAACAAGGTGGACCAAAGTATCCGTAGGATAAAAACAAATACATCAATATCATTGACTATTTACACACTTCCCAGGGACTCCCAAGGCTCATGATCCCTTTTTTAAATGAGTTTGCTATATCCTTCCATTCCCATTCTGTTCATGTGCCCATCTAAGTATCTCTTAAATAGCTCCAGAGTGCCTGCCTCCACCACTTTACTTGGCAGCGCATTCCATACCACCACCACCCTCTGTGTGAAAAAACTCCCTCTAGCATCCAAATTATACCTTACCTCCCTTACTCTAAGCCCGTGACCCCTCGTGCTATTTGAGTCCATCCTAGGAAAAAGCTTCACCCTGTTTACTCTATCTATATCCCTCATAATCTTGTACACCTCTATTAGATCTCCTCTAAGTCTACGTCTTTCTAAGGAAAACAGCCCCAATTTGCCTAACCTCTCCTCGTAACTTAGACCTTCCATACCAGGCAGCATCCTGGTAAATCTCCTCCGCACTTTCTCCAGAGTCTCCACGTCCTTCCGATAGTAAGGTGACCAAAACTGGACGCAGTATTCCAAATGAGTCTAACCAACGTTTTGTACAACTGCAACATTAAAGGCCAGCTCTTTGACTCTATACCCCTTCCTATAAAGGCTAGCATACCATATGCTTTCTTCACAATCTTCTCCTCCTGCTCTGCCACCTTCAGAGACTTGTGCACCTGCACCCCCAGGTCCCTCTGCGTTTCTATACTCTTAATAGGTCTACCCTTTATCATATACCTCCCCCTACATTCTTTCTCCCAAAATGCATCACCTCACATTTATCAGGATTGAATTCCATCTGCCATCTCTCTGCCCAAGCTACCAGCCTATCTATGTCCTGCTGCATTGCCTGACAATGCTCCACACTATCTGCAATTCCAGCCATCTTTGCATCGTCTGCAAACTTGCTGATCACTCCACTTACTCCCTCTTCCAAGTCATTTATATATATTACAAATAGAAGAGTCCCAGTACCGAGCCCTGCGGCACACCACTAGTGACCGACCTCCAGCTAGAAAAACACCCTTCCACTATTACTCTCTGTCTCCTATTACCAAGCCAGTTACTTATCCATCTAGCTACCTGTCCTTGTATCCCATTAGCCTTGATCTTTTCAACTAACCTACCATGAGGAACTTTGTCAAACGCCTTACTGAAATCCAGATAGACGACATCAACAGCTCGCCCTTCGTCCACCGTTTTCGTCACCTCCTCAAAAAATTCTACCAGATTCATAAGACACGACCTCCCTTTAACAAAGCTATGCTGCGTATCCCTAATCAGATCGCAACACTCTAAGTGCCTATGCATTCTATCCTTAAGAACGCCCTCCAACAGCTTCCCTACCACCGACGTCAAACTCACTGGCCTATAATTTCCAGGGTTATCCCTACTACCCTTTTTAAACAACAGTACAACATTAGCTATTCTCCAGTCTTCTGGGGCCTCATCTGTGTCCAAAGAAGAGACAAAGATTTGCGTCAGAGGCCCAGCAATTTCACCTCACACCTCCGTAAGCAGCCTGGGATAAATGCCATCAGGCCCTGGAGATTTATCAGTTTTAATGCTACCTAGAAGCTCTAACACTTGCTCTCTTGGTATGGATATTTCCCTCAATTGGTCCACAGCTCCCTCAGAGAGTTGATCTCCCTCAGAGGTCAACAAACCTCTCTCCTTCGTGAATACTGACACAAAGTGTTCATTCAGGATCTCCCCCATTCCTCCGGGCTGGAATCCTGGAACTCCATCCCTAAAAGCACTGAGTGTACTTACACCTCAGAGGCTGTTAGTGAAAACAGTGGTTCAAGAAAGCAGCAGCTTTTCAAGGCTAACTAGGGATGGGCAATAAATGCTGGCTTAGCCAGTGACACCCACATTCCGTAAATGAATGAAAAAATGGAAATAGAGGGTAGCCACAAATGGGTCTTTTTCTGACTGGCAAAACGTAGAATGGATTAGTGCTGCAGCTCAACCTTTTACAATTTATATTGTTATGGCTCAAGTCAAAAACCTTAGTGTTTTATGGAGCCTGCCTGGATTATAAGTTTTGCATCTTGAATTTGGTTAGGATAAGCATGACAGATTTCATTTCAAGTATGAATCAAATGACCTACCATGGAGCTTTTATCAAACAAAGTTTATTTAAAAATATAGTTAACATGTACTGTAAGAATATTAATTTCTATCAAATACAAATAATACAAAGCAACCTCAATAATACATAACCCTTAATGAATATAGGAACTGTCCCAATCAAACCAATCCCATAAACAACACCCTTCAAACATTTTAATACAGCACAGACATGATACTGGAATTGAGTTCTTTAGTTGGAGAATTGAAAACTCTAAGTTTTGTAAGTTTATTAGTCCTCTTGACACATCCAGAACCCTAGGTAGAGTCTTTTCAAGTTACTTCTACTTTAGGGATGCCTTCCACTAATCCATAGGATTTCTAAAATCAGGGAGAGAGACTTCTTTTCAGCTTGTTGTCTTCTAAAACTCAAAACCAAAAATGAAACAGCTCCCATCACCTGACTTGCCAATCAGTTTTTTTCCCTAACAATGCAACATCATAAACATCCTAGTAAAAATAAACCCACATTTAAGCTGAAATAAAAGGACATCTCCAGTCAAGATAGCAACAATGACATTAGCTCAGGCTGTGAGAGCTCAAGAGAGCATGATTTTAAAACATCTCTTAAAAGTACGCTAACATCACAATATAAGTGACTTGGATGAAAGGACAGGACATGTAGTTGCTAAATTTGCTGATAATGCAAAATTAAGTTGGAAAGCAAGTTATGAAGAGGGCATAAGGAAGCTGCAAAGGGACATAGATAAATTAGGGCGAGTGGTCAAAATCTAGCAAATGGAGTATAATGTGGGAAAATGTGAAAATATCCATTTTGGCAGGTAAAATAAAAAAGGTTCATTTTATTCAAAGGGAGAGATTGCAGAACTCTGAGATTCAGGGAGTATCTCAGTGTCCTAGTGCAGGAATTACAAAACGTTAATATACAGGTACAGCAAATAATTAGGAAAGCTAATAGATGGTTATTTCAAAGAATACATCCTGAGGTTGTGATATGTCTGATATAAAAGCAAGTCTTTCTTTTTTTTTAACCATTGCAATATTTTTGACCAATATGACTTTGGTATTCTGACAATGTAATTGCAGGATCAGTCTGACATAAGGATCAGTCTTAAATTTCACCCATTTCTCTTTCCAAGCAATGTACCATATTAATGCTTTTGTACTGAAGAACAACATGCCTGGCAAGAAAAGAATAAACTGAAGGATATAACAAGCACTGACCTTTGGATTAAACTTACGTACACTTACAACAGGAGGCTTTTCAATTCTGAAGATAAACACTGACATTTTATTCTGAAGTGCAACACACCAACAATCTCAAGCAGTCAGGATGATTATGGTTTAGGAGGGCAAGTTTCTTTTCTCTTTTTCCAGTAATTTTCTCCCTTTGTTCAAGGCTCTTTTTCCTCCTCATCATTGATTTTCTCTCATCCTCTTTTTGCTGGGCTCCACAGGCAGCCTTCAGTACCGTACCGAATATGCCATGTATCAACAAAGACCAATAGTTTCTCAGCTTAGAGGCACAATGGCATGGTTTGACGATCATAACTTGCTCTCTTCAGCAAGAGGACTGAATGGCAACACATGTTTTTTTTGTAGTGCGTGGTCAACTTTAAATCTTTTTGCATGGTCTCGCACATGCAGTCATTTATAGGCGTGCAGTCTCAGATGAGATTAATTGGGGAATTACCGAACCTTCTGTGTTCTGGTTGCAAATAGTGATGTCACTACATGCAGCCAATAAAATGACAATAGTTCTACCAAGTGGCTGACTTTGAAAATGGATGCCTTTCTTCATAAAATCCTGACACCGTAAAATTGATCTGCTAACTCAGAGATGGAAATTCCATAATGAAACTCAATAGAAAATAAGTTAAAGCTATTTATTCATAGTAGGAAGCAAAACACACTCGCTCTTAAAACAAACTGTTAATTGAAGTGTCTCTTTTGTTATATTTGTTAAGCACAGAAATGCTGAACAAATGGAATCTTTGTAAGTTGAATTATGCCAACAAATTTTTCACACTGACTATGAAATACTCCAAATTTAAGTCCAAACTTCTTCCAATTTCTCATCTATTTCTTGCTTACTATCATGTTCTAATATACTCTAAAATTTACATAACTATACTGATGTAATTTGAGCTCTTTCTGTGTTCATTCATGTATGCATTTTGATTGCTACTCTCGGTCAGTGAGGGCTCATTAGAAATAGAAATTTCTAATTGCTAAGTCTCTTGCCAACCTTCATATCCAGTGCCCCATATGGTGCTAACTTTGCCATTCTTATACTTGTCCAAATCACCTCACCCATGTTGATCCTGTGAACTCTGCCATTGGATCAGTTCACATAATCCCTCTAAACAATGTTTAGAATGTCCCTTAATTTAAGCCCTTTGCCATCCATGAAATTATTGTAGGTTATTAAATCAAAAGCATGGGCTTGATGGAAACATAGCTGAGAAACCTGATGATACCATGTCACTTAATGAAGTCCCCCACTTACTAATATCACCAATACCCTCACGGTAGTGATGTGGAATTAATCACCAGATCACACCTTTGTCTGACATCCACCTTCTCAGGAACATCCTCCTCTTTTGAGAATTTCATTTTGATCTATCCAACCCACCTCTCTTTCAAAAGCATCATTTTGTATCACCCTTGCAATTACAATAAAACATTTAACAATGTGATATTTTCACTGCCTTTGCAGTGAACAAATGCTCATCTCATTCATTTCTAATCATTTCTTTCTATCACTCTTCAACCAAACCACTCATAACTACACATTTAAAAACCTTGTTACCTCACCATTAGTCTTCTATACACCACAGCATTTCTGCAGTTCCTCAACCATATACTTCCACTTTTGACGTCTTAGTCTCCAATAACAGCACTACTTTCCTTTATTTTCGTCATTTCACTTTATATGGCTCTCATCTCTGTTCCCTCAAGTCCAAGAGAAAGAATAAGGAGGAACAACTGGTTTATCCATCCACCTTCAGGTTTGGCTGGCCTCATTAAAATTCAATTAGGTCCTAATCTCATCAACTAAAATTTATCAAAACCCCCAAACTTATTTTTGTAATTGCAAACCATTCTCAAGCTCTTCTCCCCCATTTCCACCTCCGCCAACCCACAGGAAAACGTCATGTACTTTTTTGTCACCAAGACTGAGACCATCTGATCAGCTGCCTCTGCTGTGTTCCTCCAATCCACTGTACCATTTGGTCCAACTTCCCCCTGCCATAGTTCCCAACTTGCATCTTTCTCATGGCTTTTATGAGATCATCTTGTCTATGAAATCCACCTCCTGCTTCCTTGATCCTATTCCCAATAAACAGCTGATGCCTCAACCTCCCATCTGGGCCCCTGTGAAGGGCTAACATCAAAAGCATGCATGATGCTAATGTATTGGTCAGAACAAATCACTGAGAAGAAATCTGGAAGGAGAAACTGCTCAACTTCATGTAGAGGTTCTAATGTGTAAATACTCACTGCAAATAAGTAATATTTTAAGAAACTACAGACTTTAGCAGAATATACAATCCCCAAAATTCTGACTGCACAATGAAACGTCAAGACAGTGAGTAAAAAACCCAGTGAACTTAAAAAGTAGTACAGGGCTGGCAAGAAGAGATCCGTGAAGGAAGGACAATTTAAAGAAAACAATTTAAAGCTGACTAAGGTATCAGAACATTGGGTGAACAACAGATGTAAAATGAGATAGAGACTCGGAGACCTGAAAGAAGTGAGCCCAGATCTCGAGCAAAGGTAAGAATGATTCCATGTCTCAGCAAAGGCATGAATTCCATTAAATCAATTCCAGAACCATTTCAGAAAGAACAGGTCAGCATATTACGTTATGCGGTAGGATCTGTCACTGACTGCATGATAGCAAGGTAGGAAATTGACAAGATTCCAACTTCATATAAGAGGTCCTGCAAGTTTTTGACTCTTATTTCAGTGTCTGTCAGAATTCAATAATAGAAAGGGCTAAATTGGCAAAAGCAAGGATTCATCATCAACAATCCTTACAGGCTGGCAGGGAGCTGTGATTATGGAATCTTTAAAGTATGAGCTGATTTGCAATGGGATAATAGTCAGGATCCAAGATGAAGCATCATCAGATCTCTGACAGACAAGATTTAACACTAATAAAAGCGGCGCAAATTTTGAGGCAAATTGTGGAACTCAAGAAACCAAATTCTGCATTTGTTCTGAACACAATGGGATGAAAGTGCACTGGACGCCATTTTGAAATATCTTCAATGTGGCAGGAACAAATTGCATAAACGAGAAGTGTCCAGTAGAAGGAGCAGAGTGCCACAACTGAGGAAAAGTGGGCCAATTCAAAATAGTTTGTCATTCAAAAAATGCTGATAACCTGTAAAAAGGAAAAAGTAAAACAGCCACACACAAGAAGTAGATGAATTGCAAAGGGCAGGACTTTCTAACACTGCCACAGTGGGTTTCACAGAGGCAGTGAGCCATCCAAATCTCAATTTTATTTCAGCGGGACTGAAAGGACCTTTAGTGGGAGGGACCAGAGGATACTGCCAAAAGAACTAACCTTCCTGGGAGAGATAAATGATACTGAAAACCAGTATTAGAGTATTAAATTTGAAATGATGAATAGCCACAGAGTTTCAAACAGATAGTGGTGCAGATATTTCTGTCTTACCAGATGAAGTTAAATGGTTCAAACAGCTTACAATGCAACCCTCATCTATCAAAATTTAAAGCTATGGTGGGACAACTTTAAAAGTAAAAGGTCAACTCATGGCAAAGTAGGAATATAAAGACTGAGAAATTATCGAACTCTCTAGGTCATTCAAAATCAAGAGTGCTGTCTACCAAGCAGAAGGACTTGCTTAAAATTGAAATTAATCCGTAAAGTGAATGAAGCTGTACACACACAGCAGTATACACCGACATGAATTTCCAACATTATTTAGGGTCTAAGAAAACAAAAGTAATCAAGATCATTTAACAGTAACTGGAATTAGAAGGGGCAGTTAATCCAGATAGCAATTCAGTTGAGTTAGCTAGATGCAGATGAAACACCTTCAAACAAAAAACTAAAAGAAGAAATTTAAACTTGAATTCTAATTAGCAAAGAAATAAAAAGAAAAAAATGAAAGAAGCAGAGACTTTCAAAGAATGGAAGGAATCAGACAGCATGGACTTATTTAAGACAAGTTTAAGTGGCGGCACAGTGACATAGCGGTGTTGGTCTGTGTGGAGTCTGCAAATTTTCGCCATATCTTCATAGATTTCTTCCGGGTGCTCCGGTTTCCTCCCACAGTCCAAAAGATGTGCTGGTTAGGTGTATTGGCCATGCAAAATTCTTCCTCTGTGTCCCTGAATAGGTACCAGCATGTGGCAATTAGGGGATCTTCACAGTAACTTCATTGAAATGCAATTGTAAACCTACTTGTGACAGTAATAAATAAACTTTAAAAGTTTAACTTTAAGTTATATGGTTAAAGAGTAGCTGTCCAACAGCACTGTAGCACAGAGAACCAATTTTCATGCACAAAAGAAAGTTTACCAAGAAAAAACTGGAATGTCGGTCACAGAGATAGAACACTTGAATGAGGTGAAATGTCTGAATTATAAACAAATTCAAAGAAGCTTTCAAAGATCATTGATAAAAATTTGATGAATTTTAAGTTTCAGAAGTTTCTATTAATTAATGTGAAAAGTGTCACGAACAGGAAAAGAAATTGCTAATTAATCAAAATGATTGGTTGAATGCAGAACTGAGAAACCAAGGTGAACAAACTACTGGAACTTCACCCATGAAAAAAAAACAATGAAGTTCTTGAACTCCAATACAGTCTGGAGAACAAAACAGATGAATGTGCAGTGTGGAAGAACAAAGCAAATAGGTTTGAAACTTCAATCCCAAACATAGAGCATGTATTAGAAATGCTGAAGCCTGGGGAAAGAGTACGGTTTTGAAATCAAGAGAAGAAATGTACAATCATTGAAGAAACTCCATAATCAAGATCATACAGGATTTAAACAGACCATGTATCATAAGGAGAAACCACAATGCTAGAATATCCTTGCAGAGCGTGCCACTAATTAGGCTTAATTCTATGATTCTATTGACGGAGTAGCTTGAGAGGCCAGATGGTCTACTCCTATTCCTAGTTTTTATGTTCCTAATACTCATATGTTCCTATCTGTTGTACTTTCCAAGCTTCTTCTTGCCCTTGAATTCCTTCCATCAACCAGAAAACTGAAGCCAGGTGGGAAACTGTCCTGAAAAGGTCATTAATTGGCCATTTAAGGGCCTCCATTACGGCATGAGCAGATGAGACCAGTCTAGGCCACATCCATGTTAGGGAAACAAAGGTATTTTTAAAGGGTTTATGTTTGTATTATTGAACATTGCAAATAAGGTACAGTTTTAAGAGGGTTTAATTTCATTTTTCTGTGGAAGGATAAAAACTTCAGTTAAATTTATGTTAGACATAGGTGTTTTTATGGGTGGGGGTTAGTTAAGTTCAAACGAAGACTCTATTGTGCTTAGAGAGCGTTATGACGTGAAGAGTAAATGAACTAATAGTGGTTGCTTAGCAACTGGGAATCTTGTAAGGTAAAAACACTTTTAAGCTTTAGATTTAGGTGGATATATTGCAGTTGAGGAAGGCCACTATGGAGTCAGTATCTTTCAACTCTGCCAGAAGAAAGACTAGACAGGACAGAAGCTGCAAAGAGGCAGTTTTTCCAAAGAATGATTATAGTCCAGATAATCTGGAATTTGGATAGAAAGACTGTTTTAAAATGATTGAATTTGAGAGAACAGAGACCAAAGCACTGTTCAAAAGAATTCAAGGAAAGGGAAACAAAGTGGTCTGAGCTCAAAAGACAAATGCAATAACTAGTGAGAAAGCAGACTTCAGAGATAAATCAAAAGTCTGATGTCATTTTAATAGCATCTTGGAATCGAGAGTTTAACAATTGTGAATAATTTATACAGCAATCAAGATACTGAAATCCTAAAGGAGTGGTGTAAAACCTGAATACTGGATTTACTGCTAAAAATGGAATGGAATCTTTGTTTGAACAGCCATTTGGCAAACCTGGATTGGATTTCAGAACGCAAACTGCTAATGGAAGGCATTATTGGGAAAGACGGTTTTAAAGCATGTTTTTTGGGGGTAGAGTTTGGAAAATTTCATGTGACAATCATCTTGGGGGGGGGTGGCTGTAGAGGGGAGGTTCCGGGGAGAAATCCACAGATAGTCATTTGGATTCAAAGCAGAGTGCATGTATTTGACCACAGCAATCTGTGCACATGGAAGGACCTTCTGGCCTTGGTCTTTTGAGCCAGGTTTCCATTCTGTGATCTTCCTATCCAGCTATATCAACTGGGATCATTACACCGTCCCACTGTAAAATTGCAGCGAGGTTGTAGTGAGCAGGATCACTATTAGAAGGTCATTTGTGGAATTTTATAAGACCCCGTGCCCACGAGCTCTCCAATGACAGTACATTATATTCTGCTCTTGGTGTAACATTAAATTACACAATCTCTATAGTACACAAACATCCCATTGGCCCATAGACTATGTTGGTGTTTATCCTCCACATGAGCTTCCTCATGTGAAGGATAAACCTAGGATGAATCTACTTCATCTTAGTCTATCAATGTACCCTTTTATGCTTTTCCCCCTCATGTCATTATCTAGTTTTATCTATATGCAGATACCATACGGTATCAAATTCTGTATTCTAACCAGTGTTTGATAAAGACATTTCTCCATAATTTCTTATTAGATTTACCAGTAATAATCTTATATTTACAACACCTAGTTTTAGATTCCCACCTTCCCTTTATCTACTCTATCAAAGGTCTTCATAAGGTATTCAGTCCCTATGTACAAACACTATGAAAGAGTGACAGCACATTCTCTTTTTTTGCAAGCATGGAATAATTCCTGACCTCAAGAAACTTCAAAACAAAACTGGCTACATTGTAAGATAATGATGAACTCTAGAAAACTCTCAACAATTATACATTATAAATAAATAAATAATAAACATCTCAACAGAAACTATAAAATGAAGTTCAAAGAAAAGATGTAAACTATCAGAGACTTATTGATAAGATTATTAAGTTCTTGTATCAAATTTATTTTTCAGTGATTTTTGGGGAGTGAGGTTCAGGCTATGGGGCTAAGCCAAGTCATAGAATTGTGCTGCAGCTGCACTAGCACATAGCATTTTATCTTGCGTTTATATTAATTTTATTGTTTCCGATTTTAGAAGTTTCCTTTTATTCTACTTTAGTAAAGACAATGGCCCTGATACTAATGGAGGCTGGCAAGTGTGCGAAGGCAACCTATAATTGGGTGAAAACCTGGCAAGGTCAGTGCACATGGAGGCCTCGTCTATCTAAATGGCAGGATCATTTAAATACCATTGAGTGCTTTTCACTTGGCAACTGGCCAAATTAACAAATTGGCAACAGGAGAGAAAACTGATGGCTTTCTTTGAAAGTTTCATCAGTGGCCTGATTTCAGTGCATTAAAACTTGAAGGGCTAAGAATGGAGTCAACTTACTTAATCCTGATATTTTAACCACTTCTCCTCACCCTCTCTTGCCTGTTGTGGCATAGTAGGGCCCAAGTAGGGATTCAAATTGATACCTATAACTCAGATAAATTATGATCCAAATCCATTTAGATGCTTTACTTTAATTTTCGGGTTTGATTCATGTTTTCTCATTTTCCTTTAGCTTCAGCTCTACAAACCACTCATTGCCTTTTGCAGCAATTTAGCTGATGAGCTGCTTCCAAGTGCTTGTTGATTCCTCTTTGTAACCATTTTCCAGGAATTTAGTAACTGCGGCTCTAAAGGGAGCAGCATTCTCTCAACATTTCCTCTTCTTTAATAGAAGACTTCTCAATTTTTTTGGCATATTCAAATTTTACAAAATATACAATTACACTTATTGACATCTTCTGATTCCTTAAATTATTCTTTGGGTCCTGTTGTTTAACAACAATTCATAGTTTTTGAGTCTCACTATACAAACATGATCAACATAAAGCCAAACATAAATCTGATCTTGTTCGCAATTACCATTCGGGATAATCAGCGAAACAAACCAAACCAACAAAACAAAGACATTGTCCACGCTTACTCTGCATTATAAAACAACAAGCCATGGCTGGAAACTGAAGAAGTTCTCTATTCTGTTTGCCTCAAGTTACTCAATGCTTACATAAACAATTGACATCGAGTTAGCTGTAATCAGGTATGAGAGACTGACTGCACACTAATGCCCTACATGCCGTCATCGAATGGATGAAAGAGATGTTTGTTTTTCTACATAAATTACTGTTAATTTATCACAGTATTGAACAAGTTAATCTCTCTGATAAGTAACAATTAGAATCACACTGAATAATGAACGCACCAAGAACTTAAATCAATCACAACAAGATAGAACGCATGGCAAAAGTGCCACTTGGGCAAATTAGAATAGATATTCAAGTTAGAAGCTGGTTCACCTTCTGAATTGAATAAAATTGACAAATCAGTGATGTTGTAGTGGATGATAAGCCTGCTGTCTCTGAGAACATGAAATCTGGCACAGGAGAAAATTATTAATTCTTTCTGTTTTACCACAAGTCAAATGGTCGATTCCTATACACTCAAGTGCAAACAAACAATTTGGAAGTAAAATAATATTCAAGTACATCGATTTAACTATTTGAAGCTTTTAAATTATGCTTTTTTCAGTAATACATCAGCAGTATTAATGAGTCCTACTAGTCAAACCATTAATAAATAAACAGATTCTTCAGTTTATTTCATCAATCTTTTCAACAACAACTCTTCAGAGACCAGGTTTCAAATAAAATACTAAAATTTTTACCCGAACTTAAATTTGTAAAGGAAGTCTTGTGGTACAAGGGTTAGCATCCCTGCCTCTGAGGCAGAATCTTAAGGTTCAAGTCCAGGACTTGATAGCCAAGGGAAGTGCATTCATAATGTGGCAAAATAGATTGAACATCTATTCAAATATCTATGCAAATTGTTCTAAAATACGCTGATGACAGGCAGTAAGAGCAGGAGAGAAGCCTGGTCAGTTTCAAGATGGAAATAAGGGAGGTGATGGAGAGGGGGGGGGGGGGGGGGGGGGGGGGGGGGGTGTTTGGAGGGGAAAGGAGATAGTTGTTGGTTGGTTCAATATTGGCTGTATCAACAGTATGGATCAGAATTGATGCCACAGCAGAGGTTTTGACCCTGTAATGGCTTGTGGGTACACAGCATCTGCCTCCATGCCCTACTCATGGTGGGGATCACAGCACTGAGAGTCAGATCTATCTTTGGGGCAAAATTTCCAGCAACAACATATATTTATGCAGCATCTTTAACTAATAAAAGATTCCAAGGAACGTCACGGGAGTGTTTACAAAATTTGGAATGCATGTAATTATTAGGACAGATGACCAAAAGCTTGGAAAAAGAGCTAGATTTTAAGGACTGTCTTCAAGGAGCAGATAGAGGCTAAGGTTTAGGGAGCAAACTCCAGAGCTTAGATCTTCAACTGTTTAAGACATGGTGCCAATGGCGGAATAATGAAAAGCTGAGATGTGCAGAAAACCAGTATTGTAGGAATGAGAGTTCTTAAGGGCATTGTTGGGCTTAGGTAGATTACAGAGATAGGGAAGAGCAAAGCTATGGAGGACTTTGAACACAAGAAGAGAATTTTACAACTGCCACTCTAGCACCACCAACTTAAGTTAAGCAACATGGTACTAACTTCTTCTGACATCCCTTTGTAGCCTGTGAATTGGAGTAGTCCATTAAGCTCTATTCTCACAACCAGTATTTACATTCTCTTGTTTTGTGATCACAGTTAAATACTCTGTTAGCATTTGCAGGCTGTCCACCTTCTGAGTTTTTAGCCTCTAAGAAAATTTTAGATAACAATATGAGAAATGCCAGTTATAAACACACACATTGTGCAGTTATGTAATTTGCGCTTATCTCAGGGTCTCGGAATACGTTCTGTCCAGACATTAACCAATAATGAGAGAAGATCTTGGAGTGTAATTGCTAACAGATGTTTACTCCCTTCACGGGGGCCCTCTAGTGTTTAATTTACAACACATATTATTAGTTTATTACGTGAACAGAGTTGTCCTCCCATTTCACAAAAAAATACAGGGTAACTCATTAGTATGTATTGCCATTACTGGTTCATAGGATTGCAATTACACGACTATCATTTCTGTAAAAATATTTCGTCTGTAACAACATGAAAGTCATATTCAATATTAGGGATCAGGCTTCAGACCGGCTCTGGAACAAAATGCAATATGACCTCTTGGCAAAGGGGACCTCTCTCCATGTAATTCAAAAATAAGGTCAGCCCTCAATTTTAGATTATACCGCACCTTCTTGGTGCCAACACCAAGTCATGCCGGGTAAACACAGCGCTTTGGGATGTCACAAGATTGTTGAAATTGCTAGATAAATGCAATTTCTTTCAATGTTCTGCCCAATGAAAAATGACTTTTTCTTCATTCTTACGGCAAGAACTACCTCCCTCCCCAAACAATTACTTCCCAGCCAATTGACTAATTGTAAATGCACAGAGCCATCCCATGCAAAAAGCAGCTCATCCATTCTTACTCCCTGTGGGAAAGATCTGGTTCTGTGCTGATTGCCACTTTAGTTTGTCATAAAGTGTCAAATTTCAAAGTGACCATGTAGTCAGTCCTTTAATAAACATGCAACAGTGATTGTGTGAGGATTTCCAAACTTATGAAGATGGTAAAAAATTTTTGTTTACTTGTATGGAAAATAATTCTGAATCATACTGGCTGTTCAACTTTCAACATTAGGAATATTTTATTCTGATAAATTGCTTGTCTCTGGCAAATGATTTTAACAGCCCTTTTTATCACACCACTACCCCCAATCACTGAGCTGATCTCAGTGTATATGAATCACACAGCAACTGCTCATACTAGCTGATCATTGCACCTGTCGGAATACTACGGGATGATAGACTGTGCTGATATATAATTCTGACTAGTTTATTTACAGATAGGGATCACTTATCTTCCTTGAACAGAATCTGATTATCAGCTCCTACAGACTTTGTTTTGAAATAAGCCTTCACAATAATTTGAAATAAAAAAAATCAAATAGACTGCAATGAAAACTTATGTTATCATAGTTAAATCCTACAGTTATCCATTCGATATTTGTATCTGATACCTAAATTTGCCAGTAAGCTTTTTCAAACTCATGGTAGCCCAACAGTGATTGGATCAATACACATAAAAAAGGCCATACAGCTGCTTCAGCTTGCCCCTCTAAAAAGACCTTATATCAGATCTAGTTCCAAGAGTATTCTGGGTCTCATCGGCTGATGAGATGAATACCTATTCATTGACTTCCTTCAAGCAAGGACTAAACTGGTTACTGATTTGGATGCAGATGACCTTGTATGAAAGGTAGGTTCAGATTCAGGGCCAGAATGATCTCCTGAACTCACTATCATCATCTGGGTGAGAAGGGGGACAGGACAACAGCTATGAAAGTCTAAATTTTCCTATCACATTTAGTTGATCAAGTTCAAATTCAGGTTTGTCTAAATCATTGGAATATCCAGTTGTCAGATCATACTGGATGGAATTTAAATCTCAGAAACAGGCCATTTACCCCACCTTGTGACATCTAATTGAATCAACATTTCTTTCTCCCTCGTACGTTTATCCAGCTTTCCCTCAACACTCCATCCAAAACCAAATTCCACATTCTATCACTCTCTGAATGAAGTAGTTTTGCCTGTATTCCTTAGTAAGTTTACTAATACCAATCTTATCTTAATGGCACCTGGTTTTGAAGTCCACACAAATGGGAATATCTTTGCAAGTCAACCCTTGCAAACCTCTTCCCATTTTTAAGACGTTCTCCATTTTCACTTAAAAATGGTTCTGATATCAGTAAAAGATGCGTTTTGCACAGGCCTTCTTATCATTGAATATAATGAACCTTGTGTTGGCAGTAGTGATCTACAACTGGATCTAGAATATCACCTCACACATCTCCACAATATGTAACACTGTGATTATATTGTTCTACATGTGGTTACTGGTTCCAGGTCTCTCACTATGATAGAATCTAGATTCATCTCATCATCTCACACTCCAGCTTATTCTTTACTGACCTCCCTCAGTCTTTCCTTCACCTTCCCAACATTACAACATTACTATACTTCAAAAAGTACTTCCTTTTCTGCAAGGCAATTTCAGATGTCCTGAGATTATGGAAGGCCACAGCAAACATTTAAAATCCAAACTAGATGCCAACTAACCAATATATCCTCAGCACCTCACCTCCTCTTTTCAACTTTAGTGATATTTTGCATTGTTGGGCTTTCACGCTTCCTATCAGATTATCAGGTAACAAAAAAAAATCAAAATCAGAGAAGATTTTTCATTCCCCTTGAATGTTAGCAATTTACAAATTAAAGCAATTTTCTTATCCTGTTAACAGAACCACAAAAAACCTGCAAAAGCAAACATGGGAAAAGAAAGAAGAGTTAGGATACTAACCTTCAGAGAGCTGAATTAAAGAAAGGCTGAAGAAGACCTTCTTACACTGATCTGCATCCTTGCTTCTCATTTTAATTTCTGATTTCACAAGAAAAATTCTGATCATGTGCTTAAAAAAATTGCTGACTAATATTTTACCAAATGAGCTCTGATGTGAAATTGCTAAAATTTATGCACATTTAACAACAAGTTATAAACTTCAAATTCAAAACACAATGATGTAGGTTTCAGTCATCTAAAAAAATCTCAGATTTGACTTGAGTTATGTCTCATTGCTGAAAAGAAGACAATACTGAGTTATATGCTACCTACAATAAGATATAGCGAACAAATTCCATTTTTTGAAAATCTAACCTATGTCTCTCAAATCAGGCCATAGTAAGAAGAGAATCACCTTCTGCTGAATTTTGGTAACAATACAGCTCATTCCTCTCAAATCCAGGTAATCACAGCACCAACAGGAACCTTAATATAGGATTTTCAAGCTTATTTGATTACTGGATGGATTACTGGAAAATGTCAATAGAAGTGAGCGCATGATAAAGAACGCTGAGATGTTGATAGATACCTCGAAAAGTTAGGCTATAAAATGTAAAGTTTAGTGTGATTTTCATTCCCTTGAAACAAGGATGATACAAGTTTCAAAATTTGTATCTTTTCAGATGACTCAATAGGCCAATCCTGTAGCCACAGATGTAGAGCACATAGGACAAGAATTGCCCTCCCAACAGGAAAAGAACAGTTTAGATCAGTATTCTTGTTCCCTGTTTTTAGTGTTCTTTCCCTCTGCGCTTTTTTTCAAGCCAAGGGTTTAGTTTCTTTTCTTCCATTTTTGTCACTTCTCTGCAGAGAAATGACCAGTTTCTGATTGTGTTGATGCTGCATAGATGAGGTGCCAACCCATGGTATGGTTTGTAACAAGTTTCTCGCACACACTGAAGCTCTCTTTTCTATGAGGGTTTCACAGCAAAAAACTATTTCTTTGGAAACCAATAATTTAGCATGCAAATTCAGTCCAACACTACAAAGAAAGCAGTAGTAAGGGACATGAATTCCAGTGGTCAATAAATAAAAGGGGCTGTTATTTACCCAAGTTTTCCTGATTCTAAATACGGTAACTGTTTTTATACAGTAATCTGAGACAGAGAGAGAGAGAGAGAGACAGAGAGAGAGAGAGAGACAGAGACAGAGAGACACGGAGGAGGAGGAGATGATATCAGGATACAGTACCAGTTGGCTCAATGGTGCACAACCAAGCTCACAGGATAACAGTCACAGAACTTACGGTGTGTCAGGATATCAGGATAACAAGCGAAAATACCCTCTTGTGTACACTCATAGGTTTATCCCTATCAATGTAATAAATCATGTTACAGGGTCAATTGTGAGATGGAATTGCAAAGGATGCATTCAGTGTTGAACAAGGATCAACAAAGAGCTGCAAAGTATGACTCTAAACAGGATGCTTGGTGAAATTCACCTCAGAATATCAGGATCTCACAGAATTTCCCCAATAAAAATAATTCATGTAACAGGATCAATTCAGAGATGAAAATACAGGGATAAGAATAAATGAGTGTTCTTGGACTACCAAGATACCAAGTGAAAATTCTTACATGCTCAATCATTGGATTGTCCCTATCAATGTGATAAATTAAGTAATAGGATCAATTAAGAGTTGCAATTTCAGTAGTTACATTCAAGGATTAATGATGACAAACCGCAGAATATGACTTTAAAAGGATAATCAGTGAAATTCGTCTCATGGCTTAGTCACAGGATTGTCCATCCCAACATGAAAAAGCACAATACAGGATCAACATGAGGAAAAAATTATAGGGGATACATTCCAGGATTAAATAGGAGCTAAGAATCACAATTACCTTTGCCTTCCAAAGAATCTAAAAAAGCCAAAATTGGATTGTCGAACATCCTAATAGGCCCTTCAAGAGTGACCATCAGGACAGCAGGATAGTGCAAGGCGTACCGATTTCCAAAAGCGTTCAAATGCTTTCTGGCCACATTGAAGCCTTTGCATGAATTTGCACAGCTGTCGAGAAATCCTACAATGAGACTTTCGCCCCATCATAGAGCAAGGATGTCTAGCAGCCTTCAAATCTCTCTGGCGATTCCTGAAGCTATGAAGCTATAATAATAGGCCGTGGATATTGATTGTCCCTAGGCCTCAAGGATAGGACATGATACTCCACTTCAAGCTTGATCCACCCGGCCTTTGTATCAAGGTTATAAAAACATGGCAGATGCTTTCAAAACATTTAACGAGAGCCTGCCTTCAATCTCCTCTGGAAAACCAATCACGTGGATATTCTTCCTCAGGCCCCAATTTTCCAGATCAATCAGAGGATTTGACATACTGTGCTATTGATTCTGTATGGATTGCAACAAAGCCTTGATGAAAGAAGAGGCACTTTCAGCATTAAGGATTCTATCTACTGCCTCACTGAGCCTCTTGTTGATATTCTGCACTTCATCCAAGTGAATATTAATGTCCTGTCAAAAGATCAAGTTTGTCATCTATAACTTTGATATTGTTTGCAATCATGTCCTGCAATGTCTTTGTGAACAGTGGGCCCAGAGTTACTTTCCAACTTGATCACCCAGGGCCCAGCCCTGTCCCCAGTGCCCCTCACTGCTCCTGTTCATCGAGGACTTTCCTAACATTTTTTGGCATTCCTTCATCAATACTTTCCCCAAAATATTCCAAGGACACAGCACAGAGTATACATTCCAGGACAAAGCAACTAAGAGCCAAACATCAGGCTAAAAAAAGGGATTAAAAAATAAGCAGCATTAGAGCTTGTGGAAATAGGACTATTCCTGCACTTGCATCGAGTGACCCCCCCCAACACAAATGTATTTTTTAAAGAGGTAAGCATTGTAGAATGAAAGCTGCAAAAAGATTAAAGCAATTGGAACAACAGGTAAAGCCCTGTGTATTTGCTACAAGAAGTCAGGAAGCTGGAAAAACTCAGCAGGTTTGCCAGTAACTATCAGGAGAGAAACACAGTTAATGTTTTGAGTCACGGACCCTTCATCAGGATGGAAAGAGAGAATATAAGAGCAAACGAAACTGCAAAAAAAAACTATCAATTTTAAAAACAGTTGGCAAATGATCGAGTGTGAAGGGTGAAGGGGGTGTTTTGCACTGAGACAATACATGAACAGAATATTAAAAAAAGAAATGGAAGTTTAAGGTGGAGGAGAAAGGTCAAAACTAAATTTGCCAAACTCAATGTTGGGTCTTGAAGGCTGCAACATGCCCAGCTGGAAGATGAAATACTGCTTCTCCAGCTTGCGCTGGGCTGCACTGGAGCATTGCTACAGATCAAGGACAGATGTGAGGGCATGAACAAAAATAGCACACAATGGGAATGTTGGGGTCATATCTGCGATGGGGGGAAGGTATTCTGTATTACCGAAAGGACAAGACAGTGGACAGGCAATGGCGGGCATTTGAAGAATGAATAGGTGATCTCCAGAAGTTGTTTATTCCTATTTGTTAAGGAAATTGCTGCCAAACCATAGCTTACAAGGGAAATCAAAGATAGTATCAGATTCAAGGAAGAAGCAAACAAATTGCAAGAGAAAGCAATAGGCCTGAGGATTGAGAGCAGTTTAAAATTCAGAGGACCAATCGATTGATTAGGGAAAGGGAATATAAAAACTGATTTAGAAGTTTCTATACATAAAGAGAAAAAGATTGATAAAAACAAAAGTAAGCCCCTTACAATCAGAAACAGGAGAATTCATATCAGGAGAATTCATAAATGGCTGAGGAATTAAATTTGTACTTTGCTTCAGTTTTCACAAAGATTTGGACAGGCTGAATGGGTGGACATTTGCATGGCAGATACAGTATAATCGTGAGGTTACCCACTTTGTTGCAATAATAGGAAGACAGATTATTACTAGAATGGGTGCAAATTGAGAGAAGTGGATACTCAGTGAGACCTTGGGGTCCTTGTGCATTGGTCACTGAAAGTAAGCACACAGGCAGTAAAGAAAGCAAATGGTATGTTGGCCTTCATAGTGAGAGGATTTGAGCATAGGGATAGGATATCTTGCTACAATTGTATAGGGCGTTCATGAGGTCACATCTAGAGTATTGTGTGCAGTTTTATTATCCTTGTCTGAAAAAAGATGTCCTTGCTACAGAGGGGTACAGCAAAGGTTTACCCTGTTGATTTCTAGGGTGGCAGGTCTGTCATATGAGGAGAGACTAAGTCAATTAGGATTATATTCACTAGAGTTTAGAAGAGTGAGAAAGGATGTCATAGAAACTTATAACATTCTAACAGGGTTAGACTGGGTATATTCAGAAAGAATATTCCCAAAGGTGGGGAGTCCAGAACGAGAAGTCATAGTTTGAGGATAAGGGGTAAACCTTTTAGGACTGAGATGAGGAAAGATTTCTTCAGTCAGAGGGTGGTGAATGTGTGGAATTCACTACCAGAGAATGTAATTGAGGTCAAAACATTGTCTGATTTCAAGAATAAATTAGATGTAGCTCTTGGGGTTAAAGGAATCAAGGGACATGGGAGATAGACCAGGATATTGAATTCAAAGATCAACCATGATCAAAATGAATTGTGAAGCAGACTTGAAGGGCCAAATGGCCTATTCCTGTTTCTACTTTCTATGTTTCAATGTAATGAGGTCACCCAATCTGCATTTAGTCTCCCCTACGTAAAGGAAAGGGCGATGGGAGCAATGCTCCCAAGTTTTAATTCGCAGTTACATTTTAAATCAAAAATTATTCCTGAGCTTCACTAACATGGCTGGCACTTATTACCCATTTGGAGGTCTTTGAGAAGATGATGAAAGATCTTCTTCGAGTCATACAGCAGGAAAAGAGGCCCTCTGGCCCATCATGTCATCTTTTTAAACTGCAACAGTGTTGCCAAGTTCTAGTACATTATTCAGTGAATATTTTTATATTTTAAAACTGACTCTAGAAGTATGGTCATCAGATGATCACTGAGTTTTTTTCTGGTTTGAAATCATTCCCTTGTCTCAAGAGGGAACAAAAGGAACCATACTGACTTATGTATCAATAGCCTTCCTAAAACTAATTCAAAAGGACAATTTCAAATTGAATGGGTCATTCAAACACAACAACACTGGTTATCTCAAACTCTAAATGTGTCAAATGGCAGCACATGTAATGGGTAATGGATGTGTAATCAGTATGTAACCCTTTTTTAAAAGAAACTTTGAACTTGTACAATTCATACGATGAGAACTGACATTATTGTCCAGAGAAACTGCTTGCAGAGATCCACCAAAAACTATTGAACCTGCTGCATGCCATTTGAGCAGTCAAAGGAATAAACAGCAATATCCTGAATGTGGGAAAAGGATCCCCCTCCAACCTATTCCAACTTTTGAGCTCACTAGAGAACCAACATCCTTGAAAACTGGATATATGAAGCCTTACAAATTACTGAGAACTGTCTTACAATTTTTCCACTTCAACTGAAGCATTACCTTCATCTAATAAACTACAGCCCCACTATGTAAGAAACTGGAATAATTATAAGCTACAACTGTAATGTTTTACCTTTGTGTGTATGATAATATGCATGAGATAATATGAGAGAGGCATGGGGGACAAATGCATTTTAAGCATTTGGGGAGAGAGAGTGATAGATAATAAATAACTTCATTTTAAAACTCACACAAAGTTTGCTGTTAGCTTTAATTACATCATCACTAAGGGATAAATAAATGCATACACCTTACATACAAATATACTGATCATAGGCAGAAAAAAGGAACATATAAATCCTATCCATGACAGTGTAAAGATGAAGGTAGAAGTATTAGGATGTTGCTCTTGTGACAACAGCTGAATGGAAATACCCATGTAAGGATACTGCATGACAGAGACAAAGTTGAAAGTATTGTTCTCATGAACATGCTTTCCTTAACTTTCTAGATACTGAAAGTCATGGGTTAGGAAGGTGCTGTCTAAGAATTCTTGTAAGAAGTTTCACAAAACCAGGTTAAAGTCCAACAAGTTTATTGATAACACAAGCTATAAGCTTTCCTGGTGTTGAGACACTTCTTACTGTGCTTACCCAGTCCAGCACCGGCATCTCCACATCACGGTTAAAAAGTCTTGGCCGGTTGATACGGTGCATTAAGTGAAAAGTATACAATGCAACCATGGAACATCACTGGCTGAGGAAATGGATGTTCAAGGTTTCTGCAGCACAACCTTTCTAACTGTACTGCCAAATATCAGTAAGCCATGAGTGTGCATGAATGACCCCCTACTGTTCAGCTTGTCAATGGCCCAGAAAAAATGGTGGCTTCCACTCGCAATTTTTGTCATGGGCAATATCATCACTTTTGTGAAAGTTGCTTTGACTTTCAGTAAGGGGGGTGTAACTATGACTCTCTTAAGGAGGACCCTCTTGGGGGGACTCGCTTGAGGTTTCTGGTTATTCCCTCGGGAGTAGCTATGACTCTCTTAAGGGAGGACTCTCTTGGGGGGACTCTCTTGAGGTTTCTTGGTTACTTTAGCTGTGCGTGTCTTGTCGTTTCTGCCGCACAGCGAGCTGCGCCTCCACGTCGGTCCCGCCGGGCAACGTCACCGCCCCTCCATTGCGGTGGCGGCTAAAGCAGCTGTCCCAGAATCGACGCGGAGTAGTTGTATGTCTGGTTGCCCTGCCAGGCTGCAATTACAGACAGGTGGTTAGATGGATTGGTAAGCCGAAAAAAAAGGCGTTAAAAGCCACTCCCGTAACTGTGTGGGTCTTCTGGTTTCTACCCACAGTGAGTCAATCCCTTCCGCGGGAGCCACCTGGTACCTTCTCCTTGGGCACAAGAGAGGGTATTCCATGACTGGTCGAGAAACAAATAGCAGGGGTGATGCATGCCAGGTCCATGTCCACTACTTTCGACAACTTGGACTGCTGCCATCCAAGCGTGGTACCGCTGGAGTGGACTGTGGTGTGTATTGCGTAGCTGTGGTATTCTTGGCGTTCTAGACCACAGTGAGTCATCCCTTACCGATGGTCCCGCAGGGAACACAGGCCTTCCAGCTGGCAGGTGAAGGTCTGGAGGAATTTGACTGGCCGAGAATAGCCAACACGCTTCTATGCCTAAACCCGGTAATCGGTCAAAGAAAAAAAGTCTCGACAAGCTCCAGCTTGTCCCGGGGATAGTTGGTGAACCGCTGGCGGATGCGGTCACGGCTGTCTTGGTAGTAGAGGCACCTGCGACCCCCTACCCACACGATTCGGTACAGAGGGTGAGACGAACGAACCGAGCCTGGAGTGACTCGGAGAAGGGACGTAGTGCCCCGTCTTGTCTCTGATGTTCACTACCAGAGGATGGCAACGACACCGATATCCACCCTAGATGTCGAGGTACGTATGGGCAACACGTCAGCCCAGTGAGTGGGCTAGTTGGACCCAGGGTCGGTTCCCGACCTGGGCCTTGTGGCTGGGGGAGTTTGCACTTTCTCCCCGTGTTTGCGTGGGTTTTCCCCGGGTACTCCGGTTTCCTCCCACATGGCCAAAAATGTGTTAACTAGGTTAATTGGCTATGACAAAATTGTCACGACACCTAATCTGGCTTCCCTGAATTCGGTCTAAACTTATCCCTTAAATTTCCAAATTACCTCCTCATGCAAGAGAGCCGAGCACCGACCACAAAGTACCGACAAATAGGCTCTAAATGCCCAATTAGATCAGGGAGGACGGTACCAGCTCACTACCCAGCTAATTAACACTCCTAGCAGGGTATCCAACCGAGCCACAATTGACATCAAGTAGACCCCGGCTGGGGCTCTGCGAGCCACAGATAAGGATCAAGCAGACCCCGGCTGGGGTTCTGCAAACCACGATTTGGTACAAGATCAAGCAGACCCCGGCCGGGGCTTTGCTAGTGGTAACTCAAGATCAAAAAGACCCCGGCTGGGGATCTGCTAGTGGTAGACCAAAACGTCGACGAGCGACGTAAAGACTCGGAAAAGGCACTCATGCGAGTGTATTAAAATCAGCTTGCTTGTCACTATTGTGATGTTCCAGTATATTATGAGTTTTCACTCAATACTTTAGAAACTGCACATGCAGACTATTAAAATTGCTACTGGAAATCATGTGACTGTTGGCATTTGATGGTCTTAAGTGGATACCTAATTAAATGTGGATAATTCATAGTCATCTGGGGATTTCACACATCGCTTTGTTTAAGGGTGGATCAACACAAAAGGACTACAGAATTCCAGCTAATTCCCTGACAAAAAGAAACATAGTTGCTATCAACTTTCCATTGTAATTAAGATAGTGTTCCTCTTCAAAAATACACTGGGTGAATCTCAAGGTGTCAAATGACAACACAGAACATTTGGAATCAACATACACACTACTCTTTGTTTGGAAACATGAGTTTAAAAGTATGGGATCACATGATGATGGAATGATTTGTTGTCTGCTTGTAAAGCCAGCAAGAGGCCGTTTGCCAACAAGAGTTCTACTTGAAGCAATTCAGCTGGTTGCAAGACAACAGCAATATCTTGAAAATGGGAGTGCCTACCTAGAAAAAAGGACTCTCCAACCTGTTCCAGTTACATTTCACTGGAGAAACAGCTTCCTTGAGATTTGACTACAAGAAATCTAAGCCTGTTAATAATGCTTTGCTTTACAAGTTCTTCACTTCAACTTTAAAGCTTCAAACCTAATTATGTATTGGCCTGCCAGGAAAGAGATGGAGATCATTAGAAGTTGTAACAGTATATTGCCTTCACCTATATCTAATCTTTTTATGTACGAGAGAATGCATACAATAAGTAAAATGTTGTTAAATTCAGGGCAAGGATGTGAAAATAAATAACCTTTATTTTAAGCACACAGAAAGCTTAATTGGGACACCTATCCAGAATACAAAAACACACGCCTCTTGCATACAAAAATACTGATCATGGGTAGTAACAAGAAGCCCATAAATTCTATCCATTGCATAGTGATGCTAAAGACAGGGTCACCATTGGATACAAGATGTGAAAAAGTTAATACAGAATGTGTGTAATATCATGATTTCTCTCCACTGATGTCATTGGAGAGAAAAGGACTTGTACAAGTCAGTGAGCTAGTTATAAACATTTTTAAAAATTGAATAAACATAGTTGAGTTATTTCAGTCGTTGTCATCTGGTGTCCTCTGTACTGTTTAACAGAATAATTGCAAGCTGCAATCCGCAATCCATGCTGTCATTAATTATTTTCCAATCGGAGTGAGTGATTACCAGGGCTTGTGTGAAAATAGTTCTGAAAAGGTGAACAATATCCTTAAGTTACTAATAAAAATAGCATTGGTCTAAATGTATTCATTTATGGAATGTGCGCATTACTGGCTGGGCCAGCATTTATTCCTCATTTCTAATTGCCCTTCAATCAAACTGAGTGGTTTACTAGGCCATTTCAGAAGGCATAGAAGAGTTATCCTCACTGCTGTGGATATGGAGGCCAGGCCAGGCCAGGTCAGGATAGCAGATTTCCTTCCCGAAAGGACATTTGTGAACCAGATGGGTTTTTATGACAATTGACAATGATTTTACAGTCGTTAAACTTCAATTCTAAATTTTTAATGAACTGAAATTTCACCGTTTGACATAGCAAGATTTCCACAGCAGTGCCCTGGGTCACTGGATTATTAGTCTAATGGTGATACCACAAAGCCACCTCTTTTTTAAGGCTTTTTCTGTCTTACAAACATGCAAATAACATTTCATGGATAAAATGGTCTTCCAATAATCCTTAGTTGGAAAAATCTTCAGGCTTAAGGATAAAAACAGAGAAGGATGGAAGATTCCTTACAAGTTCCACAAGTGGGAGGTCCATAAAAAGAGTAATACAGAGAAGAGAATAGAAAGAGAAAAAAGAGTGAGAGAGTAATGGGTATGAAGAACAGGAGAGAAATGAATAAGTTAACCAGGAGATTGTCTGGCATAGCGGGTATTAGCTACTAGCTACTAACTTGGAGAAACTTGGTTTATTCTCATTGGAACGATGGAGGTTCAGGGGTGACCTGATACGAGTCTATAAGATTATGAGGGGCATGGATAGAATGGATAGTCAGCAGCTTTTTCCCAGGATAGGAGAGTCAATTACTAGGGAGCATAGGTTTAAGGTGCGAGGGGCAAGATTTAAAGGAGATTGTACAAGGCAAGTTTCTTTTAACACAAAGGATGGTGATTGCCTGGAACTCGCTGCGGGGAAGGTAATGGAAGCAGGTACGATTGTGATTTTAAGGGGCATCTTGACAAATATAATGAAAGGATAGGAACAGAGAGATATGGTCCCCAGAAGGGTAGGGGGTTTTAATTCAGTTGGGCAGCATGGTTGGTGCAGGCTTGGAGGGCCATTATTGTAATTTTCTTTGTCCTTGAGATACATTATGACAGTTAGGTATTCTCTCTTCTCTATGTGATAAGCACAGGCTGCCACTTTTAACCACATTTATATCTTTTGATGCAAGGCGATGCCTCGGGTGTTGTTTTTGAAGTTAAAAGTCTGAAACCAAACATTTTTTACAGTTGACAATGCTTGCATTTATAGCAGTGACAAGATGTTTTATCATTGTTGACATGTTCTTTGGTTAAAATCATTAATGTACTATGTAATTGTATAATAACTGAATATTAAAAGAGAGTATTTTTTCTTCATTCTAATCATTTTACCAGAATCTGTACAATTTACCAGCAAAGGATGGGATGCTTAAATACTTCATAGGTGAAAGTGCTACGTGGTTGTTTCTCATTAAATCAATGTATTAAAAACTAAAATGAAAATCAGTTATCCACTTTATAACATTAAATATTAAAGCTTTATCCATTATTAAAACTGTTATTCACAAAGATTTTAGTAATTTTATGTTCCCATCAAATTTAACATTTTTTATTCACATAAATTGTAACTTTTTACTAAAGTTAGCTCACAATATCCTCTTGAGCTTTTCTCTCTACTCTTTCAGATTGTAAATCTTTCTGGAGCAGTGCTTGCTGCTATTGTGTGTTAGGGCAGTCCATTGTGATTTTGGTTTCATTAAAGAGAAAGGAGGGACTTTTTGACTGATTAATTCGTTGTAAATAAATAATTTCTCTTGGCACTATAGTTACGTTTTTTGATTACATTCTTGAGTAAACTATTAGGATTCTACATAAGAAAAGATCTTGATCTCTTGAAGCACCAAACTGAACTGTAATAATTCCAGGAAAGAAAGCAAGAAAAACAGTTAAACAAGTATCAATTGATTGTGCTGATGTTCACAGCTTAATTGAGTCACAAGTATACATGAATGGGAAGAATAGACCATGGAGCCCTTCAAGTCTAGTCTGCCATTTGATAAGTTCACAATTGAACTTTTAGAACAAAAAACAAAACAGCACGGAAACAGGTCCTTCGGCCCAACAAGCCCACGCTGCCACCTCAATGTTCCCACTTCTACCATGATCCCTGTCTATGTTTATAGATCTATGGATTGAAACCAATTTGAAACAATTTAGGGAGAATTTGTTCTGCCAATCAGCCTAAGAGCACATCTTTGGGATGTGGGAGGAAACTGGAACACCCAGAGAAAACCCACGCAAGCACGAGGAGAATGCGCAAACTCCCACAGACACAGGTCCAAATCCATGTATCTGCACAGCACAGCGATAGTCACTGAGCTGTCGTGTTGCCCATCAAATGGTCCAGGTCAAGCGTACACTAGTGATGTGAAGCACTAGGATACTCTCAAAAAAAAATCCAAGAGCAGCCCTCTCATGATCCATCGCATGTATGCCTCTTGTTAGACAACAAGGTGGACCAAAGTACCTGTAGGATAAAAACAAATACATAGAACATTACAGCGCAGTACAGTCCCTTCGGCCCTCGATGTTGTGCCGGCCAGCGGACCCTCTAACCTAAACTATTCCAATATCATCCATATGCCTATCCACCGAACATTTGAATGCCCCAAAGTAGGCGAGTCCACAACTGCTGCAGGCAGGGCATTCCACGCCCTCACCACCCTCTGTGTAAAGAACCTGCCTCTGACATCCGTCCTATAACTACCACCTCTTAATTTAAAGTTATGTCCCCTCGTGTTGGTCATCACCATCCGAGGAAAAAGGCTCTCACTATCCACCCTATCCAATCCCTTGATCATCTTATACGCCTCAATTAGGTCACCGCGTAACCTTCTTCTCTCTAATGAAAATAACCTCAGGTCCCTCAGCCTTTCCTCATAAGGCCTTCCCACTATACCAGGCAACATCCTGGTAAACCTCCTCTGCACCCTTTCCAATGCTTCCACATCTTTCTTATAATGCGGCAACCAGAACTGTACGCAATACTCCAAGTGCGGCCGCACCAGAGTTTTGTACATCAATATCATTGACTATTTACACACTTCCCAGGGACTCCCAAGACTCATGGTCCCTATTTTATATCAGTTTTCGACATCCTTCCATTCCTATTCTGTTCATGTGCCCATCTAAGTATTTCTTAAATAACTCCAGAGTGCCTGCCTCCACCACTTTACTTGGCAGCGCATTCCATACCCCCACCACCCTCTGTGTGAAAAAACTCCCTCTAGCATCCAAATTATACTTACCCCCCTCACCGTGAGCCCGTGACCCCTCATTCTATTTGAGAACATCCTAGGAAAAAGCTTAACCCTGTTTACTCTATCTATATCCCTCATAATCTTGTACACCTCTATTAGATCTCCTCTAAGTCCTAAGTCTACATCATTCTATGGAAAACAGCCCCAATTTGTCTAACCTCTCCTCATAACTCAGACCTTCCATACCAGGCAGCGTCCTGGTAAACCTCCTCTGCACTCTCTCCAGAGTCTCCATGTCCTTCCGGTAGTAAGGCAACCAGAACTGGACGCAGTATTCCAAATGAGGTCTAACCAACGTTTTATACATCTGCAACATTAAAGGCCAACTCTTGTACTCTATACCCCTTCCTATAAAGGCTAGCATACTATATGCTTTCTTCACAACCTTCTTCACCTGCCCTGCCACCTTCAGAGACTTGTGCACCTGCGCCCCCAGGTCCCTCAGCGTTTCTATACTCTTAATAGGTCTACCCTTTATCATATACCTCCCCCCTACATTCTTTCTCCGAAAATTCATCACCTCGCATTTATCAGGATTGAATTCCATCTGCCATCTATCTGCCCAAGCTACCAGCCTACGTCCTGCTGCATCGCCTGACAATGCTCCTCACTATCCGCAAGTCCAGCCATCTTTGTATCGTCTGCAAACTTGCTGATCACTCCACTTACTCCTTCATTTATATATATTATAAATAGAAGAGATCCCAGTACCGAGCCCTGCAGCACACCACTAGTGACCGACCTCCAGTTAGAAAAACACCTTCCACTATTACTCTCTGTCTCCTATTACCAAGCCAGTTAGTTATCCATCTAGCTACTTGTCCTTATATCCCATTAGCCTTGACTTTTCAACTAACCTCCCATGAGGAACTTTGTCAAACGCCTTACTGAAATCCATATAGACGACATCAATGGCTTGCCCTTGGTCAACCGTTTTCGTCACTTCCTCAAAAAATTCTACCAGATTCATAAGGCACGGCCTCCCTTTAACAAAGCCATGCTGCGTATCCCTAATCAGATTGCAATGCTCTAAGTGCCTATACATCCTAAGAATCCCCTCCAACAGCTTCCCTACCTCTGATGTCAAATTCACTGGCCTATAATTTCCAGGGTTATCTCTACTACCCTTTTTGTCACAACTCTATCTCCCACTCATTCCTCAAATCCCTTTAGTCCTTGAGTGCCAAAAATCTGTTTCTTGGTCATAAAAATACTCATTGACAACCCTCTAAAAAGATTCACGACCCAATGAGTGAAGTAATTTTTCTTCATCTCAGTCCGAAATGATCGATCCCTTATCCTGATACTACTTTCCCATGTTCTAGATTCCTTCGCCAGAGGAAACAACTTCTCAGTATCTATTCTGACAAGCTTTTTCAGAATCTTGTATGCTCCAATGAGATCACTTTTCACTCTTCTAAACTCTAAATACCTAGGAGTTCATCTGATTTTTTTTTAAATCACTTTCTCAATCTGCCCTGCTGTCTTCACCTTGGAAATATGAACTTCCCTCCAAACCTCTCTGTTCTTGTACCACCTTTACAATTGGTTGTTTTAAATTATATTACTGAATCAGTAATAAAATTAAATCCAAAGCTCCTTATTTGAAGGGGCAAAGAATTTGCAACTGGATGAACTAGTGGTAGAAATGGAGAGACATGTTTTACTTTTAATTGCCAATGCAAAGACATGATTTCGAAATGTCCAAGATTGGGAAACAAAAATTCCAGGATAAACAACATTTTGAAAAGATTACAGAATGGAAAATGAGGAGAATTCCTTAATAGTAAAAATAAATAAGGATTTAAAGATCAGCAAGTAGAATCGGCATGGGTCTAGATCAGGAAATAACAAGGGTCAGAAGATGCTTCTTGGAGAACTTTATAGGGTCCTTACTGTAGGCAGACAGTTGGAGACAGCATTACCCAAAAAATAATTTGAGCTAATAACAAAAGCAATGTAATAATTGTGGGGGATTGTAACCTTCATATAAACTGGGTGAATCAAATTGGCAAATAGATTTGCAGAATGCTTTCCTGTGCCCAACGAGAGATAAAGCTATTTTAGAACTAGTATTATGTAATGAGGCAGTTAATTAGTAATTGCAGAATAAAATATTTGCTTGGAAAAAAGGTTAAAATATAATTGAATTAAATATTAAATTTGAAAATAACATAATTCAGTTCCAAAGAGTGCAAAGATCTTGGAGGTTTATAGGACTGGTGGAGATGACAGAGTTGTGGAGGGGAGAAGCCATGAAGACTTTACATTAAAATATCAGGCATGCAGTGTAACATATGGGAGGTAAGTCATTAATAGTATGCGTGGTCTTTCTTGGAACACTGACTGAAATAGGAGAGTTATGAAGACAAGTGGAGAATTATCTTTGGGCTAATGACTTAATTATAAATGCCAATTTTTTAAAATTACTTTGGCTTCAATATTATAAATGTTAATCATCAATTAGTGTCAATTTGGGAAACCTCCTGAAATGAGTCCCATAAACTCTGAAAGGCTGTAAAAACATACATAACTAATCAAGCCCCCTCCTTCTTCCACTGACTACTGTCAGTTGCTATTTATCAATTTAATCCCCAGAAGAAAATTCTAAACAGTCCCTCAATAATTCCCAAAGGTAAGCGGAGCAAAACGTCATGCAATTTTGGATCAGTTTTCTTCATTGCTATCAGAATTACATATTCTTAGCAGCTTACAAAACTTTCAATTCCTTTACTCATGTTCATTCAAACAAACCTCATCAAATAATCATACAAATGTGTTTAAAAAGATATTCATTGATAGAGTACAAATTATTTGTAGCTGGAAATAAATTCCATGTATTCATGTGAGCAGCATGGTAGTTAGCACTGCTGCCTCACAGCGCCAGGGACCCAGGTTCAATTCCAGCCTTGGATCATCATCTGTGTGGAGTTTGCACTTTCTCCCTGTGTCTGCGTGGGTTTCCTCCGAGTGCTCCGGTTTCCTCCCACAGTCCAAAGATGTGTGCGTTAGGGTGATTGGCCATGCTAAATTGACTCTCGTGTCAGGGGGAGTAGCAGGGTAAATGAGGGTTATAGGAATAGGGCTTGGGAGGGATTGTGGTCAATACATACTTGATAGGCTGAATAGTCTCCTTCTGTACTATAGGGGTTCTGTGATTACTTTTAGAAATGGCTAAAATTCTTACAACCAAGTCTTATTTGTGTCTAGTTAATTTTAAAGTCCAATCTACCCATTCAGTTGTTGAGGTATTTGTTGTGAAATGTTTTCCCTTGTCTTTGTGTTGAGACTGAATCCTTTGAATTTAATTACAATCAATCTGTTCATGATTTTTGGAGTCTTTTAACCAATTTTGCAGCCATTATTTCCACTAGTATAGGACGAGGAGCACAATTTTAAGATTAGAGCTAGACTTTTCAGGCATGAAATTGGAAAATACTTCTTCATGCAAAGGCTGGAACTCTCTTTTACAAATGACAATCAATAGCAGATAAATTATTGATTTTAAACTGAGATTCATAATCTACAGATGTGAAGGGATATCGGGAAAAGGTTGGTACATTGAGTTAACTCAATCAGCCATGATCCCCACTGAATGGCAGAACAGGTTTCTGGGGCTAAATGGTTTATTCTTGCTCCTATTGTCCTTCCTAACTACACCTGCAAGCATGTGTTTTCCTGAGAGATTAAGGTGGTAGTTTTCTTAATTTATAATTAAATCTTACTTGTCTCCTCTTATTCCCTTCAAGATTTTCAATGCTCATCCCACCAATCACCTCCCCATTTAAACTTCCTAGCCATCGTGCCCCACAGCCATCAGAATCATTTTCAGCTCTCATATATTTCTCCACAGTTTAATGAACCAAGACTCAAAATCAATGTACAGAATGTCCCTGACATGGAATTTTATATTTTTATCACGGATGACCAAGTGCATTTAGTTTGTGTGGTTCTTTGTATGTTGAAGTTCAGAATAAACTCAACGGACTTCACAGTAATATTCAGTGACACACTGATAGTTTCACAAAAAAACAACTTATATTTATATAGTGCCTTTTAAAAGTGAAATATCATAGGCAATTCACAAAAGCAGATTCTACAAAATTTAGCATCAAGCTATATAAAGAGATATTAGGACAGCTGACTAAAAGCTTGGTCAAAGAGATAGGTTTTAAGGAGTACCTTGAATGAGAAAAGAGGGGCATGGCCATTAATGAACACTGAAAATCAGATGTACAAAATTTGAGGAAGCACAGAAACCTTGGTGGGACTAGAAGACACTGGGGAGGAAGCCATATAAAGAGATATGAACATAATAATGAGAATTATGAATTTGAAGCATTGGCAGACCTGGAGTGAGCACAGGGATGTAAGGTGGTTGAGACTGGGTGCCAAATATACTGCTAAAACTTCAAACATGGAATTTCACGCTTGACCACTGCAACTGATTCAATCATTACAGGTTTCTACAGGGTGACAATTACCATAAAATGAACTAATCTCTCGTTAAGACTAAAATTCTCCTTGCCAAAAGATTATATCTGTTTCAGAGCTTTCCACTATTGCTATCAATACCGATCTTGATATCCAAATTGTACAGGACTGAACATGAATAACTGTTTCTATAGCAACAATTGTCATGAATCTTGTTAATTCTTGCGCTAATTTCACTGAACCTTCCTGATAATTCCCATGAGCTTTCTCCAGTAGAGGCTTTTCTGTCATTCCATACATAGCTTTTACTTTAAAATGATGCAAAACCAAATCTGTCACACTTTCTAATTGTGTACTTGGTTTAACGTGGTAAAACATTTCACATGTTTCTAACTGCGTCCTAGGGCCATCTTTCTGCAGCACAATTTTCTCAATGAAATGTTCAACCTTCAACATGCTTTAAAAAAATCTTAAAATTATGTTAATGGATGAAGCAATTATAATCTGAACATGTGCCTGAAAGGGAAAGTATTTGAAGATCTTGTAAAATACAAGATTACTTGGCTTGCAAGAATTGGCAAATCCTTGGGAGCTTGGAAGAACACAAGGGCAAGGACCAAATTAATTAGAATTGTTCATTCAATCAGGTTTTCTGTCAATGCATCAGCACTCAATGCAAAAGTTAATCAACTGCGTTTCTTCCAGAGAACACTGCAACAGGTAACAATCAATAAGAGCATTGGCAGAGTTTGAGTGTTAATACATTTATAATTTAATTTGATCTACAGGTCAATTTTAGGAGGTAATGGATTGCTGGTTCAAATTGCCTTCATCTTCAAAGACTCCCCCAAAGTGTAATATAATACTGTCTTCCAGGTGATACTGGCATAATAGAATCACATTCTCAAATTCTTGGTCTCATTGCCTTTATTTCTCTATTTCTGGTCCAGAAATCCTGATTTTTTTTTAAGAGCAACACAGCACGGGAAACAGGCCCTTCGGCCCAACAAGCCCGCGCCGCCATCATAACTATATAGTAACAATTCCATTATCCTATTCTAATTTTAGGTTATTCCTAATATGGAAGAATCTCAACGTAGGGACAATTTGTTTCCCAATCAGCCTAAGAGCGAATTTTTGGGATGTGGGAGGAAACCGGAGTGCCCGGAGAAAACCCACGCAACCACGGGGAGAACGCGCAAACTCCCGCAGACACCGGCCCAATTCCAAGTGTCTGCACAGCTACAGCGATAGTCACTGAGCTGTCATGGTGCCCTTCAGATGGTCCAGATAAAGCACTCATTTACGACATGAAGCACCAGGCAACCCATGAATCAACATCCAAGAGCTGTCCTCGCACCACCTGCCGAATGCATGCTCCTTGTTGGTCAAGTATGGACCGAATTACCTGTGGGAAAAAAAGCCATAGTTAAACAGTCCTACTATATCCCTCTATCTGCATACCGCTCATGTGGCTGTCCAAGAGACCCTTAAACAGCCCTAGCATGCCTGCTCCCACCACCTTACTCGGCAGTGCATTCCACACCCCCACTACCCTTTGTGTGAAAAACTGCCCTCTAATATTCGTCTTATACATAGCCCCCCTCACCCTAAGGCCATGACCCCTCGTCCTATCCATTTCTGAAGGTGGAAAAAGTTTACCACCATTTACTCTATCTATACCCCTTATAATCTTATACACCTCTATTAGATCCCCTCTAAGCCGACGTCTTTCAAGGGAAAACAACCCCAGTCTATTTAATCGTTCCTCATAAGACAGTCCTTCCATACCAGGCAGCATCCTGGTAAACCTCCTCTGCACTCTCTCCAAGGACTCCACATCCTTCCGATAGTACGGCGACCAGAACTGGACGCAGTATTCCAAGTGAGGCCTAACCAACGTTCTATACAATTGCAACATCAAACTCCTACTCTTGTATTCTATACCCTTTTCTATGAAAGCTAACATACTATACGCTTTCTTTATCACCTTCTCCACCTGTGAAGACACCTTCAGAGACTTGTGAACCTGCACCCCCAAGTCTCTCTGCGTCTCTATACTCCGTATAGTTTTACCTTTTATCCTATAACTCTCTTCTACATTTTTCCGGCCAAAATGCATCACCTCGCATTTATCCGGATTAAATTCCATTTGCCATCTATCTGCCCAGTCTACCAACCTATCTATGTCCTGTTGTATTGCCTGGCACTGCTCCTCTGTACCCGCCAATCCAAGCATCTTAGCGTCATCAGCAAATTTGCTGATCTCACCACCTACCCCAACTTCCAAGTCGTTTATGTAGACCACAAATAGAAGAGGACCTAGTACTGAGCCTTGTGGCACTCCGCTAGTGACAGGCTTCCAGTCGGAAAAAGAGCCTTCCACTACTACCCTCTGTCTCCTCCTCCCGAGCCAGTTCTCGACCCATCTACATACCCGGCCCTGTATCCCATGTGCCTTCACCTTCTCTATCAGTCTACCATGAGGAACCTTGTCAAACGCCTTACTGAAATCCATGTAGATGACATCAACAGCATGTCCTTCATCAACTATTTTTGTCACTTCTTCAAAAAATTCCACTAGATTTGTAAGACAAGACTTCCCCTTGACGAAGCCATGCTGCGTATCCCTGATCAGATTGCAGCGCTCCAGATGCTCATACATCCTGTCCCTAAGGATCCTCTCCATTAGCTTACCTATAACTGAAGTCAAGCTCACCGGCCTATAGTTCCCTGGGTGATCCCTCTGACCTTTTTTAAACAACGGTACTACATTTGCTATCCTCCAGTCCTCTGGGACCTCACCTGTGTCCAAGGAAGAGACAAAGATTTGCGTCAGAGGCCCAGCTAGGTCTTCCCTCAACTCCCTTAGCAGCCTGGGGTAAATGCCATCAGGCCCCGGAGCTTTATATGTCTTTAAGCTGCCTAACAGCCCCAACACCTCTTTCCTCGTAATCTTTATTTCCCTCAACCGATCCTCAACTTTGTCAACATCAGCAACAGACATCTGGCCAGTCTCCTGCGTGAATACCGACGCAAAGTATTCATTCAGGATCTCCCCCATTCCCTCAGGCTCTAAGCATAGATCCCCTCCTCTGTCCCTGAGAGGTCCAATCTTGCCTCTAACCATCCTTTTGCTCCTTACATAGGAGTAAAATGCCTTAGGATTTTCCTTAATCCTACCTGCCAGAGCCACTTCGTGGCCCCTTTTTGCCTTTCTAACACCCCTTTTAAGATCCCGTCTACACTCTCTATAAGCTTCCAGCGCTGTCTCAGTCCCCAGTTGCCTAGATCTAATGTAAGCCTCTCGCTTCTTCCTGATCAAGTCCTCAATATCCCTGGTGCACAATGGATAAGACTAGTAGTGTCATCATTTACATTTTATCTACTACGTGTAAAGGAAATACCAACACATATTACTAAAAATGTAATAACATTAGATATAATTTGATGTATTATTAGTACTATTGTTTTCAATACGAATTATTTGTTTGCCATTCCTTTTTGTGATGAGCAACAACTCTTTTATTTTGAAAAGTCTACACTAAGCTTGTACATTTTATTTCTGTGTCATTCAGAAACAAGGCACATCAGAGCCAGAATTTTCCTCAATGAAAGCATTCACATAAGATTTTAGAAAATTGTGCAAAGCGATTTCTGAAGCAGAGGTATAAATATAATCATAGGCAATGTTGGAGTTTTTTAAACAACCAATGTTCAGTTACAGGAATCTCTGGTCCAACTGTACACACCAGGAAGACTGCAACTTACAACCTGATTAAAAGGATCTTATTGAGAGAGCAACTGACCTGTACACAAAAACTTAGAGCACTATATCTCCTTTAGAAGAAACATATAATGGCCGGAAAATATTGGAAAATCTATGCCATGTTTTATAATGGCAATGCTATAGATAAGTAACTTTTACGATCCATTGCAAAACACTGAAATCAGTACACCAAGGAGGCAATCATGTAGTGGCAATGGACTAGTAATTTAGAGACCCCAGAACAAGGTCTGAATTCAAATCCAATGCAGCAGGTGGTGAAATTTGAATTCAATAAAATAAATCTAGAATTAAACATATAATGTTAACCGTGAAACCATTGTTGATTGTCGTAAAAACCCAATTGATTCACTAAAGTTCTTTAAGGAAGGAAATCTGCCATCCTTATCTGTCTAGTCTATATTTGACTCCAGATCCACAGCCAAGTGGTTGACAGATGCCCTTTGAAATTGAGGACAATAAATGGATAAGTGCTGGCCGAACCAGTGATGGTGACATCTCATAAAAGAGTAAAAAAAAAATTATATGACAACCCACATGATCAGTTTGAAAGCATTTCACATATGAAGTTCAAAGACTACTCATTTGTAGATAACAGTTTGGGCACAAAGCTCTAGTATAACTGATGGCCTGGAATGCTACGATGAGCTCGAGTTTGGATTTACAAGCCAGTTAAATGGTCAATTAAAGAATAAATGGGTTTTTATTTATCTAGAAGCAAAATACTACAAACATTCACATCAGAAATAAAAACAGAAAACGCTGCAAATCCTCAGCAGGTCAACATTAATGGAGTTAGAAACTGTTAGTGCTCAGGTGAATGACCTATTATCAGAACTGGAAGACGTTAGAGATTTAATTGATTTTAATCAAGTATAATGGAAGTGGAAAAGGAAGGGAAGGGAAGAAAGAAAGGAAATGTCTAAGAGACAGTAGAAATCCAGTGATGAAATTATGAAAAGGATGATGGTGCAAGGCAAAAGAGGATGAGAATGGAACATATAGGCAAAGAAAAGGTGAGTGCAGAAAAAAGTGGAACAATTGAACCACTGCCAACATATGTCTGGAAAAAAAAGAGGGCAGTGGTTATTGATCTAAAATTGTAGAATCACTGTCAAGTCCAATAGCTTGTGAATTACCCAGTCGAAAGAGGTACTGTTCCTTCAGCTTTTGGTGATCTGCACTGGTACAATGTAGAAAGTCAAGAACAGGGGGGCTTGAGCAGAAGTTGGAAGATAGATATTCCATGACATCTATATATATTTGAGTATTGAAAATGCACAAGGCTTCGGTCACACTAATAACTTATTTTGAGCACTAACACAGGAACTTGTGCAACTGGATTTGCAAAGATAAGTCCCCAAGTACTTTTAATATTAACAGCTACAAAATTTCATTATTTCACACAAAACAACTTTCCTGTCCAACTTCAAGAAATATAATTAATGGCTGGAATTTTACTGCCCACCCATGGGAACTGGAGCAGGCGAGTGGCAGACCATGAAAAGCTCCATTGATCTTGGTTTTGGGATGAGTGAGGCCATAAAATCCCATGTTAATTAGACCTGGTTTAAATGTAGAAACACAAAACATAGAACAGTACAGCACAGTACAGGTTCTTCGGTCCTCGATGTGTGCCGAGTTACGTCCGGACCCAAGATCAAGCTATCCCTCTCCCTATCGTACTGGTGTGCCCATGTGCCTATCCAATAATTGCATGGAAGTTCCTAAAGCGTCCGACTCCACTATCACAGCAGGCGGTGCATTCCACACCCCAACCACTCTCTGAGTAAAGAACCTACCTCGGACATCCGTTCTGTATCTCCCACCAAGAACCTCAAAGTTATGCCCTCTAGTAACAGCTACATCCACCCGAGGAAATAGTCTCTGCACGTCCACTCTATCTATCCTCCACATTATCTTATAAACGTCTATTAAGTTGCCTCTCATCCTCCTCCGCTCTGAAGAGAAGAGCCCTAGCTCCCTCAATCTTTTCTCATAAGATCTACTCTCCAAACCAGGTAGCATCCTGGTAAATCTCTTCTGCACTCTCTTCAATGCTTTCACATCCTTCTTATAGTCAGGTGACCAGAATTGCACATAACATTCCAAACATGGTCTCATCAAAGTCCTGTATAGTTGCAGCATAACCCCATGCTCTTAAACTCAAACCCTCTTTAACAAATGCTAACACACTCTAAGGCTTCTTCATGGCACTATCCACTTGAGTGGCAACCTTCAGAGATCTGTGGACATGAACCCCAAGATCTCTCTGTTCCTCCACATTCTTCAGAACCCTGCTATTGACCCTGTAATCCGCATTCAAGTTTTTCCTACCAAAATGAATCACCTCACACTTATCAGGGTTAAACTCCATCTGTCACTCTTCTGCCCAGCTCTGCATCCTATCATTGTCTCTTTGCAGCCTATAAGAGCCCTCCACTTCATCCATTACTCCACCAATTTTAGCCCCCTCTTCCAAGCCATTAATAAAAATCACAAAAAGCAGAGGACCCAGCACTAATCCCTGTGATTCACCTCTGGTAACTGGCCTCCAGTCTGAAAATATTCCCTCCACCACCAACCTCTGTCTTCTATGAGACAGTTACTTATCTAATCAGCCAAATTTCCTTCTATTCCTCACCTCCTTACTTTCTTCATGAGCCTACCATGGGAAACCATTTCTTATAAAATCCCACATGCTTTCTACTAAAACAATTACAAAATATGCTGCTTCCAATCTGGTAACAATTAATGTATTAGAACACATCTGATGTTTGTTGTTTGATTACTCTTGTGAAAGTTGGTTCTGTAGTTTATTGTGAGGAAGCGGGCTGTAGATTGCAGAAACATATGAAAGGACAGGAAAGTGAGAAATGGAATTTAATCGGAGAAGCATGAAATAATTTGGGAAGGGAAAATAAGACAAAGGAACAACAATAAATGTTGAATATTAAGAAGCAAGGCAGAATAGAAGAATCTTGGAAAGAATGTCCACATTACCAAAGCTAATAGGATTTGTAAGCAAGTTGGTTAATAAGGCACACAGGTTACTTTCCTTTATTAGTACAGTAGGAAAGTGATACCAGAACTATATAAAATGCTAACGAGGCTACATCTTGAGTATTCTGGACAGGTCTGATTACAAGAAGGATGTGATTGTACTGGAGAGGATATAGGAGATTTATGATGTGTTGTCAAGAATGGAGAATTTTAGCTGCAAGGAAAAATTGGATAGGCCAGGATTAGATTCTTTAAAACAGAGGGGGCCGATATGAGATTTAACTGAGATGTACAAAATTATGAGGGACCTAGACATAGAGTGGATAGATGAACTTATTTCCCTTAACAGAGAGATCAGTAACTAGAGGTCAAAGATTTAAAGTGTATGACAAAAGGATTAGAAGGGAGCTACAGATAAAGCTTTTCACCCAGCGGATAGCAGTGGTTTGGAATTCAGCGACACAAAGGATGGAAGAAGTAAAATCCTACATGACATTTAAAAATATTTGCACTTGAAGTGGTTTAACATACAGGTCTACAGATCAAAAGCTGGAAAGTGGCATTAGTTTGGATTTTTTTTTTGGCTACCACATGCTGGCTTCTTTCTGCATCATAAATTTTCAACGTTTCTATTTCTCCTTCTTAACAGAGATGAGACACAGTGGAATGATGGACAGAGATCAACACGTAAGGATCAGTTAGACTGGCATTTGATTGAAAGCAAATAAGGATCTTTATTCATTCTGGGGGAGACTGTCGTCATGGTTACATCACTGGGCTAGTAATTCAGAGACCCAGGTCAATGTTCCGGGTTCAAATCCCACCAAGTCAACTGGAGGAGTTTAAATTCAATTAATTAATCTAGAAAACAAAGCTAGTCTCCGTAAAGGTAACCATGGAACTACCATCAGTGGTCATGAAGAGCCTTCTGGTTCACTAATGCTCTTCAGCATTAGTCTGGCCTACATATGACTCTAAATCCACAGTAATTTGGTTGAATCTTAATCGCCCTCAGTTCAAGGGCAATTAGGAATGCAAGCTTTGCCAGCGACACTAAGATCCCATAAAAGAAAATGCTTGTGAGGGGCTTGAATGAAGCAGCCTATTTTCATTCTGTAGCTTTGGTGTAATTCTGTCAGACCTTGCAAACAATCCCAAACAGCACAAAAATAATTTTAGTTTAAATGCTCAGTTTAAAACCTCATTCAAAAATAACTCAAAGCACAAAAACTCAAATGCCGAGCAATGAGTACTTTTCCTTGTGTCATTTATGAGATAAGCCATGTACAGTTTCAGAATTCTGCAACAATAACTGTTTGAAAGCAAGTAATGCAATTAAAATATGACAATTCAATCCTGACACTATTCCCCAGATTTTCTTCATCACAACAATTTACTGCACAGCTTCTATTGTATTAGAAAATCAATTATCCATGCAGGCTAATTTTTTTTTCTCTAATTTATATTCCTGAGAGTGGTTGCAGTACTCTGCACTGGTACTTTGAGCACAGTGCACAATGTCGGTGCAAATACAAGATACCACCCACGAATAGCGCCACACAAACATTGAAAGATAGCTGGAAAGCAGCAAGAAATAAATCTCGTTTACCTGAGATTTATTAAGAGCACAGAGTATAACCAGAAGTAGAAACAAGAGTAGGCTATAAAGCCCTTCCAGTCTTCTTTGCTATTCAATATAATCATGGCTGACCTTGTGCCTTACTTCACATTTCCACCTGTTCCTTTATCTCCTGGTTTCCTATGAGGAAAAAAATGTCTATCTCAGCCTTCAATATATTCAACAGTGGAATATCCACCCTCTGGGATGAAGAACTGCAAAGGTGCACAACTCTGGAATAAAGGAATTTCTCATCTCAATCTTGAACATTTGGTCCCTTAACTTGAGACTGTGCCCAGTGTTCCCAATTCCTCAGTGCAAGGGGAAAAATCCTAATAGGTTAGTAAAGATTTTTAAACCATCAGACATTATGGCACTGACAGAACTACCATCATAGTGTTAAATGACTTAACTGACTTTAAAATCGACTTATAAACTAATAAGAAAGCAGTTTACACATATATGAAATGTGTAAGAGATTTAAACAATGATTATGATTAAAACACATATGCTGATATTTTGAATGATTAATCTATTTTTAAGAATCATTGTTCAATTTAGCCAAAGGCTAAATTGCTGCAAAGCATCATGGTAAAGGGTATTAGGACAAAGCCATGTTCTAAGGGAATGGTGAAGCCTTGGGAATATGCATGCTTTATCAGTAGAATTTCTAATAAAGAGAATATTCAGGACACGATCAAATTTCATGAATAGCATTTATTCACTGTTCAGCCAAGATGGATGTATGCCCAAATGAGGAGTCATGTGTTTATTTGGTTTGGCAGTGACCTTTAGAGGAACATATACATTGAACGTTGTGGCAGTTCCCTGTTAGTAAAGGATGCAGAATTGGTTAGTTCGCCAAAATAGGAGAGAATGTCTGGATTCTAAGGACTAATGAAATGCCATTAAGTCAGAGGTTAAGATGCAATTGGCTAAAGCATATGACAGGTATTATTGATTTATATATATCAAAGATGATTGATTTAAAGGTAATAAAAGATAGGAGTAATTGATCAGAAAATCTGTAATTGGTCTGTTTTGAGTTGTATACGTCAGATTTCATTGAAGAGAAAGAGGCTAGGAGCTGTTCTCAACTTTTGATGATTTCTCCAAGATGCCACTGGTCAAAACAAAGTTTATATCTTTAAACTTAGACACTGGCTTTGTAAATCTTGTATTGTCTGAACTTTCTAATGCTATCCGGCCACCTCAAAAATCCCATCAACACCCAGCCAGAGGAAATAATCTCTCAGTCTCTATCTTGTCAAGCCTCTTCAGAATCTTGTTTATTTCACTAAATTCACCTCACATTCTTCCTAACTCCAGAAGGAGATAATCATGTCCGGTTTTTGAACTCTTCAATTAAATCAACATTTTATACTCCCTCTCAGCTTATCTACATTATTTCTGAAGTAATGTGTCAAATGGCCTCAAATTCAGTTAACATTTAAAAGTTGGTCCTCTTAAGTCAAAAGATATTTTATTTCTGGGAAACTGAAACTATTCTTACAGCTATACAAATTAAAATAAAGACTCTTACAGCTGTATAGGTACAAGTTCCAAAGGACAAGGTTTATTCAATGATACAAAAAAAAATTAAACTCCAGATTGGTGGGGCTTACATTAGATTTCTCCAGCCTTATACAGAAGATAATATCACCACCTTGGGATTAGCATTTCCTTAGGTACTAAACTGAAATGTCAACATATAAATTTGTACTCAAATCTTTGGAACAGGACTTGAATCCATAACCTCCTGACTCTGAGTGCTATCCACTGAACGTCCTTACGATGGAGGAAAACACTTCATTCAGTGCGTTTCCAGGAATTCTTACTCCAACAATACTTGGCACCACCCTGGATGCTTGCACCTAGTGGTACTGAAAGCTCAGAGCGTGGTGCTGGAATGCAAAAGGTCCCTCCAAAAATGCATTAATTAGCTGAACCATGATTATGCATTTTATTAAAAGTCATTGTTGTTTCTTGTAAGCCAACTTGCTTCCCAACAAGGATCTGCATCAATATCCTTACCCACTCCCCCCAATCCAAAGTGCGCACCCTATCAACACCTTAAATAGTCCTAATGCCAGCTCAAACAGTTTAACCCCAGGGAACTGGTCGACGTGGTGAAGAAAGGCAATGGTTAATTGGAAGGATTGGTTATGGTGCATATCTGCCAGCAGAATCAGGTCCACAGGAAATTCACCCCATTAGATCCAGCATGTTAATACTTAGAGGTTTGATATGTGAAGACTTATAGCTGGAGACCATTAGCCAAGTCCCACCATGGCAGCTGGTGGAACTTACATTCAAACTAATAATTCTGGAATAAAAAGCTAGTCTCACTGAGGATGATTACAAAACAGTGATAATAACCCATCTGATTCACTGATATTTTCAGAAAGTAAATCTGCTGTCCTTAACCTGTTTGGCAAACTTGTGACTCCAGACTCCCAACAATGCAGTTTATGCTGAAATTCCTTTGCAAGGTCCAGCAGGGCATTCAATTGAAGAGAAACTGAAAAGTCAAAGAACAACAACAGCAAACGGACCATCTGGAATCAACCAAGGCACTGGAAATGACAAAGATATGGCTTGTCCAGTTGGGCCCGCAAAGTCCTCCTCACTAACATTTGAAAACATATGTCAAAACTGAAAGATCTGTCCCAGAGATTATGAAGCAACAGCCTCATGTAGTTACATACATTGAACACACTGCTGTAGCCAGTATCTCAGACTTCTCTGTCACCAATGCTGGTTTTGTTCTGACCTACAGGCAGTTCAGACTTAGTAGAGGTGGGTTACATTGGGAATTCTTAACATTGAATCCAGATGTCATGAAGTCTATGGTGGAACCTTCTGGCAGTGCCCCCTTGTGGCAGGATCCCAGTGGCGAAGGGTGCATTCAATGGAAAATACTTGACAATGGCAGGATGATGATGGGCTGCCTCTGCTGTTGAATACTGTGTGGAAAATCCCGTCCTCATGAAGTTTCATGGCAGCAAGTCAAACATGGGTAATAATCTCACTGACACTAGTCTTCAGTCACTATCATCCTTATTTATATAGTGAATAAAGCATTGCTTATGTTGATATAGTATACACGTCAAGCATACAAATCCTTTGGCTGCTGGCCTGAGTAAAGACAGCTGATTTTAAACTCACGCTGCTCTTTTCTGCTTCTGCAAACCTCTACTTGTTTATTATGAGAGCTTGCATTGACAATTCTCCATGGGTGTTATAACATCCCTGCCCTCTCAAGTCCATTTCTTCCCCAGCACCCTTGTCATGGGCAGGCCTGGGGTTGTTTGAAGGTGGGACCAGATTGGGGAATGTGAATTGAATTGATGACTGTTGCATTTGGAGGGTGCACCATAAAGCCACTGACGCAGATTCTTCCTGAGGCTCTGCTTCGGTTAAAGTGCCAGTCTCTTACACTTCCATCTTGGAATCCGTGTCCAAGTGACAAGTGAAAGGTTGGCTTCAAGTTGTGGCTCGACGCTAGCAGTAGCCGTTTCCATGTTTGGTAACAAGACCTGCAATGGCACGGCTCCCTACTCCAGACGTGGTCCAGGTGCCTCCTCAAAACTTTGCCCTGCACCTTTACTTAGTAAGATACAGGTCCCATTTTTCATAGAATCTACAGGATAGAAGGAGGCTATTTGCCACTCAGGTCTCATCCCCTTAACCCACATATTTTCAGTACTAAGGGTAATTTATCATGCCAATCAACCTAATCTGCACATCTTTGGACTGTGGTAGAAAACTGGAGCATCTGAAAGAAACCCATGCAGATACGGGAGTGCAAACTCCACACAGACAGTGACCCGAAGCTGGAATTGAACCCCGATCGCTGGCGCTGTGAGGAAGTAGTGCTAACCACTCTGCCATCGTACTGTCCCTAAGATCTGTTATGATCCCAGGGACAAACTGAGATCATCGCTGAAGTTTCTCAAATGAAGCAGGTTGCCAGTTTTGAACTTTCTTTCTGTCCTTGCAGAATTATGTTTTGTTCTGCTTCTCTTGTTGGAACTCCACTCTCCAAGCCATGTTTGGGAACAATAGACATAGTCTTGACTGAAGCTTCTGTCCCCTTAACAACTCTACTGGGTCAATTCCTGTCATTTTATGGCAGGAGGTTGTTTTTGATTTTCCTGGTACGAACGACACTGACCAAGTCTATAATGTCTGCATCAAAACAGGGCTAGCTCTTGGCTAGCATTTTTCATTTTTGAAATCCCAGGGTGGACGTGGTGTAATCCCATAATTATCAGATGCTGCCCTGGGCAAGGGACGACTTCACAGGACTCTCCAGAGAATGATACCATCCTCAACACTGAGCTCGTCTTTCTTTGTCAGACAGAGTTTCACTCTGAGTTGTTCTCCGAATCTGCCATTCAGAATCATATATTTTATTTTAGATAGGACTGTGTCCTTTTGCGCCCAGGCCTTGATTTGCCTAGTACACACCAGCATGAAGTCCAAAGAATTGAAGCTCATCATGGCCTCTTCCCCAGCTGGTAACGAAGGTGGGCTTATAGGTAACAGCAGACCACTTAGTGCATTGGCATTAGCTACCCAAGTCCTGGGGCAGTCTTTTAGGAGCTATTCATTAGCCACCATTAACAAGGCCCAATGCTGTATCTGGAGACAGGTGGAGACACTGGGATATTGTCTTCTTTAAAAGCACTTAGCAATGGTTGATGATCAATTACTATTATGAATTGTCTACTGTCGATGTATTGATGGGACTTTTTAGTGCCGAAGATAACAGCCAACCACTCTTTCTTGATTCAGGAATACCTCCTTTCAGTATCTGAAAGGCCCTTAACCTTGTTCTCTCCGAGATGACTCTTGCCATCCACCCATAATCTAAAAAAGTCAAAGCACTTGCTTAGAAGACATATTTTTCCCTCTCCTGTCGTGTTCCAACTTCTGAGAATCTCCGCAAGGCCTCTTCCAGAAGTGCTTGTTTGCATTCCAATGTTCCTGTGGCCAGTTCATTGCCCACGTACACCAATAGTGGGGGTAATCCTTGCGAGTATGTTCTCCATGACCCATTGAAAAATGGTACTTGCTGTTGAAACCCTGAAGGGCAAGCAAGTGTATTTGTATAGGCCTGTGTATATTAATTGTCACATACTTCCGGGGAGGCTCATGTAATTCAAGTTGGAGATACACACAGCTCATGTGAAACTGAGAGAATACTTCGTCACCTGTTAGACTGATATACAGGTCTTCAATTTGGGGCATGGGTTATTTACCAAGTTTAGAAACCTGTTTGATGCTGAACTTATAGTCTCTACAAGTCTGACCAACTTATCTGGCGTGAGGACACAGGCAATAGGTGTGGCCCACTCCACAAATTGTACTGATCTTATTATGCCCAGACTCCAAATAATAATAAGATTAGCAGTTGGGTTGTTTGTGGATTAATGCAATGTGGTCAGGACTACTTGCAACTCCTCAAATACTGAAGTCATTTTTGCCTTCAAGCAAGACCTGAACAACAATTAGGCTTGGGTTGCTCAGTGGCAAGTAACAATTATGCCATGCAAGAATCAGACATTGGCTATCTTACTGACAATTAAAGAATCTGTCTCCCTGTTCAACAGCACAACCATTAACATGTTGGGTTATGATATTGACCAGAAACTGAACTGGACCGGCCATATAAATACTGTGACCAGAAGAGCAGGTCAGAGGCTGGGAAATCCGTGGCGAGTAACTCACTTCCTAATTCCTCAAAGCCTGTTCACCACCTATAAAGTACAAGTCTGGAGTGTGAGGGAATACTCTCCACTTGCCTGGCTTACTGCAGCTCCAATAATGCTCAAGAAGCTTGGACATCATCCAGGACAGGAAACACAGCAGAAGCTTGCCGATGCTGCTTTGTCAGCACCTTCCAAGTGGAGGTGCTGGTGTTGAGGAGGATGGGGGCAATAGGTTGAAGTCCAACAGATTTATTTGGAATCACAAGCTTTCACAGTGGCCACTTATCTGATAGGAAGGAGCAGTGTTGCAAAAACTCATGATTCTAAATAAACCTGTTGGACTTTAACCTAGTGTTGTGAGACTTCTTACTGTTCCAAATGTGACCTTTAGCACCTAGAAGAACAGGAACAGAAGATGCATGGCAGCACCATTGCATGCAAATTATCCTCCAGGTAAACACCATTCATCCTCATTATTATTGCTAGATCAAAATATTGGAATTGTCTCCCTCATTGCACCCTGGGTGCATCTATACCACACAAACTGTAGTGGTTCAAGATGATGATTCACCACCACCTTCTGAAGGTTTTGCTTCTTAATAACGGACAATAACAGCTGACTTGCTCACATGGAATGAACAAATAGAAAAATACATTTTATGATTGGATTGAGAATTCTTTGCAAGAGAAATAAACAAGCGCTGTAAGATGTAAATCCACAATCTAACAAGCTCGGAAAGTTGCAGAGCTGAAGTAAGTTCAGAAAATGGTAAGTTGGCACATAGAAGAAAGTTACAGTGGAATCCTTGTCCACTTCCCAAGAATATTAACTCAACCTTTTCTCAAAATTATGGCAAAAGAAGTATATTTTCACCTCTTTCTGCTTTATGTTATGTTGGTTCAGCAGTTGGATTAGTTTTGTGCTTTTCTGGAGCACAGAATGAATTTCAGAATAGGGTAATATTGCAGAACTGAAAATATGGATTAAAACTGACCACAAGTGGATTAAACATCAAGATTCTGAAGATAATGAAATGTTGCATCTCATATATAACTGCCAATTATTCTTGGTAATATTACCATGCTTGGTAACACATTTGTAATGGAAGCATTTTGCAAACTAAGCTGCACTGTAAAGGACATATAGCTCTCAAAGCAATTAATCCTTTGTCCTCATCAGAAAATAAGCTACCATTCAACTGAAACACTTGTAGCATTAAAAAAAAGACTAATAAGACAAATTAAAATAGCCATCACAATAAATCAATGCAGAGTTTAAGCTAGCGAAGATCACTTAAATCCATTCTTATTAGAAATGAGGTCGATTTTAAGCCATTGATATGAACATACTTGTCCTAAGTTTTTTCCTTCAATATAAAAAAGTGTACAGTAGCTGTCTTCATTTTTTTGGGGTATTCAGAGCTATCAGAGCTGAGAAAATGAATGTTTCTTTACATTTCTACACCATCGGCCAATATCAACCACCCCAAAAATGCTAGCATGAAAGTTTAAGCTCTCTTTATTCAGTTCAATAATGTACTGCAATCTCAGTTTTTTAAGATCACCATCTACTGTATCAGGATGATATTTCCAACTCTCATACTTGTCTCAAAATGCAACTGGTAATTTGGCTTTGCTTTATCAGTTGTTTCATATGGGGAACTTAAAACTGTGCCGAAACTCGCAAACTCACTACAAATTGCTTTTACTTTGTTCTAAAGCAATTGCATATGGGTCTCAGAGACAGCGTGAATTTGCTAAATTCAAGACTTTCGTAGCTAGCATTAGTGAATCTAACAAGCTGCATTATTACCACTGGTTGTAGGACCTGCATGTCAGGAGTTAGTGGTCAAAGTTCAAAGTAGAGACAGCTATACATATGAGAAAGGAAATAATTTCATCCTGCTATCTCTTTATCAAAAATACAAGACTGCACAGAATGTGAAAAGAACAATGTGTAAAGCACATTCCTTCCTTAGAACAAACATAAGCCATTTTATCCTGGATTTTAATTATATCAGAGTTTGGCAAGCATGTTGCTTAATGTTTTATGCATCCATTTCGATGACCTGCTGAAATGGATTGCAACAAACAAAAAGTTCAATGCTGTATCTTGTAGACTTGCAGGCTATTTCCGGAATCAAAAATGTCATAGCCATTTCAATACGAAAGGGTCATTGACTTGTGTTGGTGATAGTTCCACACCAGAGCTATATTGAATCTCCCTACTCTTCTTCTGTACCCTGTAGTATTTTCTATTCATCAAGTGTTCCTGCATATCCTTTCAAACATTGCAATTCTCTTTGTTTCAACGGTCATTGTAGTCCTGTATCCCATATTCTAATAATAATGAAACTTTGCTTGAGATTATTATTCATATTATTTATTTAGCAGACTAGCACGTTTCTTTGGCCAGGCTTTCCATTTTAAAAGTCGGCATTGAGCAGCCAAGATATTTCCAGCTATATTTATTCCACATGTTGGCAGAAACAGACATGATCAGTTTATTATCTGAAAGACTGCAGGGAAAAAAAAACTTTTTGAAATAAATTCCATATAGAGGGACTGAGGAATATTGTTTACTGCAATGTGTCCACCATGACTAAATCATTTGTTGACACTAATTATGTGATAGTCTTACAAACAATGACCAGATAGGTAACTTATCTGTATACATGTTTCCAGTACTCCAGGACATTGTTAGTTAACTAAGTAAGACTACACAGTGTGTTTTAAAGGTAAATATCCATTTGCTGAATTGGGTAGCAGAAGACTTTCTGATGATTCATGTCTTTTTTTGTGATAGTATAGTTCAGCACAAATATTTGTTTCCACACTTCCCTTCTGGAACCCCTTTCTGGAATTCCGACTGGGAAAAAGCTCAGCTCTTAAGTACTTCAATGTTTATTACCTGCTCAACTCACTCTTGACATGAGTTAGTTTACTCTTAAAGAGACCTGCATTTCTAACATTGTCACAGGGATAAAATTGCTGAGAGGCATACATATTTTATGTAATTAAAAAAAATTAAACGAGTTTCACTAGGTGCTGGAGAATGTGATTTAACTAACATCCACATTATGATTAGTGTCCCAACCACTGGTAGGTTAATTATGGTAGAGCGGTTCATTTTTTCCCCCGAAATGCACATTAAGCCTTCTTTTCCAAACGTATTTATAAATTCCACTGGTTTGTCTTTAGAATGAACACTGTGTTGAGACACTGAGGTTGATTGAAACATTCAGAGCCTACTGAATACTGCAGAATTGGTGAGCTTCTCTTCCCTTCCCCCAACAAAAGAATCCCCCAAAATGCTTAGCAAATAGGAACAAACAAGTGCGTATGAGTTCGGAAGTATATGTGCCATAATTGTGTTTACTTACAGCAGGAGGTAGAGATGTTATTAGTTTATGCATTTCCATGTGGAAAAAAAAGAGAATTTGATCCATCATTAAGCAGCAGTGTGATGTGCCAGGCTAATGACAGTAATATCAGCATTTCAAACTAACAGTGAACAAAAGCAGCAACCTCCCACCCCAAGCTTGCATTAGCAGCTAGAGGTCTCATTTATACAAATATCTGTTCGAATCAAAATACAAAATATTACACTGACTGGTTCAGAAACATGACATACAATTGCAATGTGCCATCTTAAGAATCCCATCTGCACCATTTTTCCATAAAGTCTGCATGTGCTTGGAATTACCAGAACTAAACACAATCCTGTCACTGTCTGGCAGTTTATAATTTGAGTTATGACTTGGGAGGGACTGCATTTCAACCATGAGCAATTAGTGTCAATTTTAAGTTTAAATCAGCAGGAGTTTTGCACATTAGGCAGAGATGAACAACCAATAAAAATCTCCCACTTCGCAGGCTCAGACATATTAAAATCGAATTTAATCTACTTTGTACCTCTGAAATAGCAAAATATCCCAAGATGTTTCACAGAGACAGAAAGAATTTTACACTGAGTCTCACAAGATATTTGGACAGACTTGGTCAAAGAGGTAGGTTTAAAGATGAGAAAGATTGAGAGATTTGGACAAGAATTTACAAATTTAGGGACTAGGCATTTGAAGGCACAATGCGTAAAGTCAAATCAAGTAATTTTTCACCATATGACCACTTGCTGAAATTGTTTTACTTCTTCACATAAAATGTGGCCAGCAAGACTGACATAAGAAATATGATTCTTCCTCACCCAGTCTCACATTTGAATAACTGTTGTGAAATCGACTGCGAGTGCTCTTCATATGTTTAGGCATGTTTCATGGTGAGAAGATTTAAAGATCCTAATCATTTCCTCTTGCTGTATTACAGCAGGCACTGAACTTCAAACTTACTCCAGTGTTTGTAAAGTGTTTTAAGATGTTAGATGATGGTAAGCACTATATAAATCCAAATCTTTCTTTTCTTCTTGCTTTCTCAGTTATCTCAATTTGAACTAAGTGTTAACCCTCTGGGTGATCCCAAAAGTACAGCCAAAGTTGACAATATGTCACCTGACCCTCAGATGGTGAGTTTGTCACCCTCTGTCACTTTGGATGCTCATGGACGTGTTATTCCGGACTATACTGATTTCAAAGCTAGAAAGCTTTTTTTTGATGTTGGAGGATGTTTTGTAAACAAGAAAGAAAAAAGATATAGCACCTTTCATAATGTCAGGATGTGCTGAAAAGCACTTTGCAGACAATTAAGTACTTTTGATTCAGACAATTAAGATTTTTGCAGTCACTGTTATAATGTAGGAAATAAAGTAGTCAATTAATGCACAGCAAGGTTCCACAAACATCAATGATAGTGACCAGATAACCAATATTAGTGATGTTAGTTGAGGCAAAAATGGATCACTGGGAAAATTACCCAGCTCCTCTTCAAAATATCATTATGTTATCTTTCAAATCCATCTGAGAGAGTAGATGGAAGCCCAGTTTAATTTTTTATCCAAAAGACCGTACCTCCAAAAGTGCAGCGCTCTCTCAGTACTATGTTGGCACTGCGAGCCTAGATTAAATCAAGTGAAGATTGCACAGCCTATCTAACTTTGCTAATACTCTATTTGATCTGGAGCTGGAAGTTTGCCCCTTGGCAGCACCATAACCTGAGATCTGTGTCTTTTCAATATCATTCCTACCAAGACAATTCAATAAGGCAGTTTACTGATCCTTTATAACAAGTTTCGAGCGAGCATCATATCATTGAAACTCAAGTGACAACAGACAGCGAAGTAAATGGGTTATAGCAGAGATAGAAAAGTGAGAGGCTGGGATGGTCAACTGAAAATTTCAAAACTGAGATTGATAGGTTTTGTTCTGCTAGTAACTGAAGCTTATGGCCATCAAGACAGATAGATGAAGATAAGATAAAGGTCAGTCATGATCTAATTGAATGGTGGAACTGGTGTGAAGATCTGAATCTTACTCCTACTCTGATGTAAAACTCGCTGATAGAAGTCTACAATTTTCCTCTTGTGGTTTTCTACATCCTGCCAGGGTTATGATTGTACAGACACTTAACGTACTTCCTTCTTTTGTCCAAAAGACCATTCTACAAATCTGAGCGCTGAGATAGCAGGCCATACAACCTCTGTTTCATAACACAGCCACATTATGATATCCACAAACATACACTGCTAACAAAATCACATTGGAAACAGAGAGTACCGGCTGAATTCCCTCCATAAGTACATGAGCTTTGTGACTAACTGTACTATCTGGCTGCAACAACTTAACCGAGAACAGATCCTGCATAATTTTGCAACTAAATGTACTGGGCTACGTAGGAGCTGCATGGCACCATATGGCACACTTACCAACTGAAATAACTGGGGAAATGACAGACTAAATACGTTTAGTTTCTGCTGTACTGCTCTAGTTCTTCATCTAGAACATTCGAGCCTGTTGGTGAGTTGTGGCCGTGTTGATGCAACTTTTGGTGTCAAAAATTGGCAGGGTAATACTACAATTTTGAAGTAATTTTCCACTGATGTGCTTTGTTAGACTTCTTATTACTTCATATTTAAAATCATGAACAACAGAGTATATCCAAGAGTCTAGGCATATTGGACAACTCAGCTCTGTTCCAAACACAATGCCTTGCCTATTTCATTAAATAGTTAAAGAGAGGATTTACAATTACATAACATCTTTCATAAACACAGGAAGCCCAGAAGTGTTTTACGGTCAATTAAGTGGTTTTTTGAGGCACACTTTTGTAATGTAGGGGGAGGAGTACCATCTGATTTGCACAAAGCAACATCGCACAAACAGCAATCTGACAATGACTAAGTAACCTGCTTCTTAAATGATGTTGCCTGAGGGATAACTATTGTGCCAAGACATCAGCAAGAATTCTCCTGTTCTTTTTCATACTCTTAGGGAGAACTCCCTTGCTTTTCCTTCATTCTAAGTTACTTTATATCCACCTGAAAGACAGACAGGGGCTCAGTATATTGTCTTATACAAAATACAGCATTTCTGACAGTGCACCACTCCCAGTACCACACTGGGAGCATCAGACTAAATGACGTCTCTGCTTAGAAATGGGATTTGAACCCATGACTTTCCGGCAAGAGTGCTATCAATAAACCACTTGAACTGTGTAACATACTATATATGACCATCTGCATAACAATTCTTCTTCCTCCACCCACATCCCCTTCACCCCCCAACATCAACACTGAGTTCCCAATTTCCAGGTACATCCTGTTGCTGGAATGGTAATATAAATGGTTCTTGATCCTTGTTATTTTATCCCACATTTGCTTAACCAATACAGAAATTCTACTGCTAGACAAGTCGGTCTATAATTTGTCAGGTCATCACATAGTAAGTACATGTTGGCAGATGCTCAATTATTTCAATTGAGAGAAGAGTAGGATTAAAAGTCTTGCATTTGCATTAGCATCTCTGAAAAGCATCTCAAAGCACTTCAATGTTGTTACTTTTTAAATACAGTAATGGTTATACATTCAAACTACATTCTGCTAAATTATAAATTATTTTAAATGTCACAAATCACGTCACCTTTTTCTCTGCATCTGGGAATTGACTTTTTGTATAGAGTTTTCCTCAACTTGACATCTAGCAAAGATGTGGCTAAAACCACTGCACCATTAATGATTTTAGTCAACTGGGTTTTGACAAGATTGTAGCAGGTGAAATTCCATACAAAATGATTGTTCTCAGAGTGCTTATGAGCAGCAATTTGAAATCAGTAGAAACAAAAAAAAGAAAGTAGGCCAATCTCCCCCACCCTACCTATTCTGTCTAAATTAAATACAACAAAAAAAAGCAATATGAAACAGTTTCAAGATACATATGGCTTACTTTAATAAAATATGATGCAGTTGATGCTCTTTCCCTTTAAAAATTAACATTCAAGACAGACAAGAGTCCTTTCAGGAAAGTATTAAATTTGCTTTGGCTGTCATCTCAACATCTTTCATACACAGATTAAGCATGCCTGTTCTGGAAACAAATATGAAGGAAATCTACAAAACAGAAAGGTTTGCATTCATAAAAATACTTCCTTGACCTCAGAATATCCCTAACTGCCATATGACCAACAAAGTGATTCTGAAGTACAGTCTTTGTGATAATACAGGAAATATATCAATTTGTGAACAGTATACTCCCACAAACAGAGATAATGATCAGATAATCTGTTTTTAGTGATGTATGTAGAAGGATAAATACTGCTCAGAGCACTGGAACAAATGACTCTTCTTCAAAATGTACCATAAGATACTCCCATCTGAGGAGGCAGATGTGGACTTAGAGGTTTACAGCATGGAAACAGGTCCTTCGGCCCAACTTATCCATGCCACCCAAATTTTTATTCGTGAGTTAATCTCAATTGTCCACATTTGGCTCAAATCTCTTTAGCCCAAATCCCTCTATCATTTTACATCTTACCCATGTAAGTATCTAAATGCTTTTTAAAAGACAAAATTGTACCCTCCTCTACTACTGTCTCTGTCAGCTCATTCCAGACAGTCACCACCCTCTATGTTAAAAAGTTGACCCTCTGGACCCTTATGCATCTCTCTCCTCTCACCTTAAATTTATGCTGTTTAGTTTTAGACACCCCTATCTTTGGGAAAAGATGTTGACTATCTACCTGATCTATGCCCCTCATTATTTTATAGGCCTGGCTTATAGTTCAGAATCAAATGGCACAGAGAAGGATATTTGCCTACTGTGTTTGGAAAAGCTACTAATTAATCCCATTTGCCTGCTCTTTCCCCAAAGCCCTGTAATTTTTTTTCCTTTTGGAGATACAATTCCCTTTTTAAAGTTACTATTTAAACCACTTCTACCACTCTTTCTGACAGTGCATTTCAGATTACAGCAATTTGCTGCTGAAACTATTTTGGGTCAAGCATTTTAAATCCACATCAACTAGAAAATTAAATTCGAAGGATAATAGATAATACTTGAAAAAGGTGGGAAAATAATTCGGTACTACTATTATCTTACCAAAACAACTACAAACACAGCCATCAGATAGCACTGAAAAAGTTGATACGTATAAATTAAAAACACATCAATTATTCATCTGCATAAAGTGGTTCAACTGTTGTCCAATAACTGTGTCCAAGAATAGATGAACTCTGAGCCCCATCTATAGGTCAAGTCAGTACTCTGCTGTTTGAACAGATAGTTTCATAATTGTAAATAAAAACACCTAGAAATCCTGCACAGTGCTTTATACTATTATATCCAAGGAGTAGATTCTTTATGTCCAAACAATCTTTAAAAAAACTACTCCCAATTATCAGGAATATCTGGATTGGAATATTAGAAGTAGAAGCAGGAACCATTCAATACAATCATGGTTGATCTTGGGCCTCAACTCCATTCTCCTGCCCACTCCCTATATTCCTTGATCTCCTGAGAGATTTAAATATATTTAACAAAGGCATGTCAACAATCATCTGGAGGAAAGAATTCCGAAAGATTCACTACTCTTTGAATAAAGAGGTTAATCCTCATCTCAGTCCTAAATTAACAGTTACAAACCAGAAATTCATCAATATGAACGTCAACCAGTTTAATCGTTCTTGATATTGTGACCCTGTAAATAAACTATGATTTTAACTCCTTGGTTTGTTTTCTTCCGGAGAAAGGCATCAACATGCAGATTTTCACCTGGCAATTGTAATTATTAAAAATACTGCAACCATGTGCGTGTTTTACCAAACTGCACCAATATATGCATGTGAATTTTTGCTTAGCAAACTCAAAATTCCCAAAGGCTTTGAAGCCTCCATTTAATAGAAACACTGTGTGGATCTTGTAATGCTGGCCTCATCTACATACATGAACAAGCAACTCAATGTTTCACTTACTTAATATGAATTATGGACATGAGCTCCAAATGAAATCAGAGACTCTGAAAAATTGATTAATTGGTTAAATTTTCAATGACTCAGAGATAAACAGAATGGATGTGCAGTAAGAGGCTGTGGTTTCTGACCATAACAATCTGTCAAGACGCTCAGCTATTTAAACATGCCTCCATCTCCAGAGACTGATGGGCACTTGAAGCAAAAGCAAAGCCATCCATTTTGTCAGCCTCCTTTTTTTGCTATGCAAGGTTTAAAATAGATGTATATAATTAACTGAATACTAAAGCGCAGGTCACTGCAGATACAAATCTGAGTGCTGCTATTTGCTGACTACCAGAATCCAGCCATCAATTCACACATTAATAAATTACTATACACCACAAGCCCACTGAATTAACATCTTAAATCAACAGTGTTGCCCTCAGCAATGTGTGGCTCACTAAGAATTTTCTCTCTAACACTGATCTATTACATTAAAGTAAAAGTGGTTTTAAAAAATCATCCAGGAGCAAAGTGAAATTGCATTGCCCAAGCTGGCTGATTGTGTTTTTGATAAATTTTATTATCATTCATTTGCTTTTCCTTTCTGACAAAATGAAATAATCTCAGACAGAAACGTTTGTTAAGACCAGGTGTCCATGACTGTGTGCACTTTAATAGTTAGTAGCTGCTTTGAAATTCTAGTCTTATCTCAATTTAAGTTCTATGCATCAATTGTGTAACAGGTAGCAGAGCTATGAAACCTTTGAAATAAAGGTGCTGATGACTTCAATATATCATTTCTACACTGTTCCCATCAAGGGAAAAATCATGAGTGACTCAAACAACTGCAGAGCCATTCCTATTTATTAATTTTTCTGCTCACTGACAGTGTTCACTCCTGTGTAACCAAACAAAATTCAATCCAATTTTTTGAAAGTATTTTTTTGGGTTTCACTTCAATAGGGCTGGTTTTCTCTCTCCCTTTTTGTGAAATCAATACACAAAGGTAAGTCTAGTTTAGTAAAGAGTTAATGAGAACACTGCTTACTATCAACAGTTTCTAGTTGAGGAAATATTTTCAATAATTTTTTTGTTAATAAATTATTCCACTGTCGAGGTGCCACTCTGTGGAAATTGTTAGTATATTTAAATATGCTAGTCTCTTCTTTCTATCCCAACTTATCTTCATCAGTTCTATAAAACCGGGCTCTCCAATAAGACTACTATTTCTGTTGGAGGGCTTTACGTGACTAACCTATTTTTCTCTTGGAGATACTGTTTTTCTGTTCTATTTTGGATTTTCAAATTTGAGATATAAATTGTCAATGTTAAAATTTTTCTGATCACATTAAATGTTTTTAATGTCTCCATTGGCTGAAACTAATGTAAACAAACTAATGGGCCAGCTCCCACACTGGCATTCCCTAACACAGTTGTTTATACAACTAAGAATGAACCAATTTCCATCAGCAATGTACTAACGAAACCTTGGAGTTCTCATGCATGAGTTGCTGAAAGTAAGCACGTAGTTACAGCAGGCAGTAAAGAAGGCAAATGGTATGTTGGCCTTCACAGCAAGAGGAATTGAATATAGATACAGGGATGTTTTGCTCCAAATGCATAGGGCATATTGAAGTATTGTGTGCAGTTTTGGTGTCCTTATCTGAGGAAGGATGTCCTTGTTATAAAGGGAGTATAGTGAAGGTTTACCAGGCTGATTCTTGGGATGGCAGGTCTGTCATCTCAGAAGAGAGTAAGTCGGTTATGATTATATTCATTGGAGTTTAGAAGGATGAGAGGGGATTCTAACACAGTTAGACAGGATGGATTCAGGAAGAATGTTCCCAATGGTGGTAGTAGTGGGGGACGGGGGATTGTCATCTAGAAATAGGGGTCATAGTTTGAGAAGGGGCAAACCTTTCAGAACTGAGGCTACCAGAACTTTCTTTACCGAGAGGGTGGTGAACGTGTGGAATTCATCCCACTGAATGTAGTTGAGGCCAAAATGTTGTCTAATTTCAAGAAGAAATTAGGGGCTTTGGGTTAAAGGAATGAAGGAATATTGGAGGAAAGGGGATCAGGATATTGAATTTGATGATCAGCCATGATCAAAATGAACGATGGAGCAGGCTTGAAGGGCCAAATGACTTACTCTTGCTTCTAGTTTCTATGCTACTAACCCTATGAGCAGTGGTGAACACACCCATGATATCAATTGACTCAAGCTCCCCATCTTCTGTTGTTAATGACTCTTGAGATGACTGATCTACCAGTTCAACCAATGTTGTCAGATTGTCCAGAATTCCAGTAAATTGTAATTGCACAATGTTAGAGGGGAGTTTTCACAGTATTCAGCACAATACCCCTTTCAAATTCAATTTCAGCTTACAGTCCCTATGTTGGGCTGTGTAATTTGTTTGTGTATAAATGTGAAAATCTTCGATGATGATGAATGCATTTTAACAATATTTCCTATCTCTCCTTGTGTTTGTCACATTTTAAAATCCTTTGAGGAATATAGTCAATTTTCTGACCTAAATCTCTAAAATAATATAATCAGAGCTGTTCACAACACAATTTTATTCAATTGGCTTATCAAAAGAGACTTGCATTTATATTTAGTGCCTTCCCTTGCCTCAGGATTTCCCAAAAGCAACTAGCAGGCAATTAAGTGCATTTCAAGTGTAGCTGCTGCCATAACGTAGAAAACATGGCTGTTAATTTGCACACAGCAAAATACCACAAACAGTAATGAAGTTATGACCAGATAATGTGCTTCTGTGATGTTTCTAAAGTATAAAAATGGGCTCGGACATAAAGGAGAATTCCTTTATGTTCTTCAAAATAGTGCAATGTGATCTGTTAGGTCCATCTAAGGGAACACACAAGGTCTCTGTTTAAAACCTCTCCCAAAAGTAACTGAAGTTAGTTAGATTACATGCTCAAAGCTTTGGAATCTGGCTTGAAAGGACAACAGTCAAACTTGGGGCAGGGCCCAGGAAATGGAGGTGCAGATGGTGCCAAAAGGTGGCACCTGGGGCAAGGAGATTCCTGAACTTGGTGTTATAAACAGAGTTTCTCATCGTCCTGATCGAGCAGCCAGAGCCACAGGCCAGCTTAAAAAAAAATCAGAACCGGAGAGTTCCAATCTTTCTAAAAATGGTCTGTCAATATCATGTTATTTTCACTGAGTTGCAGTGCACTGCAGCTTCGAGCCCTTGAACAGTTTCGTGGATCTGATTTTTTCCTACAAGAAAACCAAAACTGCCCAAAGGTCAATAGCAGCACCGTAACTGTCAAGAGAGTGTTCTAACTTGAAAATCATAATTGAATTACTGCAATTTTAGAACCAATTGGATGCTCTGTGTTTGTGCGTGTGCGCACGTGCATTTGTGGGTGTCTGTTGGAAAGGTGCATTAGAGAGGTAAAGAGATTTGGGGATAGGTTAGAGGGAAGGTTATGGTGGGCATGTGTTTGAGTGAGAATGGGAGGTGGGAGAGGTTGTTGGATGGTGATTAGCTCCAGATTTGAACTGTTTTGTAAATGTAGTGATTTCTTTGAAGCCTCTTTCCTAACATTAGCTGATTGCTGTGATTAACTATCCCCAGAGAACTAGCATTGGCTCTTGGACTTCACAACTGACATCATCACATGTTTTATTTCAGTCCAGTTATACAGCACTTTTCGTGATGCCCTAAAGCGATTTAAAGTATTTTTGAGTTATAACCACTGTAGTAATGCAGCAATGTTACCACATGGCAGAGTGGCTCAAGGTGCCAAACAGTCGACTCCTGCTCATGTGTGTGTTATCCTGAAATGGATAAAATGATAGCCTTTATCATCCACAATTATTTCAAGAGTGGAGGGTAGAATTATAGCTGGAATTCTGTTTATTTTGTTGCTAATTAAAGTGTACTGGAATGAACTTTACAGATGAGATTGCCAGGACAGAAGTGCACAATGGACTCAATGAAATAGTAGTCTTTGTTACATTGCACAAAACTCTGAAGTCTTTTCCATTTACTTCTCATCCTTTAGTTGACTTTTCTATATTCCACTCTATCTTGGTGTCTTTTATGTTTTGAGGAATTGAAATATCATGATGAAGTTGTGGTGCATGATAGGTATTGGAAGTATATTGCAGTCAAAAGCAACAACCAGCAGAGTCTTCCAACTTGCTGATCAAGAAAATACAGCATAATTGTGAGCTGTTCAGCTTTTTCATCAATTGTGTGCACAAGGCTCCAATACTTCTCATTGACAGTGATGACCTATGATGTTCAATTAATCCACTTTGTGGTTCAGGAGTCATCTGATCATTCTAATTTGAGATTTTTTTAATGAAATAATTATATTAAACAATATCATACACCCAGGCAAATGAAAGTCTTCATCCACTTTGGGTTAATGGAAAGATCTTCTGTAATTTATCTAGGTTGAAAATGTTGATTCTTACCCCAAAAATCTAAATTTGTTCCTATCATGCCTATATGGTATCATGTTAATGGGAGCTGAGGCAGTCACTGAAATCAGTGTTAAAACTGTGTAGTGTTATAAATAATTAATAGGATATTTTCCTGTCAAATTAATAATATTGCACAGTACTGTTAAAGTAAAATTTGTACTTTCTGATCTGTTCAATACCCATACTGGGATCATCTATAGGGCTCACACAAACTAACACTGCATTATTCATTGCTGCTCTCAACATTAATGACTCATCCTGTACGTGTATACATAAATGCCAACAATATTGGGGTGGGGGGGCCATGCAGAAATAAGGGCCTGGAAACAGGAGAAACACCGGGGCCCATGATTTCCCTCCCTGACGACTGCTGATTGTAAAAACATGTAAAAGAAAATTTTCACCTGGCTTCTATTAAGAACACTCATTTGATTGCAATAGTGGGGAATTTTCCAACAAGCATACCATAATTTGATTCACAAACTTTCTTGAGATAAAACTTTGACAACTACTTATGGGGAAAAAGATCTTCACTCTTTCCTCCCACTCCAAAAAGGTTGTGTAGAAAACATAAAGACCTTGATTTACTATTTAAAAAGAAGGGCTTGCACTGACATATTTCCTTCCATGAATCCAGGATGCCCTACAACCAATTAAGTGTTTTTTTTTTCCAAGTGTTGCACTGTTTTATTCATTCCTGGGACAAGGACATTACTGGCTGGCTCGCATTTGTTGCCTATTCCTAGTGGTCCCCCGAGGGCAACTGAGAGTCAACCACACTGCAGTGGCTCTGGAGTCACACGTAGGACAGACAGGGTAAAGATGGCAGATTTCCCTCCCAAAAGGACATCAGTGAACCAAATGGGTTTTTCCGACAATCAACAATGATTCTTAATTCCAGATTTTTTTTTTTAAATTCAAATTCCACCAGTGGCTGGATTCAAATCCAAGTCCCAGAACATTAACTGAGTTCCTGGATTAACAGTCTAGCGATACCACCAGTACGCCATTGCCTCCCCTGTTGCAATGCAAGATAATAGATCAATTTAAGCCTAAAGCTTGTTTCATCTTATTTAAGAACAGAGCAAAGCTATAAGACAAGCTTGGATAGAGGAGACTCTATGCATGCTCCTATTTCTTATGACATGTTATGTTTGCTGCATTAATTAAAGTATCAATCAATTGAAAAGATTACTTAAATATAATAGATAAGATTCCTCATTTTCAAGCAAACTGGACATTCCATGTCAGCATAAAGAAAGCAGTAGGTTATTTCAATGTCACATTTCAACCAATTCGTTTCACTTGATTCAAAACTAAAATCAGAAGGTTTCCTGCTATTTGTTGCATTGTCATGATGGATATAAGCAAGCTCTTAGGCAGATAACGATATGTGAATGAACCAATTTTGCATAAATATGCTCACATACAGTTGGTTGACGATAAGTCAAGAATGTTGCATCAATCAGGACACAAAAAAAATGATAAACGAGGAAAGAAAAGTGAGATGAAAACAGGGTTACATGGGACATAAAAAGAATGGCACAGGCCATTTGAATTCCAATGGCCTGCTCCTGTGTTGTAAATTCTATGTAATTTTTTTATTTTTCATAAAGTACTTTGGCAAACAAAGTCTGAAACCAGGTGCCTGAATTTGAACAACCAAGGCAGGCTGCCTGATTTAATTAGAAGATGGTTAGTTGCACTGAATGTAACAGAGAGATAACGTGGAAGGTTGCACCCTGCAAATTGAATTGCCTTATCCATTGTTTCCAAAGTCCTTTCTTTTACTCAATATGCTCACTCATGTTGTTTTTCCTTACTGAAGGCAAAATGAATATTGATTTTCTTTTACCAAACTAAGCAGTAAGCACAAGAGTAGCTCTAATTGAAGAGAACCTGAAGCAGCTGAGAGACAACAAAAAAACTGGAAATACATAATATATAACAGAGAATAGCAATATGCTTTTCATTCCTTTCCCTGCGTAAGTAATTAACAATTTTCATCATCGTTTGCTCTCCTCATCCTACTCATTTTCCAGAAGGAAGCGTCCAGCTACAAATAAAGCCCTCAAGAGGACAGGGCTCTTAAATTTCTTCTCAACCTCCAGAAGTAATCAAGCTATTAATCCAATTTACCACCTGTGCTATTTCACACTGAGTCATTCATTGTTGTTGCACCAAAGGAATTACTGTAGAAGAAATTGGTCATTTGTCTCAAACCCTCATTTTAAAATCTCTAATCTAAGATTTTAACCACACATTTATACAAGGTCTACTTTTCAGATGGAAGTTATCCTACTGATTCATTGTTCTATGGAAGGGTGGGGCAAAGGAGAGATGAAATTTCAATGATCTTGTCTTATTGAATTTCTCATTTGACTTTCCTCATTTCAATCACCTGCAACATGGATGTTAAGCCCTTCATCAAAAACCTAATTCATTCAATACAATAAAATGCATCGCTATGACTTCTTTATGGAATTATAGGATATTGATTTGAAATCAATAATTTCCCAAAAATTGTTCGAAGCCAGTTAATTTGGATTCTTGGCATACCTAATCTCAGTCACGTTGTTGTGCTGGGACCGGAATCACTCTATACGTTATCAATTAAACTCAGATGGATCATCTACTGTGGTAAATCTTTGTACTTAACCAGTGAGTGGGAGAGGTCAACTTGTGACATTCTTGCATTTCATGGCGCATTCAGTACCTCATTCTTGCACTGCTTTATCGCTCACCCATACTTTGGCAAATCAGATCACATGGCTGTGCTCCTACTCACAGCTTATAAGCAAAAACTGAAACAGGAGAATCCATCAAAGCAAATCATGCAATGTTGGTCTAAGGAACTGGTGATCTCCAGTGGAGCTGCTTGGAGTCAGTGGACTTGTCAGTATTTAAAAACTCCGAGACCAGCCTGAATGAGTACGCCATTACAATAACTGACTTTATTAGTGCATGTGTAGACCCCAACCACAAACCATGGATGAACAGGGATATTGACTACTTGCTGAAGTCCAAGTCTGACACATTCAAGTCAAGCAACATTGTATCTTTCTTGTATAGTCAATCTAAGGAGATCCATTAAAGATGCCAAAAGACAGTACCGGACCAAGCTAGAGTCCGAGGCTAGCCACACTGACCCCAGCAAGACAATAACAGGTGACAAGATGAAGGCATGTAAAACCGCTGGCTCCAACACACCACTTCCAGATGAGTTCAATGCATTCTACATCCATTTTGAGCAAGCGGTCAGCGAAAGCATGCTCTCCACTGTATTTGGAGAATACACTGGAAGAAACTGTATTTGGGGTCACCAATTCAGATATCAGAGTAGCTTTCTTGAAGGTCAAGCCGCAGAAAGAGACTGGCCAGATGGGGTATCTGGACGAGCACTCAGATCCTGCATAGATCAGCTGGCGGGGGGTATTCACAGACATCTTCAATTTCTCTTTACAACAATCTGAGGTCCCTATCTGCTTCTAAATGATGACCAATAGCCCAGTACCCAAGAAAAACCAAGCAATGTGCCTTACTGGCTATCGGCTGGTGGCTCTGACATCCATCATTATGAAGTGCTTTGAAAGACTGATCATGGCATGAATCAATTTCAGCCTCCTGGAGTACTTGGATCCATGACAGTTTGTTTACCACTGCAACAGGTCCACAGCAGATAGCATCTCACTGGCCCTGCACTCAACCCTGGAACACGTAGATAACAAAGATACCCATGTCAGACTGCGATTTATGGACTATAGCTCAGCCTTCAACACCATTACTCCCAAGAAATTCATCTCCAAACTCCGTGGCCTGGGCCTCAGCACCTCACTCTGCAACTAGATTCTGAACTTTCTAACTCACAGACCACAATCAGTAAGGATAGGCAAAAGCACATCCTCCACAATCATCCTCAACATTGATGCCCCACAAAGCTGTATTCTCAGGTTCCTACTAGATTCCTTATACACCTATAATCATGTGGCCAAATTCCCATCCAATTTGATTTTCAAGTTTTCTGACAACACCACTGTAGTAGATCGGATCTCAAACAATGATGAGGCAGAGGACAGGAATGGGATAGAGAATCTGGTGAACAATAATCTCTCCCTCAATGTCAACAAAATGAAGGAGGTTGTCTTTGGCTTCACGAAGTGCAAAGGAGAACGTGCCTGTCTACATCAATGGGGACGAAGTAGAAAGGGTTGAGAGCTTCAAGTTTTTAAGAGTCCCGATCGCCAGTAACCTGCCCTGGTTCCCCCATGCCAATACTATATTTAAGAAAACCCACTAATACCTCTTCTTTCTCAGATTAAGGAAATTTGGCATGTCAGCTACGACTCTCACCAACTTTTACATATGCACCATAGAAAGCATTCTTTTTGGTTGTATCATAGCTTGGTATGGCTCCTGTTCTGCCAAGACCACAAGAAACATGAATGTAGCCCAATCCATCTCACAAACCAGCCTCCCATCCACTGACTATCTACATTTCCCCTTGCCTCGGCAAAGCAGCCAGCATAATTAAAGACTCCATACACGCCAGACATTCTCTGTTCCATTGGGAAAAAGATACAAAAGTTTGTGGCCACATACCAATCGACTCAAGAATAGTTTCTTCCCTGTTGCTGTCAGACTTTTGAATGGACTTACCTTGCATTAAGTTGATCTTTTTTCTACACCCTAGCAATGACTGTAACACTACATTCTGCACTCTCTCATTTCCTTCTCTATGAATGATATACTTTGTGTAGCACAGAAGAAACAATACTTTTCATTGTATGTCAATACATGTAACAATAATAGATCAAATCAAATCATCAAACAATTAGCCCAAAAGCATGTGGTGTGCAGAACCTGAAGAGCAGGAGAAATAAAGAAGGGATACAAGAAAGAAAATTTGGCATTTTTAGTACATTTATTTAGTATTTAGCAAGAAAACTTTCTCCATCTCTCCAGAAGACAACTGATATCCTACTGCAGTCAGGAGTCATTCCATTCATTTGAAAACATGATTCACACATCTAATTTAAAGTGCAAACTGCCAACACATATTTGAATAATAGCACCTTCCAGTAGATGTAAAGGTTGCTCTTGACTGGTCAGCAGTTAAAGCAATGATTTATAAAATACTATTTTTAGTGAACGTGTCGCAAAACTGTTTTAATTGCAATTTCGACAAAGTCTTGCATTTGGATCGTCATCAGGCAAATTACAGAAATACATAAATCTATATATCAAGCCTGCCTACAGTCCTACTGCAATATATTGTAATAGCTGAACATTTAGTTATACACCTCTCTGCTGCCCTCTTTGTTGGGAAGGCATAAATAAAATTGTACAATCATGGCTGCTTGCAACCGAGCACTTGTTAGTTTTAGTGAAGCACACAAGAGAAAACTGGTGACAAGGATAGGGGAACTCTATTTTACTCTTCCTTTGAGAAGTTAAGAACTGAAGAAAATTGTGACATTTTTAGGAACTTCAAGTTGATTCTGAGGAAGCTTAAATGATTTGAAAGGTTGCTGTCTAAGTGCATATGGAATTCAGACACACAGCACGTACAGCATAGTGTAATTATGAATGAAGATCACACAGTTGGCTGAAAGTGAATAGAATAGATGATAAAATAAATATTTTCCTCATCACGATGGAGCCTTATTAAAGGCATTTTGATTTATTATAGTCACATATATAGTATACAGTGAAAAGTATTGTTTCTTGCACACTATAGAAAGCATGCCATACAGACAGAAGAAAAGAGAGTGGAGACTGTAGTGTTACAGTCATAGCTAGGGCGTAGAGAAAGTTCAACTTAATGTGAGGTAGGTCTATTGAAAAGCCTCATGGCAGCAGGGAAGAAGTTTTTTTGAAGTTGGATGGTACGTGATCTCAGACTTCTGTAATGGAAGAAGTTGGAAAAGAGTATGTCTGGAGTACGTGGGGTCCTTGATTATGCTGGCTGCTTTTCTGTGGCAGCCATAAGTGTAGACAACATCAATGGATGGGAGGCTAGTTTGAATCAATGCCACAGTCCCAACTATTAAGTGGAGTTGGTAGCCAAAGTCCTCAGAGATGTTGAGAGAGCAGTCAAGTTGATGGAAATGGAAGGAAATACCCAGACAGAAAGAAAAGGAAGCCAGATAGATAAATCCAAAGTATGCAGAAAAAGGAATAACTTGATTTTTTTCATTATTTCTTGTCAAATCATGACATTTGTTAAACTCGTACTGCTGTTAAGAAAGAATTTTGCATGCAAATTAGTCTGTTGATATAGGTCATGTTTTGGTTTATTTCCAGTAGAAACTAATAAGTAACCTAACCTGTTAAATTTCAGGTATTTTCAATGTTGGTTTAGTCATACTGTGTTCTGGGAAATTATATACATTTAGCATTTTAACATACAAATCTTTTTAAATGGAGAGAATTGTAAAATGTTGGAATAGCCACATCTTTTGTCATCCTGCCCTTTCTGTTGGGGAGGCATAAAGAAACCTGTTCAATAATGGGTCCCTGCAGAAGAGCATGTGTTAGTACACAACAATTTCTTTCTCTAACATCAAGACTGATATAAATCACATGGTTGTCCAAGTTATTGGAACTCTCCATTTCACTTCAGAATATACCAAAAATAATATTTCTCCAGTAAATTGCAATGAGTGGAAGACAGATACATAGTACAAATTGTATGTGTAGCTATCAATCTCAGTCACTTACAGCAGTGTGCACTATCCAATCACTTTGATCCTGCCTGGGACCTACATCATCAATATATACAGCTCTCTGTTCCCACCCTTCCAACCTAAATAAAAATTAATGTAAAACTGTTGTTAGGGCCTATCAATTTACCATTCCTATTAAATAATTATAGTAGATTCTCCCTCAACCCCACCCAACTATGTTTACCTCTGAGCTTTATTAGATCCCATTGCATTTATTTTTAAAGATTCATTAGATTATCCAGTCATGTTTAAACTTAAGCTGCTGTCAAAACATAGTCATAAACCTTTGATAGTAACACTAAACAGGATCAGTTCATGTTCCTTAATGAAAATCTAGCGTTAAAAAAAAAACTTATTTTACTTTTTCTCGTAATATTAGAAAATGACAACAAAAATTCCACAGTATGTGAATTATTCAAACAAAGTTCATTTGAACTCCTGTGTAGATGCTGACAAACAAAAGAAATATGTGCAACTATTTGCTGAACTGAAGCAGCTTGACTTGTCAAGCAGTTTGTGAGAGGCCTTCCTCAATGAACTGTCCTGAAGTCTGCAGCCAGTTTATGGCAATAATCGTAATCAATGACACTGTCCTTCCTGTGTAAATTGAGGTGGATTGGGGCTACAGAATGTGCAATGCCTATCTAATTCCTTTCTCCCACTGAAAGAAGCAGGTGGCATATATCCAAATATCCTACCCTAAACTCCCAACGCCAAGATTATTCACAGTCAATTTGTCCCACTGAATCACACTTCAGTTCCCTGCCTAATAATCACCTTTTATCAGCTTTGCTGCACAAATAATTTCAGATAGCACATTAATCAGATAACAGATTCCAACAAAGCATACAATAAGCATGGCAATATGCATGTAATTAACTAGTCAGAAGGGCTCAGCAATAAAAAATGACAATTTTACATAATTTGGTTAAAACTCAAAGTAAATTTAATGCACTTTTTGGGGCTGCAGCATAATCAAATATTAATTTAGAGCTGGCCATGGGCTTCGATGGAAAAAAAAGTGTCAATTTGCAATGATTCTCATAGTAGGGAAGCGGCTAGTTCATTCTCACTCAATTTAATTGCACTAATCACATTATTCACAACATGCTGGATGAAAGCGCGGCCTTGTGAAAAGCAGCAGCCCCTAATTAGGTTAATCATTCTCAATCTGCAAGAAATCAAACACCAATTGAATTAGCTTGTGATTTAAAAGAAGCCTGTAGTTTTGTTAGACAGTTCAAGGTTTATTTGTGTTACTCAGTGAAATAATTCCCTGACATATCAGTGTTTAGTAGCATGTTGTAATAAAAAAAAGGATCTCCATCTACGTTTCCTAAAAAGATAGACTTCAACAAGCATCACCATTTCCATCACATGTCACATTGTTGCCTGTCTAAAAGGCATTGATACAGGGAGCAGTCAATGCTGGCCTAGGTTCCAGGAAAGAAGCAGTGTGTTCAAATTGTAACCAGGGAATAGTAAAGTGCATGAGCTAGCATTCCAGGAGCATTCAGTGAAAGAGAGATAGAATCAGAGCACTTAAGTGGAATTATGAGCGGGTTTGGAATGAAGATAGATGCCAGGAACAGGTTTCTTGATGTAGGGTTGCCAAGTCTTCAGGATTGTTATTGAGATCCCAGGAATTGAAGGTTCAAACAGTGAAAAAGTCACAGAATTATTAGGGGAGGAGGGGACTATGGGGCTCATTGTATATGTACTGGCTCTCCAATTCAGCAATTCACTTAATGTCATATCCTCAGTGCCATTCTTCTGCCTTGTCCCCTCAGAAGGTACTGACTGTTGTAGTTCTCCGAGCCCTGCCTCTTCACCTAGGCTCACACATGCAAAATGGTTCCCTTCATGTATAATCCCATATATAATCTTTCTAATTACTATGTTAATTTCTATGGTCTATTTGTGAACAATGGCTAATAATCATTATCTCCATGCTAACTTTGTGTTCCTCATGACTATATACAAATCTGTCTGATCATAGGAGATAGGAGCAGGTGTAGGCCTTTCAGCTGCATCTATATGCCCCATTCAAATGATTGCCTGCCTCAAAGCATTTCTTCCCCATTTCATTTAATGTCATTAGTATCTCTACTTGAGCATACTCAATGACCGAACTTGCAAGGCTTCTGGTGTATAGAATTCCATGTACTTACTGTTGTCCAAGTGAAGAAGTTCCTTTTCATCTTAACTTTAAGTGCTTCGTCCCTTATTCTGAAACTGACCCCAATCACATACACCAGTTTAAATCTCTTTGTTGGCTTTGTATCTTTCCCACAGCTTGCATTCCCATCTAGCTTTGTATTGTCAGCAACTTAAATACATTACTCTCTGTCACTTTGTATAATTCAATAAATGGATTGCAGAGGTCCCTTTGCAGCATAGCATGTATCACAATCCACCAATTTGAAAAAAACCTCATTTATCCCCACATTTTGTTTTCAATCTGCTAATATATTACACCCAGCATCATAAGCACTTATCTTGCTTGTTTGCATGTGGCATATTATTGAATGGCTTTTTAGAAATCCAATTATATTATATTGATTGGTTACCCTGTGTCCTACTGATTACATCCTCTGAAAAACTTATAAATTTGTAAAATCATGTGATTTTGAATGATAACTGATTTTCGAACTACATTGTTAAAACAATCTTAATTGATTCCAGCATTTTCTCGACAATCAATGTCAAGCTGATCCAATTTTCTCTTCTTGTTCTTTCTCGAATAGTGGTGTAACATTAGCTAACTTCAAATGCATTGGGAGCATAGGATCCCCACACTGCAGAAAGAGACATCATGTGTGCACTGACTTTCCAAGACAGCATCCCACCCAGGCAATTCCCTCTGCCCATAACCATGCACACTTATCATGGCTAATCCACCTAACCTATGAATCTTTGGACACCAAGGACAACTTAGCACAGCCAATTCACCTAATCTGCACTTCTGTGGGACTATCTTAGAACATCGAGAATTTTGGAAAATCATAAGTGTATCCCGTCTCTAGCTACCTCTTAAGAAAAATAGGATGCCAGAAAACAAGATAATTACATCACAATGATGTGATTTGTGCATGTGTAATATTAATCTTCAATTTCATCAGCTGATCAAATGTGTATTGAACTGTTTAAAAAGGATTTTTAAAAAGCAAGCAAACAGACTGACTTATGATGGCTGTCACAAGCCACTTGTCACTTGGTATTAAAAACTGACCAGTTTCTGATAGGTTCCAATGTAAATTACAATTAAGACACAGTAAGGCAACCTCCTATGGAATTGCACACCTGCTGCTGTCAAGAACTATTTCAAAAGATTCACTGAAAGATTTACTTGACCTACTTCTCAAGCGGTGGCAATGTCTACTGGGCAATAGAAGATGTTCTTCCAATCCCATTAAGATGGAAGATGGATCATTCAGGATCTAAAGGCTTTGTAACATTACAGAACTGATTCACCTAGATCATAAAGCAATAGCTTCTGTCTAAATATGAGCTAATCAATTATCTTCTGAAATTACTATGGGGAGAAAGGTTTTATGACTAGAATCACATTTTTTAATGTCCTTTAACGCAACACCAAGCCGTTAAACATAGGCCTGGAAGAAAGTTGTTGATTGTTATTGATCAATCTCTCCCTTGCTCAAGGATCTATCACTATTATTGTTTAAAATCCAGCAAAGAGATCGAGAACTTTCATAAAATCCATTGATCCTACAGTGCAGGAGGCCATTTGACCCATCAAGTCTCCGAAAATGTATCTTACCCAGGCCCACCTGTCTTTCCCCCATCCTATTTATAGTTAATCCACCTAACTCTCACATCTTTTGGATATAAGGTGCAATTTAGCATGATCTACCCACCTAACCTGCACATCTTTGGATACGGTAGGAAACAGAACACTCAAAAGGAAACTCATGCAGACATGGGAGGAATGCACAGTCATTCAAGGCTGGAATCAAATCCAGGTCCCTGGTGCTGTGAAGCAGCAGTGCTAACCACTGTGCCAACTTGCTATCTCTCTCACACAAAAACTGACTTCTGGAAAAGATAGAATTTTAAATGTAATCTATCTAGAGATTTTTGGAATTGAAAACTCATCCAGACAGTAGCAGTTTACAATGGCTTCAACTGCACTGAAATTTCAACACAACCGTAGAAAGATTCTGCCACAGCCAATATACCCACAAAGGTCTCAAATGGCGAATTCTCTATTTTTTTTTTAATCTTTAAGCAATGAACATTAATTCAGCCAGAAAGTAACTTTCTACTTCATAATCTGTCATTCTGCATGTTATGCGTGTGCATGCTGCCAAGATTGGGGGCATGGATTAACATTTTACACATATCTTTACTTGGATAGGTTTTCAATTGCAAAAATCTAACCCGTCAGCTTTGAACCCAATAACAGCCAGCAGACATACATATTTGCAATAAGGTAAATAGTAAAAAAGTCAAGATACTTGAGTTAATACTTTCATCCTCATAAATTCACAAAAAAAAACTATGTTACGGCCAGATCCTGGAGAGATAGAGCAGGGGTGTCACCTTTCTTCATGAAGACATACAAGCAAGCCCCCTACGGTTTGTCAGATTTCAGTTCCTTAAATTTCTCTGATACTTTTTCTCTTCTGATATTAATTCCTTAGTTTCCATATTCACCTCTTGGTTAGTGTAATAACTCCACAGAGGTAAAAGTCCTGTCACCAAGTTATTTTATTTACACCATACATTTATACACAACCAGCTCTCTAGTTACTCCATGCTGAAATGTAGGCTGAGAGTCTGACACACCTGCTTTAAATAAAGAGCATGAGACTCCCTGATTTAACCATCAATTAGGACTCATCAAGTATTTCTTACTCTAGCAAGCCAACTCATTAGCCTGGCTGAAGTCATCACAGTTAGCCCCTATTTCAGTATATAATTTGTGTCTTCCACTATGCATAATTTCTGCTTACTTTAGTTACTCCTTTCTATTTGTATACTTGTAAAAGCACTTACAATCATATTCCTGTCTAGTTTACACTCATATTGGAGCAGAATCTATTTTTTTTCCCTTTATATCAACATTTTGGGTGCTTCTGCTGGTTTCTAAAACACTAGCAATTCTTGGACTTAGTCCTATTCTTTGCAACATTCTCTTTTTTAACCTATCTCTAATTTCACTAGTAAGCCAAAGATCAATTTTCCTTGCTAATTTTGTTTTACCAGATGTATTTTTACTAAAACTTGAAATTATTTCTTTAAACGTTTATGTGATGAGCCCTCCAGGAATAAATTCAACTAGAGCTGGTAGCTCCAACTTTGTAATGAGTAACATGGGCACTGTGCCGAGGATGAGAATTAACAATGAAATGGATAAACAAGAAAATAACATGTTGGATTGAAATTCCCTCCCATAATATTGTTGAGCAGCAATGTAAAAAACATTTTTCATGGCAAAAATTTGATTATTGTTGGTGTCATGTGGCTGGCATGGATCAGTAACTGGAGGTTCACTACAATATTGCAACCATATATTATACACAGGTACAGATTTTCTTTTAAATGCAGATCTAAATAGGCCATTAGATTGCTTTCAATTTGATTCTCCAATGTTGAAAGTTTAGATGGTTATTAAAATTTTACAAGGCTAAATCATAAAAACAGCAAAATGAAACACATTAAATAAACATGATTGCAGGAGATAGGCACAGAAACAATCTGTATAAAATGCCCTCTGACCGAGAGGCTGCGATCAATTAGCTGAACAGCTGTTGTGTCAAAAAACAGAACTCACGTCAGGCTTTGTAAACAATAAAAAGATTTTAGTGTGAAGGTAGAATGCAAGAATAGCTGACTACAGTCTTTAAATAATAAATGTAAGCAGCCACAATAAGGACTACCTCACCTTTCAGTGTATATAGTTGGCTTGGACTAGCAGTAAATTCTGTAATAATGCCTTCAGCAAATAGAAGTGACAACACTGGTTCTTACAACTCTGTGAGCAGCAACATACTGCTATAATCTGCGACTGCAGTCGATACTGGTATAATATGTGCATCTCATTATATAAGTCACTTGTACTTAGACAGTAATAGCAAGGAGTAAAATGCACCCATCAGCACTGACTGATATGATCCACAAAAAGAAAGGAAATGAGTTGCACCTCTACCAATCTCCGGCAATAATAGTTGCAGGGAATCCCATTTACCATCCTGCTGAACATAACTCCAAAACACAAGCTTGCAGCCATTTTGTACAATTCTTTTCTCTCAGTGTGCAGAACAAAGTGACAGGCCACTCTCCCCAATTACAACAAAAACAATTTCAGGGATTGATTTCTGCTTTAACAATAATAGCCTCAAAAGTAGATAAATTACTAGGCTAAGGTGCACAATGTTTTCTCATTGCTGAAACATCATTTGTCTAAACAATTAAACTTTTTTGAAAATTCTTGAATAGCTTGGTAGCTTGCTACAGGAGTAGCTGAAGTAGGTTATTACAGGAATGAACAACCAGAAAAGGTTTGAACATTGCAACATTGTCTCTTCTATTAATATGATCAATCATACTTAAAATCTACTCAGTATTATAGAAATGAGCAAAATAAATGTTTAAAAAGTAGGTTTCTCAGAAAATTCTCCAATTTTTTCACATTAAGAAAATTATGTACGTAGTTTTAAGTTTTGAAATATAATGATTGTAATTTTGTGTAAATAAGCATTGTATAGGTCTGTAAAAATAACTTTTTTTGCACTATCTGTAATTTTTAGATATGTTAGTTTGCAATGGTTTATTTGAGAGGTTTTTATGAATAAAGTATATTTTGGAAATAAAATAATGGTTGCTGTATCAGCAAATGCAGCAGCCATTTTGCACATATTAAGATCCTACAAGCATCAGTCAGATAAATGACTAGCTCGTTAGCTTTATATAATGTTTGACTGAGGACATAATGTTGGTCATGATGCCAAAGCTCCTCACTATTTCTTATAGCATAATGCAACATTTAACTTTCCTACTGAACAGCTAATTTATTGAGTCAATTAAAGGATGTTTGCAGCATTATAATGAGAAGAGACAATCCCTAACCAGCTTATTTTATTTTGCATTTATTGCACCAGTCTGATCAATGTAGCTCTCTTTTAGATTGTACTTAGGTATCCAAAGCCATAATTCCCCTTTCCCACAGGTAAAACATGCTAGCCACTGAACCAAGACCAAGTTTCAAGAAATAGTTCTACAGCAAGAATTTAGCACATACCAGCAACAAATAAGCCAGTAATTTTATTTCATGCTAACTTATTTGGCATTACAATTCAGTATCATTTTAAAGGAAACTTTATTTGGTTTTCTAATTGTTGAAACTATACTGTCTTCACCAAACTGCAAAGGGATTCAACCTTCAACATAAAAAATACTTGGATTCTTTTTCACTGCACAGCTCAATTGAAAGATTATTTTGCTAGTCGTTTGATTTCACAGTATTTCCAATTTCCTTTTTTCCATCATCTGCCCAAATGGATGAACCACAAAAATATTTTAATTGATTTGCCAAAGGTTTGATGCAAAGATGAAAGTTAAAGAACTGATAAGAATTATAGATTTTCTTTTAGGTAGAAATTAAGTCTGTAAGACCCCTTAATCATAGTCTGTCCTTCGCTTCATAGCACCAGTTGAAGCAACCTACTTCTAAACATCCTTCAAATATCTTTTAAATCAGATGCTGAAAGTTATGCAAGAACTGATAAGGGAATTACTGCCTAATTGAGCTTCTGGTCTTCTCACTAGTTGACCAGCAGGCCAAAAAGATGTGGCTTCCTTTGGAAATTTGCTCAGCATTAATCCAATGATATCACTGAGATTTGGAACTCAAGTGCATTCCAGACTTGATTCTAAATCCTATATCCTACGTGCACAGATGCCACACTATTAAACGTTCGTTGTCAAAGTTGGTTAATTTTCTCTGAATTAAAAATAATGAAACGTAATAACAGTAAGATCCAAAACTATGATCTTGCCATAATTTTGTGATTCAACACAAGATTATGAACCCTGTACTTCCAGGTCATTGTCTGCAGTTCACTACAGATACAAAATCAAAATGGAAATTAAGCACATTATAATGATGTCTGACTGGAAGCAAACTTAACTCAATTTGTAAATTGAACAAATACCGCATTTGCTAATATGTTAATGACAGTACATTGATCTTCATAATTTATATTGACAGGTTGTCCAATTTGGGTCATTCGAATTACTTCTATTATGTGTAATTAGAATGTCAAAAGAACAGTGGATTTAAATGGCTGAATCAAATTGTTATTAACTGCAATCAAAAGTGCCCACATTCTTGTAGCTCTGCTATAATTTGATTTTTGCCTCAAAAGGACTGGGTCAACTTTAACAAATCAATTCAAGCTGATAATGAAATTTGGGGTTTAACCCAGATTTGGTGCATAGTACTTAGTTAAAGTTGCTTCCTTAAATATCAGAGTAAGTGCAGAATGTGGTATAAACCATAACAGTACATGGAAGATTGTAGATTCACTGCTTGAGTGAACTGAGTTAACAAGGGTTGGCAGCGGCAACTGTCCTTTGCCACAAGTGATAGAAAGGATCATAAAATATCTTTGCTGGTTTATTTTGAACAAAAATTCTGTTTCCTTGAGAAAAAGGATCCTAAATTACAATTAAAATACCAACAGATCTGAAAACAATCTTATCTGACAAGAGAAATATGGCACCACTTTGGAAATCATAAGGCATAGCAGGAACGTATCAGGAAAGAGACTGCATTGAGCAGCATCAACAATAACAACTCAGGGGGCTTGGAAATTCTGAATGCAACTATCACGCTATTTTTTGGTATTTGGGCCTTCTTACCCCTATAAAATAGGAATATAAGAATAGGAGAAGGCCATTCAGTTTTTCCAATCATTCAATTAGATTATGGGTGATTCATAACTTAACTCCTGCCTTGGCTCCATAGTTATTAACACCCTTGTATTAAAAAAACTAACAATCCTAGTGTTGAAAATTTTAATTGACCCCCACCGCCCCCCCCCCCCACACCCTCAACAGCTTTTTGGGGTAGACACTTCCAGATTTCCATAAACCTGAGTGTGAAGAAGTGGTTCATAACGTCGCCCTGAATGGCTTACATTTGATTTTAAAATTATTCCTCCTTATTTTTGAATTCCACACCAGGAAAATTATGTTTCTCCACCAATTTCATTAATCATCTTAAACATAATATGAGATCAGATCACTTTTTAATCTTCTATATTCAAAAGAGCAAAAACCTAGTTGATGTCAACATCCTCATCATTTAACCCATTTAGCCCCAAATTCTTCCAATTGCAACAACAATAAACTCTATCATTTTCAATCCCTGTACCAAGTCAGATAACTTCAATGTCTCCAATTTATGACTCTGTAACATGTTGATGGGATTATGAAGGAAGCCCAACATGGACTTCAGCACATGATCTTTCACCTAAAAAAGGTAATTCACAAAGCAACTAATGGAGCTAAGAAGTTAATTGCTGGACATCAGATCATTCCAAAAGAGAACAATTTAATTGAATCAGGAAATAAGTTATTAGGTAATTTAGCAAAGGTCAGGTTTAATGGTTGACTGGCAGTCAGAAAGGAGAACAATGAAGGGAATTGGGAAAGGATAAGTTTACAAGCCCTAATGGCGCAGGGGGAGGCCATTCCACTTATCAAGTCCATGCCAGCTCTAAGTGGTGCAATCCCATTCTCTAATTCTGTCCCTACAGGTTTATTTCACTCAAGTGCCCATCCAATTTCCTTTTGAAATCATTAATTGTGATAACTTCCACTACTCTCATAGATAGCGAGTTCCAAGTCATTACTAACTACTATGTAAAAAAAACTTTCCCTTTCATGGCCCTAGAATCTCGTGTCCAAAAGCATTAATCTATGTCCTCTAATCCTTGGATCATCAGCTTAATGGGATCTATTTTTCTTTACGTACATCATCTAACCTCTCATAATCTGGTTTATCTTGATCAAATCTCCTCTTAAACTCCTCTTCTCCCCACAAGTGTTTCTCCAGCCTAATCTTGTAGCGAAAAACCTTTATCTCTGGAACCATTCTTGAAAATTTCCTCCACAATCTTGAAAGTATTGCTACATCTTTCTAAAGTTTGGCGACTGCAACTGAATGCAATATTCTAGTTGTGGCATAACCAGCGTTTTATGGTAATCTATCATCTAGGGTGCTTAGTAAGAAATGTGTTTTAGTTTCAGAACGAGGCTTTGAAATCAGGCAACTTTTTTGAACAGTGGTTCAAGCCACAACCTCAATGTTCTGTTTTCTGCAATTGGTAAATCTCAAAAGATTGAATGGACTGCTCCTATTGTTACATATCTACGTTTCAGTCTGCATTGGTGGGACAATGCAATATTCTAGTTTGTCCTGGTGAGCGGTGTGGCTCATCCCTTGCTGGTGGAATGGGAATGATTCCACAGGGCTTTCCTGATGGGACTATGCCAATTCCCAGGCTCTTTTTATTCCTGTCCTGCTACTCAAGTTATTTGCCTTTGCCCATTCCACTCTACTCCAGCAGTAACTCCAGATGGAGCTAAGCTTGCTTCTTTCCCGGACCCTACCCATCACAGCTAATAAGGATGCTGGGATGGTGAGTCTAACAGCAATCCAATGATGCTGGGCCTGTATTCACTCATCATTTTCTTTGCACTCACGTTGATGCCTGACAGCAGTATATTATCAAGGCTGAGATCCAGTAACCATTTCCAACTCTCCAGTGCCAAGTGAATAAACTGCAGATCCTGGTGTCCAAAATGAGCAGCAGCCAGAGTCTTCTAGCTCCCACCTGAAGTCAGTCATCTACAAGCTTAACCAAAATATCATAGGTCAGGAACATTTCCCACCATAATTATGTTTTCTTATGGGAAAATAATTTATCTTTAGTGTGTTTTCATTTGGCTGCCATTTTCCAAGAACATTTTAGACAAACAGCAAGGGACAGCTGTATAGAGGTTCAACATAACGTTCTTGCTTTTGTATTCAATACTTTTATTTATGAGGCCCAAGATCTCACTGTTTTGTTAACTATTCTCTCAATATGTTCAGCTACTTTCAAGGATCCGCACACATGAACCCCATAGTCTGTCTTTGCAAATTCTTCAGGATTATGTCTCTCACATTCCTTTTGAAAAATGCATCACCTCTCACTTTTGCATATTAAATTCCCTCAGTTTATCTTTTCTGCTAGCCTATTTTCCATAGCATTTGATGTGCATCATCCTCATTGTTTATCACAACTCCAATTTCGATATCATTGACAAGTCTTGAAATTTTATTCTATTTTCTCAGATGTAAGTAGTTTATATCTAAATATATGTATAAACCGTGGACCTAGCACTGACCTTAGGGAAACATCACTATCTACCCTGCTACAATCTGAAAAATGATTCACTATTTTCTGTCCTGAATAATGTTTTATTCAAGCTGACATGGATCTTTCCATTCCATGAGCCTCACATTTTGTTCACTAATCTGGCAATTTGTCAAACTTATCCTTAAAATCTATTATGGACAACATCCAGTGACATGGATGTGATACTTCAGTTCTTTTCATCAACCATCTCAGTCACTTCATCAAAAAATTCAATTAGATTAGTCAAGCATGATCTGCCTTTTACAAATCCATGCTGGCTTTTAATGAACTCAAGCCTCTCCAAACATCTTTTAATTTTATTCTCGTTATCCACCACTTATGTTACATTGACTGGCCTGTAGTTACTTATAAAATATTCTCAAGAGCGTAATCATCTCCTTTTCACTTCCAAATTCTAACCATTTTGTCCTTGCCCCCTCAAGGCCATCCTCTTTTCTCAACATTTCTGAACACTTTACATCCCTGAATATTAAATGCTTGGTGCTCAAGTTTTCAGCCAAGTTTCCATCACTGGAAATTATCTTCTCACATAGCTATTTGTGCTGGTGGCTCACTAACCTTGTCCACCCCACTTCGTGTGCTTATATATATGCAGTCTAAACCTGGTCTTGTAATTCTCATAGTCCTTCTTATTCAAGCAGTACCATTCAATATGGTACCACTTCCTTCAGTAGCACTATCAACACTCATCTTTTATGCATCTTATTCAACATTTTTACTTCTATATTTTATAACATAGGACAGTTTTACCCTGAACCAGATTGGGGTCAATGTTCTTGCGGTTAGATTTGCTCATGTTATTGGGAGGAATTTAAACTAGTCTGGCAGGGGGAGGAGACCTATGTGTCGAAATAGAGACACATCATGCGACAGTAAAGGAAGCAAGTCAGCGTGAATTCAGCTAAGTTGAGTATCATGAGAGTAAGGCAAGGCTGATGAGGTCTTTAATGCTCGAAGTGTAAACAGGTAAGACAGATGAATTAAATACATGGATTGACACATGGAAGTGGGATATTGTTGCCATCACAGAAACTTGGTTGAGGGAAGGGCAAGACTGGCAACTCAACATACTGGGATATAGAATCTTTAGGTGAGACAGAGGAGGGTGTAAAAAAGAAGGTAATGATGTACTATTAATTAAGAAGTCAATTGCTGCAATAAGGTGATATCTTGGAAAGATCGTCAAACAAGGCTTTGTGGATAAAATTTTGGAGTATAAAAGGGGCAGTCTCATTACTGGGAGTGCATTATTGGCTCTAAAGAGTCAGCGAGAAATAAAGGAGCAAATATGTAGACAGTTTATAGAGGTGCACAAGAGTAATAATCTAACTATCCTAGAGGATTTCAACTTTCCAAACATAAATTGGGATAGTCATAATGTTAAGAGTTTTCTCAAAATGTACCCAGGGAAGTTTTTTGTATCAATAGATAGAAGGCTGAACAATGCTTGATCTGGTTCTGAGGAACAAAGCTGTACAAGTCTTCAATGTGGCAGTGGGGGAGCATTTTCGTGATAATGACCACAACATTGTACAGTTCAAATTTGTTACGGACAAGAAGACGGCCTGCAAAAGACTGCTTTGGGTTGGAAAGGCAGATTTTATTAAAATAAGGTAGGACTTGGCCAAAATTGAATGTGAACAGCTGTTTGTGGTTAAGTCTACAGCAAAGCAGTAGGGGCATTCAAAAAGGAGCTGGAAAGAGTATAGATCCAATATGTAAAGGAAATGTAGGAGCAATATATTCAAGTAATCTTGGATGTCTAGGACATTTCAAGACTGGATGAGGAAGAAGAGAAAGGCTTTTAGTATGTTCAAAGGAAGTGATTCAATTGTGGTTCTAGAGGAAAAAAGGAAGTGCAAGAAGGAACTTAGAAATTAGAAGAGCATAAAGGGCGCATGAAAAGGACTTGTGAACAAGATTTGCAAGAAACCTGATATTTTAAAAATGTATTGAAGGGAAGAGATTAACTAGGAAATAATAGGTCTATTAGAGATTTAAGGGGGCAACGTGTGTGTGAAGTCGCAGGACATTGATAGAGTGTTAAATGAATACTTCTCTTCCGTCTTCATTTAGTAAAAGCAGAACACAGGTATAAAATTCAGAAAAAGGGTCTGTGAGGAACTTGCACAGTTTGACATAGGAAATGGGAGGAATGGGACCCTTTGACAGGCTTAAAAATGGACAAATCCCCAGACCAGATGAATTGCATCCCAGGCTACTGTGGGAGGGGAGGTAGTAAATTGCATGAACTCTGACACAAATTTTTATTTCCTCTCAGTCCATAGTAAATGTCAGAGGACTGGAAGGTGGCTAATATGGTGTCATTTTTCAAAAAGATAGGTAGAGGTAATCCAGGAAATTACAGACCGGTGGGTCTCATGTCAGTGGGAGGGAAAATGTTGGAAAAAATTCTGAAGGAGAGAATTAATATCACTTGAAAAGGTTTGGGTTAATTAGAGTAGTTAGTCAGCATGGTTTTGTCAGAGAGATGTCATACCTAACAAATTTGTTACACTTTTTCAAAAATGTGATCAAGTATGTGAATGAGAGAAATACAATTAATGCAGTTTATATGGATTTTAACATAGCTTTTGACAAGGTCCCACATGGGAGACTGATTGAGGAGGTTAAAACACGTGGAATTCAGGAAAATTTGGTGAAATAGATCAGAAACTGGAGGCCAGTGACCAGTGATGTATCACAATGACCGAAGGGACCCTTATTGTTTGTTATATACAGGATTATGTAACGAAAATGTTGGATGGGGAGCATTAAGCAAGTTTGCAGATAGCACCAAGATTGTTAGGGTGGTTAATAGTGAGGAAGATGCTTATGGGATACTGGAAAATATAGATGGGTTGATCAGATGGATAAAGCAGTGGCAGATGGTATTTAACTCTGATTAGTGTGGGATGATACACCTTGGACAAAGAAACAACACAAGGGAGTATTTAATGAATGGCGGGGTACTGGGAAGCTCAGAGGAACAGATGAATCTTGGGGTACTTATTCACAGATCCTTGAAGTCCTTGAAGAAGGAACATCTCCTTGAAATGAGAATAGAATCATTAAGAAAGCATATGGGATACTTGCTTCTATCAGTCATAGCATAGAGAACAAGATAATGTTGGAATTATACAGAAGTTTGGTTAGGCTACAGTTGGGATATCGTGTGTGGTTCTGCTCATCTCACTATAGGAAGAATGTGAAAGCACTAAACAAGCTACAGAGGAGATTCACCAGAATGTAGTCTGAGATGGAGCATCTGAGCTATATGGAAAGACAAGATCAGCTTGGATTGTTTTCTTTCGAGCAGAAAAGGCTGATAGGAAACATGTTTGAGGTATATAAGATTATAAGGGATATGAACAGTGTGAGTAAGGGAGCAGCTGTGCTCCTTGGCTGAAGTGTCAATTATGAGAAGGCATGGAGGCAAAGGGTAGGAGATTTAGTGGAGATTTGAGAAAAATAACTTTCATTAAGGAGGTGGTGCGAACCTGGAATGCACTGCCTGGGAAGGTACAGGAGGCCGGAAACCTTACATCGACCTGAAATTTTAACTCTGCTTCTCACCAGAGATGTTGCCTTGATGTCCTTTTCCCTGACCTCAGGAAAGCAACATACTATGCTAGATTCATGATAACTGTTACAGAAACCCTTGTCCATACCCTAACAATGAAGTATCTCATAACAACTGCTTTTCTACTCTTTACTATCACCCTGATATTTGCCCTTTTCCATGTTCTCTTGTCCAGACAGCATTCCTTTGAGGTGTTGATAATCCCTACCATATCCAAAGCTGAGTACCAGTTTGAGAGAAACCTGACTTTATAAACTCTTTTGGGTATTCTGCCACTGACTATGAAGGGTTGACCACCTTCTGGAATGCACAGTCCAAAAGACACACCTTTCTGATGCCATGCAGTGATTCCAGTTGCCCCTTAAGCTCAGAGATCCTGAGCTCGAGCTCCAGCAGCTAGAGACAATTCCCATGCACATTATTCCCCCAAAACAGAGGGTGAATGAACTTTTATTTCGCAATAATGATGGACTCTTAAAAAACAAATCTCAAGCATTAATTAATGTTTCTGTAATTTTACCTGGATTACTCACCCATAGTGTTTCATGTTTTCCTCTTCATAAATCACCTAGTTGAATTCCATGTTGCTACTTGATCCTCGCAATATTTGAAGCAATTATTTTAACTTTTAATAATTATATTGACTCTACTTCAATGCTTTTGGCAGTGAAGTCTACAACCAAACCATCAGTTGCACAAAACAGTGTATTTAAACTGCTCTCAAAGTCATTTTTGTAATTATCTCCAATTTATACTCTCTTGTTGCCATCTCACTGAACCTATAATACTATAAACACTTTCTCAACTTTCTCAATTCCAAAACATAAAAGTTCCAAATTTTCCTCCCTCTCTTTATAATTTTCACCCTCTGGCCTGTTAACATTCTACTGAAACATTTTCCTTTACTCTTCTATCTCTGTTATAATGGGTGCAAAAATTTAAATCTGAGCATGATGCTCAATTCAAGACAGTTTGGGGGTGAATGATAGGATTGGAGTTAATCCTTATTCATTGTATTAAGCTATTACATACAAAGATACACATTACAAACACAAGCCTCCTAGCCCAATGACCAGTTTTGGTCTGTGTCTATTTATTTTTTTGAGATTCCCCAATTAATGCCCACCACCTGTATTCACTTAAACACTATTAATATATAATTAATAGATTCTCTTCTCACTCTTAAAAATTAGAGTTTATATGTACAACAAAAATTTCAAAACATTTTTTTCTCCTGGACATCTACAATTTCTTTCTACATATAGTTTTTATTGTAGGGCAATCAGGCAGTTGATAACTTGCGTGCACTCATTTAATTTTAGAGATTTCCTATGCAGTATTTCTATCAAGTCAACAAGATAATTTGTGATCTTTCTCATTCATATTTTTCATAGAATATACATGATTCCATGGTGAATGATTATATACATAACATTCAATGCCAAATCTACAGAGTTTCACTAAAAATATTTGATAAATAAAGAGTTGCATATCCACTGCTCCAGAGAATCCAGTATTTCAGCAGCTGCAGTAACTTATCAACCTTTTTATTTTCTCAGCTTCTCAAACTGAAAGGACAACACTTGCCATTTTCGTCCATCAAAAAAATTATGGAACTAACTGCACTAGAATACCCAGCAGGAAGACCAGCATGTGAAACATTACTTAAAATAAGTACTTAAAAATCCTTTGGGTCATCAAAAAATGAGCTTTGAGGAATGCATTTATCCAGATTTAAACTTCTTAATGTTTTATTTGCTTTCAAAATATTCTCTACTTTAGCATGGTTCATAAGAACACAAGAAATAGGAGGAATAGCCATTCAGCCCTTTGAGCCCCTTCTGCCATTCAATAAGGTCGTGAATGATTTTCAACTTCAACATTATTTCTCTGCATTATTCCTCAATATTTTAAATACGTGGAAATCAATCCATCTCAGTCTTAAATTCGCTCAACAACTGAGCCCCCAGGGCCCTCTGGAGCAGAGAATTTCGAGAGTTCGCCACCCTTTGGATGAAATTCTTCCACACCTTAGTCCTAAGTGGCCTGCTTCAAATTCTGAGACCGTATCTCCTGGTTCTAGAATCCCAGCCAGGGAAAATGTCCTGCATCTACACTGTCAAGCCCTTCAAGAATGTTGTGCGTTTGAGTGAGATAACCTTAAGTTTATTTTTCCTTGTGTAAGGAGACCAAAACTGCACACAGTCTTCCTGATGTGGTCTCACTAAGGCTTGTTATAATTACATTAAGATAATCTTACTCTGATACGTAAATCATCTTGTAATAAAGGCCAACATACCATTTGCCTCCTTGACTGCTTCCTTTACCTGCATGTTAACTTGTGATTCATGAATAAGGACACACAAGTCCCTTCGAAATTCAACACTTTCCAGCCTCTCGTGAGTTAAGAAATACTGTATTGCTGTTTTTTCTACCACATTGGTTAACTCATATTTCTTCACATTAGTATTTCATCTGCCATCTTTCGCCCACTTGCTTAGCCTCTCCATATCCCCTTGAAGTGTCTTTGCATGCTCCTCACCAATCCACTTCCACAGAGTTTTATTTCATCTGCATACTTGGAAATATTGTATTTAAGTTCCAGTCAAAATCATTGCTAAAGATTCTGAAAAGTCAGGGCTCAAGTAGTCATCATTAATTACAACAATTAAAACTAGCAGGTGATCTAGGCTGAACACACCACTAGTTCAACTGACCAATCTAACTTCACAATTACTCGGTCTCTTCTTTAGATACACCAATCTTTCTATAATGAACTAATATGATAACTATGATGGGAGCAACACTGTAAATGGAATTGCTCAGTTAAAAGAAAAGTAGTTTAAGATTACTCTTCCAGCTCTAGGAGAATCCACTCTAATAGCTATATCACACAGTAGTATCAGTGTGATAAAGCTACTTGACTCTTATCCACTACCTTAGAATAAACTCCAGCACTGTCCGACTATCTGACTCCCTTTTTGTTTTGCCTTTCTTATTAACTTTTCCTCATGGTTCTTGGCAGCCCCCATTGAAACATCTCAATCATGAACACTTCTGCATATAGTTCTGTTGTAAGACTGTCCTGCTCGTTTTATCAGCTAATCTATTCAGGCTACGGCCTCTACTTTCACATTTATGATTGCCTGCTTTATTATGGTAGTCACGATGTACAGATGCCGGCGTTGGATTGGGGTGGTAAGAACTCAGTAAGAATTTAGCAACACCAATTTATAATCCAACCGATTTATTTGATAGTAAAAAAGCGAGCTTTCGACTCTTGTGTGAGTTCTTATTATGGTAGGATATCCCTCTTGCACCAATAGAGGGTCATTCTTGTTTCTACATGATTGTCTCCTTACACAAGAATCACTTCTAGTCTCACTACCAGTACTTGTACTCTGCTTTCTTATTCTATACTTTTTTCACCCTACTCTGCCAGTCCAGCAACCTCATCTCCTGGCAATCATTCTGGACATTCAACAAGTATTTTAAACTTGCGAGCAGTAGTTCTTGCACGACTCAACTGTTGATCCCTCATTCATTTGATGCTTCTGGAATGTCACCCAAGTATCCAATCAATAATCACTCATAATACACTATTCAACCCTCCATTTACCTCAAGCTGTTCTTCAGGGCCTGCAACACAAACATAGGGCACTCATGGTACCTTGTTTACTTCTATCAGTTGCTCAGAGTTCAAGATACTATAGCTATTGCCCCTTAATCATGACGAATGAATGTTAACAGTTTGTCATGCTTGCTAAGTACTGTCTTACAATCACAACCTTACTGCAACATTTCCATTCGCTATTACCTTCACTTTTATAACATACTAAATCTCATGTATTAAACTCTATTTCAGATGATCTGTTACAATGCCTCTATGTTCTCTAAATTTTCTCTGAGACTTCTGTCTTGATGATGATAGATTTTTGATCTCTCAGGCAACCAAGGGATATGGGGAATGGGCACAGAAATGGAGCTAAAGCCTAACAAAAACCAGAATGGCAGAGAAGTCTCAAAGGACCATATTGTCCACTTCAGTTCCAATTTCTTGAGAAAGTGCATTTTACCATGTTTTCTGCATGAAAGGAATTAATACACAGAAAAAAAACATGGAACAAATGGTAGAGCAGAATTATCTCACAGAACATAAACACCCATAGACTAACTGATTGGAACTATGTCCTCGAATCACATGGATTGAAATTTTTGTATGAACATCTCTACCAATATCACCACCCCACAACAATTCCAGGGCTATTGAAAACTTGAAGTTGAACTGAATCAGCTAAAGTTTATGCAGCATTTTGTTGATTGCTACATATTTCAGCTTTAGTATTCATGACTATGATGCCCATATTTTTACCCATGATCTATGAACTCATCATAAAAAAATTCCCCCTCCATTATCTGTGCATATTCCAAGTTCAGTCCTATCCATGTCATCATGATTTTGTTTACAGTAACATTTTTATCCAGGATTTTATGGCTCAGGAAGGTGCACTCATAAAGCAGCCAAACAGATATCATTTTATAAATTTTTTCAACATTTGCCAATGGCAAGCAGTAAAAGTGGGAGAAATTTCTGGTTAGCTATGAATATAATTAGAGCCTCGACTATCACTATCCAGATTACTGGATGCACATAGAACCGGATATTGCCACAACAATTCAGACTCCTTGGGGGAATGTTGTTGGCTCAGTTGGCTAGACAGCCAATGTAGATCAGATTGGTGCCAACAGCAAAGAGCTGAATATCGATCTGAGCTTGGCTGGATTTAGGACCTTCCTCCTTGCCCTACCCCTGATGAAAGTTATTGCACATTATGGTCAGACCTGTCTTCGAACAGAGAACTCAAGAAGAAGGTATATTGTTAGTGAGACTAAATCTTGTTATCATGTCTATAAAATAAACAATGAAAATATTTCTGCTTTTGTCCTACGCTTTAAGATCCACGGAAACTACCCTGTTAATGGAAGGCTTACAATAGGATGTGGCAGTGCCCTGCAATTCTTTTTACAAATTTCAGAACACTCACTAATTTTTTTTCTATGGGTCCCTTTATTCTTCAACTACAGCTGTATGTTTTGATGAGATTTTTAAACTTTGTAAGTCACGACCACCAAAATGTCAGTTTCATTCTGAAAAACGTCTTGGTTTTCAAACTTCACATTTAGGTAACCCTCCTCTTCTATCACTTTATGTTCTAGAGGATCAGATGATGAAGGATAGAACTGGAACCAATCTTTATACGCTTTACACACTTCTACGAACTTTTATTTAGAGAGATATATGCTACAAACATGCATCTCCAAACCCAACAATCATCGTCTCAGTCTGTTCCTATTTATAGAAGCACAAATAAATCTCCAGTTAATGCCCATTAACTGCATTAATATATTAAATCCCATTAATACACAATTAACATGTGTATCACCCAACTAAATTCTTGCATCAGCTTATCATCTCGGAGAAACACAGAAAATAGGAGTGGGCCATTAGAATCATAGAAACCCTGGCGCCATTTGAACTAGAACAGAGGGGCTCATCCCAGTATCCTAGCCAAGAGTTGTTCCTCGATCAACACTATGAGAAACCATTTTTTTTTCATTATTCTGGGACTTTTGTTGTGCATTGGTTTATTGCTTGTATTTTTTTAACATAATAGCAACAGTAATTTATTGACAATGAAATGCTCTGCAATAACTGGAGGATGAGATAAACACTTTATAATTACAAGGTCTTTCCCTTTCCTTTTCTTAATGACCTGCATTTGTACAGATTAAGGTTTTTATACCATTTAGAATCATACATTTCACCTGTATTTCATTTCAGAATTTTACTTCTGTCTGTATTATTTTGCATTTTCTACATTGGACTGGATCTACCCATTCATCTAGCCTAAAATAATTCTCATTGTAATGTACCATTGCTCTTGATTTAGCATATTAAGCACATGATGTTCTCTTACTTCGTGGTCTAATTCTTGCATATATAGTATGCATTTACACAAGGAATATTGACGTAAAATCGAGGGTACTAATGTTGCAATATCTAAAGGATAAACTTTCGGAATAGGAACAGAGTAAGCTGTTCAGAGCTGTCAGATTTTTTCATCATTAAATTGTGTCATGGTTGATCTGCATTTCAATTTGAGGGCCTTGATTTTTATATGGACTGAACTGTAGGTTTAATCATTGTGCTATATTAGTTATGCAAATCTTGAAATTCCATACTAATCCTGAAAAAGAGATTGGGTTCAATAATATTAAATTAATTTTGACACATTATACTATTATTGAACCATTATTACAAAGTAATGCCCATCAGGCAAATATTATGCAAAAAGTTTCTAACTGAGAAATACATTTAATATGTGTGCAAACCAAAGAATGACCTGTCAATTATACTAACAGATCATTCATGGGTGGTTTGTTCTTGGGTTTCCTCTGGTGCGAATTTAGAATAATGTGCTTCATTGGCAGAGAGAACAGAGTTGCAGCCTAGAGTGAAATGATCACATGCAAAATTAATTACTGATCTTTCTTCATCATATATGTGGGCAAGAATCATAATCAATCGTAAATTAGTTCAAATAGGACATAGTAGTCACAAAGAAAAAGATCACAAAAAATTACAAATAAAATAACAGGACAATTACTAGCAATTTAGCTGGCTATCAATTTAATAATGACTCTCCAGAAAAAGCAAAAGAGAATACCAAGTCACGTGCAAGGAATTTTGTTATACAAAGAGGAGAGTAATAGATCCTACCACTGGCTAACATTCCTACCTTAACCAATGCATCATTTGCTGTTTGTGGTATCTTGTCTCCAGGCAGCCAGCATTTTCGCAGATCTGGGGGAGGTGCAATGGTACGATATATACCATCTTGCTGTCATTTTCACAAAAGAGTGATACAAATGAGCGAAATACAGCATCTGCCTTTCCCCACCATTTGCACTTTTGGAATACTGGATGGTACGCTGCTTGTTAAGTCCCACATCAGCACTCAGAGACTTTGGAGGAAGTTTGATAGGCAGCTTTTTTATCTAACATGACAAAGCCTCTGAGACATGCTACAGACTGGCAAGACTCCTTTGACAGAAGTCAGGAAGCTACTAATCATGTGCTCTAAGACCTTGGTGCTGAAAATACAATAAAAGTCCAACCCATCAGCAATCCACTCAAACAAATGTATGTGTGAGGAGCTGGAGTGCGTTGAAAGAATGACAAACCTCTGTCAGATTGAGTTCCTTTATATTCGAATCACTCAACTTTCTTTCACAGTTGCAAGAAGGAAAAGAAAACTAATTGAGCTACCCTCCTTATTGATGATGATGCAGAGTCTCCTATTAGGTTAATTACATTCAGTCTTGCCTGGCATTCCTCCAAAGTGGCTGTCATGTCCCAACTGTGCTTTTAAAACTGTTCTTTCCTGAGATGCATAAGCATCTTTTCCCAGTGACATACTGGGAGTATCAAGTGCTACATCAATGGCAAAATTCCACACTGAACACCCGTTCTTCAGAATTACCATTTCTCAGTTCTGGGGCTGTTTCTACAAAGAAGAAGGGAGGAAAAAGGATACAAACTTGTCAACTGAGCTGAAGGAAGATATAAGGGGGAAGGACAAATGGAGGTAACTTCAGATGAAAAAAACAGAGAAGCATTATAGCAATTTAATTAATCAAATTAATGTTGAGAAGAGTTGGAGGATTTAAAAATGAATGGAAAATTTTGGAGTGAACTGATGACTGGCAAAATGGGCTAACTAGTCTTTAAATGTTATTTGCACTACTGATAAACAAAATGAAAAAAAACTTCTGCCTCGGCCTATAACATGAATGCATAATCCAACGGGATACTGAGTCATGAAGATCAGGAAGTTTCAGGTACTTCCAGCCCAGGCTTCTTATGTGTCCGAAGATTCTTTTGTAACATGATTGGCTGTTATGCTTTGAAGCCACCTAAGTTTTGGAAACTCATTCCAAAACTTATCTATTCCTTCATCTCCTACTTCAAGACATTCCTTAAAAACAATCTCTTTGACAAAGTTATGGTTACTTGTTCAAAACGTCTTTGAAGTTTTACATCAAAATTGTTGATTGTAAAAAAAAAACACAGTTGTGCAAAACTGAACTGTGCAACTGGCAGCAACTGTAGAGTGAAACAGAGTTAATGACCAGAACCTTCCAGCCTTTCACGCTGGCGGAATCTTCCAATCCTGCTGACAGCGAATACTTAAAGTACAGCATCCGTGAGTTTTCAAATGGTTTCTTAATACCTTTATTATTCAGTGTTTAGGTCATAATTGTGAGGGGGAAAAATGAAATTGAAGAGAACTGCCTTCTGCTCCAACGATTTTCTACACAGACCCACTATTAGATTTAATACATTCAATTCTGCCTGGCAATTCCCCAAGCAGAGTTAAATTGGCAGTCATCTATTTTACCAAACGTCTACAAACACCTGGACTGTTATTAACTGAGACAATTTTCCACACTTCTAACTGGCAAAATGAAGCTAGACTGTGTGATTATTTTTGCAACACTTGATTTGTTACCTGTAGCAAACAAATTCTTCAGTCATCTTTATTCAGTAGATCCAAGAGTCTGTCCATTGTAGATTTTACTGATCTATACAGCATGTATCATATAATGATGAATTTGGTTATTGAAGTTTCATTTGCATTAATACAAAAAGCAATGCTGGAAAATTCAAAATATTTCCTCTGCTGTCTACTTAGGCTACAGTGGGGATGTTGCACCTGTTAATGTAAAATTCACTGCCTGAGGAGCAGGAGACTGAGTAGAACTCTACATTTAAAGCTTCCTCATTCTTGCCCAAGTCTAAAAGGGTAGTACTGTTTTTAGATTATTAGAATATAGGATGGTTTACCATTCTCATACTGCCTTGACAGATGAGCATGTAGCAAGGAGACAGTTCTTCTTTGCGTAGGTTGGTATCATTGCATATAAAACATAGAACATAGAACAATACAGCACAAACAGGCCCTTCGGCCCACGAGTTGCGCCGATCACATCTACCAATCCACAGACCTATCTATAACTCCCTATCCTATTCTTTTCCATATACTCATCCAGAAGTCTCTTAAAAGACCCCAGTGAGTTTGCCTCAACAACCTCCAACGGCAGTCGGTTCCATTCACTCACCACCCTCTGAGCGAAAAACCTACCCCTGACATCTCCTTTGTATTTGCTTCCCTGCACCTTAAATCTGTGTCCTCTCTTAGTGACCATTTCAGCTCGGGGAAATAGTCTCTGAGAGTCCACCCTATCTATTCCTCTCAACATTTTATAAACCTCTATCATGTCGCCTCTCAACCTATGTCTCTCCAGTGAGAAGAGTCCCAGCTCCCTCAACCTATCTTCATAAGGCCTGCCTCCCAATCCGGGCAGCATCCTTGTAAATCTCCTCTGAACCCTCTCAATAGCCTCTACATCCTTCCTATAATGAGGCGACCAGAACTGCACACAATACTCCAACTAGGGTCTGACAAGAGTCTTATAGAGCTGCATCATTACCTCCTGACTCCTAAACTCTATTCTCGATTAATGAAGGCCAGTACACCGTACGCCTTCTTGACCACTTCCTCCACCTGCGAGGCCAATTTAAGAGTCCTATGGACCCGGACCCCAAGATCCTTCTGCTCTACAACACAGCTAAGACTCCTACCCCTTATATTGTACTCCTTCATCCCTTTATTCCTGCCAAAATGGACCACTACACATTTATCTGCGTTGAAGTCCATCTGCCACTTCTCCACCCAGTCTTGCATTCTGTCTATGTCCCGCTGCAACTTTTGGCATCCCTCCAGACCATCCACAACACCACCGATCTTTGTATCGTCGGCGAACTTGCTAACCCATCCCCCCACTTCCTCATCCAGGTCATTTATGAAAATGACAAACAGCAGGGGTCCCAGAACAGATCCCTGGGCACTCCACTGGTTACCGACCTCCATGCAGAACAAGACCCATCCACAACCACTCTCTGCCTTCTGCCAGCAAGCCAGTTCTGGATCCACAAGGCCAAAGCGCCTTGGATCCCATGCCCTGTCACCTTCTCCAGAAGCCTAAGAAACATTTTCCTCAAATGTTTAGATTACTTGTTAACAGAGATCTGTCTGGGGCTGTTAATTTCCATGTAGTGGGACTTAATTTGCAGGCTCTAAGACTAACTTTCAGAAAGGCTTTGTACCTCAGTTTGGGATGTTCTACGGTGTGGACTTTACTGTGGAGAAACAATTATACCATTACATTATACCATTAAAAATAAATTCAATAAATATTTTATAGGATGTTAGATAAGATTTATGAGATGAAACTTGCCACTGAGCCTAACAGGTCTATGTTGGTATTTATACATCATCCATTTCTGTTCCATTCTTCCTAATGTACCTATCTAGTTTCTCCTTAAATGTTTCTATTTACCTCAACTATATTCTAACTAATCTCTGAATAAAGAATTTTCTTCTGAATTTTCTGTTGGGTCTATTTCATGGCCCTTGGTTCTGAACTGTTCTGATGACGCCACTTTCTAAAACAGCACTGCTGATATGTCTTCCATCTTCCTCAATCATGATTTTCCATCCACCGTAGTTGACAAAACTCTCAACTGCGTTCAACCCACTGTTTGGGCCATCTCCCTCCCTCCCAGAATCAGAAAAGGGCCCTCTTTAACTTCACTTTTCACCCCATCAGTCTTCGCATTAAAAGGATCATCCTTCGCTATTTCCGCCAACTCCAGCATGATGCCATGACTCAATACCCATCACCTCACCTCCTGCCCACAGCACCTTCCCATGCAATCATAAATGATGCAACACCTGTCCCATTACCTCCTCCCTGTTTCACAGCCTCAGGTCCTAAACACCCCTTTCAGGTGAAGCAGCGCTTTACAGGCACCTCCTTCAATCTGGTCTATTGCATTCACTGCTACCAATGCAATCTGCTCTACATCGGATATTCCAGATGTAGATTGGATGCCTGCTTTCCTGAACACTTTTGGTCTGTTAGCAAGCAGGATCCAGACCTTCCTGTCACTTGCCACTTTAACATATCATCCTGCTCTCCTGTCCACATGTCCATCCTTGGCCTTTACAATGTTTTAGTTAACCTCAACGCAAACTGGCAGAAGAGCACCTCGTCTTCCAGTTGGGCACTTTACAGCCTTTCGGACTGAGCACTGAGGTGAATAACTCCAGGGCATGAACTCTCTCCTCCTCTCTACCTCATTTCCATTTATTTTGTTTCATTTCATTTCAACTCACTATCCATTTTATCATCCTTCTTTCTGACCTCTATTTTCCACTTCTCCATTCCAGCTCTCCTCCTTGTACCACCCCCACCGCACTCTTTGCAAGGCAAACTGCCATAATCCCTATTTAAGCAATATTCCCCTTTTCAACTTAAGCTTCCTCTTTAAAATTAGTTAGCAAAACATAGGCTTAATTGCTTATACTTAAGTTAACAGTGCTAGAACTTTCAGAAAATTTCGGGAGAGAAATACAGAGAGACATATTTTGTGTGTTTCAGAACCAGCCGGTAGCTGCTTGCTTTAAAAATGAAAGAGAAACTGTGTATCCTCCCTTTAAGTTTAGCTCCTCCCAATAAACACACGACGCTGTCCCTATCAATCAAACTCGTCAAAATTCTACTTGGAAACCCCAGGGAAACCCTAAGTAAACACAAATTCATTAACTCAGCTTAAAATAAACATGTCAAGTACTTAGCCTGTTCAAGAACTGAATCTGGTTTTGTTTAAGTATTGTTCAATTGTTAAAACTTAAGCTATTTATTTGCTATATTTAAACTGTTGTTAAATAAAATTTGTTTTGATAAAAGCTTCCCAGCGTGTGAGTAGAATTGTGCCTGGCGTGAAACATCATATCCTCACATTAATGCCAAAAATACAAAATTATTAAGGTCTATTCTGACTTCACAATACACCTTGGGGTTTCTGATCTGGTATATTAATAATAGAGGCATAATAAATAGATCATTTAAGCTCTAAGATTTTGAAAAATAATAAGGTTTTTTTTTAAAAAGGGGATATATGTTAATTTGGAAAAGCATTATCAATAGAGAAACAATACCAGTAGCAAAATTCGCCGGGGCAGTGCATTAATTGTTGGCTGCAGGACTGCAAGTTGTGGTCAGACAGGCCATCCAGGATGGCAATTTACAAAAGCACACTGACAGGCTGTAGCTTAAAAAACAGAGATAAAACAGGCTACAGCTCAGCCAACCGAATACACAGGAAACAGGCCATTTCAAAGACAATGGACACTCTCCGGTCAAATACACTTGTTTGCTCGACAGAGGGGAGCTTTTTTTGGGAGGGAAGTATGTGACCTATGTGCCTCCAGCACCAACAAGCATGGCCGTTGGATATGCACCAAGTGGCTAATATGGCAGCGCCTGATTGGACTGTATTTACCAGAGTGATCAAGCCCTGATTGACTGATTGGCAATAATCACGAGACCACCCAAAAGGACATGAAACCAATGAGAGATAAAAGGTGCTGCACAACAGAAAAATCTCTCTCTCACTCTCTCTCCACTCTACGAACAAACGATAACAATGGTGACCATTGCCAGCAACGATGAGCACGAGGAGAGTGACTACACCGAAGAAAGACCAGAGCCAGAGTTTCAGACCAGATCGAAGGACTACGCAGAGAACTACAGAGAACAACTCACAGAAAAGGGCCAATATCTGCCTGGGTACTTGCCAGTCATGCAAGAGTTAAGTCAAAGTCTAGTATTGGACTTGAATTTTAGTATTCTATAAGATAACTTATAGAATACTTGATTATGTAGGTGATGAGAATTGTATGTGAATAAATATTACTGTACTAACAAGAAGTCTACTTGCAATTATCTATCACCACATATAGGTTAAAACAGACTGTGCAGCAGGTGTAAAAACAAAATGGTCATACATTGTTATCATTTAAAGCCGTCTATCCAGTAGGGAACTTACTGTTACTGTAAATATGTATCATCCCAGAGACTGCTAGAGAATAGACAGACTTTAGTGTCACTTTCCACAAGTGAGCTGGTAAAGGACACTGATTCTGTTGGTTCCAAATTCTGCAGCACTGAGTACGTCTACAGACTGTTAACTGTGTACAGCAATACTTGGATCTTGTATTGAGTCAGTGCACCAATAGAGGAAACATAATAAATTCTTCCATTTTACCAACAGATCAACTACTGACTCTCTAATTAGATTTTCTTTATAGCAGGCTTATTCATGGCTTCATATTTAATAGCTTGTATTAATACACTGCCTGTTACGTAGAAAACTACATTTATATGAATGTATTTGTTTGAAATTTTCCTCTAATAAAGGGTTTTTGCAGAAGGGAAATAAACACTAAACAGTCACCAAGCATCCCCCACACACAACTGCCAATTAATGTAAAAAGAAAATACTGCAGAAATCTGAAATACAAATGGAAAATACTGGAAAAGCTCAGCAGATCTGGCAGCATCTGTGAAGAGAGTTAAAATTGAAGGTCAGTGATAGATGTGAGCCAACCACTTAATACGTCATGTTCAGAGCCATGATAAGTTTTCTCCATCAGTTGCTTAAGCCTCCCTCCCCTCATTTCTAAGTCCTAACCTCTTTAACCAAGATTTAGTTACCTGTCCTAATATCTCCTTATGTGGCACCACGGCAATTTAATTTAATAATTCTTCCTTTGAAGCACACTGAAATGCTTTCTAATGTTAAAGGTGACATATGAATGCAAGTTATCATTTCACCTTTCATCAACGCTATGGAAATAAATGTCTGCAGCTGAGATCAGAAACATTAACTTAGCAGGTTCACTCATTATATCTGTCAGAAATCTGTGGAGGACACATGTAAAGTCACAATATAAACTGAAAGAAAATCCTATCCTTACAAATGCAGTGAATTTTGACACTGGGATTGGATGATTTTAGTAGGAGCAGAAATTTGTACTAATTCGGTCTCAGAATTGTTGCTTCATTATGGAATAAATGTTTAAATCAGAATAGTGTTACATGTACAGAGAAAGTGCAACATGAACTGACTGCCCTGTTTCTAGTTGTAATTTTTTCATGTTTTATTCTTTCACTTAAATAATACTAAAGGCTCTTAAATTTTTACAATTGTAGCCATAGTAACATTACAAAAGCACTTCATTGGTTCTAAAGTAGTTTGGGATTTCCTGAGGTTGTGAAAAGTGCTATAGAGATGCAAGTTATTTCTTGGCATTTCGATTACCAAACCAAATCCACATTTCTCTCTGGAGGTATTGCACAGGGACAAAACATGGTGGTAACTTTCTGGAAATCATAGGCAGAATTTTCCCCCAAAATTTCTAAATGCCATAACTGCAAGAAAACAGGAGTGTTCCACTCTGGTGTCTCAGGAGTGCTCTGCCTTGTAATCTTTTGACACTCAGTGCGATGAAAGAGCTCCATGCAAATCACGCCATCATGGAGATTTCTGACATGCGACTCGTCCGAAGTGGCCACAGCTGTGCACCGTTAACAAGGAAGAAGCTTCATTTAGCCACTAATGATGCACCCACAGTCAGTCATATCAGGAAGATTTTTTTTTGATGGCACCATATAAAGCAGCTTTCGGCATGCGGGACAAGTGGAATGTAACCATTATAAGCAACTGTTTTCCTGGAATTCTCTCCAAAAATTAAGAATGATTTTCACATCTTTCTGCTGCATAGTTATTTAAAAAGCAAAATAAACTGTCAGTCTGACAAAATATGCGTCACCAAGCGACTGATTAATGAAATGCTATTGTGGAATCAAGTCAATAATAACTCCTTCCCCATTTAATAACGGTACAATACTATTCACAAAGCTGTAAGAATGACTGACTGAATGTACAAATTGCACAAATACCTAAGCTGCTCATATAGCCTCCAGGCATAAAAGATTGGAAACAAAATACAGTCGTCTTTCTAAAATACTCTACTTAGGATTGATTTCAAAGTTGTATTACAGCATGTTCATATTCAAAAATACTGTTCGGTGAGACAAGCTTAATGTGAGTATTATAGAGAGAGACATCTTATATCCAAAATATTCATAGATCTAATCTGCAACAATGTCTTCTACTTAAACAGTCACTCAAGCCTGCATGGATTTTTTTTTTGCTCAGCTCCTAGGCTAACTCTTTCTTTCCTGGGAAATTGGATTTGAGGAACTCCTTGCATTATATCCTCCTTCTGAAACCCAAGCTTGAAATTTGCCGAACCACTACATCCGGATTCACATTTTCTTTTCAGCCTTAGCAATGCACAATTCAATGAGTCTTTCACCCAGTATCTCAATTTTAAAAAATCTCAAAACAATCACTTAAAACGAACATCGCAGAACTTACTTGTTGATTAAGTGATCTTCTTGAAACATACAAAATACTGAGGAGATTTGACAGTGTAGATATTGAGAAGTGCTTCAACTCGTGGGAGAAACTAGGACCAGGGGACATAATTTAAGAATCAGAAGTAAAATGTTAAAGATGGAGATGAGGAAAATTGTTTTCTTTCAAAGGATATTAGTATGCAGAATTCTCTTTCCCAGAAACAGTGGTGGCTGGGATATTGAACTGATTCTAGGTCGTTAGACAGATTTTTGGGGGACAAAGATATCAAGGATTAAGGGGGCAAATGGCAAAGTGGAGTTAAAACTGCAGCCAGATCAGCCATGAGCTTATTGAATGGCGGAGCAGTCTCGAAGGACTGAATGGCTCACTCTTAAGTGTTACGTGCCCATCATATGTGCCCTATGCTTCAATAGTTTCTCTTGAACATAAAAACTAGGCAGCTCCCTCTTGAATTAACATATCCACCTCCACTGCCACCCTGGGTAGTCTAGTCCACAAAATCATCACTCCGCAGTGAATCTAAACTTTGCGTTCATTCATCTGTGAAATTTAGTTCCTGTCCCTTAGTTACCGAATTTACTCCATCAAACAATTTATCACAGTTCAGTTAATCTATGCTCTTTATAAGTTACCACATGGAGTAGTTGAAGCAAATAATGTGGATCAATTTAAGACAAAATTATATGGACACTTGAGGGAGAAAGGAATAGATGTTTATAGGGTTAAATGAATTATTGTGGGAAGGAAGCACATTTCAAGCTTAAACACACGGATGGACCAGTTGGTACAAATGGCCTGTTTTCATACTGTCAATTACGCAATTCTTTGGCTCAACTTGACAATTTGAATAAAGTCAGACCTTCTCCCCCTACTTTCTGTAGTCTTCCTCATTGCTTTGTTCTGCTGCCCTCCTCTGGATGTTCTCCAAAGCCACGATGTTCCTGTTGTGCAATGATGAGAATCATGCAATGTACTCTAACTCAGTGATAGTCTCTTTCACCCTGTTTTAAACTAAAGCCAATCCTACTGCAAAACATTTTCCATAGGCAGAAATGAATGAACACAAACAGTGGAGGATACATGGCAAGCAATCTATACAAATTTTCCAAGCAACCTGCCATATATTTCACAGTGGTGGAGGTGACCCAACATTGACTGACGACTGAATTTTCTGGTCTCATTGCTGTAAATGGGATTTCCTGCTGAATGTAGCCAATGCTATCAGGAAACCCATGGCGGAAGCGAGTCTTCAATGGAACCAGAAAATGCCACTGACGTAAATGATTAGAAGGTTCTAGCCAAATGCTGAAAATATATTATGGTTAACCAGCACCTTAAATAGAATGACATTTTTTTAAAAAAAATTCTTTCACACATATAGGCATCACTGGCTAATTCAGTATTTGTTGCCCATCCCTAATTGCCCTTCAGAAGGTGGTGATGAGCTATCTTCTTGAATCACTGCAGTGCATGTGGTGTAGGTACATACATGGTGCAGTTAAGAGGAGAGTTCCAGGATTTTGACCCACTAACAGTGAAGGAGCAGCAATAACGTTCCAAGTTAGGATGATTCAAGACTTGAAAGGGAATTTGCAGGAGATGATGTCTTCAGTCATCTGCTGCCCTTGTACTTCTAAGTGGTAGAGATAATTAGTTTGGAAGGTGCTGTTGGAGGGTCACTGGTGAATTGCTGCAGTGCACTTGCAGAGAATACACGTTACTGCTACTGTGTACATGATGGAGGAAGTAATTGTTTAAGGTGCTATAGAGGTTCCAATCAAGCAGGTTGCTTGGTCCTAGATAATGCAAGGCTCGAGTGTTATTGGAATCACCTCCTAACTTACACCTTGTAGATGGTGGGCTAGCTTAGCGGAGTCAGGAGGATATAGAGTTCTGGAGGGTTACAGCACAGAAACAGGCCCTTCGGCCCAACTTGTCCATGCCGCCTTTTTCTTAAACCCCTAAGCTAATCCCAAGTGCCTGCATTTTGCCCATATCCCTCTACACCCATCTTACTCGTGTAACTACCTAAATGCTTTACTCTGCTGCTCTACTACTACCTACAGCAGCTTGTTCCAGAAAAAAATGATCCTTTGGACACGTTTATATCTCTCCTCTCTAACCTTAAACCTATGCCCTCTCGTTTTAGATTCCCCTGCTTTTGGGAAAAGATATTGACTATCTAGCTGATGAGCCCTTCGTTATTTTATAGACCTCTATAAGATCACCCCTCAACCTCCTACGCTCCAGAGAAAAAGTCCCAGTCTATCCAGCTTCTCCTTATAACCCAAACCATCAAGTTCCAGTAGTATCCTAGTAAATATTTTCTAGTTTAATAATATCCTTTCTATAATAGGGTGACCAGAACTCCACACAATATTCCAAATATTATTTGCCCCAGAGTTCCCAGCCCCTCACATGCTCCTGTAGTCACAATATTTTGCAACAATCTCATAGGGCCAGACAAAGGATTACACATCCTTTTTAAAGTCAGAGTGGAGGTGGGAGCCATGTGACATGATCCCCCAAGCTGGTGGAACTGCTGATGCTGCCTCTTGGAGCTTCAATATTCAGTCTGCCATATTTCTGTTTATCAGAAGCAGCTCAGAAAAAGGCTTTGTCCAGGTTTGAATGCCTGCCCCAACCTACACTGTTTTAACTGGAAAGTTTATACCATAGCCTGCAAGGCAGGTTCATCTCTGTGTGTTGTCTCATCGTGGAAGTCAACTCTCTGAAAAAATTAATTTTCCAACATCAGTGCAGCTGCCAACCTGTAAGGAATACAGCACTGGACTTTGATTCTGGACACCACACACATGAAACATTGTTTTTTCTGTGGGACTTGACCTGTAAATCCTCTATTTCATTATCCCACTTTTATAGGAATGTATTTGAATGCACTAGTGTTTTAAGTTTGTTCAAATAAACTAACCCTGTGAGTTAATTCTACCTTGAGTTTTCTGAGCAGTCATTAATAGAAAATTGGATCACACCAAAACTCAAAGGTTGGGAAACATGCCACCACTTATAAAGGGAGAAGCAAATGAAAACACCTTTCTGTTTACCGACAGGTGGTGACTGGAAAAACAAAGGCTGTTCAAATTACCTCTCCTCCCTAACACTTATTTGTGTGGTGTGAATAGAACATAGAACACTGAAGCACAAACAGGCCCTTCGACCCACGAGTTGCGCCGATTACATCTATACCTACCAAGCTGTAGACCTACCTATAACCCCCTATCCCATTAGTTCCCATATACTCATCCAGGAGTCTTTTAAAAGACCCCAGTGAGTTCGCCTCTACCACCACCGATGGCAGTCGATTCCATTCACTCACCACCCTCCGAGTGAAAAACTTACTCCTAACATCCCCTCTGTATTTGCTTCCCTGCACCTTAAATCTGTGTCCTCTCGTAGCGACCATTTCAGCCTGGGGAAATAACCTCTGAGAATCCACCCTATCTATTCCTCTCAACATTTTATAAACCTCTATCAGGTTGCCTCTCAACCTATGTCTCTCCAGGGAGAAGAGTCCCAGCTCCCTCAACCTATCTTCATAAGGCATGCCTCCCAATCCAGGCAACATCCTTGTAAATCTCTTCTGCACTCTTTCAATAGCTTCCATATCCTTCCCATAGTGAGGCGACCAGAACTGCGCACAATACTCCAAGTGGGGTCTGACAAGGGTCTTATAAAACTGCATCATTACCTCCTGACTCCTAAACTCAATCCCTCAATTAATGAAGGCCAGTACACCATATGCCTTCTTGACCACATCCTCCACCTGCGAGGCTGATTTAAGAGTCCTATAGACCCGGACCTCAAGATCCTTCTGCTCTACAACACAGCTAAGACTCCTACCCTTGATATTGTACTCCTTCATCCCATTATTCCTGCCAAAATGGACCACTACACATTTATCCACGTTGAAGTCCATCTGCCACTTCTCCGCCCAGTCTTGCATCCTGTCTATGTCCCGCTGCAACTTTTGATATCCCTCCAGACAATTCACAACACCACCAACCTTTGTATCGTCAGCGAACTTACTAACCCATCCCTCCACTTCCTCATCCAGGTCATTTATGAAAATGACAAACAGCAAGGGTCCCAGAACAGATCCCTGGGGCACTCCACTGGTGACCGACTTCCATGCAGAAAAGGACCCATCCATAACCACTCTCTGCCTTCTGCCGTCAAGCCAGTTCTAGATCCACAAGGCCAAAGCCCCTTGGATCCCATGCCCTCTCACCTTCTCAAGAAGCCTTGCATGGGGGACCTTATCAAACGCCTTGCTGAAGTGAATGTTACCTGTCTATATGTGAGATTGACAGCAGGACTCAAAGAAAAATAATTTGCATGTGTATGGCATCTTTTATGACTATGGCACATTCCAAAAGTGCTTTATACAACGAAGAGCTTTTAAAGTACATGTTTCATGTAAAGTACGAAACACAGTAATTAATTTGTGCACAGCAAGGTCCCACACATAGCAGTGATCAGATCATCTGTTTTCAGTAAGGCATAATAGTGTGGTGTGGAAACTAATGAACATGTTAGAACAGTTAAGGTAGTTTAAAAAATTTTACAAAACATTTATAAGACCTATACTCTGCATGTAATGAATAAGAATACATCAATTGACACATTGTGATGAATGGTTAACAGAGCAGCATTTGTAAATTTTCAACTAAGTCATTAATTTTTTTTCATTAACCACACATTGTGTGGAAAGATTTTAAAAATTACTCTGATATGTTTAATAAAGGCAGATTTCTTGAGATTTTTAGTAGCCATCTAAAATTGTCATTAGTTTATGTATTAAAAGTGGATGTCCGTCAGCAAGTATATTTTTGCATATTTATCAATTTGTAATGCTGCGAAGTGAGACTTCAAACCATTTAAATTTCTTGGACACAGGTTTTGAAAAGGTTGTTCTCAGTGCATTAATCCTTAATAACAGGTCTTTCCAAAGAGTCAGATCTGTTTAAGTTACACAAAACCAGGTAACAACGAATGCATGTAGCAATCAGCAATGAATGGGAGAAGCCTTAGACAGCATCTAGAGATAACAGGTCAGGAGCAGTCAACAACAACTTTCATGTTTTGCCTTTAACAATGGCACAATCAGATGAAAATTACTGACATATGCATAGATGAGATATTAGAACAGCAAGGCTAAATCAAACATGTAGCATCCAGGAGTTCAGAAATCAAATCTAAGCATAGCAAAATCCCTGAAGATTAAGGGAACCCTATAAAATCAAAGAGGTTTGTGGGGTGTGTGCACTTGGTGAAATTCACCAGACATTCCAGCGATCAGATCAGAAGCAAGTTCAGAGAACCAGGAAAGATGTGGGGGGAGGTTGGATTCCCAGCATCAACTATGACCTTGGTTAGAAATTCGAGGTGATCTCGCAATTACCTGGTTTATGGAGTAGATAAGCAAATATATATTTAATGCTATCACTGACAAACAACCATGCTCTATCTAGAACATGGTCAGAATTTCCAGCACCAGTTAAAACATCTCGATAGATGAGCTGCTATCATTAATACTGTATAATGACTGTGCTATGGTAGCTAAATTCAGCCAGCATTTCTAAAACTAGCCCATAGAGTCTACTACTGGACTTGAAAGTAATCAATACTGGCATTTTTCTGATCACTTTGTTGACTGTGGGGACATTTTTAAGGAGGTGACACGGGTCTTGGCCACCAGCTGGGTGGGAAACATATATTGCTTCCACTGTGAATAATCTGGCAGATTATAAACCAATCAGGTAATTAACAGATCACTGACAGGCTTTCCATGGGATCAGGACTTTGGAGACTGGAAGTCCCGCGTACTGAAAGTTGCCAGCCAATTTCTGGTAGAATGAGACAGGATCATGGAGTGTCCCAAGCTAAAAGTGATGGTGATAATATTCACACCACACAGATGCAAGGCAATAATTATCTTGAACAAGAGACCATTTCCTCTTGAAATTCAGTGCTATTACCATCACTGGATTCCCCTGCTATCAAGATCCTGGGAGTTTCCAATAACTAGAAATTGAGTTATACCAGTCATACAAAACACTGTGGCTACAAAAGCTGGGCATTCTACTGCAAGTAACTCATTTCCAGACTCCCAAAGCCTGCCCACCATCTACAAGGCACAAGTCAGGATTGTGATGGAATACTTTCCATTTCCCTAGATGAGTGCAACTCCAACAATATTCAAGATGCCTGACACCTTCCAGGATAAAGCAGCCCTACTTCATTGGCATTTAATTCACAAAATATTCACTCCACTACCGACACACAGTAGCAGCAATGTGCGCCATCTAGAAGATGCAATGCAGTAATTCACCAAGGATCCTAAGACAGTATCTTCCAATACAACAACTATTACCACCTAAAAGGACAAGGCAGCAGATATATAGGAACCTCAGCACCTCAAAATCCTTTGACAAATTCAGTAAGTGAAAAATTGAATCAGTGTGGAAAAAAAACTTTCTTTTGAACATGTAGTTATTAATATTATTTTAAACTCCAGAAAGCAGGATGGTCTGTAGAATTTGACAATGGAATTCAATGTACCACATTAAAGATTATTGCAGATAATAAGGTCTCATGGTGTGGGTGGTAACATATTGGCATGGACAGAAGATTGGCTAGCTAACAGCAAATAAAGGATAGCATAAATAGGCTTTTTTCCAGTCATGGAATGCAATGGATGGTGTGCCTGAGATCAGTGGTGAGATCTCAGTTTTTTATAAGTTATGTAAATGACAGAAGGTATGATTGCTAAATTTGCTGATGATACAAAGATAGATAGGTAGATAGATTCTTGATAAACAAGGTAGTGAAAAGTTTTAAAGTTTATATAAAGTTTAGTTAAACTTTATAATAAACATATTAATCTAATAAATTTATTATGAACTGCTGCCTCACAACACTACGAACCCGTGTTTGATTCGCAACTTGGGTCACTGTCTGTGCGGAATCTGCATATTCTCTCCATGTCTACGTAGGTTTCCTTCCACAGTTTGAGAGATGTGCTGGTTTGATGCATGTTAAATTCTCCCTCAGTGTACTTGAACAGGCACCAGAGTGTGGCAACTAGAAATTTAGACAACAACTTAACTGCAGTGTTAATGTAAGCTGGCTTAATGCACGAATAAATAAACTTAAAATTGTAATGAAGGATTTTGGCTCTATCAATCACTTGTTAAATCACCTGTGTTTGGTTAAAAAGAATTGCTAAGATGGCTGTTCAAGAAAAGCACACTGGGAAACTTAACCAAATGTGAAAGGTGTTATGCAGATTATTTAAGAGAAAACCAGATAAAACAGCCTTGAAAGATTAAACCTTGGATATATTTTATACCATTTGAATAAATATGAGAGTAAGTGAAAAGTTTGTTCCTTCAGCAAGAACGGTACAAGGGCAGCATCTAAAGTAGAAGCAATGCATGTCACATAAAATAGACTGGAAAAACACCATGCAGTTATCAAAGTATTTTCAAACACCCAGCTTTCAGGAAGCAGAAAGATTGATAAATTTTCAGTTTTGAGTTGTACCGTTGTCTTAATGGTTAGATACATCTCTATAAATAAACCATTGGAAGTTTTAAAAACCTTGTTTATTTGTCACCTCTGATATTCTTCAATAGTTAAGAGAGTTAAAAGAAGTCATCAAGATCTTTGATGTAACATAAACTTCATCTAATTTTGCCACAACATCTCCTCAGCACAAAAATCCCTTCATAAACAAATGTCTAGAAATCTCAGATTACTGTGGTGTCCAAAAAGCAGCATTAAAAGTTAATTATTTTTATGAAAACATCCTAACATTGTAGAAAATTAAATTACTTTTCTTTAAAGGAATCTGCAATAAGACTAATTCCTGCAGATTCTAGATACTGGTGAGAAAATAAAATTTGTTTGAGAGATTGAACAAGCCCTGAGGATAATGCTCAATCAAGCATCTGACAAAGGTCCATCATCTGAAAACTATTGATGTTCCTCTGCTAACTCCGATCGATTTGCAGGCTGACAGCCATTTACTTAAATTATTCCACAATAACCTGCAGCATTAAGCAGCTTTCTGCAGTAATTTGAGGCCAGTAGTCTGCTGCAAAGATGCATGTCACAATTTATAAAGAGTTTTCTGGAAAATATCGGTCCTCATGCTGAAAGAATATTCTAACAAATTTCCAATAAAAAATTTATTTTAAAAAGATGAAATTGAGGAAACACAGTCTGCAAAAGCAACCACATAACTTTGCTACAACATCATTCCAGGAAATTGTCTTCACAAGCTTTAGTCAATCAGGAACAATATGACATAAGATACTTAAATGTGCAGTCTCTCCAAGTCACCGAGTGACTCCTTACAGCTCTTCTTTGCTCTAAACATGGCACTAACCACCATCAACATAAACTTGATATTCAGTTTAGCTCTTATCACTTGCTTCCTTCAGGGGAGAGGAAAAATACTTGTGAGCTTGTTGTTTACTGGGGCAGGTACTGAATTGTAATTTGCAAGTGACATGCCTGTGAAACAGACTTTTTATTAGCTTCCTGTCTTGTATTAAGTTTGACTTTAGATCTTCCTAAAAATCAAGAAATTCCCCGTGACAGAGGTGGGCAACCTGTGGCCCAGATGGACTCTGAGTGGGCCCATAAGATATTTTGTTGATCATTATCCATGCAAGGTTACCAGATTCCATTGATTTCCATCTGTACGGCTTTCTTCCCCTGTTGGAATGACTGAAATGACACACACATGATGGACCAGTGAAGTGAGGTCTCTCTTGATTGAACACTGAGAGAACCCACGTGCTCCCTCCGCTCCAAAAGCTTAAATATTTCTTTTGTTTTTAACCATTTGAAGTTGATGACAGTTCTATTAATATAAGAATGATTAAGCATCTTCTATAAGTCATTTGAAATACTCAGTATAAATTAATGTATTTAATCTTATTCCTCGGGTCATGGTTAGTCAGTGAACTAGATTTCAATCTTCTGGCCCGTTGAGATGAAGGAGAATCACTCATGATGCCGATCCACTAGCCGAGGAAGCCTATCACTGCCCTATACTCTCCAAAAAATTCAGCAGAATTTTAATCAATGGCATACTGGAAGGGTCACATTCAACACAAAAAAATGTAATATAAAAAGGTTTCTACTGAATAGATTGAATACTTCAGTCCTGAGCCACAAGAATCAAGTACCAAACTCACAAGTACTCATCTAGCCTATATAAAGAACATTAAAGCATTGACCTGAATGAAAAGTTGACCAGAAAACATAGCATTAGGATCATCATCCTTACTGCAGTACAATTTAGAGCTGGCTGTATCTCCAGTACACAACAAACACAAAACAATCTGTCACAAAAATCCATAGATAATATCAGAGAGCTTTGTGCTATATTTCAACATAAATAATGAACCAAAATTCATGAATTTCTCAGTTTACAATATGAATTATTCCGAGTTCCAACAAAAAAACCTTCTGTTTTTAATCATTCTTAAAAATCTACAGGTACAAGGTACTTTTATATCGGGTCAAGACTTTGAGCCCATTCATGCAGTACATGGAATAATCCTGGGATACAGAATACTTGTGTATCCATAGGATTAATCATAGAAAGGCACTATTCAGTGCAGAGTTGAACTTTCATATCCATCTGCAAGTAGAGGCCTTTTTGAGAACTACAGTCTGACTTTATTAATGAGTCTCAAGAGACAGAGAAGCTTTGTGGAATTCAACAGAGAGAAATATCACATGTTACAAGTGATAAAGCTCGCGTTCTTTAAAAGAAAGCCAAAAAATTGAAGCAACAATGCATTATTGGAATACTAATTAACTTACAACGTGTCTTGTCTCCTTTATTTTATCTTGCACTACAATTTTCTGGATATACCTGCAACCATCTGGCTGTTTCCTGTATATGAGACCTCTGAAGCACATCTTATCCCCAATTACACATTTGTGTTTCAAGATTGAGCAAGTCCCAGAACAATTACACTTTTCCAGTAAGTTGAGGTTTTAATGAAAATATGATGGTTTATTTAGTTTCACATTATGGGTATCCAGCCATTCATAACTACCTTGTTCACATCGTCTGTTTAAATTTGAAGATGTATATAACTAAATTGCTTGACTTCTAATTCTTGTTCACTTTTACAGATACAGTTCATTTGTTTGCCCTTTCCACTTAAAATCCTTGGTTCTCCTGTTCATCAATCGGACATTCATAGGAGAGCTACCTATTCCTTTGCCTGCTATGCAATATTTTCAGCGCTGGGCTTTGCATGACTCTGAACATTAGATAAATACTAGGAATAAGATGCTGACATTTACAGAGATCAATCTAGCCAAAAACCAAAAATTTTTGACAAAAAGTCATGAAACTATGAACAACTTTTAAAATCTATAACAAAATATAGATGCTTCTTGGCCATTTCATATGGTAGAATTATTAGTTTTCAATAGTTAGAAACACTAAGTTTTACCTTGTTTCTTTTTATTACCATTAGGACTGTGGACAAATGCATTTGCACCTAAAAGGTCTCAGCATTTCAACACTTAAAACAGTTAGTACATATAATGCAGGACAAACCAAATACTAACACCAGAACGTGACTTTGAAAACTATTAATTTTACAGACATTACTAACTGACTGATTTTGTTTCTCCTTCAGCAGATGAAAGCATATTTGTAGCATTGGCCCTCCTAGCTGTCTCTATCCATTTAAATAACATTCTGCTTTTCCATTCTTCCAACCAAAGTGGATAAGTAAAAACTTCCTGCATTATACTCCATCTATTACCTTGATGACCATTCACTTAACCAGCTTGAGCGTATTTACATCATCCTCACAGCCATTGTTCCATATAGCTTTGTAACTTGGATGTTATACTCAGTCCCATTGTGTAATTCATTGATAGAGATACACAGTATAGAAAATATTGGTATTGACAGGCTCCAGTCCTACCTTCAATCTGTTCTGATGACCTCAGCAAGGAGTCAGAAGCCAGCAAGAGAAATTAAGTATCAACAGGTTGGCATTGTTTATATCACAAAACTGTTTGATCTCCCAGTTTCTTGATCTTCCCAAATATTAATATCCTCCCTTTACAGATACTGTTACTATTTCCAGCATTCCCTGTTTTCATTTCTGATTGTCAGTTTGCAAAGTGTCTTCCAATTTTATGCCAAGGGTTGCTCTGTACAAAGCTGCTTCTAAAGCAAGAAACTTCTCTTCTTCTGCTAAATCACTGCCCCCTGACCTCTCCCCCATCATAAAGGCTGGGTCTTGGTCTATCCTGTCTTATCACTAACCTAGTAATAAGTCTCACAACACCAAGTTGAAGTCCAACAGGTTTATTTGATAGTAAACGCCACAAGCTTTCTGAACGCTGTTCCTTCGTCAGGTGAGTGGAGAATTTTCTCCACTCTTCTGATGAAGGAACAGCTTTCCGTAAGCTTGTGGTGTTTACTATCAAATAAACTTGGTGCTGTGAGATTTCTTACTGTGTTTACCCCAGTCCAACACTGGCATCTTCACATCATGACTATCACTAACCTCCAAAACACAATCCTTCTATATCTGGGCCAACTGCTCCATCCAATTGCTCTTGCTGGACAACTAATTGATCGAGTTGCACCAATACAAGATGCAGTAGATTGGATAGATTGGGTTGTGATGACATATCTCAGGAGCAAACAAAGGTCCGAACAAGATATCACTCCCACAACAGGCCATAGTTTTCGGCTAAGGGATGGAAGATTTAAAACAAAAATGAGGAGGAATTACTTCACTAAAAGTGTTGTGAATTTGTGATATGTAGTGGACAATGGAACATTGAACAATTTTGAGATCATATGTAGGTTTTTAATTAGGAGCTGGATGAATGGTCATAGGAAGTAGGCAGGAAATGAGGCTATGATTAGCTCAGCCATGATTGTATTGAATAACAGAGCAGGCTCAAAGAGCTGAATTGCTACTCTTGCTCCTCCCATGTGGGATCGTCTAATCGGCACAGATGATGAGTAGGACTAGGGTCAACAGCAGGCAACAGTTGCATTTGTTTGTGGGACAACACAGAGCTAGATCTGGCAATGGGAACGATGCAGAAAATGGAATAACACAAGAAATAGGAGCACAAGTAGGCTACATGGTATGTCAAGCCTGCTTTGCCATTCAATACAATTATGGTTGATCATTGGATTCAGTTCTACTTTTCTGCCCACTCCCATATCCCTTTGAAGGGGTTAAAATCATTGAGTAAAGCAGTGTTCTATTGTGCAACTGCCAAAACTACACAGCCATGGAAGTAATAAAAACAAGTGACAGGGGAGGATTTGGAATGACTACAGGAATGCCATTGTTAAGTCTCTGTTTTAGGTAATAGTCAAGGATTATAGATATATTTAGCTAGACCACAATAAGTCACTGCATATAATAACAGATAATCAAGGACCACTGATGTATATGTTTGCTTATAGTATAAACTATTGTGTGTTTTGTTAGTAATTGGATATAGTAATTGGGCAAGTGTAGAGTTGCGGTAATTGGTTAAATACTGCTGTGGAAAACAAATGAAGTAGTCAGAGCTATTAGCTGGGATTGAATATTGATTACTTTTGAATGAATGTACAATTTTGATTGGTGAATGTTAATTGCTTGTAGTTGAGCCAAAGACTATAATTGCCATTGTATTTCATAATTCAGGAAGTCTGAGAGCCCCTAGAGGAAGGTAAGCTTCCTTCCGAGAGCTCAAATAAAGATTTTGAACTCCCAGTGTTGCCTGGTAGGTTACGAGGAGTGAGATACCTATAGTCAAATAGCTGCGAAACTCCCAAACGCCTTTGATTCCCTGAGATAATAAAAATCTATCCTAGCCTTAATTGGAGCAATTAACCAACAATGGTGCATCCACAGCCTTCTGAGATACAGATTTTCAATGATTCATAACCTCTTAAATGAAGTAATTTCTCCTTATCTCTGACCTATATCATCCGCTTGTGATCTGGAGTCTGTGCCGCATTGCTTTATATTCCCTGACTAGTGGGAAAAATCTCTCAGCTTCCACCCTATCAATCCTCTTCAGTATCTTGTATGTTTCAATGAGATCACCTCATTGCAAAGACCAAACTGCAGAGACCAAAAGCACAATTTACCTACAATCTCATCTCATTGAATGAATCTTTGTTGCACCTATTCAATACATATATAGCCTTCTTTAAATGTGGAAACCAATCTGCACACAATAATCCAGATGTCATCTCAATAATACCACTCTTAAAATCCTCAGTGAATCACAAATGGGTCTTTCTCGCTGAAATTTTGTTTTTCAGTGGAATTAATTTTTGTTGAACATATTGAATTGTTTCCTTTAGGCTATTTACTCAATTAACCTTGGCCAGTTTTCTCCAAATACCTATGTAATTGACTTTAAATTTAAGATTGTTTGTGATTGGAATATTCACTTTCAAACTTAACATGGCATTCAACGGTATTTTAATCACTATTTTCCAGTGGATCTTTTCGTCTGACATTACTAATTAACCATATTTCATTGGGGAAGGTGATGGCATAGTCGGATTGTCAATGGACTACTAATCCAAAGATTCACAGTAATGCATAGGGGATCTGAGTTCAAATGATTCGATGAAACTCTGGAATAAAGCTCAAATAAAGATTTTGAACTCCCAGTGTTGCCTGGTAGGTTACGAGGAGTGAGATACCTATAGTCAAATAGCTGCGAAACTCCCAAACGCCTTTGATTCCCTGAGATAATAAAAATCTATCCTAGCCTTAATTGGAGCAATTAACCAACAATGGTGCATCCACAGCCTTCTGAGATACAGATTTTCAATGATTCATAACCTCTTAAATGAAGTAATTTCTCCTTATCTCTGACCTATATCATCCGCTTGTGATCTGGAGTCTGTGCCGCATTGCTTTATATTCCCTGACTAGTGGGAAAAATCTCTCAGCTTCCACCCTATCAATCCTCTTCAGTATCTTGTATGTTGTATGTATCAACATTCAGTATCTTGTATGTATCTAATGACTAATAGTCATTAGTCTAATAATGACTATGCACCATCCTCTCGAATCAGTACTTCCCAATGTTGAATACTACTTGGAGGGAGCATTGAAGATGGCAAGGGTGCAAAACGTACTCTGGACGGGGGACTTCAATGTCATTAGCAACAGTGGCTCAGTAGCACCGCTACAGATTGAACTAGCCAAGTCCGAAAGAGAAATCTCACAACACCAGCTTAAAGTCCAACAAGTTTATTTGTAGCAAACGCCCCAAGCTTTTGGAACAAGCTTGGGGCGTTTGTTTCAAATAAACTTGTTGGACTTTAAGCTGGTGTTGGAGATTTCTCTCTGTTTTAGCCCAGTCCAACACCAGCATCTCCACGTCAAGTCCTAAAGGACATAGCAGCTAATCTGGGTGTATGGCAGGTCGTAAGGAAATCATGGAGAAGGAAATACATACTTGACTCATTGTTACCTACCTGCCTGCTACAGGTGCATCTGTCCAGGATAGTACTGGCAGGAGTGACCACCACGCAGTTGTTGTGGAGACTAAGTCCCTTTTTCACACTGAGGTCGCAATACCACTATGCTAAATTTGATAGAATTTGAACAGATTTAGCAATTGAAGACAGGGCAACCATGAGACGCTGTGAGCCATCAACAGCAGTACAACTGTACTCAACCACAATCTATTTTTCTGTGCCCTGGCATAACCCCAACTCAAATTTGAACAGATTTAGCAATTCAAGACAGGGCAACCATGAAACGCTGAGAGCCATCAACAGCAGTACAATTGTACTCAACCACAATCTATTATCCTGTGCCCTGGCATAACCCCAACTCTACCATTACTATTAATACAGGGAATCAACCCAATTTCAGTGAAAAGTGCAGGAAGGCATGTTTGAAGCACTACCAGGCATATATAAAAATGAGGTGTCAACTGGTGTAGTCACAACATGCATGCCAAACAGCATAAACAGCAAGTGATAGACAGAGCTAAGCAATTCCACAACCAATGGATCAAATCTAAGCACTGCAATCTTGCCACATCAAATTGTGAATGGTAATGGACAATTAGACATCTCACTGGAAAAGGCTCCACAAATATCCCTATCCTCAATTACGGAAGGGCCCAGAACACAGGACAAAAGATAAGGCTGAAGTACTTGCAGCAATCTTCAGCCAGAAGTGCGAAATGGATGATCCATGTAAGCCTCCTCCTGAAATCACCAGCATCACAGATGTCAACTTTCAGCTAATTCAATTCACTTCGTGTGATATCAGGAAACAGCTGAAGACATGAGATTCAGTGACAGTTATGGGCCCTGACAATATTCGGACAATACTACTGAAGACTTGTGCTCCAGAACTTGCCACACCCCTGTCCAAACAGTTCCACTTCAGCTACAATAACAATGTGGAAAATTACTTATGCGTGTCCTGTCCACAAAAAGCAGGATAAATCCAACTCTTCTAATAAGCACCCTATCAGTCAACGTGATGGAAAGGGTCATCAACAAGACAACGAAGCTGCACTTGTTTTAGCAGTACGCTGTTCACTTACGTTCAATTTGGGATTCTCCACGACCACTCAACTCCTGATCTCATTATAACCTTGGTTCTAACATGGACAAAAGAGCTGAGCTCCAGAGGTGAGGTGAGAGTAACTGCTCTTGACATTAAGGCAGCATTTGACTGAGGGTGGCACCAAGAAGCTCTAATAAAACTGGAGTCAGTTTAAATCAGGGAGAAAATTCTCCACTGGTTGGAGTTGTACCTAACACAAAGCAAGATGCCTGTGGTGGTTAGAGTCCTAAAGGACATAGCAGCTAATCTGGGTGTATGGCAGGTCATAAGGAAATCATGGAGAAGGAAATACATACTTGACTCATTGTTACCTATCTGCCTGCCACAGGTGCATCTGTCCAGGATAGTACATCTCAGTTCTAGGACATCATTGCAGGATTTCCACAAGGTAGTGTCCTCTGCCCAACCATCTTCAGTTACTTCATAAAATCCCTACATTGCAAAAGTCAGAAGAGGGGATATTTGCTGATGACTGCACAGTGTTTAATACCATTTTCAACTCCTGCTGTCCACGTCCAAATGCAATGAGACTTGGATCTTATCGAGACTTGGGCTAACAAGTAGCAAGCAACATTCACGCCACATAACTGCCAGCCAATGACTATCTCAACAAGACAGAATCTAACCAGAGCATTGGTCATTCATAGTGAATGACATTGAATGTCCTAGCGATTACCAATGACCAGAAACTAAACTGGACTAGCCATGTAAATACTATGACTACAAGGTTTGTCAGGGGTGAGGAACCCTGCAACAAGTTACTCACCTCTGACTCCGCAAAAGCCTGTCCAACATCTACAAGCTAGGAGTGTAACGGAAGACTGTCTACTTGCCTTGGTGAGTACAGCTCTAACAACAACACTCAAGAAGCTTATCACCCAAGCCAAAGCAGTGCGTTGATTGGTATGTCATCTAAATATTCACCCCCCTCCAACACCAATGCACAGTGGCAGCAAAGTGTACAACCTACAAGATTTTCTGCAGGAACTCACCAAGGATGCTTCGACAGCATCTTCCAATTGCATAACTACAGCCATCTGAAAGGACAAAGATAGCAGACATATGGAAACACCAAGACCTGGAGGGATCTTCCAAACCACTTCATATCTTGACTTGGAAAGATTATATCATTCCCTTACTCTGGTGGGTCAAAATTCTGGAACATTCTACCTAACAGCACAATGGGTGTACCTACATTACATTTCCAAGGGCAATTAGAGATAGGCAATAAATACTGGCCAGGCAGCAAAGTCAACATCTCATGTATGAACAAAGAAAATACAATACTGGATCTAAGATTTATCCCTAATCAGTTCCACTGCTCCAAGAAACGATGGAACCATTCTACAAGTTAATCTTCTGGACCAGTCTTACCAATCTGATTGTGCCTGTCTAATGAAGATTAAAGTCTCTCACATTTATTACATTGCCTTTGTTATAAGCTCCATTAATTTTTTGTTTAATGCTCTGTTTTTCAACTCTTGGTATTCCTAATTCCCATTATACTGATTTTCTGAGGCCATATCACTTCTCATACAGTTCCTAATGTTGTCTGTTAAAAGCTCTGCTGATGTTACCTGCGAGAGAGGCTCGCAAGATAACTGGAAACACTGGTGTTTGTTTGCTTGGAATACTGAGAAGAACTATGTACAACCCAGTGAGGAACCAGTCCTGTCATTGTGTAAACAATTAATAAAAAGGATTTATTAAAGTAAAAGAAAAATAAACAAGAAGAAATAATAATATATTCTAATATACCATGTGACATCTAAGTATATTAACAACAAAAGACATCTGCTGGAAACTTCCACCCATATTTGCAGCTGGGATTCTTTGGCGCCATTGAAAGTGAATGAAGTTTTGGCTGGAATGCCAAATTCTCCATTCTCACTTGCAGCAGAAAGGCAACAGATGAGGTTGCAGCGTCCTGTCCATCGTTTTATCTGAAAATGATCTCTTGTTCCCAAAGTATACCCACGTTCCTTGAACTCACTAAGATACCCTTTTCCCAAACAATATCCAATTTAGTTACTTAACAAGTCATATCCAGTTTGTAGTTACTGAAGGTTTTCACCTGTCTGGCTTTTGAAGAGGGTGCTTTTAATATACAGTTCAACTGCTTTGATAGCCAACCTGTCGATTCCTTGCCTTTAGATGTTGTCAATTTTATACAATCCCACTGATCTCTGGTAAACAAAGTTTCTGATATGGATATTTGAACCTCAATTTCTCTAGCTATCTACTAATCATGTTCCTGAGCAAACCACATCGCAATATTCCTCTCGGCACCTGCTAATTATGTCACTTATCTGTTATTTCTGTTTCACCTTAAGTTCACTGTTAACCTTGTTAACTTACAATTCCTAACACATTGCCTCTTTTTAAAGATGAAATGTCTTAATTTGAAAGGCGCTTTCATTTCTGAATAATTTCTTGGCCATTCTGCCTTATCAACTATTACAAAGATTTAAGAGCATAGATTAATAAATGATACCCAGAGAATTTATACCCAGTGTTTCCAAAAGTCACTTAATAAAACATCTACAATGACGTTCTCTCTCCCAGCCACAAGAAAGATTTTAAATTGAATTGTTCTAATAAAAGACTTAAAATAACCTGATGTTCTGATATCAAAACTTTTCCATAAACTTTAAGGGATTATGATCCATATATAAGACTGTTTCTGCAGGATTAAATATAACGTAAATCTCAAAATGTTACAATGTCAATATCAAGCTTAAAGTCTCTTTCTCAATGTTGGAATACTTCTGTTCATGACAATTTAATTTCCTTGAGAAACAGCCCACAGGTTTCTCAAAACCAAGTTTGTCTTCCTATAGCAAGATGGCTTCCGCATCAATGTCAGTAACATCCACAATCGATTTAAACTGCTTGTCATAATTTGGTGCAGCTAACACTGGTTTTGTTGTCAACACAATTTTAAATTTTGAGTGTCATTTTACAGTCTGCTGTCCAGCTAAAGTGCTTGTTCTTCTTTAAGAGCTCTAGAAAGTGGCGCGACCACACTGCTGAAGTTCAGCACAAATTTGTGAAAGAATCCATTCATTCCCAGAAACTTAAAACCTCTTTTCCTGATGTGGATACTGGAAATTCCCAAATGGCCTGTATCTTTGTATCTCATGGTGTTGTTTGACCATGTCCAACAATATGTCCAGATAAGAAATTTGGACTTCAGCAAATATGCTTTTTGTTAGATTCATGACAAGATTGGCTCCTTTTAAGTGGTCAAAGAGTTCTTTTAAGTGGTGCAGATATTCTTCCCAACTTTGACTGAACATCACCAAATCATCAGTGGTGACTCAGTCCATGAATAACTTTATTCATAAGCATCTGAAAAGTTGCAGGTTCATTCTTCATCCCAAACAGCATAACTTTGAATTGATAAAGTCCATTTGGCATCACAACTGTGCAGATCTCCTTCGCCCTCTTAATCAGCGGTACGTGACAATAGCCCTTCAGCAAGTCTATCATCATGATGCATTTAGATTGTCCAACTTTTTCAATGCAATTTTTCAAATGCGGAACAGGAAACAAATCTCTCGGTGACATCATTCACTTTCCTGTAGTTCAGACAAAGAGTTTGAGTTCCATTCAGCCAAGATATCATAAATTGGGGAGCTTCTAACCACTAGAACTTAATTAAGTAGTCACTCAATTTCCATCTGTACTTATGACAACTTTTCTGAATTTAACATATGTTAAATTATGTTGTTTTATTGGAACTGTGTCCTCCACATCTACATCATGAATGGCTACTTCCATTCTACCTAATTGATCCCCACAAAAACATTTATAGGACTGCAGTACCTCTTCCAATTTGCTTTGCTTCTTATTTGGAAGATAACATAACCAGTTACTTAAATTTTCTGGGACTCATTACCCAAATGAATTTTATGGAAATTACTGTCAGAATTTTACCCTTCGTCTCTCTATTTCATTATTATCTAGACCTCGTTCTTGTTCTCATCTCCTCTATTAGCATGTAGTAGTCACCATTTTCTCACTACGATTTGATACTTAAATGATAACATTCAAAAATACACAGAACTTCCAATTCTGAATAAGCCATCTGATAGAATTACAACAGGATGATTCCAAATTAAAACAAACCTATCGGTCCCTTTGAACAAAGAAAATTACAACATAGGAACAGGCCCTTCAATCCGCCATGCCTGCAATAATCATGCTGCCCGACTGAATTAAAACCTACCACTCTTCTGGGGACCATATCCCTCCATTTCCAATCTATTTATTGTCAAGATGCCCCTTAACAGTCACTATCATATTTGCTCCACTACCTTCCAGGCACCCACACCTTGTGTGAAAAGCTTGCTCCTCACACCTTAAACCTATGCCTCCTATTAATTGACAGTTTCACCCTGGGAAAAAAAAAGCTTCTGCCTATCCACACTGTCCATGCCCCTCACAATTTTGTCGACTTTTAGCAGGTCACACCCTGCCCCCACCACCCCCCAAACCTCCATCATTTCAGTGAGAACAAACCAAGTTTCTCCAATCTTTCCTCATAGCTAATACCCTCCATATCAGGCAACATCTTGGTAAATCTTTTCTTTACTCTCTCCAAAGTCTCCCCACCCTTCTGGTAGTGTGGCGAGCAGAACTGAAACACTACAGACCCGATTTTACCATTTTCATTCTAAGTGCTGAATCTAGGCGTAATGCAGATCTGATTTAGAAATCTGCTTTCAGGCGCCCCTATACGCACTCAAAGTGGTAAAGGGGGAAGTGCTGCTCCAGTTGGGCAGACAGTTCATTAATTCAATCTAAATACATGCAAATGCATTTAAATTTGCCATTGCACCTGTTTTGGCAAACTGCATGGACACGGGCGCTGATCGCATTAAAGGCCCCACACCCAACTTTACCATGTTTTTGCACCCGCATGGTAAAATTGGGCCCTATATTCCATGTGTGGCCGAACTAAGGTTCTATCAAGCTGCAACATGACTTGCCAATTTTTAAACTCAATGCCCTGGCCAATGAAGACAAGCATGCCACATGCCTTCTTGACTATCTTCTCCATCTGCTTTGCCATTTCAGTGACCAATGTACCTGTACACCCAGATCCCTCTGTCTATCAATACTCTTCAGGGTTTTGCCATTTACTGTACAATTCCCATCTGTAATAGACTTTACAAAATGCATTACTTCACATTTGTCCAGATTAAACTCCATCTGCAATCTCTTCACCCAAGTCTCCAACTAATCAATATCCTGCTGTATCCTCTGATGGTCTTCATCACTTTCTGCAAATTCACCAATCTTTGTGTCATTCGCAAACTTGCTAATCAAACCAGTTACATTTTCCTCCAAATCATTTACATACATCACAAACAGCAAAGGTCCCATCAATGATCCCTGAGGAACGCCACTTGTCACAGCTCTCCATTCAGAAACACAACCTTCCCTTGAATTAAACACATCTGCTTTATTTGCATCAGCTTGCTTAAGATCGTATCAGATAACCTGACCTCAGTTGACTCATATCCTAGGATGGTCTGTTTGCAATTGTTTTTTATTCACTGTTCAACATCAGTAGGAATCACTACTGTCTATGATGATGCTATATCATTCCCTAGAATGAGTCCCTGAAACAGGCAATGTTGCTATCATTCAGTTGACCATTTCTCCCATCTACAAGCTACTCCTTAAGTTTATTTTTACAAAAGGAACTTTTCTTGTTTCACTGTAAATACTGTTGATCAGAACCTCTTCCTTCAATATTCCTCGTGGTCAACAAATATTTTTATCCCACAACATTAGAGACTGATTCATGTCTGTCTCTTAAAACTTTAATATTTTTCTCCATTCTTGTCTGTCCACATGGCAATACTTCTCCTTCATACATAAAATCCTTATGCACATCCATCTCCTGCTGCTCATTCTGCCCTATAACATTTGTACATAGATTTTCATTCCTAATGTTTGTTCTTTTCCTCTGTATATGAATCCTACCTGTTTCTCCTTTTCTTTAGTTTTTGATTTTATATTTTCCACTTTAGGATTTATAATTGCAAAAGCCTTTCTGTTTAATCCCCAGCATCCTGACTGGGTTACAATGAAAGCATCTAACTTTCCTCATATCTCTTATTCCATCAGTACTATCTTTTTAATTTTGAGGTGAAGTTTCTTGGATTTTTTGACTACTTCCTTGTTTGTCTGACATCTTTTTTGCACCTTCCCATTTTCTATCTTTTTTGGACTTATGACGAGTGTCAAAAGAAAGGGTTTGGCCTATGAACTAATTCAAAATCAGCAGTTTGCTCTGTTGCACGTCTGACAAATTTGAATTTTTGTTCCACCATTAGTCTTTACCATTACAGATAATGTTAAAATCTTCCAAAAGAAATACTTCTCTAAGAGCCTCATAGGTTTCTTCTATTTTGAAGGAAGAGGTTCTGGTCAACAATATTTACAGTGAAACAAGAAAAGTTCCTTTTGTAAAAATAAACTGAAGGAGTAGCTTGTAGATGGGAGAGATGGTTGTACGAATAGGAGCAACATTGCCCATTTCAGGGATTCATTCTAGGGAATGATATAGCATCACTATAGATCACCCACTAATCAAAATTACTTGTTTAACCCTTTCAAATTTGATACAAGTCAGTCCAGGCTGTTTTCTGATATTTTGAAACTTGTCTGTAAGCCTCAGGTAGTAGTCCATAAGTACTTAGTGCAGCTCTCTTCACTGTTTCAGTAGCATGGTGACACAGCAGTTAACAGTGCTGTCTCAAGCACCAGAGACCTGGGTTCAATTCCAGACTTGGATGATTGTCTGTGTGGAGTTGTCCCGTGTCTGCGTGGAGTTGTCCCGTGTCTGCGTGAGCTTCCTCTGAATGTTCCAGTTTCCTCCCACACTCCAAAGGTATGCGGGTTAGGTTGATTGGCCATGCTAAATTGTACCTTAGTGTCACATAGCAAGGTAAATACATGGGGTTTTGGGGATCGGACCTGACTGGCATTGTTGTCGGTGCAGGCTTGCTGGGCTGAATGGCCCCCTTCTATATTTACATTTCTATGATATACCCCAGAATTTTCCACTGACAAAGAGGCAAAGACTTCACTAGCCCTACCCACAAATTTAGCATTTAAGTGCAGCATCCAAATATAATAAATAAAAATAGCCATTTCATCTACTTAGCTCTTTTCTTAAAGACATTCAAAATGCTTCAGTGTCCATTTCATCAAATTTTGGAAGAGCCTGTACAAATCTAAACATCATCCCACTAGGTTCTGTGGCACGGTGGCACAGTGGTTAGCACTGCTGCCTCAGTGCCAGGGATCTGAGTTCGATTCTGGTCTTTGGTGACTGTCTGCATGAAGTTTGTACATTCTCCCTGTATGGGTTTCCTCCCATATTCCAAAGATGTGCAGGTTAAGTGGATTGGCCACACTAAATGTGCGGGATTACAGCACATTTGGTGGGGTACTCTTTCAAGAGTCAGCACAGACCCAATGGGCCAATTTCTGCACTGTAGGGATTCTCTGGTGCTATGTTTCAAGGTTCATGTTTAGAACTATCTTCTCTTCCATCCAGTTGATGTCCCTGCTGCAATTTGCTGCACTTTAATGTGGTGTTCTCTCTCTTTATCCTTTTCTCTTTTTGTCATTACTAACTTCTGTATTTCCAATTCCATTTGAAAAGCACTCTCTTTCTCACATTTCTTTATTTCTATTTCTTTGTAATTGAACTTTTACAAATACAATTTCACCACTTCTTGAAATACTGTTTGTTATCACTTGTATACTTAAATGATTACCTGAGCTTTCTTCGCCCCTGTAAATAATCCTAATTCCAATTTATCTACCATTTCTCCCAATTTAGTTTTAGGTATAGTTTTCAAACTTGGTAAGGTTATATTGTCTAGTTCCAAATAAGCTTGGGCGAGAGCAAGATCTATCTTTTCAATCTCTTTATTTTAAATAACATGTTCTCGCTTAGTTCCACGTGTTCTCATTTTCATTACATTGATGTCACTAACTCTCTCTACCCAAAAGAAAGGATGCTTCTGAAAATCCCATCAAGAGCCTTCAAATATTGTTCACAATCTCACTGATGTTATTTGTGAGAATATCGGTAGATACAGGGGATAGTGCGGTAGGTAGAGGGGAACTGGTGGATGTAGTGTTTTTGGCTTTCCAAAAGGTGTTTGATAAGGTGCCTCACAAAAGATTGCTGCAGAAGGTTAGGGTGCAGAGAGTTGGGGGTAGGGTATTGTATTCGATAGAGGATTGGTTGTCTAATAGGAAGCAGAGGGTAGGTATTAATGGGTGCTATTCTGATTGGCAGCTGGTGATTAGTGGAGTGCCCCACGGTTCGGTGCTGGGGCCTCAACTATTTACCATTTACATAGATTATCTGGAGGAAGAGGCTGAGTGCAGGGTGACGAAATTTGCTGATGACATGAAGATGAGTGGAAAAGCAAATTGCGTGGAGGGTGTGGAAAGCCTGCAGAGGGATCTGGACAGGTTGAGTGAATGTGTGAGATCTGGCAGGTGGAGTATAATGTTAGCAAGCGTGAGGTTATCCACTTTGGTGGGAATAATGGTAGGAAGGATTACTATTTAAATGGTGAAAAGCTGCAGCATGCGACGGTGTAGAGGCACTGGGGGTTCCTTGTGCACGAATCGCAAAAACACAGTATGCAGGTGCAGCAGGTGATTAAGAAGGCGAATGCAATGTTGGCCTTTATAGCTAGGGGGATAGAATATAAAAGTAGAGAGGTACTTTTGCAGCTGTATAGGGTGCTGGTGAGGCTGCCACTGGAGTACTGTGTGCAGTTTTGGTCGCTGCACTCGAGGAAGGATATATTGGCCTTGGAGGGGGTGCAGAGAAGGTTTACTAGGCTGATAATGGAGATGAGGGCATTGGATTATAAGGAGACACTAAATAGGCTAGGTTTGTACTCTTTGGAGTTTAGAAGGCTGAGAGGGGATCTTATAGAGACCTATAAGATAATGAAGGGATGGATAGGGGAGAGGTTGAGAGACTCTTCCCACTTAGTAGGACTAGACGGCACAGCCTTAAGATTGGCGGGGGGGGGGGGTTTCAGATCAGAGTGGAGGAGGAATTTCTTCACACAAAGGGTGATGAATCTTTGGAATTCTCTGCCAGATGAGGTGGTGGAAGCTTCCTCGCTGAATATGTTCAAGTCAAGAGTGGATAGGTTTTTGATTGACAAGGGAATTAAGGGTTACGGGGAGAAAGCGGGAAAATGGTACTGAACCACTACATATCAGCCATGATCTTATTGAATGGCGGGGCAGGCTCGAGGGACTGGATGGCCTACTGTTTTTGATAGAGTAATTTGCATCTCAATTTCTCTAGATCCTACTAATCTAGTTACTGAATAAATCACATCTCAGTATTCCTCTAGACACCTGCTAGTCATGTTACGTGTCTATTATGTTTGTTTTCATCTCAAATACACTGTTAACTTCATTAACTTCCAAATTCCTAATACATCCTTTACTACCAAGACAATCCCATCTTCTTTGCATTCTGTCTAACCTTCTGAAATATTGCATACCTCAGCATATTTCTCAACCTTGATTAACTTGTAACCATACTTGTATAGTAGAAATCAGATTGCAATCATTTAAGTCTATTTCTGCCACGAGTTAATCCATCTCACTGCAGATTGGTTCATGCATTCAGATAAAAACGTTTAATTTCAATTTTACTTCTTTTCTCCACAATTATCTTATTCACTGATGTACAGTTTCTGTAAAACTTTCTGTCCTTTTCAGTCCGTCTTTACCCACATCAGTATACTGCCTTGGACTTTTTCTTTGGTTTCCCAAATCTCCCTTCATCTGAAGAGACTCGTTCACTTCATTAATTAGGGGGTCCATTGCAGGCATAACAATGGCACTGGCAAATCGTCGCTGTTGGGAATGTTTGATTCGCTGACACTACTCACCTCTACTCATCCTCCAGGATAGTGGGTGTGAGCAAATGACTGGCCTGTGATTCTTGTTACAGAAGGTACGAGTTGGCTGCAAAACAATGACGTGCTTGATAAAACCCACAGTCAACATATTGCACAGACAATCAGGGGCAGACAAACTACATATGTGCCTCTGCCAGAAACAAGAGCAAACCTGTTCCTTTTTCATTGTTGCATTTGGAAGTTCAGAATCGCAAATGTTATGTTTAAAAAATGCAATATATTCCAAATACTCCTCTATAAATGCAGAGTTCAGAAACAAATTTGAAACTGTGGAATTTCATGATCCCAAAGCCAGAAATCTGCCAAATGGTGAAAATACACAAACTCATAATATAAGTCACACTTTATCATAGGAAAAAAATAGAATCTTACAATACCGAAGGAAAAAATTTGGGCTATCACTCACCAATATGTGCCACTGCACTTCCATCCTGCATTTCTTTTCAAATTCATATCTAATTTCCATTTTCTAAGTTATTTTTAATCTATCTCACCACCTTTTCAATCAGTGAAAAAGAATATTGATGTTTTTGGGAATTAAGCAGATAAGTGAAAGTTGACTTGCAGGTTCGTTATAGTAAAATAAAACACATACATTTGATGGGCTAAAATTGCCTGTCCCTGTGCGTTACATTTCCATGATCCTGAGGCATCCTAGTTTCATACTGTTAAAGAAAACAAATGTATTTTATTTAACATTTAACTACTGATGAAGAACAATTCTATATTCTTCCAACTCATCTCCTTTGCAATATTTTGAAGGTACTGGAATCATCGCTGTCAATGTAAATTGGAAGCAACAGTTTCTGTCATGTCACAGTGTGCAGCCTCAATAAGATCCTTTCAGAATCAAGTTATTTTTAGGCATCTTTTAGAACTGTTGCTTTCTTTGAAAACTCAAACTAAATTGGATGCTGCTTCAGATCTGTACAGATGAATCCAATTCAGCTGAGTGTTTTTCAGTTGATACTCAAGTGGGATCAAGGAGATGTCATTATATTTTGTGGACTGAGGATTAGAGTCATCAAACTTTTTTGATGTCCTTAGAAATAGCACTATAGAACAGGCTAAAATAAAATGCCAAAGGAATGATCAAATGCAACACATTTCACTGAAATCTGTGCACAAAATCTAATTACGAACAGCTTTTTAAGTATAGCACAGGAAAAGCAAAAAAAGAGGCAATTTATTTAACAGTGAGTAAAACCAAACCAAAATGAACTGCTGCACTGCTATAATTTATTAGGAAAGATATGTGTCAGATTGTATATCTAATACATCAGTATTTGAATGATGCCATGATAATGTTATGATCTGCATTGTTACATAAGTTGTGACTATTTAATTTTTGTAGGATTATTTAAAAAATTGATATTTTAAACAAATATGACAAATGAGGATGATTGATTGAAGTATCATTAGCTTATAGCCTGCAGTAAGACACACTTTGTTTCTCCAAATTCATGTACTTACTCCTAAGTTCTTACTCCCACTTTTTAATCATCATTCGATTACTGTTCTTTCCTCTCAACTGCTAACATCTCTTCAAAAGAAACAAACCAAGAACGCTGCTCTCCAATGATGCTTTCCGCATCTTTCTTCCTAACCTCTCATTTGATGCTCTTCCTCCTGTTCAATGTTCACATGGTTCTCCACATTGTGAACTCATGAGCATTTCTTTCAATAAATGAAATCTTCTGAAGAAAGTGAAATTTGCATTAACACCTCAGTCAATTGCTAGTGTAAAATAAGTTTTAGTGAGATATTGAGCACAGCTATGCTTGCCTACAGCGAGGCTGGAAAAGAACAGTCATGCACACCTGCTTTCACATTTCTACTTAACTGTTGGTTATATGACATTGTGCATTTAAAAGGTGATTTCTACATACTAAAATGTTCCAACACAATTCATATAATCAGCCAAAAATTGACATCGAGACACACAAAACAGTATCAGGATGGTGATAAAAAAAATCTTAGTCAAAGAGGTAGATTCTAAAGCAATCTTAAATGAGGTGCAAGAGACAGACAACGTCAGGGTGAATACCAGAGCTCAGTCGCCATGCAGCTAAAGGTAATGGTACAGTGATGGAAAACGTGAAATACAAAGTGCCAGAAATGGAGGTGAAGAAAAAAAAACACAAGTTGCAATGGAAAATATCTTCATAGCAATATGACACGGGAACACAGGAGAGAAGAACAGAAATGTTTTTCATTTATGAAGAATGCTGTTGTCTTTGTCTCAGTGAGAAATCTTTGAGTTTCAGGAGTGTTAACTATTGAGATTTTCTAATACATCATACCTCCCTAGTAGAGATCTTACACAACACAACTCATTAATATCATAAAAGGGACATGACCCAGATCAATGCATCAGTCCAATCAAACCAGTTTGAAAGAACATGAAATTATTTGGTGGCAATATCAGTTCCATCATATCCCAAGTGGATCATGTGCAATGAAATATTTTTAATATGCAATTATTGCTGCTATCTTTACAAACAGGAACTACTGCATGCACAACAAGATTCTATGAGGAATTCAAATTAAACTTCTTTGTCCACACAGTGGTTACAATATCTAACATAATACTGAATGAAATAGCTAAGGTGATTAATGGAAACACACTGAAGTGGAAGATAGATAATCAATTGATTTTAGCTTGCTCTGTGGAACTAGATGCGCTTCCAAAGTACTTCATTGGCTGTAAACTGCTTTGAGATGTCTGGTGGTCATGAAAGATACTATATAAACGTAAATTTTTCTTTTTTAAATTTCCATGGTCTCAGTTCTTTGTGAGTGGTTACCATCTGTCATGGCAAGGCCTAATCCTCAGTGTTTCAAATGCTGTAATTTCATCATGGTTGCAATAAAGTTTCCGGATGTGGAATACTGCGTCCAGTTCTGGTCGCTGTACTATCGGAAGGATGTGGAATCCTTGGAGAGAGTGCAGAGGAGGTTTACCAGGATGCTGCCTGGTATGGAAGGACTGTCTTATGAGGAACGATTAAATAGACTGGGGTTGTTTTCCCTTGAAAGACGTCGGCTTAGAGGGGATCTCATAGATGTGTATAAGATTATAAGGGGTATAGATAGAGTAAATGGAGGTAAACTTTTTCCACCTTTAGAAATGGATAGGACGAGAGGTCATGGCCATAGGGTGAGGGGGGCTATGTATAGGACGAATATTAGAGGGCAGTTTTTCACACGAAGGGTAGTGGGGGTGTGGAATGCACTGCCGAGTAAGGTGGTGGGAGCAGGCACGCTGGGGCTGTTTAAGGGTCTCTTGGACAGCCACATGAGCGGTATGCAGATAGAGGGATATAGTAGGACTGTTTAACTATGGCTTTTTTCCCACAGGTAATTTGGTCCATACTTGACCAACAAGGAGCATGCATTCGGCAGGTGGTGCGAGGACAGCTCTTGGATGTTGATTCATGGGTTGCCTGGTGCTTCATGTCGTAAATGAGTGCTTTATCTGGGCCATCTAAAGGGCACCATGACAGCTCAGTGACTATCGCTGTAGCTGTGCAGACACTTGGAATTGTGCCGGTGTCTGTGGGAGTTTGCGCGTTCTCCCCGTGGTTGCGTGGGTTTTCTCCGGGCGCTCCGGTTTCCTCCCACATCCCAAAAATTCGCTCTTAGGCTGATTGGGAAACAAATTGTCCCTACATTGAGATTCTTCCATAGTAGGAATAACCTAAAATTAGAATAGGATAATGGAATTGTTACTATATAGTTATGATGGCGGCGCGGGCTCGTTGGGCCGAAGGGCCTGTTTCCCGTGCTGTGTTGCTCTAATCTTGCTCTAATCTAATCATGAACGGACACTACATTGAACTGGAATAGGAGATTGACAAATTTACTTCATGGCCATCCTGATGAGTGATCAAGCATAGCTATTCCTCTGTAGAAATGGATAGGCTATATTCAATTGCACATGTGTGGCCCACATTTATGATGCAGATAGCTTCCCATGCCACACACACCTTGTTTAAACTTAGTTGAGCCAAAAGACAGAATTGCACAGAATCCACAGCAAAATCCTCTTGCCTCATCAATACATCTAAACCTTTCAGCATACCCTTTCTCCTTTGTGTGTTTATCTAATTTTCTACAAAATGCATCTATATGATTTTGCTCTATGATGAGTAGTGAGTTCCAAGCATACCCTGGTTAAGACGTCTCTCCTGAATTCCTTATTGCATGTATTATTGAATATCTGATAGATATCCTACCATCTCAGTAATCCTCTGCATTAGATGATAAACTGGGTGTAAAATTGTGTCAATGTTCTGTTTGGCACTAAATGTACTATTCTGTCGTATTTGAGGTAAGATAAAAATTTGATCAAACAATCATGTTAGCTTCACTTAATTTATTTATAGAAAAATTTTATCAGTTCTCATAAGAAAGGATCAACAGTGGTCAGCCAGCTAAATGTAAACTAAACTATAATTCTCTTTTAAATTACTTCCATTTATTAATCTAGTAACGAATCCCACAAGTTGTGCTCATAAATGTCTAACAGGTCTCTAACTTGTATTTTTCCAGAAAACCTAGCAGTGGAATTGCTGGGTGCATTCCATGATTCAATATTCCCTCTAACCAGATAATCATAAATTGACTTCAACAGAACCAAATCATAACACTCATTTCTCTTGCCAAGGATGCCAATTCTAATAGATTTTCAGATACATTAATGAATCTTTCAGAAGGAAAAAAAAAAATTAGGTAGAAGCTGAGGCACAGTGGCATCATTCCCATCACATTTGAGAAGTCATCTGTGCAATTATAGAATTCATCATAATCCAAAATACAAAAATACACAGAGCTGAACGCACATTTATTACAGGATTCACTCTGTAAGACCACAGAAAGAAAAGTTGCCAGAACATAAAATTCTTTAACAGTGCAAACTAATTAGAACAGAGATAAAAGACATTGGATTTAAGTTGGTTGGTGAGCTCATTAAATGTTTCCCAAAGGAGATGCTCCTTCTAAGTGAGGTACAATAATTGGTCTGCTACTCACCAAGTCACAAGCTTCACATTGGAGTAAAACAACTTGAAAATTTTGAAGAGACACAGGGATGGAAAACCTATTAGCTTGACAGGATTGAGGGAAAAGGATGCACAGCTGCCTGTATAAGACACATTTCAGTTGACCACATTGTTCTCAGGAGTTCAATTACAATATTTGTTCATTTAAGCATGGGACAACCAAGCCCAAGTGTAATTTATTTATGCGTATTTGGTAGCAAAGTGTATTGGAGTCTCAGTTTCATATCTGTGATATGGTGAAATGCAGATGCTTACTGAAGTGCGAAGGGAGAATGAAAATTTTGATGCCTGATTTAAATCAGCGCAGTTCCAATTGCACAGAGAGGAAATGTGATTGTTCGTATTTTTTGGCATCATTTATGAGTATGCATTATTATTTTTTTCTTCCTACATTGAAGTGCTTTACACTTTAAATGAAATAAATTTCATCTGCAATGATCTGTTCACTTGTATTACCCCCTCCCATACCTCGAAATCATTTTGTACTTGCTGAATTGTCTCCTCAAATTAACTTCCCTGCTAAGTTAAACCTTTTTATTTTTACAATTTTACTTTTCACTCCTCACGATTTATCTTTAATCCTGACAACTAGTGCAATCAACAGGCTTTTGTAGCACTTTCTCAAAATAAGGTTTTCTACAATCCACTTAAGAAACGACTTGCCCAAAATTCCAGATTGATCAGGCACAATCTTCCCTTTCTGAATCTTTTAATTGTATATTAGATTATTGATCATCCAGCTCTGTACACTGGTTCGGAGTTTCAGCTGCTCAACAGTGCTGAATGTTGAGACATTTGCCACTGTTGTGCTATAGGATCCATCAGAAGATCTGACCTGCACACATGCATGATAATTGGCCAGAAAGTCTAAACTTCTAGTGGGCTGATTTGCACTGCCTAAGATCCTCAATAATGAGACTTGGGCTATATATATGCAATTTACCCAGATACTTACCCTGGCATCACTACACCGATAAATCTTTTGTGCAACTCAGGGATTAACAGTGGAATTCAATCCCAACCAATCCTTCACTCACTCCACAAAAACCATTTGATATTTAAATACAGCAGCTGATATTGTAAAAGGAAGCAGGGCCTCTGCACTCTATTCTTTGCCAGTGCCCCATGAATGGCTGGGTTGATGTACAAGAATGCAAAAATCTGTGTCATTTTTTTTTAAATCAGCAGTGCTATCCCCACATTTCCATAGACTGGAAAATCTGGTGTCAGGTTTGATCAGGCCTTAATTGTCTTGTTAAATAAAGTAAGTTTGTTCTATCATCCAAATACTAGAGGCAGGAAAATAAAGCTCAATTCCTAACTCAGTTAAATTGCAATTCCACCAGTCAATTTCAGAAAGTCAAGAAGAAAATGTCTGTACATGCCTACCTCAGATACTCAGAATTAGAAAAGAATGTGTCAAGGGCAATGGTCTACAAATAAAGTAAGTGGCCCAATCAGGGAGGTAGTAAGATTTGAATATGGTTGAATTTGAATAGTTATTACTCATGTCACAGAATGGTTACAACACAGAAATTGACCATTAGCCTTTCATAACCTGGCTTGCTCTCTGAATCAATAATTCACCGAGTGTCATTCCCCACTTTCTTGACATAGTCCTGTTTTCAGATAACATTCCAATTCCCTCTTGAATACCTTAATTGAACCTAAAATCATCACTCTCAGGTTGTGCATTCCAGATCCTAATCACTTGCTTCATCATTTCCATTTCAGAGGGACATTGCTTCTGTAAACCACATTCCTTTGACAAAATAGCAGAATAAATTCTTCATTCATACGCATAAGATGTACTCATGGCAATTAGGATTTGTTTTCTTCCTGAGGATTAACACTTTTAAGCATCTAATTTTAAACTCAACACTTTTAACAAAAAAAAATCTCCTAATATTAGTGATTCTTCTCCACGTGCTCCAGCATTCTGTAAAGCTCATCAGTATCCATTAAGCTAAGTACAATGGGTATCAAGTACTAACACTGCTTGGACAAATGCCCTTTGATTCTGTACACCAACAAACATTACAAAACTGGCAATATTACTATTTTACTATTATCAATAATAAAAAAGTTAATGTTTTGAGCTACTTACTGGGGAATGATTAATGATTGTCTGAAGATTAACTCATTGAGCTAACCAGCCAAGAATCTATGAAACTCATCAAGACCTTGAATTAGAATGATATGCAACTGTGGGACTCAACTAATCAAAATGCAAGCAGCTGTCTCATGATGCTACAACATGTCACTGAATGTCACAAAGCAGTTAAAATCAATACTCAGAGAATCTTAAACAAAGAATCCGGGTTAGAAATTAAGTCCAGTACCATGCATGGTTAAACTCAGCTGAAAATAAATCTGTTGAGGATAAATTATGATTAACACCTCTCTTCAAATATAAACATTCTTGCCAAAGTTGTTTTTCTCTCCTTCATTGTGCCCTTACCTTGAACATCAGGTAATCATCCTGATGTTCCGCGTACATTGATGACAGCCTATACTGGTTCTCTGTAGTGACATCAATCTTGTAACCGGTCAGGGTGTAGCAGACAGCTCGAAATTCCTGAATCTTCTTCTGGAACACTTCCTTCAATCGTTGGTTCTTCAACTCTGCACTGTTCAGCTGTTTGCGCATCTCTGAATATGAAATAATGACATGCTTAGTTATATTATGGTGGTCAGTCTTATGCATCTGGGATGAATCAATTTAAGGTGGGACATAAAGTCTATTCAAAAATTAAAGAAACAAAAATAAATAGCGAACAACTGTCATCTGCAAGTGAGCTGTAAAACTGCAATCTAATTGAGGAGTTTGGATAGCTTTTATGGAGAAAAGTGGGTGCACAGCAGTAACTACGAGGGATTTAGATAACATCTGAAAATGCAGAAGTGAATCATAAATACATAATCCTTGCCCAAGCTCATTACAGTTCTATCACAAGATTATTGACATATTTTATTCCAGTTGATCAGAGTTAATCAGATCCCGTATTAAAAAGATGCAAAAATTTATATCCGCTGAAACAATTTAGTTTGGTTACTGCTTGTATGGACACAAGCATTACATAGATCACATTATTTCTAATAATTTTATTCCCTGTATAATTAGTTGTGCTTTCAAAAAAGTGTCATAGAGAACTTCACTCTGACAGTACTTAGTAGAAAGTGGAATAATGGGCTGCATTATTCCAATAATGGTCCTGCTTTGGTGCATCTGTCTCCAGTAAAAGTGTCTCAAAAGATATCATTTTCATTTTGGGGATGGGGTTAAGTGGCTGCACATAGGACTCTGGCATTCTGGTTCCAGAAACAGATCAGAGGCTGCCACAGGAGCAACTGAATGCCAAGGTGGACTGGTTAAAAAGCCTACCTGGGTTCTCTGGATTTTCATCCCAGTTGTTTTTTTTTTCAAAACTACAGTCTTTAGCTCTCATCCTGCATATCCCTCCACCCACTCCCAATTCACATTCCTGCCATTATGCATCAAACCATGTTCTCCATGCACTCCTAATGACCTCTTATATCCTTTTCTGTGCCAACTCAGCACTTCCATGCCCATTTAGACAATATACAGTTTGTGCAGAACCAATGAACCCTATAAGGCAAGGGGATCCCAAGCCATGCATTGTGACTTCTCTGTGGGGATGCAAAGCCTGAGATTGTAATGGCATCTATGGAGTGACTTCATGGAACTCTTGCAATGAGCCACTTTAATAGAACTGCATGTCCCAGGCATGCCTGGCAGCCCGAGTCTGACTGGTTGTGATGTGCCGGGGCAGGAGAGGATAACGGACAGCTGAAAAAGATAGTGAGTGGCAGTATCAGAGAGGTGGCAAGCAGCAGGGAGATGGTAAGCTTTGATTTCGCTGGTAGGGTAGAGATATTCTATTTCTTTTTCTGGGAATAAATTTGGGCTGTATTTAGAAACTTCAGAATAATATCAAACTCCCCATTCACATCACTTGCTCTCACAAGCTTCCCCTAATCCCCTCCATTCAAAATTCACAGTAAATTCAAAGCATTAAAACAGAGTCATAGGAAGGAAAAGTTAGGGAAGTACTGCAACAATAACAATTGCATGTGTAGAAAAGCATGAAAAAGCAGCCATTCTTAACTTTCTTTAAAAAATGTTGGTATGACCGTATAAAAGTATTAATCAATCAGATCTTTGAAGAATCAATATCAGAAATTACAATCACTTGAAATCTCTTTAATGTTAGAAACTTTAAGCTGCTGACAAAATAGATCTAAAAGAAAAAAGCTGTCAATCAAGCAATGCATTTCCTTTTGTGCACCTATTTTAACAAACTCTGGGCTCTCAGTCAAGTTTTGCTGTGCATACTTAATGAAAACAGCCCAATATTTCAAATACAAAAAAAATTCGCTTTTAGCATTAGCTAATGATTAGCTTTATTACTGATCGATTTTAAATGACATCATATCTGCCAAAGCATACGGATTAAATGCAGCTATTTGATATTAGAAACATCAAGGCTACATCACTTCCATGTGTTGTGGTCTTGCAGCAGAATTCTGAATACCCCTCAACAATTTTTTCACTTTGACATAAATGTGAGGATAGGATGCTTCACTCCAGAGTAATTCCACTGACAAATTACGGATATTTTGTACTAAAACAAACTTTATTTAATAACCCAGTTTAAGTATAACTCTAACAAAATGAAGCAGCTTAACTATTAACAGTTGAACAATATTTAAAAAAAAAGAAACAACTTTAATTACTAACTTATTACTGTTTTAATCCCAAATAAGCTGCATTCACTTAGACATAAAATTCCATTTCAAATACAGTTAACAATCATATATATATAGACTTGGTGTAAGGAGTGTAAACGGTCTTGAAGCCAAAGAAAATTTGAGAGCTTCAGAGTAGCTTGGAGACCTATGTCTTTAAAGAACTCCCAGCCAGAACTGAAAGCTGTTTTCTTTGCTACCATACCTAAATCTTCCCATTAACTACATTATCAGATTACCCTCTCAATCAACCTAATCAAAAACCCCAGGGGAAATCTTCATCTATAACAGAAATCCATTTGCTCTTTCCTTAGTAAACACTGCCTGGCTAAAATAAATAATTATCCTGCTCTCCCAGCATCTGAGCAGCATTCCCTACAGACATGTCAACTGCCTGTAGAAAAAAGCTAATAATTTAAAATATTCCTCATAAACATAAAATACATCAACGGCACACTATCACACATGGATGAATCGGAACTTAACACCTTTATTTTGCTGGGAACAAAGCAACTGTCAGGTTTTCTACATTACAATTTACATTAAAAATATTTCATTGGCTATAAAGTGCTTTGAAATATTTGGTAGTCAAGCAAAGTGCAATAGAAAGTCATTCTCTAGTTTATTTTAGATTTTTGTTTCAGACATACATATATTAAAAAAACACTAAAGGTAAGAAAATCACTAGTACTGTGATACTTAAGGACTATATATAGCATGTTCCTTGTAATGGGTATTTTTAGAATTCATATCTGGCTTGCAAGGTGCTGATTTGTCTAAGAGATCTTTCTAATTGGTGTCTGGGAGAAAAGGATAAGTACCTGGGGTGTTTATTTTAAGCTCAGTTAATGCATTTGTGTTTGCTTAGGTTTTCCCTGGGGTTTCAGAGTAGAGTTTGATTATATTGATATATTGATTATATTGCTTTGACAGAGACAGAGTCATATGCTCAAGGGAAGATCTGATCCTGCAAGGAAGTTATGCAGTTTTCTCTTTCATTTTTAAAACAAGCAGTTACTGCGTTCTGAAAGAAAATGGTATGTCTTTCTTGTCTCTGACAGCTTAGGACTGGCAACATAAGTACAAGCAAGTAAGCACGTTTAAGTCTGCAAGAGGAATTTTGTTTGAATTATAACTCATAGGGACAGGTTAGCATTAAGAATTGAATCTTGCCACGTTTGAAGTATTGTTCAGTTGTTAAATGTTAAAGTAATTCATTTGTTATCATTAAACTGTGTTAAGTAAAGCTTGTTCTGAGAAAATCTTCCTAGTGTAGCAGTGAATTGAGCCTGGAGTGAAACACCCTATTCCATTAATGCCAAATGCAGTAAAAACTTGTTTACTAAAAAAAGTAGTTAGAACATGATTGGGTAATTGAATTTGTTACACACTCAAACTAGACTTATTGTTAGCTATGATGTGATAGAGCTAAGTATCTTGATGAGGAAATCAGTTGAAAAAATCCTAAGAAGAAATAAACATTTAAAAAGTTACATTTGGAATACGCAGTGCAACGGCATAGTGCCTCGCACTGCTATCTCATAGTGCCAGAGACCCAGTTTCAATTCTGACCTTGGATCCCTATCTGTGCGGACTTTGCACATTCTCCTCTTGTGTTTCCTCTGGTTTCCTCCAACAGGCCAAAGATGTACAGGTTAGCTGGATTGTCCCTCAGTGTCAGGGGGATTAGCAGAATAAATATGTAGGGTTACAGGGGTAGGCCATGGGTGGGATGCTCTTTTGGAGAGTTAGTACAGACTCGATGGGCTGAATGACTTCCTTCTGCACTGAACAGCTCCTACGAAAGATGCATGCTCAAGTTCCAGCTTTGGGTGAGCCAGAAGAAATGAGTTTGGTTGCTTTTGTGATACTACAGATGCCAATCTCCCAGATGAGCAACACAGTAGCACAGAGATTAGCACTCCTGCTACACAGCGCCAGGGATCCGGTTTTGATTTGCAGCTTAGGTCACTGTCTGTGTGGAGTTCTCCCGATGTCTGCATGGATTTCTTCCAAGTGCTCCAGTTCCTCCCACATTCTAAAAAACACGTTGGTTAAGTACATTGACCCAAACCAGCGCTAGACTGTGCTGACTGGCAGAATTTCATCATAACTTCATTGCAGTGCAGTTATAAATAAGCCTTACTTGTGATTAATAAATAAGCTTTATAGCTTTACTTTTCTAGCATAGGGTTTATCATGTTCTTGGTTGGAAAAATGAGAAATGTTGCCCATTGAATTGGGAGGCCAAGAAAATAAAGAACGTAAAAAGCACATTAGCTGCTGAAACACTGGCATTTATAGAAGCACTGGATGTGAGGGTTTATTAGCATAATACATTATCAGAACTTTTGTATAAGGGCCAACATGAGAAAAGCTCACCTAAAATGCCATAGAATATTATGTTGACAATTGGTCTCTTTGGGAAAATATTCATTCAACTAAGAAAGTAACAAATAAAAGGCTAAGAATAGACCTAGCTGACATAAAAGAAATGTTAGAAAGAAGGGAAACTGCCAAAATATAATGTGTTGACACAAATCACCAGCTGTCAGACTGTTTTACAACAATAAGTATCTGCTATCGAAAATTGCTAAATGTATTTGAAAAAGGGCACCTTATCTTTTAATGATGAAAAGAAAATAACAGCTTATGTATATTTGGTAAAGGAGTTATGGGATTTATAGATGTGAAAATACAAGATAATGTATTTCGATCTATATTCAAAAGAATGTTCTTTATGTTTTATTTTTCTTTCAAAACTTTAATTTCTAAAAAAAAGGGGGAATCTGTCAATGTACTACTAATTACACTGTATAGCAATTACTTTGTTAAGGGAATTGCTAGTTTGCTAGGTAAACACATGATATTGACGATCCTGGAAGATTTTGGGGGAAGATTTTCTTGGAAGTTAGCAGTGTTGAGGAAGTGTCTTACAATAAACCAACTTGAAACTAAAGACCAGCCTGATTGATGTTTCCAAAACAGCCATTTAGTGTGAGTATTGAAAGGCACAGCAAGGATAGAAAGACAGAGGACAATAAGCTAATAGCAGTAGAGCATGTGCAAAAAGGTTCAAAACAATAGTTCCAGGGATTAGGAATGTCAATAACTCCAACATCTTAGGGCAGTTGGGACAGTTTTCCTTAGAAATGAAAATGTTGAGAGGAGATTTGATTGAGCTATTAAGGGGTTTGGACAGAATAGATAGGGAAAACTATTCTCATTGGTGGAAGAATGAAGGGATACAGATTTAAGGTAATTCCAAAAGTAGCAAAGGAGTAATGAGGAAAAACATTTTCATGCTGCGAATGGTTAAGATCTGCAACATGATGCCCGCAAGTATGATGGAAGGAGGTTCAATCAAAGCATTCAAGAAGGAATTGGAATTATCTGAAAAGAAAAACTGAAAATCGTTACTGGGAGAAGGTGGGAAAAGTACTTAGGTGAATATTTTATTTGCAGAGATGCAACAGCCACAACAGGCAAATGGCATCTTTTCTGTACTGAAACAATTCTATAATTGTGACAGAGCGGAAGGTGGCTTTGTGGAGCGTAAGCACTGATGTGGACAGTTTCAGTCAAGTTGCCTGTTTCTATGTTGTGTACACTACGTAACTCTATGTGATAAAGTTATGATTGAACTTGACCAAGGAAAGACTACTCATCTTGAGCCGGTGGGGAGGGTGCAGTTCTAAGGCACAACACTGCACTGGGTTACCATTTAGTGCATACGCATAGAGCACGTTATGAGTTGCTGTTATTGATAAGTATGTATCTTGGAAACATAATTTTCCATTTTCTCAGACAACTTACAAATATGTAAATACATTATATGTTTCATTATTTAAATTATTCAAGGGTAATCCTTAATGAAGAAAAACTTGATAAATGTTTATATTTTAACATTTGTACTATGGATGATGGAAATGATTTATAACATAAATAATTGACTCCATTATGCCTCAAGTGTCAATATTTCAAGTTATTGATGCAAGTGCTTTTGAATGAATAATTAAAACAACTTTTATCAAAGGAATATTAAAATGAAAATCTAATGATACATCAGTAATTCTCAACATCCTTAAAATGCAGGCAATCATACAGAGCAGAGTTGGTTAGAAGCTATGATCAATAAATCTGGAATTCTAATTAAGACAATGCACTATCCCAGTGATAAATTTTGTGAAGTGGTTCCCGTTATAAATTTGAATGAAGGAATTTATAATGGGAAAATGTAGACTCAAAATATGTGACAATATTAAGGCACACAAATGCAAGATTTTGATGTTCAACATCTGTATCCAATTCTAGTTTTGCAAAACTGAGATTCTGCCACAATTTATTTCACACATTTAGGGTCATTTTATTCCTAATCGGATTCTTATGTCGATACCATATACAATCTTGCTACTGGGTTCCCAACAATTGCTCAAAATGCTTTAGAAATACATTTTTAATTAACCAGTTCTTCCTGCATAAATGAAATTTCTAATGCTCACAACAAGGTTTTAAAAAACACAGTAATATTAATAAGTATTAATTTAATAATCACAGCATTAAGACTGCATCTAATTGAAAATTTCAATCATATATGCCACAAGATGAACAGTGTGGAAAATGCGAAGATGTCACACTGATCAATTAGGAGCTATTCATTTGAAACTGAGGCTCAACAAGGTTATTTTGACAGAGATTTATTCGGTATTTAATAATATTTGCAGAATATAGTGGCACTACTATTCCTGACCAATATAGAAATGATTGGGTTATTCCTTTTCAATCATGCCTGGATCTGTTTAAGTAACTGGATTTATTTTATAAGTACAATTTATATTATGTAACTATTCTCTCAGTATATTCTGCTAGAAAAATCGCCCTGCATTTACTGGGAAAAGCTCAGCATGGATTCTGTTTGTTGCAGTTTATAGAGACTATCTTTAAATTCACTTTGTAAATACACATTTGTTTGCTTTGCTGTTTGTTTTGTTTGCTATAAAACACAGTTTCTTTCAAGTTCTGCTGCACTGACCTGTGTCCAATTCACTGGCTGACATATTGCAATTCATTGGTTAAGACAGTGGTACCAATCGACACTGCACAACGTTATACTTGAACTCGGAATATTTTTTGACAATGTATGCTCAAATTTGAAATGTTCCATTCTTTTGGAGTTAATATCCACCACTTTAAATGAGCACAAACATGAATTGAAATCATTGTTAATACACTTCTGGCACATTGATTAAAGAAGCTGCACTGAATAGCTTTTCAGATCAATTTAAATACAATTTATTTACTGGAAATTATAGCTTCATAAGGATTAAAATATTCTTCACAGCTGACCTTCTTGGTAGAGAATAATCAGGGCATCAATAAAATGTTCAAGATTGCAAAATAATGTTTTTGTATAACATACAAAGCATAAATGGAAAGCTAGAGGAAGAAACTAGGGTTTGCTTTTTATGTCTTGTGCTTTTAACGTAATTTTCACAAGATTGAAAACTTTTGTATATAATACTTAACTCTACTTCATGATACTGCAAGATTCAGCTACTGAATAATTTAAGACAACCAGGCAACACTCATAGGGGTGTAAAATCTAAAATGATTTATTGATGCACAAAAAAGTCACCGTTGAAAGATTGCTAATACTGAAGAACACTGAAATAATTAGCATAAATTCGTTGATCTCAGAAACAGCTGAAATGCATCCAACAATTTGGAAAAGCAATGAAATCCAACATGGCTTTGCTTACTGCAGAAGTAGTCACTTTTGTAAAGCCGAGGCAGTTTAGTATCGCTGGTTGATAAGAGTAAATTGCTGCAGTTGCATTAGAATCAAGATGCAATGAATGAAAATTTTATACTCTGACATAAAGTACTCCCATATAATCAATTGGCAGTCTGGAACCAATTATTTGTTTTAGCAAATCCTGCTTCAATCAACATTTTAGCTTTTAACAGTTCCTTAGTTTTAGAGGAACTTCATCATTTTGCCTTGTCTCTCTGTTCAAGTTTCCAACCTTTCTCCCATTGAACAGCATTTCATAGAATCATATAGCGTAAGAGGAAAGCCATTTGGTACATGTACCTGGCCAGCTCTTTGAAAGAGCAATCTCATTGTAGGACTCCTGTGCTCTATTCCCATAACTTTGAAATTTTATTTTATTTTCAGGTATATTATATGGAATATAAAGTGCAAAAACAGATAATTAGGCCTAATTGGTCTACGTGGTGTTTCAGCTCCATTCAAGTCTTTTTCCACCCTACTTAGACAAATCTCGTCACACATACTGCTTCTCCTTTCTCCATCTGGTACTTTTCTAACTTTTCCTTAAGTACATTGATAAGGAGATTCTTGACATTTCAATGGAGGGGGCAAAATTGCATAATTCCCTGAAGAAATACTTAAGTATCTGATCATAAAAGTCTCTGACTATATCAAAGAAACAGTTACCTTAATAAATAAATACACTTAATTAGAAGTGTCTGATTGTAAACCTATCTTCTGACAGACACTGTCAATTGTATGAATGAGACCTGCCTTGGTTTGAGAGTTTTCCAAACACAAGATAAATAAATTTGTTATGCAAAAAGATTAATTGGCAGAGAGGGAAAGCAAAAAGAAAACTTATTAAATGTTGGTATATATGGTGAAATTTCATGTTTAACATCCATCATAATAGGTGACAAACACAAACAACAATTTATGTAACACCTTTAATAGAATAAACTAAGGGTGGTGTAATTAAAAAAGAGACACTTAAGAGGCCAAAGTAGAAAATTGTTAGCTTTTGCTTCAACAATCCACAAGTTTCCTCTTACAAGTGCAGCTAATTTACACTACGATCGAGGAAATACAAATGTGTTTTTTTTATTTCTTAAAAACAAAGGTGAAAATTTTCCAGCCTGCCGGGTTTTCACAGGGTGCGACTATCAAGCCATTGAAATCTCTATGCACATCGGTGGGACTGGAAGATCTTGCTGACAAGAAGGATTAGAAGGTTCTGGCCAAAGTTATTCAAATATGTAGATAAATAAATAAATTCAGATATGATAATTGAAGTAAAATGAAACTAAAGTTCCAATATGGCAATGGTAACTACATTTTTAGCAAGGCACCATTAGAGAGTCATTTTTTTATTAGTCAAGCTGAAATTCTGAATAATTATTCATTTCTGAAGATTTCTTCAGGGAAACAAAATCAAATCTTTTCTCAAGAACATAATGGTTTCATCAGCTCCAAGTTAATTAACATTTATTTTTTCATAATGATTAGCAAAATAAATGAAAATTCAACCCAAATGAATGGTAATTATGTTATTTTACAGATTTGTATCATATCACAATTCAATGGTGGGAATATGCAAATCCTCTTAAATAAATAATGTTTGCCAGAAACATTTTCTGACTTGACAAGCAATCTGTTTAACATTATTTCTCAGTTATCACAACTGTGTTACACTAATTTTTTTGCACACTCCCTCTCACAAAAAAGTAAATAAAAATTGAGCCTCTCTCATTTAAAGTGATGAAATTAGTGCTACTGAGAAATTTTAATGCTGCACAGTAGAATATTTGGCCAAAAACAAAGTAGAAAGCTGAAATTAAAAACACAAAATGCTGGAATTATTCAGTATCTCTGTAGAGAGAAACAGAGTTAATGTTTCAGGTCAATTACCTTTCAGCAGAATTGGGAAAAGTTAGAATCATAGAATACCTACAATGCAGGAAGCCATTCGACCCATCGAGTCTGCACGAACCACAATCTCACCCAGGCCCTATTCCCTAGCCCCACATATTTACTCTGTTAATGATACTAGGGTCAATTTAACATGGCCAGTCAACGTGACCTGCACATCTTTGGATGTGGGGGGAAACCGGAGCACCTGGAGGAAACCCACACAGATAAGAGAAGAATGTGCAAACTCCACACAGACAGTGACCTGAGGCCTATGAGGCAGCAGTGCTAACCATTGGGCCGTCCAGGAATATGGTAGGTTTTAGCAAGAGACAGGGGATAGATTGGCATATAAAAAAGGGAAGTATGGGATAGGGTGGAAGACAAGAGAGTATAAAATAATGAGGGTTGGTGATGCATGGCCAAATGGAGCAATAACAGGACAAGCAAAGAAAGATTTGATTTATTATTGTAACATGTATTGGTATACAGTGAAAAGTACGGGGAGAAGGAAAATGCAGAATATAGTGCTGTAGTTACAGATCAGGTGAAGATAAAAATCACCTTAATATATGATAGGTCCATCCAAAAGTCTGACAAATAGAAAAAGTGTTCAGGAGAGCTATGAGTGGCAGAACGATGAACATCTGCTATTTGAAAGCAAAGAACATGAAAAACATGGCAACAAAATTAAAACCCACAAAAAAGGGAAACAAAATGGAAACACAGGTTGGAGTCTCAAGTTGTTAAACTCAATGTTGAGGCTGGCAAACCGTAAGTTACCTAATCAAAATATGAGGCACTGTATCTCGAGCTTGTGTTCAGCTTTACTGGAACACTGCAGAAAGTTAAGTACAGAGGTGAGCATGAGAGCAAGATGGCAAATTAAAATGACAGACAGAAACTGTGCGACCAAGTGAGAACTGAATGAAGTATTCAAAGTAGAGCAATATTTTTACCAACAGAACAAAGCTGACTCATGAATACTGGTGTAGTAACTATCAAAAATTCCACCTAGTGTTTACATGTCTTTGCAAATCAATTATATCAGTATCTTTCATCAGTTTAATATTGATTGACTTTGAATCTGCATGATAACTAAAGTTATTTATCACTTCATAGCTTACTCCCCCATGAGTGAGTGAAAAAAACATTTCCCATTGAACATAACCTTAAAATTTATGCAATCAGATAACATTAATAATGGATGCAGCCTTAAATCCTTTGTAAAAAATCATTTTAGAAGCACTGCCTATCAGAAGGGCTTTGCTTTCCATACCATCAACTCAACACCACAATCTTATTTGACAAGTTGCTTAGAACTCGCATTGTTTTGTGAAAAATCTAAGTGTAGTTGTTAAAACACCAAAGCTAATTTTGAGGGATTTACATTTGGATGGGTAAACAGTAGAAAATAAGGTATAGTTTTAGTTTGGTTTAAATTAACGTTTCTGTGCCTGGAAGGGAGTTGTTGTCAGATTTCATGCTGGACAAAAGATGTTTGTCTGTAGAAGGAATTTGTTTCAGTTCAGTTAAGATTCTGTTGGGATAGAGAGCTAAAACATTTAGAAAGATAATTGCTTAGCAACTAGGGGCCCTGTAAGAGAAAGCAAACTGTTTTTTTGTTCTTTGGCCTTTAACGAGAAGCAGTTGCAAGCAGTTGAAGACTGGAAAGGAGCGAGAAAGGAGCAAAAAAGCAGCTCTCAGTTCTGCTCAAAGCTGGAAAAGCTGCACAATGGAATAATATGCAAGAAAGCCAGCTCCAAAGAGACTGGTGGACAGTCCAGAGATGCACATTTCCCATGAATGAATAAAGAAAAGTCAACAGAGTCTAAGGTATAGTTCAGATGATTTCAAGGAAGAGGGGAACAAGTGCTCTCAGTTAAGAAAACTAGTTAAATGTTTAACTAGTAGATCTTCAGAGGTAACAGAAACATTTGAAGTAATTTCAGTAAGAATCTGGGAGTTGAAAGTTAAAGCAATTGTGGCCTTTGAACAGTGAAAGCCGATCAAGGCAGAGAGAACCAAAAGGGATTGGCCTGAAATTCTGGTATGGACACCTAAAAGTGGAGAATGTGTTCTGATCAAATGGGTCTTTCTGAAAACGTGAACTGGAGTTTTGAATTTGGATCACTGAGTGAACGCATTGCTGCAAAAGAAGATTTTAAAACATATTTTGGAAGTGGAGTTTGGAAACACTCATTTGACATTCATCTGGAAGATTCTGAAGAGAAATCCATGAGCACTAACTTTGTGTGTGAATGTGACCATCGTGACATGTACCGTATCATCTGTGTGTATTGGTTAGAACAGTGAGTCTTACTTCTGTTGTGGGCAAAGTATTGGAAAGAATTATTAGGGATAGGATTTATAGTTATTTAGAGAGAAATGAATTGATTGGGGATAGTCAGCATGGTTTTGTGAAGGGTAGGTCGTGCCTTACTAACCTTATTGAGTTTTTTGAAAAAGTGACCAAAGAGGTGGATGGGGGTAAGGCAGTTGATGTGGTATATATGGACTTTAGTAAGGCGTTCGATAAGGTGGCCCATGGAAGGCTTCTGCAGAAAATGCAGATGTATGGGATTGAGGGTGATTTAGCTAATTGGATTAGGAATTGGCTAGCTGATAGAAGACAGAGGGTGGTGGTTGATGGAAATTATTCATCGTGGAGTTCGGTTACAAGTGGTGTACCTCAGGGATCTGTTTTGGGGCCCCTGCTGTTTGTAATTTTTATAAATGATCTGGATGAGGGTATTGAAGGATGGATTAGTAAATTTGCAGATGACACTAAAGTCGGTGGAGTGGTAGATAGTGAAGAGGGGTGTTATAGTTTGCAGAGAGACTTGGACAAGTTGCAGAGCTGGGCCGAGAGGTGGCAAATGGAGTTTAATGTGGAAAAGTGTGAGGTAATTCACTTTGGCAGGAATAACAAATGTGTAGAGTATAGGGCTAATGGTAGGACTCTTAATAGTGTTGATGAACAGAGGGATCTTGGTGTATATGTGCATAGATCCCTGAAAGTTGGCAATCAAGTCGATAAGGTTGTTAAGAAGGCATACGGAGTCTTAGCTTTTATTGGTAGGGGGATTGAATTTCGGAGCCGCAACGTCATGTTGCAACTGTACAAAACTCTAGTGCGGCCGCACTTGGAGTATTGTGTGCAGTTCTGGTCCCCGCATTATAAGAAAGATGTGGAGGCATTGGAGAGGGTACAGAGGAGGTTTACCAGGATGTTGCCTGGTATGGAGGGCAGGTCTTATGAAGAGAGGCTGAGGGATTTGAGGTTGTTTTCGTTAGAAAGAAGGCGGCTAAGAGGAGACCTTATTGAAACATATAAGATGATTAGAGGTTTAGATAGGGTGGACAGTGATAGCCTTTTTCCTAGGATGGAGAAAGCTAGCACGAGGGGACATAGCTTTAAATTAAGGGGTGGTAGTTATAGGACGGATGTCAGAGGTAGGTTCTTTACCCAGAGGGTGGTAAGGGTATGGAATGCCTTGCCTGCTGCAGTTGTAGATGCGCCAAGTTCAGTGGCGTTTAAGAGGTTAGTAGATAAGTTTATAGACGAAAAGGGAATGGTTAGGTTAGAGGGTTATTGCTTTTTCTTAATTGGTCAGTGCAACATCGAAGGCCGAAGGGCCTGTTCTGTGCTGTAATGTTCTACGTTCTATGGTTAGGCTACAGGAGGCATAAAGTAATATTGTATTATTTAATCCATTTTTTCATGTTTAATTTTTTTTCTCCTTGTTAAAACTAATTAGCAGTCCCGTGCCTCTGTTCTTAACATTTGATTAAAAAAAAGTAAAAAGATATGGCCTTTTCAACCATGGTTCCATTCTGAGATCTTCCCATTCAGAAACAACAACAACTGCAAGTATAACACTGCATCCTAAGTTTACAATTATGAGGTTATGCTGGAGCTGTATAAAATGCTCATTAGACCACAGCTAGATTACTGTGTGCAGTTCTGGTTCTTACATTAGAGGAAGGAAATGATTGCATTAGAAAGGATGTAGAGGAGATTCACCACAATGTTGCTTGAGTTGGAGCGTTTTAGCTATAGAGAGAGGCTGGGATTGTTTTCTGTAGAGCAGAGAAGGTTGAGTGGCAAACCTGATTGATGTGTACAAAATTAAAAGGGACATAGATGGAATGGATAAGAAGAAATCTTTCCCATCAGTAGAGGTGTAAAAAAATCAGGGGACATAGATTTAAGGTAAGGGACAGGAGAGCGAGGAAGATTTGAGGAAAAATTTTTTCACCCAGAGGTAGTGGGTATCTGGAGCTCGCTGTCTAAAAGAGAGGTAGAGAGGTGGGAACCCACATATTATTTAAGTAGTATTTGAATGAGCACTTCAAAAGCCATAGAATATGAGGCTATGGGCCAAGTGCTGGAAAATGGAATTAGAATACATAGGTGCTTGATGGCCAGTGCAAATGTGGTGAGCCAATGGGCCTTTTTCTATGTTCTATGATTTATGAGAGTTGTTAGGACCGTACTTTCATGTTGAACAACAGAGACAGAATCAATCTCTAACAATTAATACTTTCAAGGAGGCCAGTTTTAATAGTCTCTAATACCATACCAGGCATATGATGATTGCAATTGTCTTTGGCATATTTATTCACAACTCAAGATTCTTTGCTTAGCAACGCTTAAAGTCTGAGAAGAGTCTCCCCAGATCCTCAACCAAGAATAGAATCCTTCTCATCAAGGCTTTTATAATATTTTTCATACTGTTTTCATCACATTGCAATCATGCAACAAATTGCCTCACACACAGGTTATCACAAGAGTTCAGATTGTAGTTTTAAAAAATACCAAGGCTGAATTATACAGATTTTTGATATACGAGGGATGAGCAGGCAGGAAAGTGGAATTTGATCACAAATCAGATTAGCCATGATTTTACCGAATATGGAGCAGGCTCAAGGGACCAACTTCTGCTCCAATTTCTAATGTTATCTAACAGCATCACTCTGACAAATGTCCAAAGACAGTCCATTTACTTAGTGACAATGTTTTTATGAGGTGTTCAGGTACCAGACATTGCACTGCGATAACATCCAGAGCTATAAGCTGAGCGCTGGAAAATGGGATCACCTGACCAGTATGAACATGATAGACCGAATGGCCATCTTCAGTGCTGTAAACATTTACCATTCTATGAAAAGACTTGTAAAAAAACGTAAATATTGCTTGGAAGGAAAGCACCACTTTAAATATTCCCTTTTCATCTGTGGCCTGAGATAGGGGTTGGGACATGCATTCTACCTCTACCAGCTTTCAGCATGTTCAGGGCAATAATTTATGTATTGCACTTACTTGATCCTTTTATTTAATACCAACTTTACCACCTCCAAAATACATTTAAGTCTCTCATTTTTTCCCCATGGCTTTCTTACCCACTGTGAAACACATGAGAACAAAATTTAAGGTATAGTTGGGGAATTTATCCAATTTTGCTGAAGATTATTAACTGCCCTCTTTGGAGTAATCAATTTAGTCTTGCAAACACTGTTAGAATTACTTAGGAATGCCAGGCAGTAACCTGAATTAGATTTTACAGAGAAATAATCTGATTATTTAGAAATATACAAATATGAAGCACAGTATTTAGGTACAAAGTGTCACAATATTAAGAATAACAGATGATCTTACTGCTTCAAAGATATGCTTGTAACATTACTTTTTTGATATTTTCAGATCATGTTATGAATGAAAAAAACCTGCAATTAGATAGCATCGTATCATTTTCTTCAGAAGCATCTCAAAGTACCTCAGATACAATAAATAGTATTCAGGGTAGATTAATGGGGTAGATACTGTGAGGTTGTTTCCACATGACGGAGACAAGAACAAGTCGCAGACCACCAGGTTAAAATCCAACAGGTTTATTTGGTAGTAAAAATCACTAGCTTTCGGAGCACTGCTCCTTCATCAGGTGAATGGGCTTTCAGTTCACAAACAGAAAATGTAAAGACACAAACTCAATTTACAAAATAATGTTTGCCTTCTTGCATCTTTGTAGAAACTTGATGTCTGTATCGATATACGCTCCGAAAGCTAGTGGCTCTTGCTACCAAATAAACCTGTTGGACTTTAACCTGTTGTTATGAGACTTCTTTCTGTGTTTACCTCAGTCCAATGCCAGCATCTCCACATCATGGAGATAAGAACCCAGAGGTTCAAGAATGAGGCTTTCCTTTTAGTACGAAGATGAATCTTTATCTCTGAGAGTCGTTAGTATGTGTTATTCTCTTCCCCACAAAGCACTCAATGCTGAGCCACTGAATTTATTCAAGGCTGAGTCAGACAGATTTTAGATAGACAAGAGAGTTATATAGAAGGCAGACAGGAAAGTAAAGCTGAGACCTCAACTAGATCAGTCATCATCCAGTTAAATAGCAGAACAGGCTTGAAAGACTGAATGGCATACTCCTGCTCCCAAATCCTTTTCATACTTGAGATGTAGCTTAGTTGACTGAATAGCTGGTTGGTGATGGGGTTCAACGTGGGTTCAATTTCCATACCAACTGAGGTTATTCATGAAGGTCCACCTTCTCATTCTTATCCCTCACCTGAGGTATGGTGATCCTCAGGTTAATTCACCATCAGTCAGCTCTCCCCTCCAAAGGGGAGAGTAGCCTATGGACACCTAGGACCTTTATTACAATCTAAAAGCATTCACACAACATCACACTGCATTAAGAGCTTGTTTTCATGGACAATTCTAAAAACAAATTCTTGGTTGCTTACATAGGGAACACTAAGGTTTGCATTACTGGTGCATTGAATTGTATTAAAATATTTCCTTTCAGCAGAGAGTCAAAAGTAAGCCTTCTATCTAACCCAACCTCAGTAATTACAATACTGCTTCAAAGATGTGCTTGCAAACATGACTTTTTGATGTTTTCAGATCATGTTATTAATGAAAAAAAAACCTGCATTTATATAGCATTGTATCAATTTTTTCAGAAGCCTCTCAAAGTAGCTCAGATACAATAAATAGCATTCAGGCTAAATTGAATAGCATTCAATTTAGTACTGCATTCAATATACACGTGGAATTCATTATTTGAGTGTACAGCTAGATGAGGTTCAGGAAATCTAATTAGCAAGGAAAATACATTAGCATTTGCAAAATTTCACTCCATTCACCAATTTCTAAACAGGGTCAATAACTAAGATTTAACACGGTATTGACAACAGAAGCACCATTAGCTTGTTACAAATGCAGTGAATACTAGTCACGTACATCGATACTGCTGTTAGCAAATTATCGCAACAAAACAATCTGGTCTATGATCAAAAGACATCATAAGTTTTTATGTTTGAATTCAATGCTGCAGCCTTTATCCCATTATATTGTGATACATTTCATTAAGTTTACAACTTGCATCGCTACACTGCCTCCGAGTCACTCAACTCATAAACCTGTGAATCGAGATAGTGATTCCACAGTACCGCTGTTTGAGCCTTAAAAGCAAATGGAAGTTCACTTAATTAAAAACTAGAGTTTCTTGGACATTGCACGTTTCAAAAATCCACTTGATGGACAGACTGGGATTAACTTGAAGCTAATTCATTAAGTGAGAAATTCACCGGATAAGGGTGAAATACAGGTTTTACATCCTGCCTAATATTACACTTCAATGATTTAAATGAAGTGTAAAATCAGGTAAGGTTTAAATCAACTTTGCGCTCGATCCTGTCAATTTGTGCATTACTTTAAAACTGCTCTCACAGTATGAGCTTTTGTCACTTTATACAAGAGATTATACTCAAGCTGAAATCTAAAGCATGCTTTGTGCATATATGGGACATTTTCCAGTGGGGTGAATTTGTAAGACAGACAATTTATTTTAAAACATGGAATCTTTAAACAGATAAAATTCCAAGCCTATTCAGAATATAAAACATTGGCATGGCTATACTTCTGGTACCTGCAGACAGGGAAGCTGCAATTCTTTGGCTAAGAACAATAGAATCTTTATGGTTCGGAGGAGGCTATTTGGCCTATTGAGTCTGCTCCTGTTTGCTCTCGCAGCTCAAAGATGTGTGGGTTAGGTGGATTGGCCTGCTGTATTTGTCCCTTAGTGTCCAGTATGTGAAAGTTGGGTGGATTAGCTGTAATCGAAGTGTGGGGTCACAGGGACGGGGCAGGGGATTGGGCCTAGGTTGTGTGCTTCTTCAGAGAGTCTATGCAGACCAAAGAAAGGGCTGAAATGAGTGGACTCTATGATTGTTATGACTGCTGGTGATTTGTATCAACAATTGTAGGATGACCACATATGAAAGTCACAAAATTTCTGACAGGCAAAGACTAAAGCAAGAAATTCCTTTTCAATCTGAGTGTAATGAGTCTCAATTTCATTGATGACCTTTGAGTCAAAGGCTATTGGTCTGCCATCTGTATGCAGACTGGACCAAGTCGGTGCTGAGAGGTGTATCTGATACAAATAAGGATGCTTGTTCATGGGAATGGCCATTGTCTTGTCTTGATCATGTTATAATTCAGATCAGAAACTCCATTTAACAGGATCTGTTAGAACCTATGTTTCATATCAAAACTGCTGAACACCTTGACATTTGGCTTTGTCTGTTATTACTGCTACAGGATTTTCACAGTAACTTTATTGCAGTGTTAATGTGAAAAGTTGGGTGGATTGGCTATAATTGAAGTGTGAGACTACTTGTGACACTAATAAATAAACTTAGTTTAAAAAAACTTATTTCATATGGTGATATGGTCCGAACAGTGCTTTCTTCAAGTGCACTGGGTCAATATATATCCTCACCATGCCATTTTTTTTACTGCAGCCAACATTGCCAAAACCACTCCGTGACCTTCTCTGAAAGAGTTATGAAACCGAGTGTTATTATCCAGTCAGCTCATTAACGAATTTCTGTTTTATGGCTAAAGGTACTCTTCTCACAGGACAGCCATTGGGGATACTGAAACATTTAGTCTCATGTGGTGTACAAATGGTAGTTCACCAATGATGTCACAGTTGAAGAGATCTCTATTTGCCTCATGTTTGGGGCTTGGAGTTCTACAGTACAGACTTCGAGACAAAATTGAATTAGTCCCAGAGCAATGTTGTCCTGAAGCCCAAGTAATGGTTTTACATTCTAGTCAACTATATGGAACTTGGGATTTCCCCATGTGCAGTAGAGGGCTGCTACACTTTCAGTGTGGATTGACTGTTCACTATAAGGCACAAGACGCATCTGAGTTCTGCAATCTGTTGCAGCAAACGGGTCTATTTCATCTAACATCCGGCTGGATAGTACATTATCTTTCACTCCAGTGTCAATCTTGAGTTTGATTTTACTGCTAATTATACAGAGAGAGATGAAAATCTCTTTCCTGGGATGTTGTCAACACTGTTGCAAAAGTGTTATCAGAGGTTTCACTGTTGAGCTCCAAATTGTTTACTTTATTCTCACTTCTACCCCTGAAGGATGGCACAGGAGGCTGCTGTGGTTCCATAATTCTGTATTTGTTGCATCTTTCACCAAATCAAAAACAAGCTGTTCTAGAACATAGAACATTACAGCACAGAACAGGCCCTTTGGCCTTCGATGTTGTGCCGACCAAAATAAAAAGCAATGCCCCTCCAAACTAAACCATTCCCTTCTCTTCCATATACTTATCAGTTAACCTCTTAAACGCCACCAAACTTGGCGCATCTACAACAGCTGCAGGCAGGGCATTCCACTCCCTAATCACTCTTTGAGTAAAGAACCTACCTCTGATATCCGTCCTATAACTCATACCCCTTAATTTAAAGCTGTGTCCCCTCGTGCTAGCTTTCTCCATCCTAGGAAAAAGGCTATCACTGTCCACCCTATCTAAACCTCTAATCATCTTATATGTTTCAATAAGGTCCCCTCTTAGCCGCCTCCTTTCTAACGAAAACAACCTCAAATCCCTCAGCCTCTCTTCATAAGACCTGCCCTCCATACCAGGCAACATCCTGGTAAACCTCCTCTGTACCCTCTCCAATGCCTCCACATCTTTCTTATAATGTGGGGACCAGAACTGCACACAATACTCCAAGTGCGGCCGCACTAGAGTGCGGCTCTTTGGTGGATGCTAGCCATTTTGGTTGGAGCAGGGCTCACTCTACTACAAATATCTTGGTTTCCTATCTAATACTTCTGCTTCATTTCTCTGATTGTTCATTTAACATACAGATAAAGATGACTACTTTGTAACGTTAAGTCTTTTTCTAGCATCAGCTGCTTACGAACTAAATCACTATATATTCCACAAACTACTCAACATCTGATTAGATCTTCATTGAGAGCTCCGAATGACCTTTCTTTGCCAATACGTTTAGGATGGCTGTTCAAGATTATATTGATTCATCAGCTCTTTGGTTTGTTGAACTGAAAGCACATCAATCAGGAATTATGTTTTTTTACAGAGACAGATATTCTCAAATTGTTCAAGTTCCTCCCCTGTCTGGAAAACAAACCACTCAAATTTTTCAACAGCTGGGGCTATGTGAGGTTTAACAGGATAAAAGCTTGTACCTTTATTCGACCTGTCAGAGTGTAACATCGCAATAAATATGCCACTCTTTCTAGTACTGTTCTCAAATACCTCCAAAATTTTCATCAAAGTCAAGTGGGTGGACGCAGCAAAATCCTTGTGCTAAGTCTTGACACTACGTAGAAGATGTGGATTCCCTAAATCACTGACAACAGGATTTTCAAAAGGTAGTTTATTTCTGTGCTAAATACTGTATGTATATAGCTAAATAAGCTATATACGCTTATGTTCTGTCTGCACTCCAGGAATAACGCCGGCACTCCCATCATATGATACCTTTTATAGCCATGTCATTACGTTCACCCGTAACCACACAGTTTACAACAACCAAAGGAATTTAATTAATTACTGAAATATGCATTGTGACAAAGCAACTGAAAATAGCACTAAAATACTGCAATTCTGATGTAATGCTGCAGCTTACATGAAGGAAAAATTATTTGGGTCAAACAATATGTTTTTCAGGTTGGGAGACAGTTAAAGTAGTGTTCCCTAAGCATCAACTTGGGCTTCATTACACTTCTAAAATTTTATAATTTGTGTAGGGAGCAGCTTTGTAAAGTTTGCAGCTTGATACATACTTGGTAAAGTAAGTTAGTAGGGATGGCAATAGTTATAGGTTTCAGGATGACATTGACAAGACAGTGAATTGCATAGAAGCATCTCAGATGGATTTCAATGCAGGGAAGTGTGAAAGATGAGACTTTGTGAGGAAAGAACAATTTACTATAAATGACGTGATTTTGAAAACTGTAAATGAGCAGTGTTCCCAAAGGTGGGATGGCAAATTTTTAAGGTGGTTTGAAAAGCATACGAGTTACTCAGGTTTCAATGTGCTAAAACATTATCAAAAGAAGCAGAAAAGCACAAGAGAAGAAACTATCAAAGTACAAGCGTTTTCTTATAGATGAAACAAACGTCAGAAAACTTTGTTTTACTGCTAACTTATTTTCTAGCATGAGCACTCTTAAGCAAGCTGTCCCTTCTTGCTAGAAATTTTCAACAATGATGCCCAGAGGGGTTCCATGAGCAACAGGAGGAGGTTAGGCACAAAACCATATTGCATGCCAGAAATGACTTTAAGATCCTTTTTCAGATTGACGGGGGAGGAAGCAGCAACCCATGCAATTCTTCGTAACTAGCAGCATTTGCAGAGCAGCTGGGAAAAAGTTTCTTGCTTGATATTTCACTCTATTAGGATATACATGTGAACCTATCAACATCAGAGGAAAACAGTCTTTTTTTTTGGTTGGTTTTGGCAGGAGGAAGGAGGACAAGAAAGAAATTAAAATGGAAGCAAACTCGAAATGCCATTGGCTTCTTCAATTGCTGCTTGGGGATAGCATTTGCTTCATTCTGGTTTACAATTTCCATTTTTCAGTGCATAGATCTTCCTAGGTGGTTAAAGGTTGTGGGATTCAAAATTTGCTCTAGAGACTGAAGTCTGACATTCCAATACAGTATATTGACAGAATGCCACTCTGCAGTCTTTCAGAGAAGATGTTAAACAGAGAACCCACTTGCTTAATTTGACATAAAATAAGCAACGCAGGGATATGGGATTTATTCCACTGCTTTACTCAACAGTTAATCCTCTATCAACATCATTGTTATATATATTATCTGGTCAGTTAACATTATTGTTTGTGGGTCTTTACTGTTTTTTGAAATTATAAGAATGACAGCTTTTCAAAAGTATTTCTTTCAGTGAGCAATTTAGGACATGCTTAGGTTAAGAAAGGCTCAATTTAAATGCAAGTTTTCGTTTCTCTTTTCATTTCAAAAAAATTTGTGCAATCTAACAAAAGCAATGCTTTTGTTAGATTGTTCGATGCTTTACACAAAATAGTTGAGTTCAGTTTTCCCCCAAAGTTTAGATTTGCTCCAGATTTGGCATATGTACTAAGTGAAAGGATTCTTAAGGTAATTAATTACATTAGACTTTATACTTTAAAGTCAGCTGGAGGTTCATTGATGTGGGGAGGAATAAATATATTCAACAATCACAATCTAAATTGCATAGCCTGAGGCAATATAGATCATGGAAAAATTATAGTCTCTACAATATAGTAAAAAAAACTTTTCAATATAGCTCACATTTAATGGGAGTAATTCACAGATATTTTTAACCTTGTGGAGGACTGCCATTTCAGATTGCTTCTCAACAACGAGAACTCAGTTTATACTCGCCATGGGAGCATCAGCGATTGGCTGCTAAGGGAATCCGAAAGATTATCGTTTTCAGGACTTGGTTGCTAAACAGGATTCAGTCAAGCAAAAATAATTCAGTACTAGCAGGTTTCCACAATCAAAATTATCAGACATCAAGGATTAAATATTTGAATTCAAACAAAGATTGAAAATGTTTGTTTATATGGTTGATCTTATTCTAATTTATCTTCGCCAAGATTACCCCAATAATTTTTCTTTTTTGCCTCGTTTCTCCCTGCTGGCCTTCTGATATCATATTCTACCTTAGATAAAAGAATTAAGAATGCACTTTTTATATTATCAAGATGCTTCAAAGCCATTGAAAACAAAAATTATTGAAGTTGGGTAGCCAAACTTGGCAGCCAATCTGTGTATCAAGTCCTGATTATGAGATGAATGAGCAATAAAAAAAAAATATCTTGCATTTACATGTTTATGATGTCAGAATGCCTAACAATGAAGTATTTTTGAAACATTTTGTAGGAAATCCTATCTTGGCTAAAAGGTATGGGTTAAAATGACAGGAAAACCATTTTTTAAAAAAATTTTTAGCATCTACTTACCAAATTTAAAAAGATTTTTGGAAATATATTCAGAGGAGTTTTTGTATCAATATGTATAAGGCCTGACAAGGAATGGCACAGTGCTGCATCTGATTCTGGGTAACGAAGCCAGACAATTGTTTAATGTGACTATAGGGGAGCATTTCAGCCACTGCGACCACAGCATGGTATAGTTCAAGTTTGTTATGGACAAGGAGAAAGGTGGTCTTCAAAAGACGGCTTTGGATTAGGGGAAGGCAGAATCTGACAAAAGTTGACTGTGAACAGCTCCTTGTGAAAAAATCTACAGCAGAACAGTTGCGGGGAGGGCATTCAAAAAGAAACTGAGGAAAGTACAGCAATATGTTCCCTCTGGGAGAAAATGTTGGAGCAATAAAGTCAAGAACCCTGGATGTCTTGGACAATTCAGGACTGGAAGATGGAAAAGAGTAAGGCTTTTAGTGAATTCAAAGGGAGAAATTCAGCTGAGGCACAAGAGAAACAAACCAAATGCAAGAGAGAACTTGAGAAAGAAATTAGAATAGCAAAAAGAGGGCATGAAAAGGGACTTTTGAACAAGATTTGGGAGAATTGCAAGATATTTTATAAATATGTTAAGAGGAAAAGGTTAACCAGGGAAAGAGTAGGGCCCACTGGAGAACAAGGGGGCAATCTGTGTCTGAAGCTACAGGACGCAGTTTTCACTCAGGAAAAGGGGAACATAGGTACAGAATTCAAGGAAAGGGGCAGCAAGGAACTTGCACAGTTTGACATTAGAAATGAGGGGATACTGGAGGCTTTGAAGAGCTTAAAAGTGGACAAATCCCGAGACCCAAATGAATTGCATTCCAGGGTGCTGAGAGAGGTGAGCAGGAAATTGCTGAGGTTCTAAGGCAAATTTTCAATTCCTTTCTGGCCCCAGGGAAGTAAATGCCAGAGGACTGGAGGAAGCTGATGTGGTTCTACTTTTCAAAAAGGATGGTAGGAATGAACCACGAAGTTACAAATTGATGAGTCTCACATCAGTGATAAGAAAACTATTGGAGAAAATTCTGAAGGTGAGAATTAACCTCCACTTGGAAAAGCAGGGTTAATTAGGGAAAGTCAGAATGGCTTTGTCAAAGGGAGGTCACGCCTAATAGATTTGATAAAATTATATGAAAATATGATCGAATTTGGGAATGAGAAGTGCAATCAATGTAGTTTATATGGATTTTGGAAAAGCCTTTGACAAAAGGCTTTTGTCAAAAGCCTTTTAAGAGACTGATTGAGAAGATTGAAGCATATGGAATTCAGGGAAACATGGCAAATTGGATCCAAATCTGGCTTAGTAATAGGACACAATGGGTGGTCGTAGAAGGCTGTTTTAGTGACTGGAAGCCAGTGTCCAGTGGCATACAGGTTCAGTGCTGGATTCCTACTTTTTTAAAAATTTATTCAAGAGGCAATGCAATCGCTGGCTGGCCAGCATTTATTGCCCATTCTTAGTTGCTCAAGGAAAGTTGAGAGTCAACTACATTGTTGTGGTTCTGGAGTCACATGTACACCAGACCAGGTAAGGAAGGAAGATTCCTTTCTTAAAGGACACTACTGAAGTCCTTTTCCAATAATCGGCAAAGGATTCATCGTCATCAGTAGATTCTTAATTACGATTTTTTTTTAAATTGAATTCAAAATTCACCACCTACTATAGTGAAATTCAAACCGAGATCCCCAGAACATTAGCTGGGTTTCTAGCTTACAGTCTAGCAATAACATCAGTCAGTCATCACCTCCCCAGTATTCTCGTGGTTTCGTGAATCACTGAAAATAAGCGTGCAGGTACATGCATGTCGGCCCTCATAATGAGAGAATTTGAATATAGGAATAGGAATGTTTCACTGCAATTGTACAGGGCATTGGTAAGCCTACACTTTAAATATCATGTGCAGTTTTGGTGTCCTTGCTATAGATGGAGTGCAACAAAGGTTTACCTGGATTGATTCCTGGGATGGCAGGCCTGTCACATGAAGAAAGACTAAATCGATTAGGATTAGAAGAGGGAGAGGGTATGTCATAGAAATTTATAAAATTCTAACATGATTAGAAAGGGAAGATTCAGAAAAAAAAATGTTCCTCATGGGTGAGTCCAGAATTAGGATCATAGTTTAAGGATAAGAGGTAAACCTTTTAGGACTGAGGTGAGGAGAAAGTTCTTCACCCAGAGTGTGGTGATAAATGCAAGAATGCCAAATTTCAAATGATCACAATATATGCTATAGGAGAAAAGAACAAAGAACAAAACAGCATGGGAAACAGGCCCTTAGGCCCAACGAGCCCGTGCCGCCACCCCGATGTTCCCACCTTTACTTGCGACCCCTGTCCATGTTTATAGATCAATGGATTAAAAACCAAATTTGAGACAATTTAGGGAGAATTTGTTTTGCCAATTAGCCTAAGAGCACATCTTTGGGATGTGGGAGGAAACCGGAGCACCCGGAGAAAACCCATGCAAGCACGGGGAGAATGCGCAAACTCCCATAGACACAGGCCCAAATCCATGTATCTGCACAGCACAGCAATAGTCACTGAGCTGTCGTGTTGCCCAAATGGTCCAGGTCAAGCGTACACAAGTACATCAATATCATCATCTATTTACACACTTCCCAGGGACTCCCAAGGTTCATGATCCCTATTTTAAATCAGTTTCCTATACCCCTCCATTCCCATTCTGCTCATGTGCCCATCTAAGTATTTCTTAAATAACTCCAGAGTACCTGCCTCTACCACTTTACTTGGCAGCACATTCCATACCCCCACCACCAGACTGGTTGGCAAATTAACTCTGCCCATGGCCAAGGCATAACCATGGACAAAGCAACTTGAAACCTTTGGCTTTTCAAACTCCCAGGTAATCCAAAAGAGACATAGGATTTGAATATATTATTTTTGTTTGCAGTAAACAGGTTTTTTTTTGATAGTTTTAGCAGGAATAAATAAGCCACATTACAAGCTCGGCTGCTCGTCTTAATTGGTTGTCAGAGTAACTATTAACACACACAGAACTTGTCAGTAAGTGTTGCCCAATCACAGAATCACATGGCACAGTAAACATTTTATTTTGGGTTTTACAAATGAGGCCTGGTTAAGTAAAATCTGTCCTCTGCCCATCACAAACAGCTGAAGGAGCATGCTATTTGATTTGATCAGCCTGTTGCTGGGATTTATGGACTACATAACTGGCATCACTTCCATTGGAATTCACTTACAACATTGCTTAATTGTGTGGCAGGAAGAACATCTTTTTACACTGACAGCAGCATCCTCTTAGTGGAAAATACCATTTGTATAGCTACCACATAATAGGAATGTGAAACAGCTTGCATAAACTGTTGTTCAAACTTTTGCGATATTTCGCATTTTCAGGTCCAAGAGTGCCTTTGGCACATTTGAATGTCTGCATGATACAAAGGGAACAATGATATGATCAGGATACATTCAAGGACTAAGCAGAATTATCCAGGAGCTTGGAAGCTCTCAGTTCCCCACTGAGATACTGCCTCGCAAAAAGCAATCAGTGTCAACTTACCAACAAATCAGCACCCTTTTATCCTGTAGTATAAATTGCTGTAATTGTTTGAAACCTAGCCCTGAAGAATGCAAAATGAAAAGCTTGTCTTTCTTTACAGCAATAATCAAGCTTTGTACTAACCAAGTGATAATGCAGACTTTTCTATCACATGCAGACAGTATCAATGATTTTATTTGATTTATTATTGTCACATGTATTAACATATAGTGAAAAGTATTGTCTCTTGCGCATTATACAGACAAAATATACTATTCATAGAGAAGGAAATGACAGAGTGCAGAATGTAGTGTTAGAATCATATCTAGGATGTAGAGAAAGATCAAATTAATGCAAGGTAAGTCCATTCAAAAATCTGACAGCAGGAAAGAAACCTTTTCGAATAGGTTGCTAAGTGATCTCAGATTTTTGTAACTTTTTCTGGAAGTGGATGTCCAGAGTGCATGACATCCATAGCTATGCTAGCTGCCTTGCCAAGGCAATGGGAAGTGTAGACAGAGTCAATGGATGGGAGGTTGGTTTGTGTGATGGATTGTGCTATACTCACAAGCTTTTGTAGTTCCTTGCAGTCTTGGGCACAGCAGGAGCCATACCAAGCTGTGATATAACCAGAAAGAATGCTTTCTATTTGAACCTATGTCTCCAGAGCTTGAATCTGATCTTCTGGATTACTAACCAGGGACATTACCAGAATGGCACCACCTCTGACTTCTCTCTCATTTTTCCACGAACAGTTCAAAAGATCTTGAATCAATCTATATGAAGTGTGTAAATGTAAGTTTAAATATTTAGAAAATATAGTTTTAACGCCTTGCATACTCCAATTTAATTTTTGAAGCAACAGATGATTGCCACTATTGTACATTAATGGGATAGATAAACATTTTTTACATTATATCCTATTGGCTACAGTAAATTCACAAAAACTGTACTTTCAAAATTTGATAGTTCCCTACATTTTGTACACACTACAGGGACTCCAATATCAGTCCTGTACATGATTGCCCATGACAGATGCACAACTCAAAAGAATTTGGTGATGGCTGCAATATGACAGATCCCAAAATACTAACTCTGAATCCCTATCACAGATTCTGACATTTATGAATATAAAATAATATTTTGGATGTCATTATGGTACCAAATTCAAATGTGCCAACCAGCAGACTGAAATAGATAACAGTTACAGTTATCAATTCTAAGAACCAAAGATAGTTGTTTTCAGTTACTGTTGCATCTTGAAACGCAGGGAGGAAAGAAAGGGCACTGAGGGTAGGCTACAATCAAAATGTGTTTCAAAGTACTTCTTCTCACATCATATTGACTGTCCACTGTTAGAACATGGAAATCGATTTCCCCATGACACTGTCTCACATATCAAAGACAGAAAACAAATGAAGAATTGATAAAGTTGGTGTTACATTCAACAGAACAGATTAGAGGTCTTAAATTATCAATACATTGTTTTCACTGAAGTACAGAATGTACCAAGTATGGATTCACTTGGAGCAGCATCAGAAAAAAATCAACTAACCCTAAATTAGAAAATGATAGAACATGCTGATCAGAAGCCTGTTTCAAACTTGGATTTAAGAATAGGGCTGGATTTTGCTCTTAGCGGTGAACATGTGGTGTTAGCTATTTGTTGCACTTGCCCAAGTAATTTCTATGGGATTTTGTACCGGAATATACTGTAAAGCAGAAAGGCAAAAAGAGTAGTGTCTTCTACACAGTGTCTGGTGCCAGTATGAATATAGGACAAGCAAAAAGAGTACTGCAAATTTTAATCCACGAAGAATTAACAGAATGTTCAATTCATTGTCAAATCAAGGAGAGTAAGCAAAATGAAGGTTGAATTATGAGAGGTAGATGAGAGAAAGAAAGAATAAAAATTATTTAGTCTTTTATATTATTTCTCCAATAATGGTTATAATCTGAAGAATGAAATAATTTTCAGTAACTACTTGCATTTATCTTTAACATAATGAAACATGCCTAGGTGTTTCACAGGAACATTATAAACTAAAATTTGACATCAAGCCACACAAGGCAATATTACAGCAAATGACCAAATGCAGAAAGCAAGAGAGAGAGACAGAGGAGTTTAGGAAGAGAATTTGAGAAATTCAAGTCCAAGTAGCTGAAGGCACAGCCACCAACTGTAGAACAATTACATTTAGGAATGTTCAAGAGGCCAGAATTAGATGGATGCAGATATCTTACAGGGGTATGTGGTGCTGGAGAATAATACGTAGACAAGGAGAGCAAGGCCATGGATGAACTTGGACAAGATGAGAATTTTAAAATATAGACATTGCTTGCCAGTGAGCAAAGAGGTGATGGACAAATTTGGTTTTGTGCGAGTTAGGAAATGCATAGTATAGTTGTGGATGACCTCAAGTTTACAGAGGATAGAATGTGGGAGGCCAGTCTGAATCACTGCAATACTCGTCCTAACGTAACAAAAGCACGAATGAGTGTTTCAGCATTAGACAATTGAAATCATGGGTGGTGCTGAACCTATTATAATAGTTAATCTTAGATGCGAGATCAGAATTTCATCTGGGCTTTAAATTCACCAAGATTGCAAACTATCTGATTCAACCTTATTTGTAAGAAACAAGGATGCAGTCAGTAGCTAGAGAATATAATTTCTAGTGGAAACTTTGCAATATTTAACTGGGTGAAATTTCTTCTTATTGGATGATAGTTAAGTAGTCTGATAATTTATCAACAGTGGAGTAGAGAGAGTTGATGGTGGGATAGAACTGGAAGCTGACAAGTTATATCTGAAAGTTGTACTGGGTATAGTATAATCAAGCAAATAGACACTGTTCTCCTTGGCTAGGATCGATAATCTCTAAGGATGTGCTTACCTGATCGGTGCCAGGGTTCATGACATCTGCCCTGAGCTGGACAGGAATTTGGAATGGGAGAGAGAGAATCCAGTGATCGTGGTCCACGCAGGCACCAACAACATAAGTAAAATGAGGAACAAGTTTGAGGAGTTAGGCACTAAATTAAAGAACAGAACCTCCAAGGTTACAATCCCTGGATTATTACCTGAGCCACGTGCAAATTGGCAGAGTTTGTAAAATAAGAGAGATGAATATGTAGGAGCAGGTATTTCTTTTTTTAAATTAATAGGTCAACTCAGTTGATGTTCATTTCCAGATCTGATTTTAATGTTTCATTGTTGCTATCTGAAAATGTTGTGGTTTTCAGCACAGTCTAAATTAATTATTTAATTAAGAGATTGAAGGTGTGGAACAGGATTTAAGAAAAATGTTTGTGTTTTTTGAAAAGTGTCATGGCTAGGATGCACTATTTACAATCTTTAATTCTAAAGAAACAATTAAGACAAACAACGGTACAGCACAGGAACAGGCTCTTCACCCCTCCAAACCTGTGGTGATTACATTTACCTATCTAGACCAACTGCTCATATCCCTCTATTCTCCATTTGTTCATATGTCTATCAAAATAAGTCTTAAATGTGGCTAGCGTAACTGCCTCAAATACCTCAATTGGCAGTGCATTCCAGGCACCCATCACCTTCTCTGTAAAAAAAACTTCTCCCACACATCTCCACTGAACCTTTCTCCCTTATCTTGAACTTATTCCTCCTTGCAATTGTCATTTCTGCCCTGGAAATTTCTATCAGGTTGCCCCTGAGCCTCTGTCTTTCCAAGGAGAGCAATCTCAGTTTCGTCAATCTCCTCACAGTTAATATCCTCCATACCAGGCAACATCCTGATGAACCTTTTCTATACTCTCTCCAAAGTCTCCATGTTCTTTCGGTAGTGTGGTGACCAGAATTGGACACAGTATTCCAAATGTGGCCAAACCAATGTTTTATACAACTGTAACATTACTTGCCAATTTTATACTCAATGCCACCTCCAATGAAGGCAAGCATGCCATATGCTTTCTTCACCACCTGTACTCCCAGATCTGCATGTGTGTCTATGCTCCTGATCTTCTGCCATTTATTTTATAGCTCCCACCTGAACTGGATCTACCCAAAATGCATCTGTTTGCATTTGTCCAGATTAAATTCTATCTGCCATTTCTCTGCCTAATTTTCTAGCCTATTTATATTGTGCTGTATTCTCTTGCAATCTTTATCAGTATTTGCAATTCTGCCAATCTTAATATAATCCACAAACTTGCTAATCAGACCAACTACGCTTTTTTCCAAGTCATTTATATGCATTACAAACAGCAGGGATCCCAACTCTGATCCCTGCGGAACATCACTATTCACAGACCTCATTCAGAAAAACATCCTCCATCGCTTCCATGGCCAAGTCAGTTCTAAATCCATCTAGCTAGTTCATTGCTGATACTGTGAGATTTCATTTTTGCACCAGCCTGCCAGGAGGGACCTTGGCAAATGCTTTACTGAAGTCCACGTAGACAATGTTGACAGCCCTTTCCTCGTCAATCATTCTTCTCTTTGAATACTGCTGAAAAAGAGACACGTTGTTGAAACTTTTTTTGTCTTGCACTTTATCAGGACAAATGCCAGAATGCCAAATTACAAACTATCACATGATCTATACTACAGGAGAAAAAGGGTGCTGCTTGGTTGGCAAGCTGACTCTGATTGGATGAGGCATTGCCATGGAGAAACCAAGAGCTAACTATAGGCTCCACATGCTTCCAGAAAATTCAAGTGTTCAAAACTTGAATATATTCCTGTAATTTTCAGGGACCGAGTCCTCCTTGCTTATGAATGTATTTAAGCTCCTGAGAAGTATAACTGAGTCATGTCACGGGCTCAACTGATTATCTTAAATTGGTTATTAGTATAGATATTAGAGCGTATAATGCATGAAGGATTCGCCCTATAGTTCCACCTTACTTTCTGACATTGCTGCTGCCAATCAGTTGACTTGCCAAACACATAGCACTCTTTTTCTCTTGTAATGTAAATTGCTGTGATCACTTGAAATTGTCATTCTTGGCTTCATCCTGATGAGTGCAACATCAAAAACTTTGGCAACAACTTTCTCTTTTTATCAATATTTAAGTTCTTTAATAACAAGTAAGAAGTCTTCAACGTACAGGAAGTGAATATTTTTCTTTTTAAGGAACAAAATTACAGAAATGTTCAGCCTTGAAATGTGGGATTTAAAAATACATGACTTTAATAGAAAACGATTAATTTTGGAATAACAGCATAGCCATTAAAAATAAAATTCAGGGAATCACGTGCTGCATCTTTGTAAGTTCTGGTACCTCTCATTTTTAATTTTTTTTTAATCCTATACACATCCCATAACTATCTACTGCTCAGTGTACAAACATAGAAACATAAAAAGTAGGAGCAGGAGAAAGCCATTTGGCCATTTGAACCTTTGATCAGCTCCCCAGTTGTGGCTGATCATCCAACTCAAAAGCCTGGTACCATCTTCCCCCCATATCCTTTGATCCCCTTCCACCTCAAGTGCTATATCTAACTGCTTCTTGAAAACATACAATGTTTTCGCCTCAATTACTTGCTATGGTAGCAAATTCCAGAGACTGACCACTCTGGGTGAAGAAATTTCGCGTCATTTCTATCCTAAACAGTCTACCCTGTATCTTGACAATGAGCTCTGATTCTGTCCTTCAATCTTGTCTCGTCCTGTTTTACTTTTAAAGGTTTCTATGACAGCCCTCCCCCCATATTCTTCTGAACTTCAGAAATATAATCCTAACTGACTCAATGTCTCCTCATACATCAATCTCTCAAATCAATCTGGTAAATGCTCTCTGCACTTCCTCTAGTGCAAGAACATCTTTCTTCAGACAAGATGACCAAAACTGCACACAATATTCCAGGTATGCCCTCACTAAATCTCTGCATTATTGCATTAAGACATCCCTGCTCCTGTACTGGAATCCTTTCACTATGAAAGCCAACATATCATTTGCCTTTTTTAACATCTGTTGCACTTGTATGCTTACCTTCAGTAACAGGTGCACAGGAATGTCCAGGTCTTGATTCACATTCCTCTTACTAATTTATGGCCATTCAGATAGTAATCTACCTTCCTGTTTTTGCTCCCAAAGTGGATAATCTCATGTTTATCCAAATTATACTGCATCTGCCAAATCATTTGCCACTCAATCAAGTTGTCCAAATCAGCCGAAGTATTTCTGCATCACCCCCCCACTCTTGTCTCATCTGCAAATTTGGAGATGTTACATTTAGTTCCCTCATCTAAATCATTAATATAACTACCTATAGGAACTTTTGCAATCAGTTTTTACACTTCTTCATTAGTTGTTTGGCCCTCCTTTGCTGAATTCTAAACTGCTCCCAATCCTCAGATCTATTTCTTGTGATCAATTTCTATGCTTCTCTATTTGATTTTCCATGTTAAGTTTCTGGAAAATTCTGGTTAAATTTGGGTGAAAGGGAGCTAAGTCAAGAAAATCCTAATTTGATCAAGATGGTCAGAGGCAACCAGGGTAGAGCCTTGTTTGCAATAGCAGTTTAGCTGGTGAGTGGACTCACACTCTTGTGATGTTATAGGCATTGAGATGATGGCTGCCATTATGAGTCAAGTGATGGATGACAATCTCAGCTCCCTGGAGCAAATCACTGATGCTCACTCACATTGATAAACTATAATCTATCTGAAAGAAAACAGATAAAACAAAGAAAAAAAGTCAAGAAGGTAGTTTCCTTGGTGGAAGCTCACCTTCAGTACAGGGAAATTCTGCTACATGGTATGCTAGACGTCCTGGTTATTTGAGGAAGAGACCAGAGAAGCAATGCCCGTGTGTCCAATCTCTGGGGAGCTGAGCATAAATTCCCAGTTGAATTTGAGAACTAGCTACCGTGCTTTTGTGATCATGATTTGAAGGCTAGGTATTTCAAGGTCATAGAGAAATACCGTATCCAGTTTTTGAGATTTGGGGCCTGTTACGTAACCCAATCTCTGGTCTTGCACTGGCTAGTCCTCTATTTTCATCAAGGAGGGCTGGAGGTGGCCAGGAGAAGTGGGACTTTGCATCTACTGGGGTCTAAGTCTCTCTCTTCCAGAGCTTCTGAGCAACAACACAAGGGAGGTGCAGAGACCTCAGTGAAATTATAGGTGAATCCTTGAGTTGCTTGACAATCTTTGGTTTTGGCTTTGGTTTTTCAAGCTTCGTGGATAGCTATATTATCCTGGTGCTCATCAGTAATCCTGAATTACTTCTGATTATAATCCTGATGCTATCTTTTACTCGGACAATGGTGTTTGATATACATGCACCTATATATATGTCGCCTTTAAATTGTGTTGTTCTGTTTTAGGTTCCAATTGGTTGTACTGAACTCCACAAAGGACCCCTTGGTTCTTACTATCTTGTGGCAAGAGTGTGTACTATTGCACCATGCGCTCATGAATTTATCCTGCTATTCTTATATCCCCCATTTTTTGTAATGGGGAATACAAGATCTGTGTAAAGGGAGGCTTTGATTGCAACAAATTGTTATTGATAATATTTTTGAATAGATGCATCTACCAAATACTGTTCAAAGAGCAGGCGTCCCAGCCAGCATTCTTCTCTCAACTAAATACCAAGTAAAAAACTCTCCAGATTATGAGTTAATTTCTCAAATTTACTTCTTGTTGGACCTTGCTGTATAAAAACTGGCTGTTGCATTTGCCTTCAGAACAACAACGACTGCACATCAAAACAAATTCCCGAAAGATCTGAAGGGTAATGAACATCAAGATTGCAGCATTCATAAATCACAGATCATAGATTATGGAAATACATGATTAATGGCAGTAGACTATAGACTAGATTCAAAGAATCAGTGGATGCTTGTGGATAAATCATGAAAATCAACAGCATTGTTTTCAATAAGAAAAGCAAAACAAACTGCATAATGTGTTTTCAGATAGGCAGAACATCAGCCTCTAAGAATGATGGTTAACCGGCATGAAGCAATGGCTGGGATACATCAACAGTACTGTTTCAGCAATCATTCTCAAAAAACTCTAATAAATTTGTCAAACATGATTTCCCATTCACAGAACATGCATGAAAAGATGAAAGAAGCAAAGGGTATGCACACTGAATTTTTCAAGATTGTAAGGAGTACGATGATATGTTTGGTACAAGTAAAAATGCTGTGAGTGTGAAATTTATTTTCAAAGTTTGTGTGCCAATTCAAAGGATCGGTTTAGTCGCTGTCTTCTGTATCCTTCCAAAAGTCAGAATATTTTGACTATTGCAAGGTTCACTAGCGAAACCTATCCACTCACCCAGGTTCTCCCCTCCCTCCCTATTTTATGACCTAGTGGTCATAAAATAACATTTTTTAAGTTGCTGCTGGGCAAACAAGGAGCCTGAAATTCACATTTTTCTAATGGGGCGTCGCATTCTCTGACAGTTCACTGAAACAATGAAGCCTGTAGAGTTGGGGAATATGTTGTAGATCCTGTCTCTCAAAATACCAATAACTTATCCACCACAGATGTGAGGCTCACCAGCCTATAGTTCCGAGGATTTTTTTCTGCAGCTCTTTTTAAACAAAGGCACAACATTTACCACTCTCCAATCTTTAGGCACCTCAACTTGACCAACGATGATTCAAATTTCTCTGCAAAGAGACCCGCAATTTCCTCCCTAGCCTCACAATATTCTGGAATACACTTCATCAGATCCCAGGGATTTATCTATCTTGATGCACTTTAACACTTCTAGCACTCTGTAATAACAGCTCCTCTGTAATATGTACACTCCTCAAGACATCATTATTTATTCCCCCAAGTTCCCATTTCTCAACAGGAAATACTGATAAGAAATATTCATTTAGGATCTCATCCATCTCTTGTGGATCTGCATATGGATGAACTTGTTGATCGTTAAGAGGTCCTATTTTCTCCCTAGTTACTCTTTTGGTCTTTATGCATTTGTAGGAGCTCTTTGGATTCTCCTTTGCCTTATCTGCTAAAACAATCTCTTTTTGCCATCCTGATTTCCCTCTTAACTCTATTCCTACACTCCCTATACTCTTTAAGGGATTCACTTGATCGCAGCTGCCTAAGCATGTCATGTGCCTCCTTCTTCTTCACCAGGGCCTCAATATCCCGAGTCATCCATGGTTCCCTCCTTCTGCCAACTTTGCCCTTCATTTTAAGAGGAATGTGCTTACCCTAAACCCTGGCTAACACACTTTTGAAAGCCTCTCAGTTACCAAATATCCCTTTGCCTTCCCACAGACTCCCTCAATTAAGTTTTGAAAGTTCCTGCCTGATACCATCAAAATTAGTCTTGCCCCAATTTTGAACTTTAACTTTTGGGCCAGATCTATCATTCTCCATAGCTATCTCAAAACCAATAGAATTATGGTCACTGGTCCTAAAGTGATCACTCACTAACACCTCTGTCACCTGCTCTTCCTTATTTCCCAAGAGGAGGTCAAGTTTTGCCACCTCTCTAGATGGCCATCCCAATGATCCAAGACTCAATGGACAAACCCTCAGATATATCCCTTCTCAGTACTGCCATGATGTTTTCCCTAATCAAAAGTGCAACTCCCCTCCTCTTTCATCTCCTATTCTATCTTTCCTATAGCATGTGTACCCTGGAACATTCAGCTGCCAGTCCTGTCCCTGTAATTGTTATAATATCCCAGTCCCACATACCCATCCATGCCCTGAGTTCATCTGCCTTGCCTGTCAGGCCTCTTGCCTTGAAATAAATGCAGTTTAATCTGGGCTTCCCTTGCTCTCTGCTCTGCTCTCTTTTGTCTGATCTGTCTGTACTAGGATTACTTACACTGCCTTTACTCCTTAATGTGCTCTTTTTAACTTCTGTGCTGTCCTCAACCTTTTTTCCTGTCTCCCTACTGTATGGGATCCCACACCCCTGCCAAACTAGTTTAAATCCTCTTGAATCGCTCTAGCAAATCTCCCTGGTGGATATTAGTCCTCCTCCAGTTCAGGTGTAACCTGTCCTTCTTGAACAGGGCATTCCCTTCCCCAGAAGAGATCCCAATGATGCAAAAATATAAATCCCTGCTCCCTGCACCAGCTCACAAGCCACACATTCATTTGCCTAACCCTCCTATTCCTATTTTCACTGGCACGTGGCACCAGGAGTAGATTACACAAGTTGCAGTTGCACAACTATACCCTTACGTTATCTATTGATTATACCCAATCAATAGATAACTTCTGTACAAATGTACATCTCTGATTTGTACATGCTGCTTTCTTATAATTAAATCTGGAAGTATATTAGTTTATGTGAAATCTATATCTAATGCTCTGGACTGCATCACCATGGCGCACAGGGCCACTGCTATAGCTAACCTATAGTAATTATCTCACTAATTGAAGGGAACAAAGTCTGAACACCAACAGCTACTATACCCTTGGACTTCTTCTCTTCCTCACCTACGTGCTACTCTTTGGTGAGAATCATTCAAGGTCATGAAGTCAGCTTCCACATGAATGCTAATAACAAATAACTCTATCAGTTCATTACCTCCCTGGCCTCTGCACTCCCTTACAAATGTCCAAAGAATTATCTGACATCTTGTCTTGCAACAGCAGCAATCCGTCCCAGATAAATAATGTGATAGACAAAGTGATTACTTTTCCACAGCTTTAAAGTTTATTTATGAATGTCACAAATAGGCTTACGTTAATGAAATTACTGTGAAAATTCTCTAGTCGCCACACCCTGGTGGTTGTTCAGGACCACAATGTCTTCACCTTCAACAATCAGCTTTTCATCCAGACACATGGAACAGCCATGGAGACCAAATTCGCACCTCAGTATGCCAACATGTTCATGCACAGGTTCGAACAAGACTTCTTCACCACACGAGATCTTCAACCAAGGTTATGTACTAGATACATTGATGACATCTTTTTCCTTTGGACTCATGGTGAACAATCATTGAAACAACTGTATGATGATATCAACAAGTTCCATCCCACCAGCAGACTCACCATGGACTATTCTCCAGAATCAGTTGCATTCTTGGACACACACATCTCCATCAAGGACGGTCACCTCAGCACCTCACTGTACCGCAAACCGACAGACAACCTCACAATGCTCCACTTCTCCAGCTTCCACCCCAAACATGTTAAAGAAGCCATTCCCTATGGACAAGCCCTCCGTATACACAGAATTTGCTCAGATGAGGAAGATCGTGACAGACACCTCCAGACACTGAAGGATGCCCTCGTGAGAACAGGATATGGCGCTCGACTCATCGATCGACAGTTCCATGTGCCACAGCAATAAACCGCACTGACCTCCTCAGAAGACGAACACGGGACACGGTGGACAGAGTACCCTTTGTTGTCCAGTACTTCCCCAGAGCGGAGAAGCTATGACATCTTCTCCGGAATCTTCAACATATCATTGATGACGATGAACATCTCGCTAGGACCATCCCCACTCCCCCAATTCTTGCTTTCAGACAACCGCACAATCTCAAACAGATCATTGTTCGCAGCAAACTACCCAACCTTCAGGAGAACAGTGACCACAATACCACACAACCATGCCACAGCAACCTCTGCAAGACATGCCAGATCATAGACATGGACGACATCATCAAACGTGAGGATACCATTCACCAGGTACACGGTAAATACTCTTGCAACTCGGCCAACGTTGTCTACCTAATACGTTGCAAGAAAGGATGTCCCGAAGCATGGTACATTGGGGAGACCATGCAGACACTACGACAGCGGATGAATGAGCATCGCTCAACAATCACCAGGCAAAACAGTTCCCTTCCTGTGGGCGAACACTTTAGCAGTCATGGGCATTCGGCCTCCGACCTGCGGGTAAATGTTCTTCAAGGGGGCTTTCGTGATACATGACAGCGCAGAGTCGCTGAGCAGAGACTGATAGCCAAGCTCCGCACACATGAGGACGGTCTTAACAGGGATCTTGGCTTCATGACACACTATCTGTAACCCCCGTAACTTGCCGGGGTTAGCAAAAAACCTCACTTACTGTGCTGTCTGGAGAAAATACACAATTCTCTAACCAATGCTCAGGATTCCTTTCACACACATTGTTAGCCACTTTAACACTTGAATAGCAGGTTAGATGTAAGGATTGGCATTCTAATCAGCAATCTGTGACTGTCTGTGTTGATATGTGTGCTATTGCAGACCAGAACACTGCATTTGCCTGACGAAGACAGAGTGTCGAAAGCTCGCAAATTTACTATCAAATAAATCGGTTGGATTTAAAATTGGTATTGCTCGATTCTTACTACCCCAGTCCAAAGTCGGCATCTCTACATCATGGTTGTTCAGGTACACAGAGGGAGAATTTAGCATGGCCAATGCACCTAACCAGCAGGTCTTTTGGACTATGGGAGAAAGCTGGAGCACCCGGGGGAAACTCACACAGACACAGGGAAAATGGGCAGACTTTGCTCAGACAGTGATCCAAGCCAGGAATTGAACTTGGCGTCTCTGGTGCTTTGAAGTAATATTACTAACTTCTGTACCACCGTTCTGCACCGTCCAGCAGCCACAGCTGCTGAACATTTGCCACAAATGCCATGCCCTCCAGCCATAGGTTGAGCCATATAGTTTGCAAGCTGGTATGCAATTCAACACTGAGTTAAATCTCCGACCACTATATTCTCTCTATTACTTAGACTTTCCACTTCCTTCTCCACAGTATTGCACAACTCCATTCCTTCCCTTGCCCAGAATCCAAACCCAACCTTGGAACATGCTTTTGACTTGCATTTTCCAGCATCACTGATCATTAGCTCCAAAAATTCTCCTGTCAATTTTATATCCTACACCAAGTTTTTCTCACCCTTCATCCGTCTTCACTGGCTTGCACTGACAACTAGACCCCTACAACTTAAAATCAAAACTTCCCATTTTGTGCTTAAATCCATCATAGCTTCACTTATCTTTGAAACCTCCTTTGGCTTTACAAACTCCTCCCCAACAAAATATTTTTCTGTCTGTCTTTTCTTGTTAGAGATGGTCATTGCTTGGCACTTGTATAGTGCTGTAAATGTTCCTTGCCACTTGTCAGCCAGAGTCTCAATATTGTTCAGGTCTTGCTGCTTTTGGAGATAGACTTATCTTAGGAGTCATGAATGATACTGATCATTATGCAGTCAGCAATGAACATTCCTTCTAATATTATGATGGAAGAAAGGTCATTGATAAAGCAGCTGGTTGGGCCTAGGGCACTACCTTGAGAACTCCTGTAATAATGTCCTGTTGCTCAAAGATTGGCCTCCAATCATCTCACCTCCTTATGTCTGGACACATGCATTCACCACCACAAGCCTCCATCTCACGACTAGCAGCCTTATTATCAGTTGTTTTGGATCCAAACTATAGAATGTAAACTGGATGAAATAAAGTGTCACAATATCCGCGGGTACTTTGAATCTAGACTGTAAAAGATTGTCTGGAAGATGACTTCATAGTGTATACAGGATAATTTATTACAGCAGTATGTCCTGCTGCCAACCAAGGAGCAGGCTGTAATAGACCGAGCAATGTACAATTACACAGGATTAATTAATCATCTCAAAGTAAAGGAGCTTCTAGGCAACAACGATCATGACTTATAGAATTTCAGGATTAGAAGTGTGGGTCAAAGATCAATGTTTGAAACATAAATAAAGGCAACTATAAGGAGGTGAGATGATTGGAGGCCAATCATTTGAGCAACAGGACATTATCACAGGATTTCTCCAAGGTAGTGCCCTAGGCCCAACCAGCCATCTTCAGCTGCTTTATCAATGACTTTCTTCCATCATAATATTAGAAGGAATGTTCATTGCTGACTGCACAATGATCAGTATTATTCATGACTCCTAAGATAAGTCCATCTCCAAAAGCAGCAAGACCTGAACAATATTGAGACTCTGGCTGACAAGTGACAAGTGGCAAGTAACATTCACAGCACCATACAAGTGCCAAGCAATGACCATCTCTAACAAGAGAAGATGTAATCATCGCTCCTTGATATTCAGTGACATTATCATAATTGAATTCCCCCACTATCAACATCCTGGCAATTACCGTTGACCAGAAACTGAACTGGACTATCCATATAAATACTGTCACTACCAGAGAAAGTCAAAGGCTCGGAATCCTGCGGCAAGTAACTCACCTCCTGGCTCCCCAAGGCCTATCCACCATCTGTAACACAAGTCTGGAGTGCAATAGGATATTCTCCACTTGCCTGGATGAGTGCATCTCCAAACAACACTCAAGAAAACACCACCTAGGATAAAGCAACCCTTTTGATTGCTACCCCTTCCACAAACATGCAATCATTCCACTATCAACGAACAGAGGTAGCAGTATTTACCATCTACAAAATGCAGTGCAGGAATTCACCAATGTTCCTAAGGGAAGACCTTCCAAACCCATGACCACTACCATCTAGAACAGTGTTCTCCAAATAACGAAACATGATTGACAGGTCAATCCTGCAGTCTCAAAAAATGATTTTCATTGGCTGCTGAACCACTGCGAAAATGTGCAGGACTCAGGCTTCTTGTGATGATGAGCAAATCAGCTCATTGACTGCCGAATCACAGGTGCCAAAATGTGGACTAAGCAGGGTGAAGACAAAATGTCAAGCAAGGAGCCAAAGCCAAAAATCTACAATATTTTGTAGATATACAAATGGGAATGGGAAAGTGATTATTTTTTATGAACACCAAAGGCAGTTCCACTTGCCTCATTTGTGAATAGGATGTAGCCTTCAATAAAAGGTCATTTGGAATGGCAAATCATAAGACGATGCATGCAAAATTTCAAGAAAATGTTCCTTTAACATTCAGACAAAGAAAGTTGGGGAGTTAAAGGAAGTGTTGCAAACTCAACAGTTACTCTTTTCAAAACATGCGGCTAAAGGCAAGGCTACTAAAGGGACATCTTTTCACATTAACCATCTGCTGACAGAACATAACTGTTTACCAATGATGAAGTTATCAAGGGCGCTATGATGATTGTTACCGACACATTATTCAAAGACTTTAAAAACAAAGATGAAATTATGACAGCCACCAACAGAACGTCACTTGGTGCTTTAGCATTAGCTAAAAGGGTGGAATTGTTGTCTGAGTAGGTGTCTCGGCAAGTACATCAAGAATTATCAGGCTGTGAATCTTTCTCACTGCAGTTTGATGAGTCAGTAGACACGATGGATATGGCTCAGCTGATTGCCATTCAAATGAAAACATTCAAAGATGGAACCACAAAGGAGGACTTTTCCACTCTTTTGCCACTGAAAGAGACAAGGATGTCCACAACAAATTTAAAAAGTATGTAATTGAGAAAAACATTCCAATTAAGAAACTACTTTCAGTCACAACTGACGGTGCACTGTCATGTTGGGTGCCGATGGAGGTTTTGTCACACTTTGATGAAATGATCCTGAGTTCCCCCTCCTCTGCCAATTACCACAGTGGTATCCATCATTAAGTGCTAGCAAGCAAGACTATTAACTTTTCTCATGTAATGTCAGTTATTGTCAAAATCGTCAACTCAATTCAAGCCAGAGTTCTGCCACATCGCTTATTTGATAAGCTTGATGTCACTTTTATGGTGAGCTAATTCTTCATGCAGATATAAGTTGACCCTCCAAAAATTTTTAGATCTGCTTCCTGAAACTGTCACCTTTCTTAAATCAAGAATTGAGGTGTACTGCGAGCCATCAGATTATACATGGTTGTTAGACTGGCCATTTCTTAGAGACATAAGTGAAAAATTGAATGAGCTGAACTGTGAACTGCAGGGGAGATACAGACTCTCACACATGATCAGTGCAGTGAATGTATTCAAGCTGAAATTGAGCCTGTGGTCCTCCCCAGTTAAAGAACAAATTTACTGAGCACCTTCCAGATCGGGAATATTCTCAAAGCAAGTCAAACAGAAAAGGTTCCATCCAAACAAATTCTGTGACCACCTGAACAAATTGGAAAAGGAATTCAACATATGATTTGTTTGTGTTATAATCCAGGTCAGAAACTCCAGGTATTTTATGAACTCAGCCTAGATCTGAAGCTTTGCCCTTTGAATTTTGGCATGGGTAAACATAATATGTTTCACTCCAGGTGTGATTCAAATGACCCACTAGAGAGATTTTATCAAGTGAGATTTGCAAATCCTTGGTTGCCTATCTTTCAAAATACATTAAATTGAATAAAAGCCACCAATGGCTTTGCCATGTTCCTTGAAAAACAATTCCCAGTCACTAAATGATATTAATAGTCTCATTAAAGGAGTAACACTGTAACTATGGTTACAACTCAACTTAACTTTCATTTAATATTTGTATAGATCACTGCACAAAATAGACAAGTCTTTCATTTGATTTTCTCCCAATACACACAATTCCACATCTGTAAACTTTCATTGCCAGATTATTACCGAGCACAGTATGGAAGGACCAAGATGAGAACAGTCTACAATTGTTTGGGCAAGGAGTAAATCGGATTTAATAATTTGGAGCTTTTCACAATAGCAGCCATTACACCCATTAACTCCCCCATCTGGCTCTCATAAAGGTACCTAGTAAGAACTAGGAGCAGGAGTAGGCCATCTGGCTTCTCGAGCCTGGTCCACCATTTAATAAGATCATAGCTGATTTTTCATAGAGTGAGCTCCACTTTCCCACCCACCCCATGTAACCGTTAATTCTTTTACTATTCAAAAATTTATCTGTCCTTGCCTCAAAAACATCCAATGTCTCAACTACTTCCCTGGGCAGGGAATTCCACAGATTCATAACCTTTTGTATGAAGTTACTCCTCAACTCATTCCTAAATCTGCTTCCTCTTACTTTGAGGCCACGCCCCCAGTTCTAGTTTCACCTGTCAGTGGAAACAATTTCCCTTCTTCTGTCTTATTTATTCCCTCCATAATCTCATATGTTTCTATGAGATCTCCCCTCATTATTCTGCATTCCAATGAGGATAACCCCAGTCTACTCACTCTCTCCTCATAAACCAACCCCTCTTAACTCCAGAATCAAGCGAGTGAATCTCCTCTGCTCCCGCTCCAGTATCAGTATATCTTTCTCAAGTTAAGGAGACCAAAACTGTACAGAGTACTCCAGGTATGGCCTCACCAGTCCCTTACACAGCTGCAACATAACCTCACTGTTTTTAAACTGCATTTGCCTTCTTAATTACCTTCTACACCTGCAAACCAACTGCTTGTGATTCTTGCACAAGGACACCCAGGTCCCACTGTACAGCAACATGCTGCAATTTTTAAAAACATATTAAATAAATGTCTATTTTGCGGTTATTCCTACCAAAATGGATGACCTCACATTTACCAACATTGTTCTCCATCTGCCAGACTCTTGCCCACTCACTTAGACTATCTACATCCCTTCACAGACTTTCAAGCATCCACTGCACACTTTGCACTGCCACTCAGAGTCATTTGTGAATTTTGACACACTACACTTCGTCCCCAGCTCCAAATCATCTATGTTAATCATAAAGAATTGCAGTCCCAACACTGATTCCTGAGGCACACCATTAGTCACTGATTGCCAACCAGAAAAACACCCATTTACCCTCACTCTTGTTGTTAATGAAGTCTCTATCCATGCTAAAACATTACTTACAACACGGTGCACCTTTATCCTATGTAGCAGTTTTTAGTGCGGCACCTTGTCAAATGCCTTCTGAAAATCCAGATACACCACATCCACAGGTTCCCCATTGACAACTGCACATGAAATGTTCTCAAAGAATTCTGCCAAATTAGTCAAACATGACCTGCCTTTCATGAACCCATGCTGTGGTCTTACTAACGGAACAATTTATATCCAGATGTCTCACTATTTCTTCCTTGATGATAGATTCAAGCATTTTCAATACTACAGAAGTTAAGCTAACTGGTCTATAGTTACCCGCCTTTCGTCTACCTCCTTTTTCAAATAGTGGTGCCATATTTGCTGTTTTCCAATCTGTGAGAACTACCTCACAGTCTAGCTCACATAAAGATACTTAATAAGAACTAGGAGCAGTAAGCCATCTGGCTCCTTGAGCCCGCTCCACCGTTCAATAAGATTATGGCTGACTTCTTCATGAGCTCAACTCCACTTTCCCGCCTGCTCACCATAATCTTTAATTCTTTTACTGTTCAAAAATTAATCTATCCTTGCCTCAAAAACATTCAATGAGGTAGCCTCAACTACTTCACTGGGTAGGGAATTCCACAGGAAATTCTCTTGTGTGAAGAAGTTACTCCTCAACTCAGTCCTAAATCTCCTTCCCCTTATTTTGAGGCCATGTCCCCTAGCTCTAGTTTCACCTGCCAGTGGAAACAATTCCCTTCTTCTATCTTATCTATTCCCTTCATAATCTTACGTGTTTCTATAAGATCTCCCTCAGTTTGGGTAAATTACCAGTAGTGCATTTGCTATTTCTCCCGCCATCTATTTTAGTATCTTGGGATGCATTTCGTTATAGCCAGAAGACTTGTCTTCCTTTAGCTTGCCTAACATTACCTCTTTTGTGATAATGATAGTTTTTAGGTCCTCATCTGCCATAAGCCTCCCTGTGGTCTCAGCTTAAGCTCCTGAAAACTCCAAACAATAAGAGTGATTTGTAAATAATACTATAGCATTGCCCTTATTCAACCTAATGAGCAGGGAGTAGGCAGACTAATTTTCTTATAAATGGTCTGTGAAAGTTGGGAATAGTCAAGACACTACTCTGTCAGTATACAGAATCTACTTAGTGAAGTTTTTTGGTCTGACCTGACACACAGATGCAAAAGATAGGAGATGAGCTTCAGGGTAATTGAAATCCCATCAAATCCACTCTGCAAAGTTTATCTGTTTTCTACCAGTGGCTTCCTATAGTCCTACAGGTTACCTGTAAATCTGGGCAGTTCCACCTGATGTTTGTGCACCCCCAAGGCAGTGGCCCTGTGCTACGACACTGACTACGCAGAGATGAGAATTAGTAACATACTGGAATATGAAACGCTCACTAAATCAATCCAACAGTCCACTAACTGGTTATCTTTACTGGTCAGGGAATGTCATCCAGATGCCAGAATTTTCCTTTTTTTACTGATTACACTTATTTGCTTAGATAGGTAAGAAGTGTTAAAAACTACTGCCCATCAATCTGCATTGTTAGACAGCCGAAAAGACAAGTATCATTTAATATTAGATGAAAAAACATATAAAAGTTGCCCTGTGAAATGCTTTCGGTTGAGAATCAGAATTACATGTCCAATACCAAATGTAATGTAAAATACCATTTCAATAGATGATCTGGAGGAGGACACTGAGTGTAGGTAACGAAATTTGCTGATGACACAAAGATGAGTGGAAAAGCAAATTGCGTGGAGGGTGTGGAAAGTCTGCAGAGAGATCTGGATAGGCTGAGTGAGTGGACGAGGACCTGGCAGGTGGAGTATAATGTTAGCAAATGTGAGGTTATCCACTTTGGTAGAAATAATAGGAGGGATTATTATTTAAAAGGCGAAAAGCTGCAGCATGCTACGGTGCAGAGGGACCTGGGTGTCCTTGTGCACGAATAGCAAAAAACCCAGTCTGCAGATGCAGCAGGTGATCAAGAAAGTGAATGGAATGTTGGCCTTTATCGCGAGGGGGATAGAATAGGGAGCTCTTGCAGCCACTGTAGAGGGTACTGGTCAGGCCACAGCTGGAATACTGTGTGCACTATTGGTCGCCGCACTTGTGGAAAGATATATTGGCCTTGGAGGGAGTGCAGAGAAGGTTCACTAGGCTGATATCACAAATGAGGGGGTTAGCCTGTAAAGAGAGATTGAATAGACTGGGTCTGTACTCGTTGGAGTTTAGAAGGATGAGGGGGGATCTTATAGAGTCATATAAGATAATGAAGGGATAGATAGGGTAGAGGTAGAGAGATTTTTCCTGCTTAGAAAAGATAGTAGGATTAGAGGGCACAGCCTCAAAATAAAGGGGGGGCAATTTACAGCAGAGTTGAGGAGGAATTTCTTCATTCAAAGGGTGGTGAATATCTGGAATTCTCTGCCTGTTGAAATGGTGGAGGCTACCTTGCTGAATATATTTAAGTCACGGGTAGATAGGTTTCTGACAGACAAGGGAATTAAGGGTTATTGGGAGAAAGCGGGAAAGTGGAACTGATCCACTTCAGATCAGCCATGATCTTACTGAGTGGTGGGGCAGGCTTGAGGAGCTAGATGGCCTACTCCTGCTCCTATTTCTTATGTTCTTACATTCTTACGTAATACCAGAATACCAAAAACTATTTACAATAATACGAGGTAAAGTGACTTTTTGTCAATCCACAAATTGGGAATCAACTAAACATTAATCAAATGCCTGATGAAAATAGACTTTTGTTTAATGATGTATTAATCTGAAATCACTAAATGGCTTCATATCCTGAAAGCAGGACTGAAATGCAGAAAGATTGCATTTATTAGACAGGACTTTTCCAAATTGACTTCATGAATTGTTTAAAAGTTAGTGCATGAATGCACTGATGAACCTTATCAGTTAAATACAGTAAATATAAGAAATGCACACAATTTAACTTGGAACAATATTTCAGTTAATGTAAATAAAACATGAAAGCAGGAGCAAATTACTGGCTTTTAAATAGCAGATGAATGCCTAAATGCAAGCAAATGTGATATGAGCGATCGATCCAGCTGAAAAAAAGTGGCTGTGCCACAGAATTGTTTACTCCAATGAAGTATGCTGTGTTACTAAAATGATTGGGAACGACTGATTTAGGCATTTGCAGGATCTAACTTGCGGAGTGCTACAGGAATCAGTGCTGGAGCCACAACTATTTTCACTCTACATTAATGACTTGAATGAAGGGATTGAACACATGGCTTTTAAATTTGCAAATGACACAAAGAAAGCGAGGAGAGTAAGTTGTGACTTTAGAAACCAGATTCTCCAACCTCGCCTGCAGCTGGGATTCTCCGGTCCTGCTGCAGTGAATAAAGATTTGGCTGAGCACCAAATTCTCCTTTCTTGCTCACAGTGGCAGAGAGGCGTGAACAGCCAGAGAATTCTGGCCAAGGAGTCTGCAAAAGGATATTAAATGTTACGTGAGTGGGTAAAAATTTGGCAGAGCATAACGTGGGAAAATGTGAACTTCGTCATTTTGATAGAAAAGCAGGATGTTTTTCAAACAGAAACTGCAGAACTTTGCAGGTCAGGGAGATCCAGATGTCTTGGAATTTCTTTTATTCATTCATGAGATGTGGGCCATCCCTAATTGCCCTTGAACAGAGTGGTTTACTCGGCCATTTCAAGTGTCATTATAAGAGTCAACCACGTTGCTGTGGATTTGGAATCACAAGCCAGACCAGGAAAGGTGACAGATTTTCTTCCTGTAAGAACATTAGTCAACCAGATAGATTTTCATGATAGTTTCAGGATCATCATTTGACTTTTAATTTCAGATTTTTATTCAATTCAAATTTCACCATCTGCCATGGTTGGATTCGAACCTGGGTCTCCATAGCATTACTGAGTCTCTGGATTATTAGTCCAATGACAATCATGAATTTTTAGTTTGAAGGTAAAACAAGTGATTAGGAGAGCAAATAGAATGTTGTTGTTTATTACAAGGAAGATGAAATATAAAAGCAGTGAGGTTTTGCTACTGCTGCACAAAGTGCTTTAGTGAGACTACGTGTAAAATGCCATGTAGAATTCAGCTGTTCTTAAGGATAAAATTATCTAAGAAGCAGTTCAGAAAAGGTTTACTCCACTAATTCATAGCACGAAGGAATAATCTTATGAGGAAAGGCTGACCAGGTTGTCTGTTCGCATGGGTATTCAGAAGACCAAAAGATAATCTTTTTGAAACATGTAAAATCCTGAGGGGGTTTGACAGGGTGGACGCTGTGGGAACATTTCCACTTATAGGCAAGACTAGAACTTGAGGAACACAGTTCAAAAATAAGAGGTTTCTCATTTAGAATGACAACGAGGAGAAATGTTTTCTCTTGGAGCATTGTTAGCCTATGGAAGGCACTTCCTCAGAAAGCTGTAGTGTGTGTTGTTGAATATATTCAAGGGTAAATTAGATTGCTTCTCGTCTGACAAGGAAATCAGGTGTAACAGAGTTGAGGCTGCTTTTAGGTCAGCCATTATCTCATTAAATGGCACAGTAGATTCAAGGGCCATTAGGCTATTTGTATCTTCCTATGCAATTCCCTTCCTAAACCATTCCTTCCATATTCATTCCATCATTTAACCTCCCCCTTACACTCTTCCTAAAAATACACTGCTTTCAGCCAGCTTTTCATTACCTCATCAAATATATCCTAGACGTTATAACAAACAAAAAAAAACATTTTCTTAACATCTGTCGATTGCTCCATCATTAATTATCCTGAGAAAATCAGCACCAAGCCTCTACTTTCACCATTGCTACAGTGTTTGCAATTTTGCTTGTTAGCCTCTTGTGTTGAATCTTATTAAAAACTTCCTGAAAATCTAAACGTACCACACTCAATGATTTTGCCCTTATCTATCCTTCTAGTTATATCCTTAAAACAATTACTAGGATTTGGGGAAATCATTTTGCTGGTTGAAGTCATATCAAGCACAAGGGTTGTTGTCATGGAGGTGAATTACCTTGACCCCAGGGTGTCACTCTAGGAGTTCCTCAGAGTAGTGTCCTTTGTCAAACAACACTACTTTGTCAAACAATAACCTACTAACAGAGGTTAATAGATAAGTTTATGGATGACAGGGGAATGGTTTAGGTTAGAGGGTTATTGCTTGTTCCTAAGCCCGAAGGGCCTGTTCTGCGCTGTAATGTTCTATGTTCTAATATTCAGATGCCTCAACAATTGCCTTACATTCAACATCAGATCAAAAGTGGGGACATACAGCATGCAGATGTAATGAAGATTGCAAAGAGCTGATGGACATTTTTTCTTCATCATTCAGATCAAGGTCATCCAATCAGTTACCTACATCACCTTCCTTCTACCAGGCCATACAGCCAAACTTGTTGCAATGATATTTCTTGTCCTTGTCCTGAAGTTGCATCATTACTTAGTTTTTCTCTTTTCTATTCATACCCTCTCTGAGCTCATTCTGTCCATGAGACCCATCTCTTCTTATTGCAGTCGGATTTCCAGTAAGCTGATCACTCAACTTCATTTCCTGGTGCCCATTTTAGCTGATACTGTTAACATTCTCTCTCACTACCTGTTATCCCCCTCTCATTTAAATCTACTGTGTTTACTTCTGTCATTACAAAAAATTCTTGACCCTATTGTCCTTGGAAGCTACCATACAGTCTCCAAACTTCCTTTCCCTTGAACAATTTGCTGCCTCTAGAATGTATTTGAATTTTCCCAGAACTCCAGATCTAAATCCTTCCAAACAGGTTTCTGCTCTGACACTGCCCAATTTATTATAAACCTCTGTTCCTCTAAACCTGAAGATTCCTGCACACTCCTGGCTGTTCTTGCACTTTCTACACTCCATAACCACCTCCAAGAAAAGAAAATCTAACATTCTTCCCTTGACGTTCAATCACATACCACAGTGAATCACAACTGTCAACATCCTGGTGGTCATCACTGACAGAAACTAAACTAGACAAGCTGGTAAAACTTATGGCTACAAAAGCAGGTTAGAGGCTGGAAATTTTGAAGCATGTAACTCACCAAAGCTCATCAACCATCTACAAAATGCAAGTCAGAGTAGTGATGGCCTGTATATGTGCAGCTTCAACAGCACTCAAGGAGCTTGAAACATTCCAGGACAAAGCAACCTGTTTGATTCGCACCCCAACCACCTTTAACATTCATTCACTCCATCACTGACACATAGTGGCAGCAGTGCATGCCACGTACAAGATACACTGCAGCACCTTTCAAACATATGACTTCTGCCACTTAGAACACAGCGGATTCATGGGATCACTGGCACATGAAAGTTCCCTTTCAAGACACACACCATCCTGACTTGGAATTGTATTACCATTTCTTCACTGTCGCTAGAACAAAATCCTGGAACTCCTTGACAAAGAACGCCGTGGATACAACTATGCCACACAAACAAAGCATTTCAAGAAGATGGCACCACCTTCTTTGAGACAGTTGGGATTGGGCAACAACTACTGGTCTACAGCAAGCAATGCCCAGACAATGTAAAAAAAAAAATTGGTCATCCAAAATCTAACCGTGTCCTAACTCACACTAAGAACCTCATCTCCCAGTATCTACGTATTTCGCTACAAGCCAACAATCTTCTGTGCTATACTAATTCTTGAGCATCCCTGATTTTATTTGCCCAACCATTGATGGATACATCTTCAGTTACCTACATCCAAGTTCTGGAATTCTCTCCCTGCAGCTCTGCGGCCCTGCCTTATTTTCCTCCTTTAACACACTACTTAAAACCAATTTCATTCACCAAGCTTTCAAGTATTTGATTTTATTGTCTCATGTGGCTCGCTGTAATACTTGGTTTTATAATGCTCCTGTGAATTGCCTTGTGACATATTACGTGAAATACACAATATAGCTTAGTGATCAATATTACAGCCAGCAAATTGCCACAGCCCAGTTTTTGATATAAATAGTGCCTTTAGTCATTTCTTAATATTGAACTGAACTGAAGTGAATCATATTGACCACAGACTGGCATCTGTGATGCAGGAGATCAAAGGAGAAGGCCGAGATGAATCATGGCTGAAGATAAGTGGTAATCCTTTCGCCTTGTCTTTTGTATTGGAGTTTGTCATAATTGAAAATGGAGATGCTCCTCTTCCAGTTAGTTATATAATTACCCACAACCATTCAAAACTAGATGCGGCATGAGTGAAGGTCTTTGATCCGATTGGTTGGTTGAAAGATTGGTTTGCTCTGTCTTGAGCACTGCTTCCAATGCATGCAAGTTGTCAAGTTTGACATCTCATTTTTAGATACATATCTGATGCTGCACCTGACATGCCTGATATACTCCTCATTGAATCAAATTTGGTCCCATGGCTTAATGTGATGGTAGGTAGAAGAATATACCAGGCTATGAAGTTAATGATAGCAGCTGATGTCTGCTACCATTGATGGGCAATGCTACATATAAATGCCCAATTTTGATCTGAATCAATTCCACTTAATACAATGGTAGTGCTACACATACACACATACAATGAAGGATTGCCTTCAGGATGAAGATGGGTTCTTGGACTCCATAATGACTATGCATTGATCACTCATGCCATTATTTAGATTGGCAGATGCATCTGCAATAAGTAGACAAGATCGAGCAGGATTTTTCTTCTTATTGGTTTGGGAAACATTTGCAAGGAAGGTCAGTCTGGCAGCTATGCCTTTCATAACTTGCGAGCTATGGGGCTATCCAGCTCCTCTTGGTGATAACATTGAAAATTCCCCGTTTAGAACATATTCTGCAGAGAATAAGGAAAGGTGTGCCGTGTTGATAAACGGCTGAGACAACATAATGGAAGATGATTAACTGGTTATTCTAATAAAATGAAGCAGAATTGCTATAACAATTAAAACAAGCTGTTCCCCGTGTATTTCCCTCAACCTGAAGCTAAACCTGGACTAAGCATTTAATTTATTTGGAAGTTCTTTTGAAGCTTTATCTTCTAACAATAACTACTGTATGAACCACTACAAAAAAAAATGCACAATTTATATGTTACATTACAGATCACACACAGACTGTGGTCTACTGAATACCAGTGCTTTTGTTAACTGTCAAAAACACATTTCCAGTCTATTTGCATTCTACTTTTGTTTTTTGTTTAAAAAAAACCTTGGTTCTGAACAATCAACATCTATGCTATTAAACAATAGGAAAACCACATTTCACTCAAATGCATTAATGTTTAATGGCCTGCCTGTAGATAAGGCATTTTGTGAATGATTGGTTTTCTCTTATCACAGCTTTTCAAACTTCAACTGAGCAAATATTAAGATTTATCATTAAGAAAACAACAAACTCTACAATTACTTTTTCCTTTTTGGTATACAAGGTTAAAAAGCTAATTTATAACTTTTCCTCTCATTTCCTCCATTAATTTGAACATTTTTCTTGAGATAAATGTGTGTCCCTTCCTCTCCTGGGAATATTGAACCATGCTGTGACATGATTTTACCATTGGCACACCTTAGGCATTAGCACCATTCATCAACTTGGAATCTAAGAAGCAGTGTCAGTTGACTGTTCAACTGTGCTGTCACTGAAAAGCCCAATTCTACAATATCCATCAGCCACACATTGTAGCAGGTTGACAGTATAACATCCTGGAAGATTTTCCACTGCCCCAGCCCAGAGTTACCGAGGCCAGTCAGACTGAAATCAGCTACCTTGGGATAACTCATTTTGATTGTTCCTTGGTGGAGTCCCGCATTATATATGGTTTATTAATACTTTTCTTTGTTTCATAATTTTTACAAAGCCTTCCAGACCTAGCTTCCCCAACAGAGTCAGACACTTAGATAACTGAATAAAGGTACTAATGATTTAATGGACTGTGGATTCACACTTCACTCCAATACTTGAGTATAAAATCCAAGATGCCACTTCAATGCAGTACTGAAGGAGTGTTGTGCTGTTAAAGATGCTGTCTTTCAAATATAGCATTAAGTATTTGCTGCTAGCTTTGGATTTTAAAGAGTTTGACAATAATCAAAAAAAGGGTAGGAAGCTTACAACTCACTGGCCAATACTGCTTTCCAAAACAACATCAAAAACAAAGCTGAAGTCGACTCATTACTACTTGCCATACACACAACGGCTGTCAGGATACCTAACAAAAGATTGAATTTCAAATAAATTAAATGTACATGGAATCATTTGTGATGTTTATGAAAGACATGATATGATACTATATAAGTTCAAGTTCTCTCTTTGTACGATTGCAGTTGCTGAACAATATGCAGTTGATACATGCTAATAAATCATTTATTTGTAGAAGTGTTGAGCCATAAGAGGTCAAATTAGCAGGTAGACCAAGGCACAGTGCCACTAGTGGTGGGAAGAATAAGAGTTGTTACTGTTAAAGCACTGTCAACTGCTTTTAACATACTATGGGTATGGCAGTACGTATAGGAAAAGTGTGCTGCCAATTCATGGCAATCAAACTGCAGCATGGTAGCACACAGTGGTTAGCACTGCTGCCTCACGGCACCAGGGACCTGAGTTTGATTCCTGGCTTGGGTCACTGCTTGTGTGGGATTTGCATGTTCTTCCTGTGTCTGTGAAGAGTTTCCTCTGGGTGCTCTAGTTTCCTCTCACATCTGAAAGACATGCTGGTTAGCTGGATTGACTAGAACAGGCAGCAAACTGTGGCAACTAGAGTAATTTTACAGTAATTTCATAAGCTTTACTTGTGACTAATAAATAAACTTTACTGCATCTGGAAGAAAAAAATCATAACCAAACTATGTAGTTACATGAATGCTGTTACTTCCGCAATGTGGTAAAACAGAATGTATAATGAAGCACAGTAGGATATGAATGTTATCCTCCTTTGTTCTTGGTGAAATAATCATCACCCTGGAGATAGGATACAAATTTTTCTCATTACATATTCTCTCTGTTTCTTGCCTTTATATATATCATGCTTTGATGATGACTTCGGTACAAGCTGGTGTTACATGCAATAATTTTCTATATTTCAAGATTTTTTCAAATTTTATACAACATTTATACAATTATTTGCCAGTTTTAGACATTCCCCTTCAGTCATGCCACAGGCACGGTCTAGCAGGGAAGAAACACAGTTCAAGATTTTCCATGTAAATATTTATTAAAACATAAAAGAAACCTGTGATTAGTCTTTTTTTGACTGAAAGACCCAGTTTTTCCCTGGCCTAAAAATAAAGAATAGATTTTTAAAAAACATTTCTCAAGATGTTAGCATAACTGGCAAGGACAGCATTTACAGCCCATTCTTAGTTAGTCTAAGCAGATAGTGATGATGATGTTTTCTTGAATCAGTCTGATGCAACTGAGTGACATGCTACATCACCTCAATCAAAATATCAATCATTACAGGCCAGAATGGGTAACAATGGCAGGCTTCCTCCCCTAAAGGACATTATTGCGCCAGCTGGATTTTTTATGACAATCCAATAACTGTCACTTTATTTTTAAATCATTAAAATTCTTAGATTACCATGCTAGAATTTGAACTCATTCTCTGGATAGTTCAGTAACATAATTAGTACACTAACACACCCCATAAGGTTATCCTCAGTGAACCAAGTGATGGCCTTGGATCATGTTATGTAAAAAAAACTAAGTTATTTTTGCACACAACCCAACAATACCAGCTGGTAAGACGGTTATTCAATAGTACTGACTGTTCAGGTGAGAAGGTGTTTATTGCCAATGCTGTGACAAACTACTTCTTTCAGCATCTCATATTTCATTTGGGCTTCTCACAATACTGGTTGATCACTCCTTTCCATCTCCTCCTGTCAATCTTCCAGTCTTCTTGTCTCTCACCATCATATCTTCCAACTAGTCTTAGGCCTCTCTCTTCTCTTGCTTCCTCACAGTCCCACTCACATTACGTATGCCTTGCCTCACCTCACGTCCCCTTTCTCTCCACATAATATAACCATACCATTTCAACCCTTTCTCAGGTATTTTTTTGAATGCTCCCATAATTTTTACAGACTCCCTAATATACTGATTTCTGATCTTGTCTTTATCTCATCACTCCATGCATCCATCTCAGCATCCCTACGTCATTCGTATTTAGTCGTTATTGCTCTGCTCTTGATGTTGACTAAGAGCTATAAAAAAAAGGTCAGTCTCATGACTACCTTGGAGATGTTTCCTTTCATTTTCAGTGATAATTTTCTATCAAGTGACATTCTACTGAACTTCTTCTGTTACTTGAACTAAAGATAATCCTACTTTTCAATTCCATTCTGTCACCACTGATACTGGTTACTGGAAATTACTTGTTTTCTCACAACACAGTAGCAGGTATTGGGCAGAGTTAAATTCTGCTTTTGGAAGTTAGCCAGGAGGCAAAGGATTGGCTGTAGAATCAGAACAGAGTGAGAGTCGTCTTCCTGACTCCCTCTGATTATGAGGGCTGTGGCTCCCTTCAGTTTGGATTGAAGAGCTGCTAACCATCTGATTGGGGCTTTTAACCCCGTGGAGGGAGCCACCACTGCAACCATTAAATTCAGCCCATTGGATCTGACAGACAGAATAGATAAAAACAGAAACTATTCTGTAGCATGGTAGCACAACCACAGACAAGAATAACAACAAGGATAAAACAGGAGAATGATCAATGATTTTGCTCTGACATCAATGAAACTGCTTTACTTTGCCATAAACTCTTTGATAACTGAATACATGCAGGGTTTCCAAGTATGTTGCTATCTGCTCCAACTCAAAAGGAAAGGACAAGTTAATCATTTGCCACAATGCTTTAGCTTCAAAAGTAACAGTTCAGTATACATACAGGAGATTCCCACTAAACTTTTTTAATTTGAAAAAAATAGCCTTGAATACTGATTATTATTAAATAAGAAATATTAGGACAAGTTATCAAAAGCTTGGTCAAAGAATTAGGTTTTAAGGAACATTTTAAAAGAGTAGAGAGGAGGAATGGATTAAGGAGGGAATTTCAGAGATTTGAGCTGAGTCATCGAAACACATAGCTGCCAATAGTGAGTGTAAAAAATACTGAAGGAAGTCATGGAACACAATAAAATCTCCAAAAAATAATTTTAATAAGATTTTTATTCACCATTATTAATCATCATAGATGTCGATCTCTACTGAGCTCAGTGAACACAAAAAATAGCTATGTATTGCCTGTATCTTATAGAGTGGGAGAGTGAGAGCGACAAGCATTTGTGTTACTATCATTACGTTTGCACTTGAAGCAGGACCAAAATCATTTGACATGAGTATGAAGCAAAGTGGAGTTGAGGTCACAATCAGATCGGCTATGATCTTATTGAATGATGGAGCAGATTTAAGGGATTGCATGGCCGACTGCTACCTCTAATTTTTACGTTTGTATGTATGTTGCCACAATAACTCACTTTTGCATTAATTTCTGCATCAATTTTTATGTGGGCTTCATTTTTAGACTTTGCATTGGAAATAAAAGGAAAACCTTTTTTTTACTCATTGAGGGGAATGTTGGCATTGCATCAAGATCAGCAGTTATAATCCATAATTGATCAGAGAGATGATGCCGAGTCACCATCTTGACCACTCTGCAGTCCACGGTGAAGCTATTCCCAAGATATTGTTAGGGAGCGAGTTCCAAAATTTTGACATGGTGATGGTGAAGGAAGGGTTATACATTTCCAAATAAGGGATGCTGTGTGATTGGAAGGGGACTTGGCGGTAATAAAGTTCCCATGCATTTGCTGCTCTGGTCCTTCCAGGTCGTAGAGGTTGAGTTTGGGAGGTGCTAACAAAGGTAGCTTGATAAATTACTGCATACCCTGCAGCCATGTTATACCAAAGGTGAAGGATGAGGCACCAATCAAAGGAAGCTAAAATGGTTCAGTTATAATGGAACTATAAATGGTTCATAGCTCTCCAGTCTGAGGCAGAAAGCTGGATTCAAGTACCACTTCAGTACCTGTTTGACACAAAAGAAGCTAGCCTGTGGTGGAGCTGAGTACTTGAGGCAACTGCCAGCCTTAACAGCAGGAAACGCCTGTGAAAGCAACTGTGAAAGCACCCACCAAATCCAAAACCGGTCAAAAAAATGGAGTGAACAACCTGCATTGTGGAGAACCAATGAAACATGGGAAAAGCCAAAAGGTTCAATGAGGTGCCAATCAAGAATGCTGCATACATTCTGGAGTGCTGTTGGAGCTTTACTCATCCAGGCAAGTGGAGTATTTCATCACACTGTGTCTTACAGATGCCGAAGAAGTTCTGTGGAATCATGAGATGATTCACTTGCCACAGAATAGCCAGTTTACTGATCAATGCCACCAAATGTCAAGGGATCAAGGAGTCAAGTTGGGTATCTTTTGTCGGATCTGGTTATTGGCAGATACTAGCATGCTGTGAATGTCACTAGCCAATTATCAGCCCAGGGCTTCATGCAATCATAGACTGCTTCATTATCTGTGAACTGTGAATGGAATTGTGAACTGTGAATGGAATTGAACACTGTGCTTCTGACTTTATGATGAACTGAAGATCACTGATGAAGCAGATCATAGAAATTCCTGCAGAAACATCATGGTCTGGGAAGAAAAAGCACAACTATTCTTCTTTGTGCTAGATACAATTCCAGCCAATGGGGTAAACTGCCCTGTTCCTCCATCGCTACCCCTTCCCCTCTTTCTGTCCTGTTTTAGCAGATGAGAAGGGAACTTAGTAAAGGTTGATTTTATTCAGCCAGATCAGGTGGTGGATGGTTACACCAGTGTCGATTGAGAACAATCATTATTTGTATCAGTTGGTTTGAGGAAACAAAATGCAGAGGTGGGATTTTCTGGTCCTGCCACCAGGATCAACTGGTCCCATTAAAAAAGTCAATGGGTTTTTGGCTGGGCTGCTGAATCTCCTGCAACAGGCTCTGCTATGGAGACCAGAAAATCCCAGCTGTGGTGGTACCATAGGAACAGCAGGAATGGGAGACAGGTTTGCTGAAGACAAAAGTATCAAATGTAAAAATATTGCTTGAGTAAATAAACAGTTGCAGAGGTATTGCTTTAAAGGGAAAAAAAACTAGATAGTAGAGGGTTTGGGAGAGTAATTGTTAATAATTTGAAGTTCTGAAAGTTCTAAAAATACAGAGGAGAACGCATTTAGAAGTATATCACTTGAATTGCATTTCAAAGCATTTTGTATTCATAAACATTGCAATCAAGAAAGCCTGTATGCATCAGTGTACATCATGAGAGGTATTTTGCAGCATCTTGCTTGCCTCTGTTGCTCCAGTTTCCACAGAACATTATGCTAATAGAAAAGTAGCACTACTAAAATATAAATATCCAGTTGGCTGATTCTCAAAAAAAGACAACATGATATAACAGCAACTACATTGTTACCAATGTATGGAAGCTGAGGGCAAAGGCCACATCAGTCTAAATCACAACATAACTCAAAAGTTATCTTAACACTAAGAACAACGTGAAGGTTTCAGAAACATACATTGGTACAGGTGTAAAAATATTGATTGATAGCAAGTCCAGGTTCAAACATAAAAGAGGTCTTTTAACTTGCTAAGTGGCAAACTGTCAGCTTTGTCTAGAAAATGATTCATTTTTATTCAACTTGAATCAATATTAAAAGCATTCATCAGGAAATAACAATCACACTTGGGAAGAGCTGAGTGCCCTCCGCACTATTCTTTCTTAATCTCAAATGAATTCCAAAATAGGCTTATACTGTGATATGGATTGTTACACACTGTTCAACTCTAGTTGCCATTTTAATTTTACTATTTCTACTAGTGTATTAATTAATAATTGTAAAATTGAGGTTTTTAGAAAGACTGAACTTCAAATGCAGATTTATCAGTTGCCAAATGACTGCCCATTACATCTGGAAAAATGAAAAGCCAGTCATACTCCTGGCACTTGGGTGATCATAAAGAAATTGAATAAATGTTGAAACAAATTTGTCAACTAACTAAAATTGAGTGTATTTTGCCTGTTAAGATGACCACAAAAGCCAGAGGGGATCATCAATATATCTATGCATGCATTTTGTGGAATACGAGCTGACTTATTGAATGAGTGGTGGCTTGCACAATGAAAAGCAGCTAGCAGAGATTTTGAAGCTTGTAACTTGACCCGAACCTAAGTTCTAGATCCCGAAGTGAAGACTACCTTGCCATCAGACGCAGGAACAATTTTTCCTTCAGTGCACAATACAGGATATTGGTGACAGGAAATTGACATTCAGCTGAATTACTACACTACCCATATATCTTTTGATTTGATTTAAATAAAAAGGACATTGAGGGTAGAAAGTAAAGTGATACACAAAAGGATGAAGACCATGGAAACCTAACAATGAAATAAACAAGATAACTGGTGATAGGATCAGGACAAAAGCTGAAATTGTGCTTTGGGTGACATAACTCCTGTTGATTCGAAGCCTCGCCACCATCTTCAGCACTTCAACTTAGGATATGATGAAAACTTATTGCGCACCTGGATAAATGCTTCTCCATCAAGAATATTCATGGCACGACAATTTACCTGACTGGATTCAAGATCTACCCTGTCTGCATTCTCCCAAAAAAATTCAGAACTTGTATGACTCTGGACTGTTTCCAACTTCAGAAAGGAACTTCCAGATAAAAATGTGAGATTCATGCTAAGTACTAATTTCTTCTTTTAAAGAACGTTTCTATTGAAAGTTTTCCATTTTATCACAAAATGCACCAAATCTCCAAAATCAAGAACAGTACAAGGATTAATACTCCACATATACATACAGAAAGACCAGCAAATACTGATACAATGATTATCAATCATTGCAGTCAGTATCTCCTTTAATACAGGTAATGAAAGGATGCCATAAAGAACAAAGAACAAAACAGCATGGGAAACAGGCCCTTCGGCCCAACGAACCCACGCCACCACCTCGTTGTTCCCACTTCCATCTGTGACCCCTATGTTTATAGATCTATGGATTGAAACCAAATTTGAGACAATTTAGGGAGAATTTGTTCTACCAATCAGCCTAAGAGCACATCTTTGGGATGTGGGAGGAAACCGGAGCACCCAAAGAAAACCCATGCAAGCACAGGGAGAATGCGCAAACTCCCACAGACACAGGCCCAAATCCATGTATCTGCACAGCACAGTGATAGTCACTGAAATGTCGTGTTGCCCATCAAATGGTCCAAGTCAAGCATACACTAACGACATGAAGCACTAGGATACTCTTGAAAAAAAATCCAAGAGTAGCCCTCTCACAACCCATCGCATGTATGCCCCTCGTTAGACAACAAGGTGGACCAAAGTACCTGTAAGATAAAAATAAAGACATCAATATCATCAACTATTTACATATTTCCCAAGGCTCATGATCCCTATTTTAAATCAGTTTTTCTATATCCCTCCATTCCCATTCTGTTCAGGTGCCCATCTAAGTATTTCTTAAATAACTCCACAGTGCCTGCCTCCACCACTTTACTTGGCAGCGCGTTCCATACCCTCACCACCCTCTGTGTGAAAAAACTTCCTCTAGCATCCAAATTATACCTTAACCCCCTCACCCTGAGCCCGTGACCCCTCATGCTGTTTGACTCCATCCTAGGAAAAAGCTTAACCCTGTTCATTCTATCTATACCCCTCATAATTTTGTACACCTCTATTTGATCTCCTCTAAGTCTATATCTTTCTAAGGAAAACAGCCCCAATTTGCCTAACCTCTCCTCGTAACTCAGACTTTCCATACCAGGTAGCATTCTGAGTGGGGTATCCCAAGATAAAGCCATGAGCATTTGGTCCCATGGTGCATGCCTCCTCTAAAGGATGACAAAGACAGAGCTACACAATATATGGGATGTCTTATGGAGTAAAATATAACCAATTGGGACCTAACTCAGCATTCCAAGTCCTCCAAGCAATGAAAGGATACCCCAGAAAAGGGGAACATCATGATACCATCAGTGGTATAAGATGTGGCATGGCAGTATACACTCCCATATAGAGGAGCCATTAAAACAAGATTCTTACACTATCCCAACACATGCAACATAACAGACTTCACTCCCATCCAATTATATTAGAGGTACCATTCAGACCCCAGCATCATTGGAAAACTTAAATCATTTTTCTCTAAGGAAACTACTGACAAGGAGCAGAAAAATCTTCAAGACACGCATCAATGGGATATCTCTGGAAGAGATACAATTCTCCTCCTGACAAGAGAAACCCTCTAGATTAAATACAACAAATCAGAGTCTGTATCAGCACCTCACTTACCCAGATAAAGAATGGAAATCCAAAACAGTGAGGAACGTCAGAATTCATAGAATCATAGAAATCATACAGTACAGAAGGAGGCCATTTGGCTCATCAAGTCAGCATTGACAATAATCCCATCCAGGCCTATCCAAACAGCCCCACAAATTTACTCCACTAACCCACACATCTGAGGACACTAAGGGGCAATTTAGCATGACCAATCAACCTAACCCACACATCTTTGGATTGTGGGAGGAAACCGGAGCAACCAAAGAGAATGTGCAAACTCCACAAAAATATGAATCCAAGCCAGTAATCAAACCCAGGGTTCTGGAGCTGTGAGGCAGCAGTGCTAACCCCTGTGCCACTGTGTCCCCATTAGCTAATAGATGCCAGACACGGTCTGGCAGTGTACACTTTCGCAACAAGAGTATCAGGAACAGAATAACATACCTTCATAAGAAACAGGATGCTGCCCCCAGGGGAGTCCAAGCCTCAAGAAATCTTTATGCAAGATCATTGGGAGGGAAGCAAAGTATTTCTCCAACTAGCCCAATCTTCAACTGAAAAAACATTCTTGAAGTATGCAAAACCGAAGCATTTAAACTTGCATTTAAGTTCTCAGCCAACAGGATACCACATACCTAGGGAAACCAAGTCTCAAGGAGTAGTAGTCCAGAAGCCCCTAAGAAGGGACACCTTAGGGAGAGTGACCTACTCCTTCACTAACTAACTCTTCACCTGCTCCAGATAAATACAGTTACTATTGCCCAAGCCTACTCAATTGAGCAAAACCGCATCATTCTTATACATTGTACAAAACAAACTAAGCCCATCTCCAGGCACCTCGGAACTGTCCTTCCACCCATCTCCCTTTATCAAAAAGAAACCTCAACAACAAGATGATATGCCCACCATACATTATGAAAGTAGAGATCTCCAACACAGGGTGTACTTGGGATAAGAGTGGATCTCTCTATCGGCTGTCTCAGTTCATTGGCTGTCTCATCGTGTTGGCCTCTTGGGATTGTGAAAGAACTCCCACAGCTCTCGTATCTTTAAGACTGGATTAGCTGTAAAGACTTGCATTCCAACCATGATTTTATAAATTGTGTTTGTATCTTTATATGTCCTGTTTGTGAACAGAATTCCCATTTACCTGATGAAGGAGCAGCGCTCTGAAAGCTTGTGGCTTGTACTATGAAATAAACCTGTTGGATTTTAACCTAGTGTTACTTCTTACCAAAATTTAGCCAGGATCTTCCAGGAACATAGCACAGATTGTACACATCAGGATCAAATAAAAAAAGAGGATGAAAAGATAAGTAACTCCAGAGCTTGCAAAAAGACAGCCGCTCCTCTAATCAATATTGATTAATTTTACTCAATTACATTCCTAAATTTACACTGCCCTCAACAGGATTAAAGCCATAGTGTTCCATGGGAGTTTCAGTAAATGTGTCTGTCCATCAGAGAAACCCTATCTTGATTGACAAGCCTCCAAGGACTAAAGGCCAAATTTACTGTCCTTATGTGATAAGCTAACTCAGGATTGACTTTTCTCATCAGTAAGACTAAGTATTGCAGCACAGCATTTCAATCTGACAAAAACGCTCAATGCAGTTATGCAAGTATTAAATTTAAACTGATTCAAATCAAGTAGCTGAAATAAAGCAAAAAAACCGAAATCGCGGATTCTAAAATTGAAAAAGAATGAAAACTTTTCCCTCTTCTGAAATATTTATGTTTCTTTAAAATGTTTTCCTCTAATTTACTTCTCCAACACTTTACCTCAGGGGAAGAGTTGTTAGGGTATGGTACCATAACTGCAAGTCACCTCCAGTATCTAACTCAAATGACTTTTATTCACATGCAAGCCTGAATTTAAGATGATTTTCTATTCTCAGTGGAACACTAGTCCTTGCTGAACAACAGGAATGCAGTATAAAAAATTCTCAAAGACTGAACTGTGGTCATCAATATTATGCATTCTGCAAGAAGAAGGAAATTGCACAATTGAGCAGCAGAGAGAATATAAATTCTTGGAGGACTAACGTCCTTGTAATTTTCTTCGAGCATACGGCAGACATACCTCGAGGACAAACAATGTGGAAGAATGAACACTTGTCAAAAGAATGCAAGACAGCAAGTCCTGCTCTGGCAGTTACACCAATGGCAGAGAAAACGGTGGCCTGGTCTGACTCTACCATCCAAGCTTAACAAAGTTGCATGATGGTTGAAGCCCAGCTGAGAAATCAATTAATATGTACATATTAAAGAAAAATAATGCATTTGCTAAATATCTGATCAATTTGGTGTATTATCATCAGTTGTGTTTGTTCCTCACATTCCCATTATAAATGTTATTAATTAGACAAAAACAATGCAGTGTGTTTGTTCAGAAAGCTCTTCGTGTAACTAATGAGATGAGTGGCAATGGTCTATACGTGCTGACAGTTGTTTGATAAATTACTCTCCAAGTTTGTGCAGCCTGCATTTGATTCAGATTAAATATTTGCCAGAAATACTATTATTTCATAACAGTAATTTGTGAAATGAAAGTGGCATGAAACAGCATCAGGTTTAGTAGGGAGATAGTGATGAGGAAAAACAGAGTGAGTGATAATGACTCTAAACTAACTACTGAAGAGCCAAATATAATTTATCTTACATCGATAGTTAAACAATCAGCTGAAGAGGCAGAGACATTCTGCAGAGGATTCGAAGAGTCTAGGTTTATATTTAAGTACTGACATTGAAGCTTGCCAGCAACTCTTGATAATTAGAGGTTCAAAATTTTGCCAGATTAACTGTAAGTGGCAGGGGAAGCAGAAATAGCATCTGCCAGCTCAAAGTGCTATTGTGTCAAAGGTCATTATGTCTGCTTCTCACAAAAAGACCTAGGAGGATGAGCAGCCATTTGGCCTGTCAAGCCTGCTCTGCCAATCAATAAGATCATTACTGATCTTTTCGTGGACTCAACTCCACTCACCCACCCGCTCACCCTAACCTTTAATTCCTTTACTGTTCAAAAATCTACCTATGTTTGCCTTAAAAACATTCAACAAGGTAGTCTCTACTGCTTCATTCGGCAGGGAATTCCACAGATTCACAACTCTTTGGGTGAAGATATTCTCCTCAATTCAGTCTTAAATCCTATTTTCTCATTAATTCATTTTCTATATGAAAAGAAGAGGGAAAGAAAGAAATTACACGGATGTAAAAATATAGGAAAAAGGATAAGTTTAATCAATGGACTCCAAGTGGCACCAGTCTACTGTAAATACCTTGGCTTGAATGGAAAGCCATTTTGATCAAGCTGAGAGTTGTGATTTTGCAGGAGTTGAACAATGTCACTTTTGGCATCCAATCACAGTCAGTTACGTCACTGATTAAATCTGGAAAAAAATTATTTCTGCTATGCGTCAACGTTATGGCTTGCTAAAACCTCATAACGGCATGACTTATATGGCAAGTCTGATGTTTCTATTTCCTGCACCCACTTTCTTCATGGTGGAAAGAAAATTGACTGGACCTATCATTTCATTTTCTTTGCTGATTGCTGTCTGCAGTGTTTGGACATATTGAATATAAAAGGTTAAAATTCCCACACTACCTCAATTTCATTTTAGCTATTTCTGCACTATTCATGGAATGCGTCCCTCTTCCTAGCAGTGATATTTTGCATTTACACAAAGTTTCATCATCCATTGTTCTGCTCATAGATATATATTTTCCAACTGATTTTATATTTCTTGACCTATCTCATCAGAATCAATAAATTTGGTATTGCGTATAAATTTAATCAAATTAGAAACCAAATGATCTCAGTAGCAATCTCTGCAGCATCCAATACAGCATTCCATCTAATAAAAAGACTCCTGGCAAGTTTACATAATGGACTTTCAAAAGATATTTAATAAAGTACCAATTATTCAACCAGTTAGCTAAAAGTAAACCTCATGTAATGAAAAGGGCACTGACAACATGGGCCCAAAATTGGCTAATAAATTAATAAGACATGAGGAAGATATACATTGCCATTTTCCCATGATTCTATACCAGGATCACTACTGTTTTTGATATTCATCAGTCACTCAGATTTGAGACTGCAGGGCACAATTTCAAAATCTGCAGATGGCACAAATGTTGAAATGGAGTAAACAGAGCAGAAAACAGTTATAAACTTTAAAGAAATGTAGACAGGCCAGGACACTGGCCAGAAAAATGGCAGGAGAAATTCAACATAGGAAAGTGAGAGGAGATCAGTTTTGAGGGGAAAATAAGGGAAAACAATATAAGATAAACGGTAAAATTTTAAAGGGAGTGCAAAGAGACATTTGGGAATGTTTGTGCACAATCCTTTGTTAACCTGTCTTACTATCTTCAGAACAATTAAAGAAGCATACTGGATCCTGGGCTTTATGAATAGAGTAAAAAGTCTCACAACGCCAGGTTAAAGTCCAACCAGTTATTTGATAGTAAACCCACAAGCTTTCGTCAGGTGTGTGGAAGGTTCTGATCAGAGAAGAGCATATAGAGGCACAGAGTTTACAGAATACTGATTAGAATGCGAGTCTTTACAGCTAGCTTGCTATTCAAGTTTTAAAGACGCAGACAATATTCACTTTATGAATAGATGCAGAGTGTATAAAAGCCAGGAAGTGGCTCTTAGTCCATGCAAAACACCAGTTCAACCCCAGTTGGACTTGTATATCCAATACTGGGCACCACGCTTCAAAAATGACAACCATGAAATCACTCTCGATTGTTATAAAAATCATCTGGTTCACTGACGTGCTTTAGGAAAAGAAGTCCATCGTCCTTACCTGTTCTCGCCTATATGTGACTCCAGATCCACAGCAATATATATGTAGAGCAATGTAGCTCTTAAATATCCTCTGGGATGGGCAATAAATATTGGCCCAGGCAGTGATATCCACATCTCATGAACAAATGAATATTGCTGTTATTGAGATGATATTGCCATAGACATTTAGAACTTATTGATTCTGAACAGTAGAAAAAAATCTGGGATCAGAAATACACAGTGATCACAGTAAAGGTGCCTTTTTGAAAAAGTCTTTACTGCTTCAACATGCTCCAATACTAGCATTCATATACATAAAATGTAATGCTCCAAATGGAAATCCTGATTTCAGCTACATCACGCCAAGGAATCTGTTCACAAAGTATGGTAGCACAGTAGTAAGCACTGCTGCCTGACAGTGCCAGGCTCACGTGTTCAATTCTGGCCTTAGGTCACTGTCTGTGTGGAGTTTGCATGTTCTCCCTGTGTCTGTGTGGGTTTCCTCTGGTTGCCTCCCACAACCCAATAATGTGTGGGTTAGGTTGATTAGCCATGGTGAATTGATCTTATGTCACGAAGATTAGCAGGATAATTAGCCTTGGTGGGATTGTGGTTGCTACAGATTTGATGGGCCAAATGGCCTCCTTCTGTATTGTAGGGATCCGATGATTCCAAGAAGCTAAAAATGATAAATCAGAAGGAGACTGCTATATGGGATATTATTAATACTATAAGATGTGTAACAAAGGCTCATACATATATGCCCTCATACAAATTAGGAACAGGAATAGGCCATTCAGTCCTTCAACCTGCTCCACAACTCAATAAGATCACGGCTGACCTTACTGTGGCCTATATTCCACTTTATTTCCCCCTATCTAGATACCCTTTGATTCCCTTATCCATTAAGTATCTGTCAATCAGTTTTAAATATATTCATTGATCCTGCCTCAAACAATTGCTGGGGAGGAGAATTTCAGATTCATGATCCTCTAAAAGATTTCTCCCCATCTCTGTTTTAAATTGAAAACCCATTATTTTTAAACTGTGTCTCTATCACAAGGGAAAACATCCTTTTAGCATCCACCCTGTCAAGTCTCCTCAAGATCTCACATATTTTAATACGATCATCTCTCATCTTTCTAAACTCCAATGGACACAGGTCCAATCTACGCAATATTTCATCATTAGGTAGCCCCTTCATCTCAGAAATCAGTCAAGTAAACATTCTCTTCAGTACTTCTAATGCAATTATGCTCTATCTTAAATGAGACCAGAATTATACACAGTACTGTAGATTTGGTCTCATTAATGCCCTGCACAATTGCAATGAAACATGCAGCAACATTCCATTTGCCTTCCCATTCACTTACTGTACCTGCAATACCAACTTTTTCAGGTTCATGTACCAGAACATGCAGATCCTGCAGTGTCTCAGAATCCAGATGTCACCTATTTGGTCACAAATAATGCATAATACAAGGAAACCAAAGTAAGAGACAAGGTGAAAGATGCCCTTTCAAAAAACAGCTTGCACAAATCATCAAAACATTCCAACGTAAAGGGAACTTGAGAACCCATGATATGCATTTACCTCTCATTACTTTTCCCATTCCTATGAACCCTTCAGATGAATATTAAAAGGAGAAAACCTATCAAAAACTGACCGCTAAGATGAATTTAAATAGTTCTGGAATTTTGAAACTCAAAATGAAACTTTTAAATATTCAATCATTTTCCTTTTGAATTATACTTGAAGTGATTTGATTTGACAAACCAGTGAGCACATTAGCTAGTCTCACTACAAGATTGAGCTACTGCTATATGAATTGTTGATAAGGAATAAAAGGCACTCAGGTAAAAAGCAGTGACGACTATTTACATTTGACACACCATACAATCTCTGCTTTTTTGCCATATGGCTTTTTTTCTCCCAAAGAAAGCAGAGTACATCAAATAATTAATGAATACATCCTAAGCCACAAAGTCTTTACAGGACATACATGAAGTTTCATCATTTCCTTTGGGTATTAATGACCAAAGCTGAACTCAATATTCAAAGCACAGTACAACGAGGGCACTATGTCACAATAAATTTGCCTAACAATATAATTAATATATTTCTGTTCATTTTACTTATTGATTTTCAACATTGATTTAGCAAGATTCGTGCCGAATTTGCTATTACCCCATGATCACTTCCAACATCACCTTTCCCTATTACTAAATTGAGATATCTGTTTTTTTTCCATTCTGTTACCACATATCATTTACACATAATGTCATCTTCAACAAATTTCCCCACCTGCAGATTTCATCTCCCTCCTTTTGTTTTATATCTCCAGCCCTTCTTGATTCAATTGTTCCCATGCTTACGGCTATCTGGGAATTTTACAAATTTGCACAGGGTTTCAGAATTCATAGACCTTCATAGAACCCTACACTACAGAAGGAGGCCATTCGGCTCAAGTACCTACTGACCACAATCCCACCCAGGCCCTATTCCCGTAATCCCACATATTCACCCTACTAATCCCCCGACACTAGGGTCAATTTAGCATAACAACCATTATTTTTCAACTGTGCGAAGAAACCAGAGCATCTGGAGGAAATTTACGCAGACGCAGGAAGAAGGTGGAAACTCCACTCAGACAGTGACTGAGGCTGCTTTGGAACCTGTGTCCCTGGCACTATGAGGCAGCAGTGCTGACCAATGTGCTACCATTCTGTCCATTCAAGTGATTAATGTAAATTACAAACAACAGGGTTGCCAGGACTGAACCCAGCCATACTCACCTCTCAATTCCCATCAATCAATTAATTGTTAAGTAGCAGATAAATACTAACCACATCTGGAAGAACTTGGTAAACAAATCAATGAGTACAACTTTGTCATAACTTAATTGATTGAATTTTTGGTTGTAGTATATGATGAAGCCCATGAAGGTGAAGAGCAAACTGGTCACTATAAACTGGAATTTGCGTGCTGAACTCCAGAAAACCCTAAAAATCAAAGTCCTGGAGAGGAAGTTACCAGTGGTCTGTGCTGATAAATTGCATGGTTTTGGCTAGTTAAATTTAAGCACATACTTCAAATTTCTCCAAACATTTCTAAGCTCTATGGGCTTAAATAGGTTGGGTAAAATTTGTGCATTCAATATTGGGCAAACAGGATCTTTATTGGAGTCCTTGGTTTGGAATTTCCTCAGTACAATCAGTGACTGTGCAAGTCCAACAACAGTTTAACCGAACAAGAGACAGTTCAAGAAATAAAAAACTACTTTTCTTGCTCAAGTCTGAAACTTATATCCCTCGGATATCAATGGGAGATGGGGAAACCTATACAAAAGGAAACAAAGCATACTGTTGGCAAAAAAAATTCCTAATGACAAACAACTCATATACATTAATAAATTGCATCGTTTTGCAACAAAAAATGAGGGGGGGGGGAGGATTGATGACAAATTAATATTCATTAGATTTATAGTTACTATACATTTATCAAACTTAGAAAACCAATTTTGCTTCAAAGTTTCTTAATAGAAGCAATATTCAAATAGCCAATTTACTGCAGGTGAGAACAATTTGACAACACATTCTTCCCCTTCAAATAATATTTAGAAGTCAATTGTAGCTCGAAAAGGTGCAATATTGTCATAAGATCTGACACATAATGTGCAACTTGACACAGGTTTATGATGTGGGATGGAAATTATACGATAGTGCAAACAATATATTGTTGCTTGCAAAAAACCTTTCTTTTATTGGGATACTTAAACACAAATATTATCCATTATTCTGTATGTCTGTATAAAGTATGGAACATTTACTGATAATAGGAACGTTCAATAAAAAAAATATAGCTGATAAAACTGAATAATAACGCACTTCATAATTCTGGGGCTTGATATTTTTGTAACAGATCTATTCAACACTTTACGTCCTGAAATTGAAGCGGTGTTTATACCATAAAATCCCAACAGTGCAGAAAGAGACTATTTGGCCCATCAAGTCTGCACTGACATTACAGCACATTAGCACAAATGCAGCATTGGAAACGCTGAATTTCCGTCTGAAAATAAATTAATGGAATCTTATCATCTTTATCTGAGAACTGGAAATTTAAAAGCTGAGTGAGAAAATTTCAGTGCCAGGAGTTCTATGCCCTCATGGTTTAGATATCCCACAATAATTAAAACAAAATCAATCCAAACTGATAACAGAAATTGTCTTATAGCCCCCTTTAGCTTTATTGAGATTCATCATTTCAAGTTGAAATAATGATTATGTAACATCAGTTTCGACAGCACTTTCAGGGAACCAACAAGGACTGACATTCTTTTTATTGTAGGAAACCAATTCAAAATGGTTGTTAAGTTACTCAAATGAAAACTATTTCTTTGCATTAGTGTTTGCATTTGAAATGCAGTTTTTATTAAACATGCTTCTTTAGCTTCTTTTTATTGCCTGGGTGTACAATAGTCCATGATGGTAATTGTATCAGACTGTACCCATCAGATCAGACTATGCGGATTAGATCAAAGCTGAGTGGTAAACACCATCTCTTGATCAATCTCTCGTGACTTTAGATTTAAATGACACACATGCATGAATACACACGTAGAACATGCAGAGAAAATTTAGGGCTGCAAGAGTTAATCTTTCTCATTTTTAGAAAGAAAATCATTCACATCTTTCTAATTTACACAGCGTGCTTGAGCAATCTATCCATGACAGAATGATGTGGAAGACTCATTTACTTCAGATCTCTACCAGACAAGCAAAGAGTCTCAATACCAAGAGAATATGTTGCTGTTTCCAGTCATGTAACTTCCACATTTATTCAGGGCAATGGTTTTCATATTTTCTACACATTGCCTGATTTACTGTGGAAACCACCCATGTTCTTTGTGAAAAGTTGCAGATGGAAAATGTATAAATAGAACTAACCGTCTAACTCAATCTATTTGATGCATTTCCACTGTTAGTGATAAAGTAACACAGATCCGGTAACTGATTTAAACTGCTGTCTTGTTATTACATATTTTTGCTTTGTGCAGCAATTCTGTATAACTATACTGCTTTGTGCTCATCAGTTTTAGAAGAGCATGTCTTAGTTCATTCATTTCTTAGTTCATTTATTTATTACGAGTCTAAGAAAACAAATGAAAAATTTTTGGGGTGAGGGAATAAAAACAACAGTTGAGGTTGTAATATGATTGCACGGTCAGGTTTAAGAATTAATAATTGATAAGAAAATAATAGAAAAATGGCTACAGAAAGGATTACAGTGCCAGAGAAAACCAGCTTCCTCTGTGTTACAAAGGTTAAGACCTTCGTACAGCTTTAAAGAACTGCATAAGCAATAGCAAGTTTTGGAGTCAGACAGCAAAACAGTGTTAGAGATAGAGGGTACTCATATCAAGATATGTCAGGTTCCTCAGCAATGGGGACGAGGTTAAATGTGATGAGCTCAAGATGTATCTGTTTTGGTAAAAAGCTTATATGTATTATTAGATCGAATAATGGCTGTGTACATGTGAAGCATGATATAAATATATGCAACTTTCACGCAAACATCAGAATCAGCTCACCAAAGTAGTTAACATCACCGAATCGTCTTGAAGGCTGCTGTGTGAGCGTGCACACATGTGCGTCATTGCTTTCAATATCCAGAACTTTGTATTTTTGATGTCTCTTCCTTAGACTGTTACAAGTTCCAGCAGTTATTTGCATTATAGGAAATATTTCTTCCTTCTGTCTCAGTTCACATTGAAAACAGTTGAATGTTGAAAAATCATATTTTCAAAAATAAACAATGCACAGCTTCATAGCAACATATTCAAAAAAAGAGAAAAAAAGTGAAAAATAAGGGCAAAAAATCTGTAAATAAACTGGTCAGAACACATCTGCAGTGACCAATTTCTGCTTTTTTTCAGAAACTATGTATTGCTAGAATTTTCTGCTTTGAGTAAGTAATAATACCACCATGTCAGCCAATAAATTAGATGCGTGGCATGACAAAGTAGACTTATAGCAATCTATTTTACAGGAAACGAAGCTGATTCACTCAGCAAAAGCAAACTAATTGAACAGAATCAGTTTACATTACACTAAGAAAACAAAACTATAGTTGTCTCTGAATAAAATGAGACATATTTCTCAAACAAAGCAGTAAATATAGGATAGTTACACAATGGCAATTATTTGCAGTCTTCAGGTATGCTAGAAGAATCATTTCCATTTGATTGAGACTTTGATGTCACTATATTCAGGGTCTATGTTTTTGTTATTCATTTGTATGATGTCAGGATCACTTCAGAGCAGTATTTAATGCTGATTTGCAATTGTCCTTGATAAGGTGGGAAAGAGCTGCCTTTTTAAATCACTCAATGTGGTGCAAGTAGACTACAGTACTGTTAGAGATGGAGATCCAGGTTTAACCACTTAATAACGGTTAAGTGATGATAATATAATCCCAAATTATATTGCAATCATAATTCCAATATCGTACATGACTTGATTGGGATGTGTGTGTGTGTGAGAAAATGCTGGTACTCCAATGCTTCTGCTGCCCATGTTCTAGTAAGTGGTTGAGGTCACAGGTTTATAAAGGAGGTTTGACAAGTTGCAGCAGCGCATCTTCTAGACGGTACACACTGTTGCCACTGCATACAATGGAAGAAGCAAACGTTAGTGGAAGCAGTAAATATTTAAGGTGGTGGATGAGGAGCTAGGCTGGTTAGTCTTGGATGGTGTTGAGCTTTATGAGTGCTGTTAAAGTTGCACTCATCTCAGCAAAGAGAGAATATTCCAGTGCACTCCTAACTTGTGCTTCATATCTGTTGGACAGGCTTTGGGGATAAAGGAAATGAGCTACTTCCTGCAGAATATCCAGCCTCTGACTTGATCTTTTAGTCACACTATTTATATGACTGGTGTGGTTAAATTTCTGCTCAATGGTAACCCATCAGGAGTTCAAGATGGATCATTGTCTGACACTTGCACAGCACAAATGTTACACGTCACATACCAATCCAAGATTCAATGGCAGGGGCAAGAAGAGAGGGGATCTCCAGGAGCTATTGGTTAATCAGTATTCTGTAAACTGTATGTGACTTTATATGTCCTTCTCTGATCAAAACCTTCCACACATCTGACAAAGGAACACCATTTCCGAAAGCTTGTGAGATTACTATCAAAAAACTGGTTGGACTCTAACCTGATGTTGTGAGACTTCTAACTGTGTTCACCTCAGTCCAACACCAGCATCTCAACATCATAGCTAATCACATGGCCAGTGGTTCTCCAATTCCAGCCCAGCAGCACCACTGGGAGGAGTTCAAGTTAAATGCAGTGTTTTCACTGATGCTTCAGTCTCCTCCCCGCCCCCCCACTCAGCTACCCCTCTAGCCCAGCAACTGCTCCTCATCTCCAAAAGAGCATCTAACCCTCCTCCCTGGAGGGGGTGACTATGAATAAAGAACAAAACAACACGGGAAACAGGTCCTTTGGCCCAACGAGCCCACGCTGCCACCTCGATGTTCCCACTTCTATCCGTAATCCCTGTCTATGTTTATAGATCTATGGATTGAAACCAAATTTGAGACAATTTAGGGAGAATTTGTTTTGCCAATTAGCCTAAGAGCACATCTTTGGGATGTGGGAGGAAACCGGAGCACCCGGAGAAAACCCACGCAAGCACGGGGAGAATGCGCAAACTCCACAGACACAGGCCCAAATCCATGTATCTGCACAGCACAGCGATAGTCACTGAGCTGTCGTGTTGCCCATCAAATGGTCCAGGTCAAGCGTACACTAACGACGTGAAGCACTAGGATACTCTCGAAAAAAATCCAAGAGCAGCCCTCTCACGACCCATCGCGTGTATGCCCCTTGTTAGACAACAAGGTGGACCAAAGCACCTGTAGGATAAAAACAAGTACATCAATATCATCATCTATTTACACACTTCCCAGGGACTCCCAAGGCTCATGATCCCTATTTTAAATCAGTTTTCTATACCCCTCCATTCCCATTCTGTTCATGTGCCCATCTAAGTATTTCTTAAATAACTCCAGAGTGCCTGCCTCCACCACTTTACTTGGCAGCGCATTCCATACCCCCACCACCCTCTGTGTGAAAAAACTCCCTCTAGCATCCAAATTATATCTTACCCCCCTCACCCTAAGCCCGTGACCCCTCGTGCTATTTGAGTCCATCCTAGGAAAAAGCTTAACCCTGTTTACTCTATTTATACCCCCTCATAATCTTGTACATCTCTATCAGATCTCCTCTAAAGTCTACGTCTTTCTGAGGAAAACAGTCCCAATTTGCCTAACCTCTCCTCGTAACTCAGACCTTCCATACCAGGCAGCATCCTGGTAAACCTCCTCTGCACTCTCTCCAGAGTCTCCACGCCCTTCCGGTAGTAAGGCGACCAGAACTGGACGCAGTATTCCAAATGAGGTCTAACCAACGTTTTATACAACTGCAACATTAAAGGTCAGCTCTTGTACTCTATACCCCTTCCTATAAAGGCTAGCATACTATATGCTTTCTTCACAACCTTCTCCACTTGCTCTGCCACCTTCAGAGACTTGTTCACCTGCACCCCCAGGTCCCTCTGCGTTTCTACACTCTTAATAGGTCTACCCTTTATCATATACCTCCCCCCTACATTCTTTCTCCCGAAATGCATCACCTCACATTTATCAGGATTGAATTCCATCTGCCATCTGTCTGCCCAAGCTACCAGCCTATCTATGTCCTGCTGCATCGCCTGACAATGCTCCTCACTATCCGCAAGTCCAGCCATCTTTGTATCGTCTGCAAACTTGCTGATCACTCCACTTACTCCCTCTTCCAAGTCATTTATATATATTACAAATAGAAGGCGTCCCAGCACCGAGCCCTGTGGCACACCACTAGTAACCAACCTCCAGCTAGAAAAATACCCTTCCATTATTACTCTCTGTCTCCTATTACCAAGCCAGTTACTTATCCATCTAGCTACCTGTCCTTGTATCCCATTAGCCTTGACCTTTTCAACTAACCTCCCATGAGGAACTTTGTCAAACGCCTTACTGAAATCCATACAGATAACATCAACGGCTTGCCCTTCGTCCACCGTCTTCGTCACCTCCTCAAAAAATTCTACCAGATTCGTAAGCACCACCTCCTTTTAACAAAGCCATGCTGTGTATCCCTCATCAAATCGCAACGCTCTATGGTTCCTCCTTGGTTGGTGCTACTTTTTACCCCACAGTTGCGGATAAGGATGCTGCCACCCCGAGGATCATAGCTTAATTCCTGCGAGTTCAAACCCCAACAGGTCAGGGATTACAGTCTATTCCATCATTAGATGCTTAAGGAGTGCTGGGATCACGAACGTGCTGAACCACAGACAGTGCAAAACATCAACTGCTATCAAGGGTGAAATGTGATTGAGGCCAAAGCTGACCGAAGTCTCCCTCCGTCCATGACCAGAGTCTGGACTCTAAGGCTGAGCCAACATCTGCGACCAGTCCTTCCATTGATAATGGGGATATTGGGCAAGTAGATCCAACCATCTTCTGTTAGTGTCGATGATCCTTGCAGTGAAGGCAGCATCACGTCTATGGCCCAGTGCAAGGAGGAGCTCTGAAGGCTTCACGCGGGAGCAGCAGCTACTGAGTTATAGTTTCTGCATCTCACAATCAAAAGAAACAAGTCAGACTGGCAACAGATTAAGGAGCGAAGAGTCTGCTTTCCCCAGGCCAGCCGAAGGTCAGAAAAAAAAAACTAAAAGGGTGCAATACCGTGATCCAAATGTCGTAGTTCCACAAAACAGCAGAAATTCTCATACTCTCATGACTTCAGCAAAAACCCGTCGTCACCAAGAACTCTCCGGTTGGTTGAACAGTTGAGGTAACTGTGTCTGCCTCAGTATGGATGTGTCATGGCAACTACCTGTGAACCTTGCAAACACTTGCTGGATTTGTTCATTGCGGTCATTTACCAGTTGTACATTGAAGGAGTAGAAACCTTCCCTTCTTATAAACTGCTAGCTGGTCTGATAAAGCCTTGGTGGGTGCACCAGGAAAAAATCCTATCACGGCGGCAACGTTGATGGCCTCCTGAGCCTGAATGGCAGCATTCTTTTCAAACTTGATGCAATCCGATGTCTTTGCACACAATCATCTGGATGCTCCAGATATGGACATCAAACTGAGAAATCCTGCCAATTTCAGCATCTTGTCCTAGAATGATCATAAAAAAAAACCTTGCCAAGGGCAATGGGTGCCTATCCACTCCTCTTCCCAAACGGCACTGAGTGTACAGCCACAAAATGAAAGCTAAATCCTTTGGAGCCAATGCTGCTCATAGCAGACCACATAACTGTGCTTTGGAGTCTGTGCCAAAGGTAGCACCTTCTTCTATGTTCTGGCCTGTAGCCTACCATTCTGCAACATTCAGAGTGAATTACATGCTGCGAATGCTGCTTCTTTTTCAGCTGTTGGTTCTGTCCTTGTAGTTACTGAGCTGGCAACGCCACAGTTACTCCTCAGTGGTCTACGTGATCTCAGAATTGGTGGACTCTATATCCCTTCGCAGGTTAAATGACAAAAGATTCAAGCTGTATTGAGTTGTTAATTTATGTTATATGAACTACCAGCAATATCTTTACTGCTAACACAATCAATTACTGCAGTCTCAATGAGCTATTTTGACCATGGTAGGCCTCTGAATCTGCTGATGGCTGACCTCAAGCTCAGTGCTTGCCCTCTTTCTACTTTAGAGCACCTGTCAGGCCTCAATGACTTCCTACTGTGAACTTGCCCCCTCGACACTACTAGTTTCCAAATACTGTGTGCACTGCTAGGAAAAAGCCTTAAATGGCTCTTTCAAACTTGGAATTTGTGTCCCGTCTCATCTACGCAGGTGAGCAAAACACACAAACCTGTCCTTAGGAAAAATGGGAGGAGACAGGAAGACATCGGGATACTGGCACACCGCCTTTTTTCTCCAATTTCCTAGGCCTTTAACAGCCGAGAGAAATTCTGTACCTTGGGTCCAAAGTGGTAAGCGCCAACGTACCTGCTATGTTTAGAATGCCATAAATTAATATCCAACTACTCTTAAAAGTCAATGGCTTTTAAGTTCATAATGTCACAATTTAAAACCAAAAAGATCAGTAGTCAGCTTGACTCATGGTGGCATTCCTGTCCAAATCAGGCAATTATGAGTTTGAGGCATAGACCAAGGACTTACAAACTAAGAAAATGTTGCATTGCTAGGACTGACACCTTAGGAATGAGATATTGAGCTGAAGTTCAGTTTGGCTGATGAGGTAGATTGCATCATTGGTATATGGGAGGTGACATCAAATGGGGTGAAACTAGCTTGTTTTTGGCATCATGCACTCTCTATCATCCTTAATAAGGTAAACAAGAAAACAATAATTCAAACCATATTTTGGTCTATATATTCTGAAGGGTATTTAAAATTAGTTGTATCACACTATTCTGAAATGTTAAAGTGTCTAAACCAACAGACCGACAAGTTTATTAACTAAGGTCTGAAAAACAGACAGCCAACAGAACCCTGACAGAAAATAATGATTAAATTATTTAAAAAATTGATCAAAAACAAAGCAACTACCTGAAATTCTGACAATTTTCTAAATCCTAAATAATGCACATTACATAGTTTCCATGAGTTGTTTCCAGGCAGCTCGTTAAACAATTTGCATCTTTTGTTCAGCACTATAAGCTGTTTACTACAATTACGTAAATCTGTTTGCTTTAACCTGCATTGTTGTTTTACAAGGTAAATTTGAAATACCATGTTGCAGTGCTGATTAACTCTATTTCAATGCAGCTTATTAAAAACAATCATAAGATGCAAGCTCTTTCCAGAGGATTTTCCTGTTAATCAGTATAAAGCTTCAGGATGAGCAATTAATTGTTTATTTCTGTAAAAAAAATTCATACGCATAAATTTGCTATGCAAACCATTATACTGAAATGTGCTGATAACACTCACTGGCATCTCCATTACCACAACAATAGTACAATTTGATTACAAATATTCAGGTGTCAAGTCATTTTGTCCCATTTGCACAGTTCTGATCCTGAATGAATACAATCATATTGTAGGAGAATACCACAACTTAACTGAATAATTTGGGGGTACATGATGGGGAAGAGTTTCAATTCATTTAATGTTTTCTCCCATTCCGCTTATATAGGCCTCCTGGATTAGATCGTAGTGCCCAAATAGCAATGTAAAAATTTACTTGAGGTCTCTTACATTGTTGTTCCACACCTACAACAATCGTTCTGCCAGAGTAGTCCTGTGTGATTGTTTCTCCAGACAGGGAAACACCTCACTCTAATATGGCAACTAAGACTGATAAATCAGTGTGTGACAAGCTGATTGTTTTAGCTCTTTGGTGTTGCAGGGTTGCAATGTGTCATCCTAGAATAAAATGTTGTTTTCAAAGAACTGGAATTCTTTTCAATATTCACAGCAGAATGAAGGTCCAAGAATAGATAGCAACAACAACTTGCATTTATATAATACCTTTGACATAGTAAGAACAGCCCAAAACATTCAAACTGGAGAGAGGTTTATAGTGGAATTAATACGGATCAGTACTCTGCTTTTTTTTTTAAGGTATCTGATACTGTATGTGCACAACTTCAAAATTTGAAAATGACAAAACTTGTAAATATTGTAACGAGAGAAGGATTGATTAAACAGGACATAGATTGCTGGAATGGTATGGCAAATTAATATTAATACAGAGATGTGTGAAGTCATTGATTTTAATAGGAAGGATGAAGAAAGGCAATATAAATTAAAACATGCAATTTTACAGGGAATGCAAAATGGGAGACCTGGAGACTAGTGATGAGTATTGAGACCGTAATTGTTTACAATTTATATAGATGATTTGGAGTTGGGAACCAAGTGTAGTGTGTCAAAATTCGCAAATGACATTGAGTAGCAGAGCAAAGTAAACAAGGACATAAAGTCTGCAAAGGGATATAGATTGTCGAAGTGAGTGGATAAAGGTCTCGTAGATGGTATACAATGTTGGTAAATGTGAGGTCATCCATTTTGGTAGAATAACAGCCAAATGGACTATTATTTAAATGGTAAAAAAATTGCAGCATGCTGCTGTGCTTTGGAACCTCGGTGTCTTTGTCCATGAATCACAAAAAGTTAGTTTGCGTGTGCAGCAGGTAACTAAGAAGGCAGATGGAATTTTGTCCTTCACTGTTAGAGGGATAGAGTTTAAAAACAGCGAGGTTATATTGCAGCTCTATAAGGTGCTGGTGAGGCCACACCTAGAGTATTATGTACAATTTTGGTTTCCTTACCTGAGAAAGGATATACTGATGCTGGAGGGGGTGCAGAGGAGATTCCAGAGTTGAGAGGGTTGGCTTATGAGGAGAAACTGAGTAGGCTGGGGCTATACTCATTGGAATACAGATGAGGGGAGATCTTATAGAAATACGTAAGATTATGAAGGGAATAGATAAGATAGAAGCAGGAAGTTGTTTCCACTGGCAAGTGAAACTAGAAGTAGGGGGCTTGGCCTCAAAATAAGGGGGAGCAAATTTAGGATTGAGTTGAGGAGGAACTTCTTCACACAAAGGGTTGTGAATCTGTGGAATCAGTGCCAGTGAAGCAGTTGAGAATACCTTATTGAATGTTTTTAAGGCAAGGATAGATAAATTTTTGAACAGTAAAGGAATTACGGGTTATGGTGAGCCAACGGAAAAGTGGGGCTGAAAAGATCAGCCATGATTTTATTGAATGGTGGAGCAGGTTCAAGGGGCCAGATGGCCTACTCCTGCTCCCTGTTTTAAAGTTGTGAGTGTACAAATTGTTGGAAGGTAACAAATGCACACTGAAAAACAATTTTAAAAAAGGCATAAGGGATTCTCACAAACATTGATTCAGCCTCAGCTGGAGTATTATGTCCAATTTTGGGCACTGTACTTTAGGAAGGATATGAAGACATTGGAAAGCATGCAGAAAAGATTGATTAGAATAGTTCCAGGAATGAGGGACTTCTGTTCGGAGAAGCTGGCATTATTTTCTTTAAAGAAGAAAAGATTGAGATGGGGATTTGATCGAGGTGTTCAAACTCATGTAGATTAAGACAAGGTAGATAAAGGGAAATTGTTCCCATTGGTGGAAGGATTGTGAATCAAAGAACACAGATTCAAGATGATTGGCAAAAGAACCAACAGCATGAGAAAAAAAAGAGTGGTTAGGATCTGGAATCCACTGTTTGAAGGTGGTCGAGACAGACCCAAATTTTATTACAACATTCAAATTTATCTGCTCAGAGGGTTGGGAACTTAAATCCCCACAGAATTTCTGCACATGCTTAGACTGGGAGTGGGCTATACATGCCCAAATATGCATCTCTAAATTCTTTTGAGTCCAGAAAACACCTTGGCTATCATCATTTATTGTGTAGAGTGGTGTGTTCCAGAGATGTGCTGGGGAATTCATCTTAGTAGTTTCCATGTAAGGGTTTACCCAGCAATTGTCCAGAAAAAGCCTCAGTGCCAGGGTTGGTTCACTATTCTATGCGGAATTTACATATTCTCCCCGTGTCTGCATGGGTTTTCTCCCACAGTCCGAAAGATGTGCTGGTTAGACGCATTAGCCATACTAAATGCCCTCTCAGTGCACCCAAACTGATGCCAGAGTGTGGCACCGAGGGAACTTTCACGTTAGCTTCATTGCAGTGCTAATATAAGCCTACTTGTGACGCTAACAAATAAACTTAAAACACTCATCGTTGCTTTGAAAGAGTTCGAAAGAAAAAATTCTGATTGTTGAGTAACTATTTTAAACACTCAGTTGGAGCTCCCATACAGTACCCCGCAACACCCACGCCCCACATCACTTACAGAACATCTCCCCAAACCCCTCCCATTGAATTCTGAAACCACTATCTCACTGATGTTTGAAATTCATTCTACTTTAGAAACTTAACTTCTCCCTTTCAACGACACCTTTAAACTCACTTGCTTTATGACACCTAATGCTGTAAAAAGAAGTGCGTCGTGCTTCACTCTGCTCCTTTTGCACTACATCGCTGGAGGTATTATCGCCCTTCGCTTTTTCAGTCTCACCTCGCCTAAGTGGGTAAAGTCAAACAAGACAGGCACGTTCCATTTTAAGCATAGGTAAGTCATTGCAAAGCGGCAATCTGCTGCTGATTGCCACTCCTAGGAAGTGACGAGCCATTGTAAATTATCTTTCTGGTCTTGTATAGTTAAGATTATTTTTGATTGTTCAGACCGATGGAATCCTGTGGCTTACATCACTGTGCAACTGTCTTGAATTTCAAACTTTGCCTATTTTGAATTATATGTTATTGGTGCCTATCTGGATCTCACCAATAGCTTGGGGGTGTCACACCATAACAAACTATAGTTTTCAAAAGAGATTTTAAGAAGCACCAGAAAAGAATATTTACATAGATACAGAAAAAAGGTCAGGAAAATGAGGTTAGTTAAATTGTTCTTAGGGAGGGCTGGTATGAAACTGACTGGCCAAATGGCCATCTCCTGTGATGTAACCATTACAAGACAAATTTGAAATGCATAAGGAGACATTTGGAAGGGGTAAGTTTTAATGAACATTATAGAGGAAAGAGAGGTGGAAAGGCAGAGAGTTATCAACATCAAAATTGCAGAGAGTCAGGCCTAGGCAGCTTAAAGCATAAGTGCCAGTGGTGAAGGAAAAGAACTATTGGGATGCACAAGAGGCCAGAATTGAAGGTAGATAAGTGATCTCAGCAAATAATAGGGCTAGAGGAAGCTACAGGGGAAGACTAGACTATGGAGGAATTTGAACTAAGAATGAGAATTTTAAGTCACAGCTTTGCTAGACTGAGAGCCAATATAGGATGAAGAGAATTGTACGAGTTAGGATGTGGAGAGTGATTTTTAGATCAGCTCAAACTTACCAAGAAAGAGCCAAGAATAGTGTTAGCAAAAGCATGATGATGGTTTCAGTAGATCAGCTGACACTTGTACTCAAGTCAGAACGTACCTGCAATTTCCTGAGATGGTGGCAGATTGGTTCGGGACCCCACTTGTTCAGGGACTGATCCTCCTTCCAGAATTCGCACCCGTTCTCGGAGGTATTCACATTCTTCCTTTAAAGTCTTCTCCTCTACAAGGCGATGCTCCTTTGCCAGACTCGAGGGGTTCATACTCAAGTGAAGCACTTTTGTTTTGGTCGGGTCATAATCACCCTGAAAGGCAATAAATCTCCTAATTATTATTACAAGGATGAGAATGCCAAGTCTGACACTAAAGCACAAATAAATTGTTTTTCAAATGCAGGTAATATCTGAAATTAAACACCAACAGTACAAGGGTCAGAGCTACATTTCGTCCATTAACAAAACTAACCCCTCGTATTGAATCTTATTGTTGCCATTTCATCTGGTTTGAGTTTAAATTAGATTGAGAACAGCTGCAAAAACTTTGTTTTAATCTACTTGTTAAGTCCCCATTGGATAATCATTTAATTAAAACAGAATAGGTCACAAAATATACACATCAACACACCAAAGGATTCAAAAAGCCATCTCTAATATAAAACCAAAAATAACTGCATGTAAATTTACTCATTCACTGGTATTGCAAAGATGATATGGAGATGCCGGCTTTGGACTGGGGTAAACACAGTAAAAAGTCTCACAACACCAAGTTAAAGTCCAACAGATTTATTTGGGAGCAAAAGCCACTAGCTTTCGGAGTGCTGCTCGTTTAGTATTGAAGTATTCAGTATTGAAGTAGCAGCGTTCCGAAAGCTATTGGTTTTGCTACCAAATGATCTTGTTGGATTTTAACCTGGTGTTTTGAGACTTCTTATTGTGTTAGAAGGATGGCTAGAACAGTCTGCTAAGACTGCATATCACAGTCACTAAAGGAAATAGGCTGCAAGAAGGCTTTTCTCATTGCAAAATTATGCAGAAGTCTCTTGCTTTGAAATTCACTTCCTTAAGCCACACAATTTCTCTTCTTTAAAAGCCATCTTTCTGCCTAAGCTTTTGATTAATTCTTCAAATAACTCCTTTTGCATCCATTTTGTCCAAATGCGCTCCTCTGAGATGGCTTAGGATTTTTATAAAAATGTCATGTAAGTATAAGATGCTGATGCAATTCTATGCATGTTCCTTCTTCCTTCAGCCACTGGTAAAAGCCTGACCCATACTTTCAAAATTTAAATCAAACAATCCTTTATTTGCTTCTCTTTTCATGAAAAAATCCTGAATTTCTTTGTAACTATAATTCCTTGTACTCAACAGAATACTACTGCACAGAGCATTATGTTATCCTGACACTGAAATCTGCTATTAAAAAGAAAACAAATATGTATCAGAGGATTAGAACATTTCTATTACCACTTCAACATATTTTAGGGAGGTGCATGTTGACAGATCGATTATAGTGTTGGCATTATTTATAGCTATGTAGTTTAGATATATAAGATAATAGATGGCTGGCAGCAACTTACAAGGCAGTAATTCAACTGAGCGGGTTGGATGACGTCAAACTGTAAAAGCCAGGCTTCAGTAATTTATAAGTGTCAACAGAATCAGAAGATTGAGTTACTGGTTCAACTCAATGCCTGGCATTTGCTATTCTTTTACTGTGTAACCTAAATTTACAAAAGATTATGTTAATTTTTGAGTTACCACTGCGCAGTGGCTGTGAGGTGTGCAGGGGAGACATCATGTTTGAAGTGAAAGCAGAATAAATAGGACATTGACAGCAAATCTGACAGCGCGTGCATCTCAAGTCTGTGACATCCAATACTGCAGTATTTTAAAACCCCAGTAAAGGGAGGCAGTGGGAGAGGGATTATTGATTAAGCAACAGATTTCTTGGAAATACAGAACACATAATATCTAAATATATTTTAAAACACACTTTACTACTTACAATTTTTGAAAATAGTTTTTTTTGGTCAAGATATATTTCAAGTTATTGTTGGGAGCATTATAAATTACATTAAAATATTAATATTTTGATGTAAAGGTTATATAGAAGTAAAAAACCTACCGGTGCACAAAATTATTGTTATCTTCTGCACTGTCACTAAAAATAATGAATTTCTGTTATCAACCATATTTAAGGCATCGCATTTGGCATGAGTATGGAGAAATGAAACTCTTAACAATACCAGATATCCATGTGATCAAGTGGGCAGTGTTAATGAGACGGCTCAAAATTAAATCACTTTTACAGCAATTTCAATTAAGTTCAGGGTTTCAATTTCACACTGAGGACCTGAATAAATAAGTGCCCATCTAACTTAAGTGGTTATCCTTATAAAATATCCAGATAGTTATACAAAATAATATCCCAAGAAAACAGGTTACAAAGAAATACTTTTGCATTTCAGAGGAAGCTTTTGAACCAGATGTTCCAAATGTATGGATTCTGAAAGATATTAAGGGTGCTGTTTAATGGGCAAAACAGATATGTCATTTTTGGAACATGCCTACAAGGCCAATCCTTACAAACTGGTTTACCCATGTAGCACTCAACTTCATGGGATTGGTTTGGAGTTAATCTGAAGAAGTAGTTTCCTTTTTGCGGAAATACAAAGATCATTCTGGCAGAATCTGACAAGTATGAATGAAGCTATTCAAAGGATAACATTTAATTTCTTATAAATGTTAGCAAAATGAAATAAATATAAAACAACTACACAATTCTCCAAATTTCTTCAAAGCTTATGAATTATTTTTGAATTGTAGTATATGTAGGAAATATGAATTTACATTAAATGCATGTTGCAACAATTGCAATCTTTACCGATCTATTTTCTAAAAATTCAAAATAGGAAGTTGACCACGTTTCCACCTTTAAAAAAGTTCAAAATAATCAACATCCTTATGAAACAACCAGATGCTGATCATATCAGGGTTAACATGGATGCATTGCTCAGGCCAACTTTGTGAAGGAGCATAACTATCATTGCTAAAGAGATACAATCATTAACAGCAGGATTTTACATACTTAACAATTCAACTGGGTATGTTAATATGGGTTCTGTCCAAACCAAGACACTTCAATGATATCAATACTCATCATCTAAAAGCAGATATTCAACACTGAACACAAGAAATGTTGAAATTAATCTGAAGTATTTGTAATAGATTTTGAAGGAATACGAAAGAGAATCTTCCCAAATAAATGAACAGCCAAGTAAAATCTCTGGGAACATGGCCAGTTTTCATTTTTTTAAGCATCTCAGACTGTGCCAAGATATGCATCCATGAGCAGGAAAGATGCAGATTGATGTTAACAAAATGACAGTCATTTGTTGAGAGATCCACTGCATACATCAAAGGATGAGCTCTGTCCTGGTTTTGAAACTTGACATGTAACCTCCACTAAGTGCCAAATGTGAATCGTAGATTAAAGAATCTTTTTCCATGACTATTTGAGGAAAGTAGAAGAAGTGTAATTCTTTCTTCTACTCCCCAACCCCAGGGTAAAGCAACTCTTAATTCTGAAATGAATTGACCTTTTTTTTGCTTGACCTGTTGGTTAGACCCTTTGCGCCAGCCACATTAGCATGAAGCAATTGCTGACCTAAACTGTGGAGTCTGAGCAAGCTTGATCATCTTACATGTGGTTATATTCATAACACCTTCTGCGTCTTTACAAGACGGTCTGTGCATTCCAGATAGACTGTTGACAGCTTGTAGAGCACAGTGCTTTAGGATTATTCTACTTGTTTAGCTTGTGTAAAGACAGGAACCCCTGATCTTGCTGAGTGAAATGAAACCTCAAATTGAATTAGGTCGGTGGTGTGATAAGATCACCTTGTCAGCAGCTGCTAACCGCCAAAATGTTAAGCAAACTGTTGAGATTCATCAAACATTTTAGTTTTTTCCTTCCTGACTCATATTTTTTCACCTGCCATCCCCTTTACTCGCACGTAGATCTGCCAAATAAAAGGCCCCAGGCTAGTTAAATTGCCACAAACAACACAATTCTTGATGCAAATGTCTTGCGTTCTATCATTTACATTTAGGTACATTTAGACATTTGGTTATTAACAGCCCATACTCTCTGAAATGCAAGTAGGGTTTTTGTATAAAATTCTGAATGTTACAAGATGATGCCAAAACAGTGGGGCTCACATCATTATAAACTACGAGAACAAAATCATCTGAATCCATCAATAAAATTATGACCTCTTACGTATTATTTTTACAAGCAACCTGTTAAGTTTCCTCCTCGCAGTACATACTTTATAGTTTTCATGCAGTTGTCAAATAAACATTTTACAAACCTTTGCTGATGTCAATTGCAGTAGGTTGTCAATTTCCGTTTTGTTCCCAAATTATGAAGTTATTGGTTATCCAAGAAAAAACTTAAATACATATTGCCCTATCCTCAAAATCTCAAAAATTCTGAAAGCACTTCGTAGTCAATTAAGTGCATTTGAAGTCATCACTATTATCTATTTAAGTACATAAGAGTAGGACTTTGATAATAGTGTGGACAACAGGGAAGTAGACCAAATGTCTGCATTCGACCAGCACTGCAATCTGTCACAAAGTCATTAGGGAGTTGGTAGTAGAAGTCTCCCATTGCCCAAGAAAATTCTACAGAGTCATAAAATCATTTCTATTTTATAGCTTGACAACCAAGTGATGAGAACTGTCCTTGCAGTTACCTCTGTAACTTCATAGTTAATCTCAGCTTGAGTTGTGATGACTGCAGACAAAACAATAGTGACTACAATTTGAGAAATAATTCATTGGCTGTGAAATGCTTCGGAACATCACGACATGAAAAAATGCAATGCATTTTTTTCCCTTTCTGCCCTTCAAATGGTAGTAACTGACATTCATGGTCGACAGTACCTCCTTCACAAACCAAAATATCTGATTTCCTGCAAAGAATATATTGGTGACAATAATTAACCAGATATTAACTGATTAACTTGCATGAGCAACTTTTTTTTGCTAGTTAGTAATGATTTTAAAAAGGTACCAAGGTCTTTTTGATACCAATTGGTACTAATATCTTTGCATCAATTTGAAAAAAAAGTCACTAAGAACTATTTACTTCCCATTTCAGTCCTTGATTATTTGTATTTTGGTCTTTTTAAAATGACAAGTATTCATAAAATCATGAAAACTGGCTTCAAAATTGTAGAAGAATTGAATCAACATGCACAAACATTTGAACCTTGCAGCTTTGCAATTTCTGTTAAAAGGAAGGTTTCTTTGAGCAAACTCTACATGGCAGGCATTGCTCCTGTTAAGATCCAGGCCAGACACTCCAAGGTTAGCCTAGATCTTAAGATTTTGACATGGGTAAACATAAGGTGTTTCACTCCATATTCAAGTGACTCACTATTAAGTTATTAATCAAAGTTTATTTAATAACACAATTAGAATATAACAATAAAAATTAGCATAACTTTTATCAATAACAAAACATTAACATGACAACTCAAGAGCTCTGTTGTTTCAATGTAAAGAAATATCCCACAGACATGCATCCTTCTTCAGAATTAGCACAAAAACAAGTATGCTCACATACTGCCATGTAAGCTAGCTTTGTAACATTTATGAACAGAAATCCAAGCCAGCTGTTTGCAGAGAAGGATATCTCCTCCAAACAGCACAACATCAGAGGTAAACTCAGTCTCTGGCAGCTTCTAACACAGCAACAGTTAAACAGCAAAAATTCCAACTCCACAGAGAAGAAAAAGCCCTGTTGCTTCCTTCAGCTTCAAGCTGTTTCTGAAAACAAAATAACTGCCCCCAGGCCTATCACCTGACCTGTCAATTATCCCAAATTAAGCTCTAATCTGCAATCCCAGTGGAAACATTAAAACCGCAGAATATTGCATTAGTTCAGATTAAAATCAACATGATATCAATTGTACTGCCTCAGTAACAATAAAGGACGCCAGCTCCAGACAACATGGTGCTGACAAAACATCTCGCTGAGAAACATGATTAAAATAAATTTCTTAAGTCACATTCCCAACTGAAAGATGCTTGATTTTGCATAAACAGGGTTATATAGGATATATGGCACAAAAAGTATTTGGCCAACTATTCATCCCATATTTCCTCATCTAAGTCTATCATAATTCCCGATTCCCGATTCCTTTCTCCTTTTTGCAAACAGTTCACTTTCTGTTAATCAATGGGTGTCAAAAAAATAAACATAATGAAACCTTGGGAACAAAATTTCTGAACAATACAAATGATAACACACAATAGTTCTTCAGCTTTCTCACCTGTTTAGAGTGTCTACACCACAAGTCAGTCTAGGAAAATACAAGATATTTTCTGTGGTTTGGATTGAAATAAAAGGAAAAGAAAGATTAAACTTCACCTGGGAAACTTGAAAGAGACGGGAGTGATTAAGTGTCATCACTGCATGAAAATGGAAGACTTCCACCCTGGTCTTTCAGGCGAGCTTCGCATTGCAATCTTCCGGCACTCTGTCAATTTTTTTGACAGCTAGGAGCTTCGTGCTGGTGTGGTTGTGGGGAGGTTGGGAGGGGTGCAGAGCGTAAGTTTGCCACTGAAGCCAGCTGCAGAGCACTTGGACGCCATTGTACAGGTCATTCCAATCTCTAAGTGAACCTGGAGGACCCCCGCCCCCATCCCACCTCATCATGTTGTGGCATTGCTACTCCCCACGCCAATAAAGGCCACCGGCATTGGGACAACAGGGACCTCCCGATGAGTCCCTTAGTGGGCAACCGACATGCACCCTCTCCCCCCTCCACTGTTGCAATCCCCTCTACAATTCACCCTGCATAATACATAGCGCATTCTCCCTTGCAGAGTTCCCCCCCCCTACAATTCCCACATCGTTGTGCACAGTATTCCCCATCATAGCTCCACTTCCACTTAAGCCCCAGATTTTAGTGCCCCACTGAGCACTGCCAGGGTGCCAGGGCCAGGCCAGCACTTCGTAGCATGGCCCTGGCACCTGGTCCGCTCTAATCCAGAGAAGTATTGATTCTTGCCAGCATGACATCTTGCCATTAAGGGGTGGAAGTATCTGGGAGGGTGAAAGCAACTGTGCCAAACTTGCTCATGTAGGCAAACCCAGAAAGGGCGCAAAACAGTTTTTGCCAGTAAAATGAGACCTGGAAGATAACGTGTGTTGAATTTTTGACTTCTTGAGCTGTCTTCCTGGCTCTCCACGGCAAGTATTTTGCAGCCAACATTTCTGGAAAAAACCAGCAATATGGTTTTAGAATAGCTGTCTTAATACAATAAGCAAGACCAAAAAGTCACTTTGTTTTCCCATTGAAAGAAAAATTATGTTTGGCACTTTCCATGACAAAGGCTAAAGTTGTGGATACATAAGTTTATGAAATACAGAATTAAAATCCCATCCTCAAGGGAAAAAAGGATGGAGACAGAAGTCCTTAATTTCTGTGATTTCTTCTTATGAAGTAGGATTATAAAAGTACTTCCCCATCAACACGAAAGAAGCATTTGATAAGGTCCCTCATGCAAGACTTCTTGAGAAGGTGAGAGGGCATGAGATCCAAGGGGCTTTGACCTTGTGGATCTGGAACTGGCTTGCCTGCAGAAGGCAGAGAGTGGTTGTGAATGTGTCTTTTTCTGCATGGAGATCGGTCACCAGTGGAGTGCCCCAGGGATCTGTTCTAGGACCCTTGCTGTTCGTTATTTTCATAAATGACCTGGATGAGGAAGTGGAAGGATGGGATAGTAAGTACGCCGAAGATACGAAGGTTGGTGGTGTTGTGGATAGTTTGGAGGGATGTCAGAAATTGCAGCAAGACATAGATAGGATGCAAAAATGAGCGGAGAAGTGGCAGATGGACTTCAATGCAGATAAATGTGTAGTGGTCCATTCTGGCAGAAACAATGGGATGAAGGAGTACAATATCAAGGGTAGGAATCTTAGCAGTGTTGAGGAGCAGAAAGATCTTGGGATCCAGGTCCGTAGGACTCTTAAATCGACCTTGCAGATAGAGGATGTGGTCAAGAAGGCATATGGCATACTGGCCCTCATTAATCGACGGACTGAGTTTAGAAGTCGGAAGGTAATGCTACAACTTTATAAGACTCTTGTCAAACCCCACTTGGAGTCCTGTGTGCAGTTCTGGTCGCCTCACTACAGGAAGGATGTGGAAGCTATAGAGAGGGTGCAGAGGAGATTTACAAGGATGTTGCCTGGATTGGGAGGCATGCCTTATGAAGATAGGTTGAGGGAGCTAGGTCTCTTCTCCCTGGAGAGGCGAAGGTTGAGAGACGACCTGATAGAGGTTTATAAAACGTTGAGAGGAATAGATAGGGTGGATTCTCGGAGGCTATTTCCCAGAGCTGAAATGGTCGCTATGAGAGGACACAGGTTTAAGGTGCTGGGCAGCAAGTACAGAGGAGATGTTAGGGGTAAATTTTTCACTCAGAGGGAGGTGAATCAATGGAATCGGCTGCTGTCGGTGGTGGTGGAGGTGAACTCGCTGGGATCTTTTAAAAGATTTCTGGATGAGTATGTGGGATTAAATGGGATTGGGAGTTACAGGTAGTTCTATGCCTAGTAAGTATAAGTATGATCGGCTCAACTTGTGGGCCGAAGGGCCTGTTTGTGCTATAGTGTTCTATGTTCTATATGTTCTATGTTAAAATGACTTCTATATAAACTAATAATGGAATTGCATTTTTAGTTTCTCAGCGAAAAACTCAGAAGTATATGAAATGAATCAGGATTTATTTTCAACTACTTATTAAAATAAGATATTTGGGAGTTTTAATTTAATTGATGTTGTTGGTGTTGTGGGACTGCATTGAGCTTATTGTACATATACCACTGGACTTGTGGGACATCAAGAAATCCAACGAATAGGTTGGGAAAAAATCATATTTTCATACAATAATGAGATTTTAAAAGGTCAATCATTTTATCCAATCACAAGTGTAAATGCCAAGAACTGAAAGCCTGAAATGTTAAAATATCCCTATTGACTGAAAGTTGGAGCACTGAGCAGTAATGGGCCTGAAACATTTAACTGTTTCTCTCTCAATTGATGCTGCTATACCTGCTAACTATTTCCAGCACTTTTCTATTTTTCTTTCAGATTTCAAGGACGTTCAGAATTTTGCTTTTGTAATAAACTAATAAATGAAAATATGGACTAGTGTCTTATTGATTTCTACTACATTTTCTATCTATTTTGATCAGAGCTCAATATGTGCTCATCGCCATGAAGTTATTATTTTAAACATGAACAACAAATGATTCCCAGATTGATATTTTTTCTCATATTTATGAACGTTGATGATTCATATCAGAATTGATCAGTTAAGGATTGTACTGGTCAGTTTTAAACTAGTTTCTACAAACAGGAATGTATCATTGTGGAACTGCTATATCACTCTAAATGTTATTCATGTTTAGTTTTTACTGTCCAGGAGATGCACTAGAGTAGCTACTGGGAGCTCTGATGTGGGGTGCCGCAAGGCACACATTGAATTTCCCAACTGGCATCATCCTTTCAAAAGGATGCAATTCAAAATTATTTTCATTTTTATAAAGTGATATCTGCATATTGAAATGTCACAATGGGTGGGGTTCTATATAAACAACAGCTTTTATGCTATATTTGATCATAAATCAATGGAAATTAAGATATACCAGGGCAGCGGTAATTGTACAATTATTTCTTTTCAATCTGTACTTCACCATTGTTTCTGCCAATCTACACAAATATACCCTAAAAGGAAGAAAAAAAACACCTCCTGCCAATATTATTTTATATAGACTAATAGATATAAATTTAATAGATATAAATTAAACAGAATTAACATTCCAAGTTGACAGATTTTCCCAGTTATGGGCCCGAAACGTTAACTGATTCTCTCTCCACTGATGCTGCAATATCTTCTATTACCTGCATTTTAATTTCAGATTTCCACTATCTTCAGAATTTTGCTTTCGTAACAGACCATAAATCCAAAGTAATAAAGGCAAACTAAATGAAGACTAAAGTCTTATTGATTTCTATCACAAATCATTTTCCAAAAAACACATCAGCACTTTTCTCAAACCCAGTTCCCTGCAGAAGAAATTTTCAAAAGGACAAAAATCTCATTGAAACTACATCATATCTTACATATCTGCATAAGAATGGAAATTTCAACTTTCCCAGATTTACCAAATGTAATAAAACTACTCCAAAGTAACAAGTTGTGCAATGGGCAAAACTGGCTCCCTAATACTCACTGTATTCAGGAACAGGGAAAGATACAAGTTGAAAGAGAGTTAAATTATTAGTAAAGGTTCATATGCTTGGGCCTGTATTCATTTGAGTATGGAAGATTAACAGGGGACCTAAGTGAAGTGTTTAAGATTATTTAAAAAGTTGATAGATAGAAATTATTCCTTCTGATGGGGAAATCTAGAAAAAAATTGGCAGAACCCTAAAATTTGACCAAGTCATTTGGGGCAATGTCAGGCAACACTTCTTCACACGGAGAGTAGAAGAAATCCAGAACTTTCTTCTCCCCCTCCACAGAAAATCTGTTGAGACAAGGTAAGCTCAAAATTTTGAAACCAATAATTAACAACTTTTGTCAGCAAGGGTATTATTGATGACAGAGCTAAGGCGAACAAACGGAGTGAAAGTATAGATCAGACTCTAGTGGATGAATGGCTTACTCCCATGTCCTAAAAGAGATTAAATACTGACTAGAGTTGAAGAAGTCAGGGAGTAGAGCAGTTAAACAAAGGCAAAATACTACAGATGGTGGGAATCTGAAATCAAACAAAAATGCTTGAAATACTCAGTATGTTAATGTTTTAGATCAATGTTCTTTCATCAGAACTCTCCTGATGCCAGGTCATTGACCTGAAATATAAATCCTGTTTTTTTTCCATAGATGCTGCCTGAACTGAGTATTTCCAGCATTTTCCACTTTAATTGAAAAACAACTACATTTTCTTCTTTCACAAGCTATTTTCTTAATTTTTGAGCCACTTCATCATTTACTCATGCATTTCTCATCTGAACTACTGGAAGAATAGGGAGGAATTATTATAACTTGTCTCAAGCTGCAACCCACCAGCCCCACCCCCCACACTAACTCTCCCCTCACCTGAGATCAATGGTGAGGAAACCTCACTGAGGTAAGTAATTAGTTGAAATGAATACCAGCTGATCTTTTTGCTGATCCATTAAGAGTTTTTTTAAATATACACAGCTCCTGTTGAGTGTTGCAGCTTTCTTGTTACTGATATTATTAAAAACACAAATGACTATATCCAGTTTACAAGAAGATCAATTTTAGGAACATCATCATCCAATGAATGTATTCTGTTAGAATTGGCTCTGCCTGCTTGACTTTCACTCTGAAAGTCTTTGAATTCTTCAAATAAAGATGGCTTTTCAAATAAGGAAGATTGTTTAAAGTTAATGACAATGAACATGTAAAGGTATCCCTATAATGAGCACTTCCATTAACTTTAGGTTTTTGAGACATTTTGGCCTCGTCAGCACCTCAGTAGAATGTTAAATTGCTAAAGGAAACTATAGGTTGGTTCAAAATCAACAGTCACATAAGACAGCTGCAGGATAATTAAAGAAAAATAGTATGGATTCATTAAAGGAAAGTCATGCTTAACTAACTTCGAGATTGACAAGGGTAATATGGTGACGTGCAGCTGGATTTTCAAAAGGCATTTGATACAGAGCCATATGACGGACTTCAGAGCAAAATACTAGCTCATGAAATAAAAAGGAAAGTAGGCACTTAGATAAGACATTGACTGAGCAACAGGAAACACAGCGTAATGTTAAATGACCGTTTTCCACATTGGAGGAAGGTTTATGGCGGAGTGTCCCATGGGTCAGTGTTGGGACCCTTACTCTTTCTGATATATATTAATAAATTACAACTGCAGTGCTCAAATCATGCTTACAAAACTTTGATATGAAGCTTGTAAACATTGTCAACTATAATGATGATAATCTTGAACTTCAAAAAATCATAGGCATATTTGGTGAACTGATCAGAAAAGTGGCAGATTAAGTTCAATGCAGAGAGGTGTGAGGTGATTCATTTTGGCAGGATGAATAAATAGAGGTGATATAAAACAAAGGGAGAAACTCTGAAGGTATTGCAGGTACACAGGAACCTCAATGAATATATACACCAGTCAATGAAGATAGAAGGGCATGTTGAAAGAGCTTCATTAATGCATCATTGAGCACAAACAGAAGGAGATCATGTCGAATTTGTATAAAACAGTAGTTTGACTTTATCTGAATGCTGTGTTCAGTTCTGAGCACCACACTTAAAGAACGATCAGAAGACACTGGAGAGAATAGAGGTTCACAAAAATGATTCCAGATCTCAAGAACTCTAGCTATGAGGGTAGATTGGAAGGGTTTGAACTCTTTTTGGAGAAAAGGCAGTTGAGCAGGCGCTTGATAGAGGTATTTAAGATCTAAAGGATCAGTAGTGAGAAACTGTCCTTGCTCAAGGCACTGTCAAAAACTAGAGGGCACAGATTCAAAATAATAGGCATAAGGAGTAAAAGTGAAGTGAGGAAATTTTCTTTCACCCAGAAGTTAGTTAGAGTCCAGAATAAAGGTTCTGAGAGGTGCAGGCAAGTTTGATCGAGGTGTTCAAAAGAGAATTGAATTGCTATCTGAAAAGAAAATTGTGCAATATTATGGGGACAAGGCAGGGACTAGGCAGAATGTGTTTTCAGAGAGCCAGTGCAGACTCAATGGGTTAAATGAGCTCCTTCTACACTGTAAAAATTCTGTGTTTCTATAAAGAAATCTGTCTGCATTTAATGACTATAATGTTCCAGCTTCGTCAAATAAAAATGCAGCAGCTTTTAACTGACCACCAATGATCCTTTTGAGGTCTTTAAGACTGACATTGATTAGTTGCCCATCATTAAATCTCTACTTTTGGATCAATGATGACTGAGCTCATCTATGCCCCACCCAGGGGATATCCTCATAGACATAACATTTTAGGGTATGAAATTGAGAAAAGTCTACAATTAATTGCTGTGAGCTCAGTAGCAACAATTCCCAGAACCAATTTTAAGGCAACAAGCCTGGTACCTATTCAGAAACAAGGGTGGGAATGGCTTGTAATTTGCATTTAGTTTTGAAAATTTTCCTACTCCTAACCTTCCTCAGTAGGTCACAGTTATCATGATTTTAGTCATCACTGAATATCCCAATTTCAAGATTCAAACGGTTGTCAAACAACAAACAAAAAAGAGTAGATGGGGGCCACATGGGCTGGATGCAAGGAATACGGAGCTGTGGTAGGTATAGTTGTACAAGTTTTGAAATAGAAATAGTTTTTGCTGATTTCTCATGAACATATGACAATTAGAATTGGTTCTACATGAGATCAAAAACATATGTCTCTGTCGCACATAATGCAAACTAAATAAAGGTCAATATGGCTGGGAAACATATGGCTGAAAACAAAATTGAGGGAGTGAACTTTTACATATGATTACTACCACAACTGCTAGATGTGTACAATTGCTGCTGTCAATATACTAGAATCAAAATCTTTATTGAAAAAGAGTACAAATCATGGTGAGGAATAAGACTTCATGGTAATCAAGGTATGTACTCTCAGTGTTCAGAAGTAATTTGCTTTCCACTTTGAACATCAAATGTCATGGTCAAGTACTCAACATCAAGTCAGGAGGGCAAAGACCAGATGCTCACTTTTCTTATCAGTATCAGAAATGTGCCTCATGCTACACAAGGATGACATCTCTACTCCTCCCAGAAATCCTCCTTTTGGCCTCCGATTAAAATTCCAAATTGATACCAGTGAAGAGGCATTTCATTGCAATGGGCTTGTATCTAGCATGAACTGGACTGAGACTATCAAGTTCACTTAACATACAACAATCGTTATAATTAATGGATTTTACAACAGGAGACCCTTTGATATTTCATGCCTGAGTCGACTCTTAAAAAGAACTACACTTCCTATTCTACCTGCACAGGTTCCATGGTAACAGGAAAAACATAACAAATCTTAGTTTCCGAGAAACTAGAACATAACAAAACCCCAATCAAATATTTTTGGCCTTTTCTTATCATTCACTACACCTTCTCTCCACCTTTGCTTCTCCTAATAACATTTATCATTCTGTTCTGGTGAAAAGTCAAGCTGAAAGGCCAAATTTGTTTCATTCTCCACAAATGCTGCCTGATCTACTGAGTGTTTCTAGAAGTTCTTCTCATCATTTACCATTCCCCTATTAAGAAAAGCAGACGGCCAATATTTAACTCTATTCCTTTAATCATTCTGCTCTTCAACAACTTCTCCACTTCTAGCAGAGTTAACATGAGATTTATAACATATCAAGCTTTACTAGTCAGTCCGTATTTGAATGGAAAATTTAGTGACTACTAAATCAAATGCAATTAGCAAAATAAAAACAAATACAATTTACAGGATTACTGATTTGGTGACCAGAATTAAGAACATTATTTTTTGTAGCTTAAATACAAAAGTTAGTTGCGACATCCGACAGCTACCCAGTTACTGAGTTAGAAGATTCACACTGATTTTGTATTGTAAAACGATTCATAAACCAATTCTCATTCTCCATGAAAATCACTGTTAATCATTTAACCATTCTTGCACTTGGTTTGAAAAAAAAATTAATAAACCTATGTAGTTTTGCTACAAGAAACGTTTGCAGTTATGAAGCCATAAATATAGTGCCTTGGAAATTCTATTATTTCAACAGTGTTCTTGAATTGTTTACTTAGGCACTTCACAACTATTTTTTTCTAAAATCAAAGAACAGGATTATAACCAGAGTCACAAATAATTTAAAAGGCATTAGGAATAAACATCCTTGACAAAAAAAAATCTGGACCATTGAACTATACAGCAGGATTTCCCTTGATCATTGTCATTAGCATAATCCTACATTTTAATTAACTTTTATATTACTAATGCTCAGCGCAAAAGATTAGGTCCCAGTTTCCATTTAACTTCCCTGACGGCATCATTTCATCTGCCTAAGATGATGAACATGCAGTAAATTAAATTGGTGGAGATGGTGTAGCTTCAGATGGTGCAGTTTCAGATGGTGCATTTTTACTGGTGGCTGAAGAGACTAATCCGTGAAGACAGGTCTTCCAATTGTGCTGCATTTGAAGCGGTTATTAGGTGTCATTGTGGGTTATTTTGGTGTTGGCACATGTTGTCAAGCTGCTGTGGCTAACCATCATTGGTGATGCGCACTCGCCCATTGGTGACATTGCCACTTTCCACTATCAGTGTTTCAGATTTCCCAGACACAAGAATTAATGTTTAGAGCAGTTATGTCATAAATATCATTGAGGCAACATTTTGGGCATTCTACTGGGTCATCTAACTCCAGCTCTCTTTCCATTCAGAAAATATTTAAGTATGTGACTATCTTCCATCCTCCAAATATGCAGCAAAGTCACCTTTGCTCATCATCTCCTTGGCACACATCAAGCTGAGGTGACTTCCTTTTAACTTACATTCTTTAAAATAAAACAGCTTTTGCACAAACAATGACAATATTGCACTAGTCATTTGAACTGACTATCATCTTTAATTTTCTAATTCATAACTTCAATAATGATTCAAAATAACTCCACAATTTAATAGTGTTCCTTTAATCAAAAACACTCTAGAATAAACAGTGAAACACTGAAATCTTTATGCTTGTAAGTATATCTCATTGTTTTATTTTGCATTCATTTTTAGATTTAATTCCAATTATCATACTTTACAATGAATCTATCTTTTCATTGAACACGTAAACGGTTTCTGTACATAATTGCATGTTTTCTTACAAGTGCTTCAAGTAAAGAAATTCAAGGTACCAAACTTTCACCCACATCCATTCGCTTCCACTGCACCAAACTCCAATGAGCCAATTCAAGCTATTCATCCTACTCTATCCATTGAATCAATTTGCACTTCACATGTAAACTATACGTTCAAGAGATAATCAAAATTGCAAGTCAATAAACAACTGAAACATCTAATCACTTAAGTGTGAAACATATATTTTTAATCAAATGTACTTTTTAAATAAAATTCAATGCTTGGGTTAATAATTAAGCAAGCAGCAGTACTAAGATTTGACAATGCACTGTTTTTAATCTGGCTTTTATCACAATTCTGATTCAAATATGAAGTTTCTTCATCGCCTGGCCCAGATTTACTTAGGGTCAACTTTTACCTTCGTTACCTTTTGCATATAATTCTCTTGAAGTTTTGACTGTCTCTAACTGTTCACTGCCATTTCCCTTCATCTTCTCTTTAAAAACAGAGAGAATCTATAGATTCCCTACAATGCAAGGGAAAACCATTCAGCCTATTGAGTCTGTACCAAATCTCCCAAAGAGCACCTTAACCAGACCACAAACGCCTACCTCCACCTTATCCCCACAACTCCATGCGTTTCCCCTGGCTAATCCTACACATCTTTGGATACTATGGGGCAATTTAGCATGGCTAATCCACCTAACCTGCATATCTTTGGATACCTGCATATCTGCAGGAGGACCTGGAGGAAATCCAAGCAGACAGGGAGAACATGTAAACTCCGCACAGTCAGTCACCCAATCAAACCCAGGTCCCTGACACACTGTGCCACTGTGCTGACCTGAAAACCTAATGCTTTGACTAAGCTTTAGCAACTTCTCCTGAAATCTCATGTGGTTCATTATCAAACCTTCTTTGTCAGCACTCATGTGAAATACATTGGGACATTTTATTTCATTAAAGGCAATCCAAAAATAAAGAAAAGTCTCAAATATAAAGAAGATTTGCTATCAATCAAAAGCAAGTTATTAATTTTGGGGAGAGATCCTTCTGATAAATTCAGCTTTTTGATGTTGTGTCCCTGTCTAAAATCTTAATGTTTGTTCTCTTTCAGACACTGATGGATCTACTTTCAACACTCTGCTTTTATTTAAGTTTCTTTACTCATCACAGTGTAAGTGCGCACTGGGCTTCAATCTGATCAGATTTTAAATGACTTACCTGATGAAGGGGCAGCACTCCAAAAGCTAGTGGCTTTTGCTACCAAATAAACCTGTTGGACTTTAACTTGGTGTTGTGAGACTTCTTTCTGTGGTTACCTCCATCCAACACCGGTATTTGCACATCAGATTTTAAATGTCTATTACAATTACACTGTTAATAACTTAGCAACCAAGGTTCTTACTTATTTTTTTAAACATCATGCAATATAATTTAATTTTGCAAATATTACTGCATATACTTAAATAGACCTGTGGAAATCGCAGACGGATGCTGCTGGTAATTATCGATTAAATTTACAATTGACAATCACTTCCCACTGGAGCATCAGAATTATTGTCAACTGATTATAATAGAAGGATAGAAGTCTATCCTCCATCAGGCTCTCAAGCAGTGATAACATAGCTGAAAGCAGGTTATCTCATTTACAATATGAATATCGAATTAATCAACACAATTAGAAGGTTAACATGCTTTAAGCAAACTGAGAAATCACAAGCATTCTTTTCCCCATTCACAGCATAGTGGCTACATGAAAACATAAATGGTTGGGATCGCAATGGAGCAAATGGTTTTTCATGTTGAAAACATTTGTAATAATCAACTGTTCAGGTATATTTCCAACCAACAGATTCCATTTGCGAAGGCAGCTAAGAAGGTCATCCATAAGTTTTCTGGGTCTGTTTATAACAATTAATTGATTTTGTTTATACTTCTTGCCTATCCCTTCACACAACCATTTAGCATCTCATGCCAATGGCAGAGCAAAAGTGGTGATGCTTAACAAGTCTTGCTTCTTTAGCTCCAAAGTTTCTGTATATCATCTTTAGGTGCCTAGGCCTGAAGCTCTGGAATTCCCCCTAAAACCTCTCCCCTACTCTTTCTCCTTTAAATCCCTTCTAAAAATCTACATCTTTGATCAACATTTTAGCCAGCTGTTGTTCTGTGGATCAGTGTCAAATTTTCAACGAATCATCAAATCCCTACAAACTCTCTGACAGAATATTTCACCTGGCCTCTCTTCTGCTTTATTCCTGTAACTGCAGACATATACCATGGCTAATCCATCAAACCTACACATCTTGATTAATTAAGGAACAATTTAGCACGGCCAATCCACCCAATCTGCACATTTTTGACTATGGGAGAAACCAGAGCACCTTGATGAAATCGTGTTTGGTAATGTTCCCATGAAACATTTTATGAGATTTTATTCTGCTAAAGGTAAGTTGATTTGAAATGCAATTTTTTTCTTGTATATGCAGGATATGTTTATGGGAATAAGTTATTAGGCCTGTCAGTCAACGTGAAGACTCTTCAGATCTAACAAAGATGTTCTTGGATTTCTATCAATTGTGTTCAATTCGCTGAAGAAATATGAATGCTAAATTAATTTTATATCTTGGCAGCTGTTAGACTGAGGAACTTCTTTCCCATCTTCCACAGTTGACTTATATCAACGAAATAAAACAATTAACTCCTTTATTTGAGTTAGTTCCAAACTTTTGTTCCTAAGTGGAAAGTGCAATATTCTGACATTCCACACCGTTGAGTTCCTCTTCAGGAAATGTAGACTTTCCATATTCAAATCCACATTTCAGATCTAAATAAACAGAGTTAAACAAACATCATGTGCAGCAATCCCACTGGCAGTCAGTTGCACGATTCTTTTAAAAACATGTAATGATTATCCATGACAGGAATAACTAGTTAACCTATTGTTGAAAGAGAAATTTTGGCACAAACATTGAGGAAACTGCTAAATCTTTCAATAGTGGCATTTGGATTTTTAATGTCTACAGAAGTAGAAGAATGAGGCGCTATTTAAATATCTCAGCTGAAAGACAGAACCTTCAACAATTTTACACTCATACTACATACTTAAATTTAGCTTTATATTATTATTGCACAATCTTTTAATAATATGAAAAATTACATCTTTCGCTCCTACATAATGTCTCCATTAAAAGATTCTTACAATAACGAAAAGGCAGTAAAATATTGGAAAGGAAATCCTCAGCTTTCTGATCAGATAGTTGTACACATGGTGAAGCAATGAAAATCAGAAATGTTTAAGAGGCAAGAGGTGGTGAAGGCAAGTGATCCAGGGGATTGTTGGGCTGAAGATGATTATAAAAAAAAGTGAAGCCATGGAGTAATTTGAAAATAGGAACATAATGTAAGAAGCACAACAATCAATTATTACATAGCAAGATGCCACTGACAGCAATGGGATAAGTGACCAGATAATCTGTTTTGATTATTTTAATTCCGGGATAAATCATTGTCAAGATAACAGCAAGAACTTCACTGCTCTTCTTTGTAATACTGCACAGAATCTCATATGCCAACCTGTTTTAGCATCTCATCAGATAATGCATGACTTCTTCAGTACTGCACTGTAGTGCTCACTAGAGACAGGCTGAGATAGTGTGTTGTCAACAGAGCAAAACCATGTGGGAGTTGAGGAGAGATTGGGAGAGACAGTGGATGAGAAGCGAAAGTAATGACACCTTGAATGACTTGACTGAAATCAAGTTAATCAAAGCACTTTTATTTACAACATCTTCCATGCACCATCCTACCTTATTGAGTTTTTTGAAAAAGTGACCAAAGAGGTGGATGGGGGTAAGGCAGTTGATGTGGTATATATGGACTTTAGTAAGGCGTTCGATAAGGTGGCCATGGAAGGCTTCTGCAGAAAATGCAGATGTATGGGATTGAGGGTGATTTAGCTAATTGGATTAGGAATTGGTAGCTGATAGAAGACAGAGGGTGGTGGTTGATGGAAATTATTCATCGTGGAGTTCGGTTACAAGTGGTGTACCTCAGGGATCTGTTCTGGGGCCCCTGCTGTTTGTAATTTTTATAAATGATCTGGATGAGGGTATTGAAGGATGGATTAGTAAATTTGCGGATGACACCAAAGTCGGAGGAGTGGTAGATAGTGAAGAGGGGTGTTATAGTTGGCAGAGAGACTTGGACAAGTTGCAGAGCTGGGCCGAGAGGTGGCAAATGGAGTTTAATGCAGAAAAGTGTGAGGTAATTCACTTTGGCAGGAATAACAAATGTGTAGAGTATAGGGCTAATGGTAGGACTCTTAATAGTGTTGAAGAACAGAGGGATTTTGGTGTATATGTGCATAGATCCCTGAAAGTTGGCAATCAAGTCGATAAGGTTGTTAAGAAGGCATACGGAGTCTTAGATTTTATTGGTAGGGGGATTGAATTTTGGAGCCGCAACGTCATGTTGCAACTGTACAAAACTCTAGTGCGGCCGCACTTGGAGTATGGTGTACAGTTCTGGTCCCCGCATTATAAGAAAGATGTGGAGGCATTGGAGAGGGTACAGAGGAGGTTTACCAGGATGTTGCCTGGTATGGAGGGCAGGTCTTATGAAGAGAGGCTGAGGGATTGAGGTTGTTTTCGTTAGAAAGGAGGCGGCTAAGAGGAGACCTTATTGAAACATATAAGATGATTAGAGGTTTAGATAGGGTGGACAGTGATAGCCTTTTTCCTAGGATGGAGAAAGCTAGCACGAGGGGACATCGCTTTAAATTAAGGGGTGGTAGTTATAGGACGGATGTCAGAGGTAGGTTCTTTACCCAGAGGGTGGTAAGGGTATGGAATGCCCTGCCTGCTGCAGTTGTAGATGCGCCAAGTTTGGTGGCGTTTAAGAGGTTTGTAGATAAGTTTATGGACGAAAAGGAAATGGTTTAGGTTAGAGGGTCATTGCTTTTTCCTAATTGGTCGGCGCAACATCGAAGGCCGAAGGGCCTGTTCTGCGCTGTAATGTTCTATGTTCACCATGTGGTCTCAGAATAAATAAACCATGCAGGAAGATAGTCCTGAAAATATCGCACAAATGAAAATTTAAAAGATTTAAAATGATAAATCTAACTATCGTAAGGAAGCCCCCTTCTGACATGGCCTTTACATAATGGATGTTTTAAAATAAAGGGAAGAAGGTTTGTGCTCCCAGTGGTGTCAGTAACTCAACCGTTCTACTTCATTGGCTTCTAGAAGACTATTAGAAAGTTTTTTGAAGTCATTGTTTTCAATACAATTCTACAGAGAATATATTAAATGAGGCCTACAGGGAGATTTTGCTTATCTCATTGACACTAACTGTATTACCCAAATGGACTTTCACACCCAGTGAACACACAACCACACAAAGCTTAACAAGATCTCTGCAATGAATTTCAATTTTCAGCCTGAGCTGAATTTCTATTGTTACCTTTAAACTCAGGTTGTTTTAAAACTAATTAAAATTTCTCAAACTTACATTCTGGTAGTTCCTTAAGCAAACTGAAGTTGAGCCTCCTGCTCATCGATTAATCAGAAGCAGACTGTTGATACCAGAAAGTCATTGTGTTGCAGTTTGAACTCTTTCATTACAAACTGTGTAGAGCAGTTTTAGCAGAAAGGAAAATGTTTATATACTAAAGGCTTTGCATAAATCAGATGAATGTTGTAAAAAGGACTCCTTCACAAAAAGACTAAATAAAATTTCTTCTAATTGTTTAGTTTCTACATCACAGTTTAATATTAATATATTTCATATTCTTCAGTTAAAGGAAATAAAAGAATTGCAGCAAAAAAAAGTACATTTTAATTGGTCAGCTGTACTCACTGATATTTAGGTCTTAAGTAATTAAAATTTGAAACAAACAGTAAATTGGCATATTATAATAATTTGAACTACACATCTGTACAAAACGTGTTTCACGGTTCATGAATGAGCTCCTAAAATGGAGAGTTACAAAATAAAGTGTGGTTACCGGTAATACTAAAATCATTCTACATCACACTCAGAATTTAGCATTATTATTTGTACTGTATTTTACCAAATATACGGTATAAATACAATACTGAGAAAACAGATGGTACGAGAAGTTAACATTACAAACCTGAAAGTAACTTCAGCTTAGCGACATCCTAACCCAGAGACTGCATTCAGTAAGGATAGGTAGCAACACCTTCTCCATGATTATCTGGAACACCGGTGCCCCGCAGGATTATGTCTTTAGCCTCTTACATTACTCCTTACACATTTATGACCCTGTGATCAAATTCCCATCCAACTCTGTTTTCAAGTTTGCTAATGACACCACTATGATGGTTTGGATCTCAAATAATCATGAGGAGTACAGGAAACAGATAGGATCTGGTGAATTGGTGTGATGACAATAATCTCTCCCTCAATATCAGTAAAAGGAGATAGTCATTGACTTCAGGAAGCACAGCCGAGGACATGCCCCTGTCTATATCAACGGGGATGAAGTGAACATGGTCAAGTTTCTAAGTGTCCAGATCACTAACAATTTGTCCTCGTCCAACCACACCGATATTAAAGTTAAGAAAGCCCACCAACACCTCTACTTTCTCAGGGAGCTAAGGAAATTTGGCAATATCCACTACAGCTGTCATCAACTTTTAAAGATGCCACATAGAAAGCATTCTTTCTGGATGTATCACAGTTTGGTGTGGATCCTCCTCTGACCAAGACGACAAGAAACTACAAAGGGTCATGAACAAAGCCCAGTCTATCACGCAAACCTGCCTCCCATCCATTGACTCTACTGACACTTCCCACTGCCTTGGAAAAGCAGTCAGCATAATCAAGGACCCCAAACACCCAGGCATGTTCTCTTCCACCTTTCTCCATAAGGAAAAAGATACAAAAGTTTGAGGTCACACACCAATCAACTCAAGAATAGCTCCTTCCTTGCTGCCATTAGACTTTTGAATGGACCTACTTTATATTAAGTTGATCTTTCTCTATATCTTAGCTATAACTGTAACATTACATTCTGCACCCTCTCCTTTCCTTCTCTATACATGGTATGTTTTCTCTGTATAGTATGCAAGAAACAATACTTTTCACGGTATACCAATACATGTGACAATAATAAATCAAATCAATTAGAAGCAGAAAATATTGAAAATACACAGCAAATTAGTCAGCAAAAGAACAGATAAGTAAGTGTTTCTAGTGTTAACATTTCCATCTTAGGAGGTCTCCAAATTGCTGAACATTTCAGCTTTTATTATAAATTACGAAGCAGAGAGGATTATCAATTCATTTCCACTCACAGCACTGATCATAATTCACTGGTGATCATTGCCTTTAAGTCAACAAATTAGACATTCATGAAATGCAAGTCCTTTGGCTGTTCAGCTAGATCATTTAACTATATTCAACCTTAACCAATTAAACTTATTTCATTGTTTCTGTTTGATATTTATCAAATACATAATTCTCAATGAATATTTTATACATTTACACATATATATATTTTATTGTATAACTTATAATAGAATTACAATCAGTTTAATCAGTCAGACCCAAGAGCATAATTTAAATTCATAAAGACAGGTATAAACATGAAAGAGTTCCTAATTTTTGACCAAATTAACATGAGATTTATAGATAAAATGAGGGAAGTGAGAGAAATGTCATTGATTGGAAGTATTCAAGATCTAGGTTTTAAATCTTGAAGGGCAGCTGGCACCACTAATGTGCATCTATAATGTGGAAAGCTACATGGTTACCACATTTCTGAAGGTGACCACCTTGCACCAGACAGTCAAAGGATAGGGTAGGTAGTTCAACAGTACTCTGAAAGCATCTCACTCCCTCCAACCAGTATGCATTTGCACTAGGAGACAGGAGAAAAATTAGGAAAACAACAGTGACATACAATTTCATTTTTAGGGGAACTGACAAGCATTTCTGTGGCTACAAACCTGATTCCAGGATGATATGTTGCCTTCCTGATGCCAGCATCAAGGATGAATTCACTGGCTGTGGAACACTCAAAAGGAAAAGCGAGCAACCAATAGTCAAGTGACATTGACAATATCGGTAGAAATAGGAAAGATACCCCATGGACAAATATTAGGAAATTTGATATACAAACAGAACCTCAAAATTTATAATCTTGAGTTTACCCATGGAGCCACAGGCTAGCAATTATAGAAAAAAGAGAAAGCAGATGAATGCATAGTTGGATATATGGGACAGAAGAGAGAGAGCTTTAGATACCTGAGCCTTCAGAACGAGGGAGTTGGGACATATATAGCGGATGGATTGCACTTCCACACAGCAAGGACCAATATGCTTGTGCAGCAGTCTGCCAATGCTTTGGGAGGCTTTAATCTAACTTGGCAGGTCAACATCAACTAAGAGGTCATAATACAAAGGAGAACCAAAGTGCATAAAGGATTAGAAGAGATAGCCTGAGAGTAAGCAATAGTGAGATTATAGATAATAGGTGAGATCAGACTAAGGGAATGTAAGAAGGTCTACAATAGGTTTAGAGTACATGTTTGTAGACACAAGAAGCATGATATACAAGGTTTGATGCGCTATGTACACAGAGAGATGAAAATGCATGAAAATAGGATATTGTGGTGGTAATGGAGAAAATATCAAAAGGACAGAACTAGTCACAAAAGACCCCAGGATACAAGAGATTCAGGAAAGATGTAACATAAAAAACAGGAGTATAGTTCATTTGGCTCATCGAGTGTGCTCTGCCCTTCAATAATATCATAATTGGTTTAATTGTGGCTTTAACTCCATTTTCTGCTAAGAAAAAGGCGGCATGGTAACACAGTGGTTAGCAGGAACATGGGTTCGATTCCTGGGTTAGGTCACTGTCTGTGTGGAGTTTGCATATTCTCCCTATGTCTGTGTGGGTTTCCTCCAGTGCTCCAGTTTCCTCCCACAGTGCAAAGATGTGCAGGTTAAATTGATTAGCCATGCTAATTGCCCCTTCGTGTCCTGGGTTCTGTAGTTTAGAGGGATTTGTTAGTAATATATGGGGATAGGGCCTGGGTGGAATTGTGATCAGTGCGGACTTGATGACTGAATGGCCTCTTTCTGCACTGTAGGGTTTCTATGTTACACCCCCCCCCACCTTAATTTTAAACTCCCTTATTGATATCAGCCTTGACTATGTCCAATGATCCAGCCTCCAACATAATCTGTGGAAGAAATTACCTAATAATTCAGAGGAAAAATTTCTCCTCAACTCTATCTTACGTGGGAAACTCACTTGGCTCTCATTTTAGAGATTTCTCACCTGAAAGGAAACATCCTCTCAAACCCCTTCAGGATCTTACATAGTTCAATAAGATCACCTCTTCTTCTATACAAGACCAACCTGTTTAGTTTTTCCTCACAAGACAACACATTGTCACAGAGGCATCACAGTAGCACAATGGTTAGCAGTGCTATTTCATAGCATCTGGGTTCGATTCCTGGTTTGGGTCACTATTTGTGTGAAGTTTGCATGTTCTCCCCACGTCTGACTGGGTTTCCTCTCGATACTCTGCTTTCTTCCCACATTCTGAAAGATATGCTGGTCAGATGCATTGACCCAAACAGGCCCAGACTGTGATGACTAGGGGAATTTCATAGTAATTTCATTGCAGCATTTATGTAAGCCTTACTGCTTGTAGCTAATAAATAAACTTTTTAAAACTTTATTCTTCTCAGGAATCAGCCTAGTGAACCTCCTCTGAACCACTTCCAATGCAAGTATATCCTACCTTAAATAAGGAACTAAAGCTTCACACAAGACTCTTGAGGACATCTTGCCAATGTCTTGTACATTTGTAGCAAGATTTCCCTAGTTTTCTATTCCCAAACCCTTTCCAATAAAAGCCTACATTCCAATTTGCTGTACCTGCATGCTAACTTGATATGATTCATGTACAAGGCCACACAGTTCATTCTGTACTAAGTATTCTGCAATCTCTCTCAATTTAAAAAATAATCAGCTTTTCTATTCTTCCGGTTAAAATGAACAATTGTACAATTTTGCCAGATTTTTTCCCACTCATTAACTTATCTACATATACTTTTGCAGACTCACTGTTTCATTCCCACCACTTGTTGCCCTATATTTGCACTGTCAACAAATTTGACTACAGTACAGTTGATTCCTTATCCAATTCGTTAATATAGATTGTAAGTGATGGACACCCCTGATCCCTGTGATATTCCACTACTTATACTTTGCCATGTTGAAAATGACCCATTTATCCTGACTCTATTTCCTGCAAATAAATCAAGAGCGATTCAATGTGGCTTGAAGTAATATGGAATTAATTGCAAATGATAAAGGGTCAGACAGAATCAGCTATGCGACCACAGAACACTCTTCCCTGAATTTAACTGCAGGTCCTCCCCAAACTTGTACATGGGCCCTTGCTCCCAAATGGCTCAGCTTCCCGCCTCGTCAACCAATATGCTCTGGTTCAATCATGTGGCCCTCAAGGAATTCTCTCTTAAAGGTGTCATACTATCACATTAACCATTGCTCTATTCAAGCTGTTATATCACATCCAACACCATGAGTTCTTACCTTGTGTAGTAACATTTTGTGACACCTTATCAAATATCTTTTGGAAATCCAAATGAACTATATCTACTGGTTCCCCTTTATCCATTCTGTCTGTTATGCCCTCAAAGAACTCCAGTACTTCGTCAAACACAATTTCTCTTTCGCCATATTGACTTTACCTAATTTTGTTATGATAGTCAAATGTCCTGTTACGACTACTTCAATAATGGATTCTAGTATTTTCATGATGACGTGTGTCAGGTTAATTGGTGCACAGAATCCTGCTTTCTTTTCCTTTCGTTTCTTGAATATTTGGAGTTTGCCAATCAGCTGGGCTTTCCAGAATCTAGGGAATTTTGGAAGATTAATACTATACTGTGAAGCCAAGATTTATATTGAAAAAATACTTATGAGTTTACTGGTTGGGTACCCCTGTGCTTTTTTCTGAAAAAAGACTAAAGTCACATTTCAGTGACTTGGGATCATAGTCACAGATGACTGCAAATTTGTATCACTGTCTATACTACTAAACTACTAAAAATGGAGGCAACATCATTGCAAAACTGCACCAGGAACAATTGAAAGACATAAATGGGGACCACTTCAATCCATGAAGAGGGATCTTGGGGTACAAGTACATAGCTCTTTGAAAGTTGGCACCCAGGTTGATAAAGTTGTTAAGAAGGCGTACGGTGTGTTAGCTTTTATTGGTAGAGGGATTGAATTTAGGAGCCGTGAGGTTATGTTACAACTGTACAAAACTCTGGTGCGGCCGCACTCGGAGTATTGCGTACAGTTCTGGTCGCCGCATTATAAGAAAGATGTGGAAGCATTGGAAAGGGTGCAGAGGAGGTTTACCAGGATGTTGCCTGGTATGGTGGGAAGGCCTTATGAGGAAAGGCTGAGGGACCTGAGGTTATTTTCATTAGAGAGAAGAAGGTTACGCGGTGACCTAATTGAAGCGTATAAGATGATCAAGGGATTGGATAGGGTGGATAGTGAGAGCCTTTTTCCTCGGATGGTGATGACCAACACGAGGGGACATAACTTTAAATTAAGAGGTGGTAGTTATAGGACGGATGTCAGAGGCAGGTTCTTTACACAGAGGGTGGTGAGGGCGTGGAATGCCCTGCCTGCAGCAGTTGTGGACTCGCCTACTTTGGGGGCATTCAAATGTTCGGTGGATAGGCATATGGATGATATTGGAATAGTTTAGGTTAGAGGGTCCACTGGCCGGCACAACATCGAGGGCCGAAGGGCCTGTACTGCGCTGTAACGTTCTATGAATAAAGCATCCAGACAATTACCTGAATAGTCAACTGGTTGGAGACAAACCATGACATTTGACCAATGAAATCTCTGAATGAGAGAATCCCCAGACATCACCAAATCAAAATAACCGGAATGCACTAGCCATGGTCAAATTTAGGTCACTGGATAGTTGGAGAGAAAACATTAGTAACAAACTTTCCTTTTGCGCATTTATGCACCAGCTTTCTCAAAAAATCCTGAAGCAAACAAACCATGAATGAATTCATCTCCCCTCTCTCTCCTTCTGCCACTATCTGACTTGCATGTTCAACCCTGTCTATGGATATTGACTGTTCAGGTATCATGGATAGATTTGAAAAAGAACCAAACACAGAAGTCTGTTTCCAGAAGAACAGATGAATCGTGTGACCATAAATATAAACAGCTTTGACACCAAGAGTAGCAGGACTACTGAATGAAAGCAACTGCATCACTGAATTCAGCCTGAAACCAGGCACTAAATTACTTAGTCTATTGTCCCCGTGCCATAATCTATTTGTGGGCAATAGATCCGTGTGTGTGTGTGTGTGTGTGTGTGTGTGTGTGTGTGTGTGTGTGTGTGTGTGTATCAGAATCAGAGCGTATTTATTATTTTTATTCAGACCGGGTTAAACACGATAACTATCCTCTTTTCTGTTTAAAAATGCAAGAAAACCTACCTGATGGTCTATTTTATAGTTGAACACTCACCAAGCTGAAAAGTATAACAGGATTTTGAAAAACCCGCTGCGTTTAAATAAGAAAGAAAATAGGGGAGCCACTTGAACTCTCCTCACCTGCTTATGACAAACGTATCCACTACCTCTATTACTATTTCCTTTAAGACCCTTGGAAGCAAGCCAGCAGGTACAGGGAAATTAGTCTCATAAGTTTTTCCAGTACTTTTCTGTAGTTACTCTGGCTGTTTTAAATTCTTCCTGCCCTTTTTGTCCCATGATTTTCTACTATTGTTGGGATGCTTTTAATGCTTTTTACTATGATGACAGAGACAATACTTCAAAGTCTTTGTCTTCGTAGTAAAAAGTCTCTACCACTTCATTGTTTCTTATTATTAAATCCTGGTCTAATCCTCTAAAGACCAAATACCTACTTTCCTTGTTCTTCTTTTTATAAAGTTGGTGAATCTTTTACTCTCAGTTTTTATATTTCTTGCTAGTTTTCTCTCATATTCTAATTGCTCTGTCTGAATTTTATAAAAGTCACCATTTGCTGATTTGCAAACATGTGCCAATCTTCTGACCTATCACTAATCTTCAAAGCACTGTAAGCTTTTTCTTTCAATTTGATATTATTTTAAACTTACTTAGTTAACTATGGATAGTGCATCTTTCTCATATATTCCACTGAGGAAAAAAGGCTCTAGGTTGAGAGCATTGAATTATTTTCCAAAATATCTGCTACTATTTCTCTGCCTTTAACCTATTATCCCAATACACTTCAGTCAACTTTTCCTTCATATCCTTGTAGTTGCTCTTATTTAAGACACTAGATTTCAATCCACCTATCTTACAATCAAACTTAACACTTAAAGTGCTTTACAGCCAATGAAATACTTTTGAGGCAGAGTTGCTGTTGTAACATACAAAGTGCTATGAAATTAATGGAGTGGGGAAAGGGGTAAGCTAGATAAAGGAATAAAACATATGGGATAAATGGGTAACGTTTTGACTGAATTAGATCATAACATTAAACTATGTAAGTCAGAACCAGGGAAAGAAGGAAGTCTTATTAAGTACAAAAAAAACAGCCTCATTCATTTACACATCTTATACACATTTATACATATTAGGAAGAAGAGGATAGCTAGAGAAAGAGTAAGCCCACTCAAGGAAAAATGAGGAAGGTTATGCGTAGAGCTAGAGGAAATGGGTGAAATCTTTAATGAGTACTTTACATCGGTATTTACCGACTTGAGAAATGTTGAGGTTAGGAAAGGGTGTGTGAATACTTTCAGACGGATCAATGTAATGAAGGAGAAAGTGTTGGATGTCTTAAAATGCATTTAGACAAGTCCTTAAGGCTGAATGGGATCTGACCCAGGATACTGTGGGAGGCAAGACAGGAATTAGCTGGGACCTTAACAGACATCTTTGCAGCCTCTTTGGCCACAAGCAAGGTTCCAGGGGGACCAGAGACTAGCCAATTAATGTTCCTTTGTTTAAGGAGGGGAACAGAGATAATCCTGGTAATTACGGGCTGGTGAGCATGATGTCAGTGGTGAGGAAATTGTTAGATAAGTTCCTGAGAGACTGGATTTATTCACATTTGTAAGTGAATATACCTGTTAGTAATAGGTAGCATAGTTGTGTAAGGGGAAGATCATGTCTCACAACTTCATGTTTTTTGAGAAGGTGACAGGAATGATTGAAGAGTGAAAGACAATAGATGTTGTCTACGTGGAATTTGGTAAGGCATTTGGCAAGGTCCTTCATGGCAGGCTGGTACAAAAGTTAAAAGTATGATGGAATTTATGGTGTTCTGGCTAGATGGATACAGAATTGGTTTGGTCAGAAAAAACAGGGTAGCAGTGGAAGGGTGCTTCTCCGAATGGAGATCAGTAACTAGTGATGTTCCACACAGCTCTGTGCTGGGATCTTTGTCGTTTGTAATATAGAGAGATATATATATATATATGTATAAATGATCTAGAGAAAAATGAAGATGGTCTGATTAGTAATTTTACAGATGATACAAAAGCTAGCAGAATTGCAAAAGGTGACAACGATTGTCAAAGGATGTAGATAGATTGCAAATTTGGGCAGAGAAATGGCAAATGGAGTTTAATCTGGACAAGTGTGAAGTGATGCATTTTGGAAGATCAAAATCACACAATAAATGACATAACCCTTAGGAGCATTGACGTATAGAGAGATCTGAGTGTACAGATCCACGGATCCCTGAAAGTGGCAACACATGGGAATAAGGTGGTCAAGAGGACGTACAGCATGCTTGTCTTTATTGGCTGGGGCATCAAGTATAAAAGTTGACAAGTTACATTACACCAGCATTTAGTTAGTCTGCATTTGGAATATTGTGCGCAATTCTGGTCACCACACTATCAGAAGGATACAAATACTTTGGAGAGAGTACAAAAGAAGTTTATTGGGATGTTGCCTGGTCTGGAAGGTTTAGGTATGAGGAGAGGTTGGATAAACGCTGATTGTTTTCATTGGAAAAATGGAGACTGAAGGGTGACCTGATAGAAATTATGAGGGGCGTAGACAGGGTGGATAGTCAAAGGCTTTTCCCCAGGGTGGAGGTGTTGACTATAAGAGGGCAACTTTAGGGAAGCTTTTCTACATGGAGGGTGGTGAGTTCCTGGAACACACTGCCAATGGAGGTGGTGGAAGCAGGCATTAGCAACATTCAAGGTGCATGTTGGTATACATACGAACAGGAGGTGAGGGACAGAAACCACATATCGCAGGCTTGGTGGACTGAAAGGTCTGTTCCTGTGTTGTATTATTCTTTGTTATTCTAAGCAGGGAGAGCAATACACTCATGGAAGTGGAATCACAGCAATCTCTTCAATAAAATCAAAAGCAAAGCCATTTTAGTACATTTTGTTTCTTCCCAGAGAAGGATAGGAAATGACTCGGCAGCGCTACTCACCCTATCCAGCAGAGATATTGAAGAAAGAGCAGTATTAATGTGAAGGTATTAACAAAAGATAAACTGATGTAAGTAGTATCAAGAATAGGTTCTATGAGCTTATATTAATAGAGAATGTAAAAGAAAGTATTACTTGATTACAAAAATCAAAACACTGATGTGTACATGATAATGGTGTTATAGAAAAGCTTACATTTAATATACAATCATATTGATTAGGTTGCTGTGAGCATGACAGTACAGTGAAGGTTTGATGATGTAATGTGCTACTTCATTACAAAAAAGCAATCACTTGGAATCCAAATTTGTATGTATACTCTGTATGTATACTTCAACTCCTCCACCAAACAATAATTATAACAATAACTTGCATCTATATTGCACCTTTTATATTACAAGCAGCCCAAGCACTTCACAGAGGAGAACTGAATTAGAGCTGCAATAGTGAATCTAGGGGTAAACATTTTAAGAAGGCTTTTGAAAACAAGAGGAGAAGACAATGGTTTAGTAGGGCATTTTCAGGTTCACGGCTTAATGTTCAGTCATCAATGCAGATGAATTTTGGAAGACAAACTGATACAAATTTAACGTGTAGGTAATAAAGAATTTAATGGAAGCTGATGAGGATAAATAGAGTTCCATATAGTAGTCTGATACTATAGAGGATGTAATAAGAAGTACTCTAATAGGACGACTACAATTATAGATGCCTTCTTGATGAAACATTGCAAAATGCACAGGATGTATCAATATAAGCCCAACAGCCACAAGTCATCCATTCTTCTGAAGCTGGAAAAGTAACAATTTTCTCAGATTATCAGATGTGACAAGACGATGTGTCACATGGCCTAGCAATACAAAGGAATTCACCATCTGTGAATTTTATTTCATGAAATGCCACCTTTCGGGTTGCCATGGAAATAGCTGGGGTTCCTTAGCCAGAGTCTACAATACACAGCCAGAATTGGCAAGAATATGAAATAAGTGGCACTGGTATCTTTACTTGCTAGCTTACAGGGCTTCAAATCATTCTACTTGCTACCTTTCATCTTTCAATGCTGGAAGATTGGGACAATTCTCCCCATAACCATAGTCAATACTCTTCTGCAAAATAGATCAAAGTGAAACCAAAATCTTAGTCCACAGGATCTATGAATATTCTCCTACAGGAGACAAATAGCTCCATTGGGTCGCATAGGAACTAGGTGGGAGCAGAGGGGAGAAGAAAAGGCATCTGATGAAGCAGACAGATCAGAATCAGGCAGGAATGCTGAATTTAGACTTGCAGTGCTTCAGCTGGGAGTGCAGTCTTCTGCTGCCAGTAATGATCAGTTGCTTTCATTTTCTCTCTATGTCTGCTGCACAAAATTATAAGCCAGACTGCGCGGAATCATTTTAGAGCACAAGAGACCTCATCAGTGCTGTAACATGTTCCTGTTCAGAGTTGAAAGTCTTCATTTTTATTGAAAAGAGCCATCAGAGGAATAGAATTAATGCATGAAAGTGTTGCTCTGGCGACATTGCCTACGCCACATCTTTTTGCACTCTCGCATTCTACTTGTTATTATTTATTCATTGAATGTGCCGAAAGTCATGTTGCTCAATCATTCGCCACCTCCCTCAGCACCTGCCCACTGAAAGAGTAATGTGGACCTGGTGAAAACAGCCGAGTGCATTGCAGATATTTTTAGCTAGCGGATAAACTGAAACCAAGGCTAATAGGTCACTAAGAATGGGTTACTGACTGAAAAAGCGAAAAATGCTTTTTCTCATTGACAGTGCTGGAACAAACTCACAAGCTTTGTTCATTTCTACCTGCTTTTATATACAGTGTGCATTTAGATGCAAGGAAATTTTCTGCTTAAAAAGTCAGTAATAAGTGTTCTTTCCACACCAACAAGCAAAACAAAACATGTTAAACTGAATGAATGTAAATATTGCTTTGGTTTATTGCTTTTAATAAATAATTCAATAACATTTAACTACTACTCTACCATTGAGTAGATTACCCAATTGAAATAGCATATTTAAAACATTTAACAAGTATTTTTCCATCTAATATAAGCAAGTTTGTTTAGGTCATTTTTCTTTAGACCTGTCACTAGAAGAACTCAAATTGGCAAAAATTCTTTCTCCAAACAAAGAGTGAATAAGTGAAGTAAATCACTTAAGAAAAAAATGTTCTTTTATTCAAACCATTGTCCACATTTTGTGAGCAAATTACTTTGGCAGAAATTGACTTCGTACCAAGGGGTCAAATGTTGATTGAAGCACAGAATAAAACACACAAAGAGTTCAACACCAGTAGTACCAGCACTGATTTCTAGCTATTATTTCTATGACCATGGTGGAATTCTCCCCCAAAATTTCTAAGTACTGAGTTCGCGCAAATAGCTGGAGTATATCCCACAGCTTTTGTCAGCAGGATTTTCAAACTGAATTTCCGGCACACTGTGCATCACAGAGAGCCCTAGCGTGAAGCACACCGAAAAGACAGGGCAGAGCTTATGCCTGTTGGAGAGGCCAGCAGTATAACGATGAGTGGGCCATTCCACACGCGCCGATCTATCAGAGCAGAGACTGGCGTGTGCACAGTAGTCTCACACTGCCAGGCTCCCAATCGCTGGCCAGCCCTGTGACTCTGCATTGCTGGCTGTGCAACTCCCCCACCTCCCCGCTTCGATCACGGGTCTCCTGAATGTCTCTGGCCAGCCCTGACACTAGCTACCTGCCTCACTCGCTTTGATCACCCCCGCCGCATCGATCTCCCGATTGCAGGTCCAGCTGTGATGCTGTTAGTGAGGAAGTCCCAGGATTTTGATCCAGCGATGATGAAGGAATTATATGTTTCCAGGTTGGAGTGGTTGTGGCTTGGAGAGGAACTTAAAGTTGCTCTTGTTCAATCGGCCTTGCTCTCCTTTATTCATCCAATTGGTAGCAGTCATGGGTTTAAAAGGTGCTGTTAAAGAAACTTAAGTGAGTTTTTGCAGCACACGGTGGTGGAAGGAGTGAATGCTTAAGATGGTGGATGGAATGCCAATCAAGTGAACTGCTTTGTCTTGGATGGCAAAGGACTTCTTGAGCATTGGTGGAGCCTATATTCATCCAGGCCAGTGAAGAGTGCTTCGTCATACTCTTGACTTGTGCCTTGTAGATGGTGGAACATTTGTGGGGAGGCGAGTTACATAACACAATATTTCTCCTCTTCATGTGCAGTCCCTCAAGGTTGGGAATAACTTGCTTTAACTCCAGTTGAATGGGTTCTGAGACGACTGCTAAGTCTAATGTGTGATGTGCAAACTGTTATATGCGGGGCAGGTGATGCTGAAGAGTCAGGCAGATTTGATGTTTTGTGTTCTGATCTGCGTGCGCTTCCTACAAAGTCTCTCGATGTATGGAATGAACATTCCCCATTTTGATCAGTCACACGCCGAGACTCCCATGATTTAGCAGGAATATTTGATCTCCTTCAGAGATGCTTTGAAGCTATCCCTAAGACTTTTCAGTTATCCTTTGGGAATCTCCTATTGCAACTGAGTTTATGGTAGAGCAGCTACTTTGAAATCATATGAATTCATATGACATCAGTCATATGAATGACATGGTCTCACACAGTAAACTCCTTTTAATTATTAGTACCTTAATACCGGACATGTTGGTTTGGAAGAAGGCACTACTGTGGACCACTAGATTTAGAGAAACTTGCAAAGGCACTGTTGATGGTACCTCTCCAGTACTTTTCAGGATGCCCAATTTCTAACCTGTTCTTATATTTATATGCTAATCCAGTTAAGTTCTCAATCAATGGTAAGCTGGAGATGTCATTGGTACTGAGGGTGGTTATAACCTATTGTGCTGGAAATGGTCTTTGCTTGTGTCATGATTGAGATGTGATGGAAAATATATATTTTCATCAATTGGGCTATTCTATAAAGCAATATTTTTTCTAAAAGTTTTGTTAAGAATGGAGAACTTCTGAGCTAACAAGTGATTCAGCCAGTCATTTGACGCCTTGCAGCAGTTTCAAGGTAACAATGGCCACAGGACGAGGAGTCTAGTCCAGTTAACTCAAAACAAAGGAAAACGTTCACAAGACATAATATTTCCCATAATGATGCAAATGGCTGAGATATTACCAATCCTAATGCAATGGTTTTGACAAAGAATGACAGTGAAGTTAACCCAATGCTCATGACTCCAGTTAAACACCTAGATTCCAGCCTTGGTTTTATATATATCCTGGGGGCAATCTTACCATTGTCAGTCAATGGGTGGGATGAGCTGGTAAAATTGCATGAGAGCTGGGAAATCAAGTTTACACAAGACTTCATCTTTCTCACAATCTTACTGGCACCAGATATTCGGCGTGATCAGCCTTGCGTTCATTTCCAGCATTAGACTGAATAATTTACTTAAATCACATTCAACTTTTTCATTGATTTAATGAGGTGTTATATCCTGGCTCATTTGACTCGGTGCCCATGCCAGGAGAAATTCTCTCTGGTGAGGATCACAGTTGACTAGTCGTGGCCTTACTAGTAGAACCAGAGACCACTGAGGCCCACTGGGGAGGTCAGGCAAGATGAGTGCCCCTCAAGCACTGTCAGTCTGCACTGCCCACCAGGCAATGCCAAAGAGGCAAGGCCAGAGCCTATTTGGGAGCAGCTGATCAGTGGGAATCTTGGGGGGGGGGGGGGGGGGGGGGTGGCTTTTGACCAGGTAATCATGTGGCAGGATTGTGGGCTTACTGTGGTCCAGGAGGATGGAAGAGTCTACAATAGGCTGTGGGCCCATGCGGTAACTGGGAGAGGGTGGAAGTGCTTTATTTGAGGGATGCTGAGAGCATTTGTGTGACAGCTTTTTACTGCTAGAGACCTGCACATGTGCAATTGCTATCTCTACTGCTCTCAGTCAGCTTTCTCGCCTAGGTATTCACAAAAATTAACCAACCCTTTTATTTTCACCTTACTCTGAATTTGCTGTGCAAAGTCATTAATAAAGTATTGAAACATTTCCAAAATTTAAGGACTGGGGAATATACACCATCTTTTATAAAGGGGAAATCTGTTTACAGGCAGGTAAAGTGTGGGGAAATCAAGACAGTTAAACTGACCCCTTCCTATCTATGACAACCTACATTTTTATGGCATAAATGATAATTCTCACATGCATGAAGGATATAACAGTTTCATTGCAAATGGTATTCAAAATTTTGTTATCAGTGAACACTTCTGCCCTAATGACAGAAGGGAGGTCATTACTTCTTTTTACAGCTGAAGATGGTTGGGCCCACAGTTTGACTGAGAAGAATCCCTGCAGCAACATCCTGAGACAGAGAAGATTGGCTTCTAATAACCATAAACATCTTCCGTTGTGGCTGTATATGACTTCAGCTAGTGCAAAGTTCTTCCCTAATTCTCAGTGACTTCACTTTTGCTGGGGCTCCCTGATGTCACACTTGGTCAAATGCTGTTTTGTCAAGGGCAGTCATTCTATCTTCACCTTACGAATCAATCTCTTTTGCTCATTCTTCAGGTTATGATGAAGTCTGCAGTCAAGTGATCCTAGCAATTGAGCATTGATAGCCAATTATTTGTGAATAAGAGTCATTTGATAACATGGTTGGAGACATTTTCAATCACTACATTGAAGATTAGGGATAAACTGCAGGGATGATAAATGGTTGAATGATTTTTTTTTCTATTTTTCTTCATAGACAAGGCACACCAGGGCAATTTTTTATTTTATCAGACGGATGCCAGTGTTGTACCTTTTGCACTTGCCAATTTCCACCATCATAGAGACTAGTGTTGTTGATGGAGCCTCATTAATCACATTAGTTATTTAACTGTCCATTGCCACATGACAGGACTGCTTTCACCTCATCCACAAGTTGTGGTTTTGCTGTTTAGCATGTGTATAGTTCCATGCTGTAGCTTAACCAGATTGCCACAGGACTATGCAATGGTCATTACAACGACTACTGTTATGATTAGATGTTTCTCTGCCAGACAGACTGATGGAAATGAGGATTCCTCCCTTATGACCTTTCTCTCATCATCTGTTGAGTTGGTCCAATGTGGTAGGTATATGCTTCAGGACTTGGCCAGCTCAGTCAGTGACAGTGTCATTCTTCCTCAGAGGTTCTTCCAAGTGGTGTTTAGTATGAAGGAGTACTAATTCATCAGCAGTTGAGAGCAGTCTGTGATAGCAAGCGTAGGGTTCCTTGCCCATATCTGACCTGATGCCATGAGACCTTGTGGCATCTAGAATCAATGTTCAATGACTTATTGGGCCAAACCCTCCCACCTATATTATTTCACTGCTAACGATGATTTGTCCTACCAATGAAAAAGCACTCATTCAGAGATGATAGTGAAGGAATTTGGGACATTGTAAATGTCAAGCCTGTTGACCAAATGCCCCATTTCTGTGCTGTAAAATTCAATTCAAGTTGTCAGGCTATTGCTTGACTGGGTGGTTGCACAGTTTTTCCAAATTTGGTCCAAACTCTCTGATGTTAGTGAGGAGGATGCTGCAGAGCTGACAGTGCTGGGTGTGCCTTTGTCAAATCCAGTGCTTTGATGCTAGGTGGCCCAAACAGTTTTATTCTCTAGACTTTTTTCTAGTTGTTTGATACAAATAAATTGCTTGCCAGACTATTTTGAAATCACATATAGGGTAAGGATGGCACACTCCCTTCCCTAAAGGGTAACAGTGAGCCAGAAAGGCTTTTTTTTAAATAACAATCTGATAATTCCTTAACACTTCTATTGAATTCTAGAAATTTTTAGTTGACTGAACCTAAGATTCCCCAGTTACCATGGTGGGATTTGAACATGGCTCTGGATCATTAGTCCAGGTCTCGAGATTATTACTCCAATAGCACAACCACTACGCTACTAAAACTAATACCTGCCATACCAATCACTTCAATTGCACTACCCAGCCACCTTTTCAAATATGCTTTCTAAATGTTTTTCCATTGTAATTTTTCTAATAGACAAAATAAGGATTTAAACAAACTTGAAATTTACAAAATTATATATATCAAAATATCATGATTTTAAGGATGTGACAGGCCTGCTGCCATTTCAAGTTCAACTGTGTGTTGACTGGAATCAAGTAGAACTTCTGTATGCCCTTGGATGGAAGTCCCACTTTGGAAAGCTGTCAACTAATCAAATTAGCCAACATCTCATCAGCCCCTCCAGGCATAGCGCTGCAGAGGCTAGAAGAGGTATTGCAATGACATGCTGGAGCCTTAGTCCTAAATTACGTGGCCACTTAAGGGCCTCAATAGGATCACAGGTAGGCTTCCAGTCCAGGATCCTTAGCCCTACATTGAAAATGCATCTGGATTGAACAATGGGATCCCGGAGGGAATCCTGTCCATACAATTTTACACTACCCCTACCAATCCCCATCCCCCAACCTAAACCTGGGGTGGGGGGAGGTGGCTGGGATGTATAATTCTGACCTTAGCCACAGAAGTAGGTTGGTGAATTTTAATACATTCAGACTTTTTATTGGAATGTTTTAGTCTTGGCTAAACCCTGGGCACAGAATTGACATTTCTGGCTTGAGCTCTCAGAGCTGATTTATGAGCACTGGTATTACGAATTTCTAGTTAACAACTTTAGAAAGAAGTTTTGGATTTAGGAATTAAAGTTTTAACTGTGGAAAATGGGAGTACCTGGTTGAGAAACTGATGTAAATGTAATCCAAGTAAGTTTGAAGTTTACTACACTTAAAAGGTTGGGGCCATGTTGATTTAAGAGGTTAACATTTAAAAGCTAAGATTATAACAACAGCAAGTGGGCTTATTTAATGAACAAACTGAAAATGGACCTTTGTAGTTATTCCTGTAAAAAGATAAGTCCAGGAGACCACTTGGCCCATTGAGCCTGCACCTGCAACAATCCCATCCAGGCCCTGTCCCTGTAACCCTACATATTTAGCCTGTAATCCTGCCAAAACTAAGAAGCAATTTAGCATGGCCAATCAACCTAACCAGCACATATCTGAAATATGGGAGGAAACCAGAGCACCAAGAGGAAACCCACGCAGACAGGGGGAGTACACGCAAATGCCAATTGTCATTCGGAGACGGAATTGAACATGGGTCACTGGCACTGAGGCAATAGTGTTAATCATTGTGCCAGCTAGCCACTCAAATAAAAATTGAACTTATAAATTCAAACACAAAGCAGTTTCCCTGAATTAAGGAAAGCTTCTGAATTAAAAGTTTGAATTTATCCCTGGAAACAGGTGCGCATGTCACATTGCTATGGAGGGGCAGAGCTATTTTGACTATCTTGGTGAATTCAGTTAGAATATAGCAGTCAGGCTGAGAGAAGCTGGTAAGAGATTGTATCAGCTTTGAGGTCTTATGTAGTTTGTAGCTCCTTGGAAGTTGCGAGATAAAGCCAGACCTCCATCTGAAGTAGAGTAAATGTTCGATAATGCCTGAGTGGGAGCTGGTATTCATTACAAGAATTCAACAAACATTCAAAGGGGAAAAATGACTGGAAGATTTGTTTAGCTGGAAGCAAAGTAATAAATCTACAGTAATCCTTAATGAAAGATAGTTAACTTTGCTGCAGTGGGAGTTCTGCAAGTGATCAACTTGGTTGCACTTTGAAACTATAGCACCAGGCTACTGAAAACCAAGGGTGTTTTCCGATGTTTAAAGTCTTGAGTTGCATAGAGTTGAAAGAAGGCCAGTATTGGAGTTGTCAGGTTAGTAAAGAAATTGGATGGTCACTCAGCTAAAAATGAATGTGAGGACCCCCATGAAATCCAGTCTTTTGGCAAACAGCTGCAGCACTGAAGAGAAATCAGAGTGAATTCAGGTGAGTGGTGTCATATCTTTTGAGATAGTCCCAGGAAAAGTGAATGAACCTTATGTTAAGTGAAATCTTGCAGCGAAATACAAAGTTGAAATAAGCTGATAGCAAAGTCTCTATAAGCTGCAGAATAAGTTAGTTCTTACTTTGTTTAATTCTTTTGCTATACAGTAAAGTATGTTTTTATTTACAGTATAAAATCTTGCAATGTAGTCCTGTTAGCTAATTGCCGGTTGCTCAGACATTTTCTTTAAATGCGAATGGTCATTGATTCTAATACCTCAGTGCACACCAGCATAATTCACACTGCAGTATCAACAGAATCTTTTTTTTTAGCTTCAAAAAGTTTCTACACTGCTATTTTTCAAAATTATTTTGAGAAAAGCCAGAGGACAAATTGGCAGCTTCATTCAAATAAAGTTGATTTTAAATCTATTTTATTGAGATGAACTTCAGAAAATACTGAGTGATATATTTGGAAAGTCAATGAACAGCCAAATTGTGTAATTATCGGATAGTATGCTTATTTTTCTACACAGTTATATAACTTAACTAAATGCTCTCATAATCCTTATTCCCCAATTTCTTCAAATAAAAATTATTGATTTTTACATTCAAGAGTTATTGTTCAACATAATGGTTTTGCAATAAAATAATTCCACCCTTTGTTTTAGATTTGCAAGGTATTTAGTTATTAGACATTTTTTGTATGCAGAATTTTGAATAACTTTCATACAGTCCAAATAAGCTACATTGGATGGGTGTTACACTGACTATGAAAGTGGATATCATCTGGCATAGTATGTCTGAAATCCTAGAGACAGGGTTGACTTTTACAGTCCTCAAACTCTGACAAGTTGGTTCTCAATGTTGCTGTTGACAGATAAAATCATACTTCATATAACAGCAGCATGGAAATCACAGGTCCACAAACCTTTAGGCCAGCAAATGTCAGACAGGAGAAAAACTAGGGCAGCCGGAGCAGCTGAAATTGCTGTGATCAGTGGTGCCAGTTCTGAAGCTGGCAGCATAGCAAAGTGCAACAAGGCCTGGAGGGACCAGAGCCTGGCATCACAGGAAACTGCGTAAGGCTCCTCACATGTTCGCAATGACACTTCAATTTGCCGCTTAAAATTGAAATAGTTTCTTCCCTGAAGAGATATTTAATAGTTGCAGAGTTATGCTTCTATTCTAATTGAGGTATTGTCTTCCCACTGATTTTGCAGTCTTTTGGACGGTTATTGATTAACTTGTGAATATGGTACAAATGGTTTAAATATGATTATAGGTAGTTAGGGTTTCAGAATATTTTTATATTGCAATGCTCTCATCATCACTGTGTGCAAGAACAAGCTTCTATTAGAATTTCAATGAATGAACCTTTTGCACAGAACAAAATAGTGTCACAGTCACAAAATTGCATGGCAAAACACCACAGCCAGATAAATAAACCTGGATAGGATTCAAAACATGAAATTAAAAATTGACATGTTATAGCTTGCAGACAAATTTGCTAAAAATCACATCCTCTCCATCGACACCATTATACGCATCTCCCACCATATACATACATGTCCACACCCACCAATATACACACAAATATCCATACACCCTCAAATGCACACACTCTGCCAGTCTGCCTGTTGCACCCTTGACTTACCTTCATCTGGACTCCAGGAACTTGCTTCAGGCCCAACAGTGGCCACCATTTGATTGGCTGACTGTTCTCAGAGGCAGGACTTTCTCTCAGGTAGCAACAGAAAGCTGCCTCATAGTAATTAATGGCCCTGTTAGCTATTAAATGGATGCTGGGTGAGGCAATGAAATGGAGGTGTGTTCATCCTCAATTTTTATGCCAACATAAAATTTAGTCTGAGGAAGTAGGATATGATAAAAAAAATGGGAGCAACAGAACAGTGGCAGTGTAAAGAGTGAGAACACTGAATAGCAACAGTATAAAGACTGGAGCAACAACATTTGAAAAAAATGAAAATTTGATGAAACATTGAAAGGAAGTAATTGGCTCATGGTTAATTGGCTTTTTCTTGTTTTGTTTCCTCTTTAGGACATTTATTCAAGATGGAAATTGAGAAATAAAAATTTCAACAACCAGCATTAGTGAACGAGTAAATGACTCAATAAGAGTATACACATGGAGCAGGTTTTAGTTCACTAATTAAAATTAATAGTTTAAACACTGTACTCAGTAGACTGTTGAACAGAGGGAATAGAAGGTTGACTTTATATCATGGATGGGCATCTGAAACATGTTATTGGTAATTCCCATACCACATGGGAACTTCAGAACACTTCATGTTTCTGCGGGACTGTATGTGTAAGAAGTATCCAATATTGCTTCAGCTTGAGCTCAGGATTCCCAAACTTGAGACACAGCCAGAGTCACTGTACAGCATCAGGTAAAATGAGAGTTTTCTGGATCATACATTCTAGAAAGTGACAACCTTTCAGGCAGTGGCAATTAGGCGCGGTAGATGTATAACAGTTTGCAGAAGAGTTAACTTTCCATTCCAGGGTGATCCAAGAATCATGCGTAGTTTTAGCAGACCAGAGCAGGAATTGATAGTGTTTTACATAGTCCAGTCAGATCCAGCACAGGACAAAGATCTGCAATATCTTTCCATCTCTTTGTCCCTTGGCCCAAAACAGGGATAAGCATTATAAAAACGCCTTGGCTAGAGCAATGGTTTTATTGGGGACATCAAAGCTTGAAGCAGTAGCTACAGGAGTTGTGCATCAAACAATTAGACCATAACCAATTCATCTGCCCTTGCTGCAAAAGAATAACACACTATGAGCTAAAATGTCACAATTTGCACTGAGAATTTTTTCTTGGTTTCATACTTTGCATAACATCCAACAACAGTATTGCTGAGGATTATTATATTTTACACATTGCTGGCTATCTCTTCCTCCTGAGTAAAAGCTGTGAAATTAGTACTTCTGCAATCGAGTATCCCGCATTTGGGGACATCGCATGCATCAGCACACCTGAAGTGCAGTGGGCTAGCATCGTCCTGGGCAAACCACTTGCTTAGTCATAGTTTCACCCAATGCATGACTTTCATTCACATGCATAAAACAAACTATATAGCATAACACCAATAGCTGCAACTCCCAAATGCCCTTTTAAAATTCATGGAGCAAATACAAATCATCCTGGTAAAACAGCCAGTAGAGAGCACACATTATTACCTAAAAAGATATTATGTGAAATAGTGAACGAATGCAACTTCTTAAATGGATCCAGGAAAGCATCCAAATCAAGTAGGAAAACTTAAAAAACACACAGAGAAAATATTCTTCTTGCCTCTTGCAGCAATTTACCATCATTTTTGCATTTCAATTTTCCAGCATTCACACACACTACCCACATTCATATTTTGCCATTATACAAAAATGATGACAGCTGATTAATAGTGGCAAATTACTGACTGCAGGTTTCAATAGTGAGTGTCCATTGTGTTGTCCAGAGGTGGCTCAATAGTTCAAACATTTGTGTAGTCAATATTTGAATAATTCCTACAACTAGTGTTCTTCCTCTACTCCTCAAATTATCTGACCAGACACAGGTCTGACTCACAGCACAGTGATCTCTGCCATAGGTCAAGCAAAGATGCCACTAGTACCTCTCTGATACAGGAAGGCCACCTGCCCAACTGAGCTGATCGGCCTTCCCTATGCATGTTGTAACCTGGAGATATGGATGGTGATGGCAGAGATGCTAATTTTGTACCATCACATGATTGATCAGGAATCTCTTTCTCTCTTGCTGTCTTCCATTGGAATATATTGAAAAGATTTACAAGTTGATGGTCAACCTATTTGGTCAGGAACACACCATTCTTGACCATGAAAGTCCTGGATTGGGACATTTTTTTAAAAAAATTCCTTCGTAGGATGTGGGCGCCACTGGAATCAACCACACTGTTGTATTTCTGGAGTTGCATGTAGGCCAGACCAGGTAAGGACATCAGATTTCCTTCTGGAAAATATTACTGAATTCAAATTCCATCATATATCATAGTGAGATTCAAATCCAGGTTCCCAGAGCATTAACCTGGATTATTAGCCTAGTGACATAACCACAATGCTATAGTTTCCAGCTTAGAGAGAGGGACACCACCCACTGCATTACAAGGCTTCCCTCAGCTGCTTTTAATGGTATGTTATTTTTTATTTGTATTATTAAGTTTAAAGATACACAGGTATAAGGTGTTGATTAAGCATCTTGTATGTATATAAAGAAAAACTGGTATTCCTTTAAGGGGCTGTCAATTGTTTATTAATTAATTGATTGGATTTTTACTCAAAAAAAGTATGAAGAAAAACTGCTGGTTCATTGGGTGTTGATTAGGGAGGAGGCAGACATTTGTAACATCTCATTGGTAAAATGATTAGTGTCTGGTTTCATACTTCACTGTCTAGCTTTAAATTGATTCAGTAAGAAGTCTCACAACACCAGGTTAAAGTCCAACTGGTTTATTTGATAGCAAATGCCATTAGCTTTTGAAGCACTTGCCTCTTTCCCTACGGATGAAGTCTGTCAGAATTCTGACTATAATAGCCATGACTGATTACCTGATCAACAACATTCATCATTACAATTTCAAAGTGATTACTTTAGTTTGCAGTGCACAAGTCAATCTGGTGGACAAGACATCCTATTTTAGCAGTGTCAAAAATCATACTTTTGCATATACTTGAAGCATAAGCTGCCTCAATTTTCAGATATGAAATGCTGTGCTTGCAGTAGTAGTCAATTATTCACCTCAGAAAATACTTAGTTTATACTCTAAGTTAGTGCTTAATTATACAGGCTGTGTTTTTTGCAAAAATGCACACATCTACACACAGCAAACTGTGCATGCCATGGTGAGTGATGGCTGGAATTAGGTCCTCCATCAAAAATAATGAGGTGCAAAGCTGCTTTCAAGCTAAAAAATCTTCCAACACTTCAAATAACTGCACTGCAACAAAGGAATTCAGTGTTTGTAAAAAAAAAACTGGAATGGAAGAAGAAAGAATCCCCCTAACCAAAAGAACCATCAAAATTGGGGAAGTCACTGGCCCTATCTTGAAAAACATGCAGCAGAATGAGTACTTGAAAATAGCTGGAATGCTTATCATCACCAGAATGCAATATGCATATATATTCCAGATGGACCAAATCAAACACCAAATCTTGCAAAGATTTCAGATCAATTACTAGTTAATGTAACTGATTAATAGAACAAAACTGTGTGGGGTTGTGGCAGAAGGCCAAGGTTGCTCAGAGGCCACAGAGATTTTATTGCCAAAAAGAACAGTTTCCGGCTATTCATTATCAGACAGCGGCAAAAATACGAGTAGCCATTAAGGTAGATCAACAAAATGGATTCACGAATTTTGATGTATCCAGAGCTCAACTGTGGAGTGGAAAGGTTCAAAAATATTTCTGGTGAAAACAACAGGACATGTGAAGATGAGATTCAAGATAGCACATCCTTACATGGTTGATGAAATGAAACTAAAACCTAAGATAATTGTCAAACATAAAATTTGTGCCACACATTAAATTCTCTGCAGGAGGTTTTGGGCATGTGCACAACAATGGTTGGAAGTCCTGGATCATTAATTTGTCCCACTGGTCCATATAAAAAAAGCAGATTATTTATATGAGTCGTGTTCAGATCCCAAGGGCCTGCTAATAAATAATGCCAACCTAGTTATACAAGGATCCTAATATTTGTTGTTCAACTTTAGGATGTGTGCCTCAACAAGCCATTCAAGAACCATATTTGCACGAATGAGGTTGCTGGATGGGTGGTAGAAGAAAAAAACCTTCTCCAAGGGACGAAACATGCCCACATTTGATATTGTTTGCAGTTTTATCAAATTGTGGGATGCTATTAGTGCACCAAGTGTCACCAGATTGTCCAATTCAATGGACAGAGTGGAAGATGATTTATTGTGGAGAGTTGATTCTGAAACAGAGTGCCAAATCTGATCCAGAGTGATGATGATGCCATAGCCGAAGCGCCTCAAAATGAATTTGATGAGCTCTTTGCCTCATATGTCACAGTTTAAAAATGCTTTGATTGTGGTTAAAGGTATATTTGTATAATTCATTTGTTCATTAAATCATGCCACATTAATTTAATATGAATATTATTTTTTCACATTTCAAAATGGTAACTGCCCATAATCACGTTTTATACTCAGCATACAAGTCAATCCCTGTTTTGAGAAGCAGTTGGAACTTCAAGTCGATTTATGTGCCATGACCTACGATATTTATGGATACAACTAAAGGTCACTTCTGTGATGTGTTACAAACTGTCAGACTCAGCCAACTGTGTAACAAAGTTGAACAAAATAAAATATCACCAATGCGGTGGCAGCTTTAAAAGAAATCAGTTCCTCATTTCCAGACATAATCCTAAAACAACAGATAGCAATAGAAACCAAGCATAAAATATACCAGGAAAGTAAATAAAGAGCACAGAAAAGTGAAAAAAAAACCTGAAAAAGAAACACTGCATATAAAAATACCAACTGCTATTGAGGAAATTATTTTTTGCATGTCCAAACACATGCTAGTAATAGATATTTATTGCTATTCACCAATATACTTCTGAGCTTCATACAATTTCTTTTGAATGAGACCCTTTATATTATAAACACTTTGGCACTGTGAATATTTACAACAGACTGTTCTTGTCCCATTCTGCTTGTAAGAACAATATCCCTTGATTAAGAACATGAGAAATAGGAACAGGAGTAGGCTACCTAGCCCCTCAAGCCTGCCCCGCTATTCAATAAGATCATGGCTGATCTTGTAGTGGTTCAGTTCCACTTACCTGCCTGCTCCCCATAACCTTAATTCCCTTATTGATCAGAAATCTATCTGTGACTTAAACATATTCAATGAGGTAGCCTCCACCACTTCAATGGGCAGAGAATTCCAGAGATTCACTACCCTGAGAGAAGTTTCTCCTCAACTCTACTCTAAACTAATTCCAGTCAGCATTATAATACTTATAATGTAAGTATTATATTAATTGGGGATGGGGTTAGTGACTGCAAATAATTCATAAGTAACTTTATTGACTACTACTTCTTCTGCAGTGTGATTTTAGGGACTGAGCAGCACTTTGCAAAGGGCAACATTTTAAAATGAACATTGCAATAGAGGAATTTCCTCAGAACATGATTATGCAACTCAGCAAACACACTGCTCTGAAATTGGATATTCCACATGCAGATTTTTAAAACAGAAAGTGAATTTTTATTAATATGAAGGATGTTATTGCTGCAGAATGAAATATTTTCTATTTCAGATCTCCACTATAAAAAATAAACATTTCCAGGGTCAGCATTAAACTTATTCTTTGTTGGTCCGTAATCAGCCTGCCAGCATCAGCCATTCTTTCGCTACAGTGAATGATGGAGTCAAATTAGAGGCAATATCTATGCTTATTTTAAAACTAAGTAGTGGGGGGTACAGAACAAACAGAAAAATGATATTACATATAATACTCTCCAGTTCTACTAAAGGAGTTATTAAGATAAGTAGCATTGCTTCTCATGTCTACCAAGTCTTCACAAATCCCAAAACAGTAATACATAAAATGACAAGTTCACTATAATTCTGCTCATTATTCCCAAAATTCTCCAGTTGGTTTTATGCAGTTGTCTTCCCTATTGCTTCTAGAATTGGACATTTAAAGAACAAGACACAGCCTTAGATTTCTCCTAACAAAACTACGAAACAATAAATAGGCTCTCTTCAGTAAAATGGCCTGGATACCTAGTGGATTAAATTGATAGATAGCAAAGACCGTAAGGTAAAAAAACAACAAAATCTTCATAGAAAGAATCTGATGCTGTGTCAGACATTTAACCTAAAAAACCAGGACTCAAAAGTCTCGGACTTTTATTGCTCTAAGTAGAAATAAACAGCCATTACATGTTCAAGAGTTGCATTCTTTGCTCAAGGGCATTCCAATGCAAACTGAAATGAAAAAAGAAATTTAAGATGCATCAAAGTTTAGTAACTGTCCTCTGCATTTCTGAAAATGCAATACCGTACTCTGAAGCTACATTTTATATGATTGTAAGCGATCATGTCTATCAGTGATTTTTTTAATGAACAGAGCTCAGCTGCTAAATACAGCTAGGAAGTATGTTCACCCACTGGGAGAGAGAGAAAAAAAAAAATCACACCTCCAAATTCTAGTTTTATCAGTTCAGAAAGAAAGATAAAGCAACAGATGGGAGCAAATATTATGTAAGGAGTAAATTAAGGAAATACTAGTGATACACTAAGCACTGCTTGACCACTTTCTTAGTGTAGAGATACACTACAAATACGGAGAACAAATTGAAGTTAACAATTCTAGATCAACATCCTTTCATAAGAACTGGGAAAAGTTAGAGAAAAATAAATTTTAACCAAGCAAAGATTAAGAGGATGGACAAATAACTAAAGAGAAGGTCTGTGATAAGATGACACTAAGAAAAATTAAGTAATAAGAGTGAGTGATGCCAGCTGAAAGGACTATTAATAAATGGGACAAATAAATAAAATACACGTCGAGAGGAATAGCAAAATGATGAACAGCTACTACATTAAAGCATAAAAAAGAAAAGTAAAAACAAAACCAGCAAAGAACAAGGAAACAACATTGGGGCAGGAGTTACCCTTGGAAACTGCTGAGAGTCCAGAAGGCTGTAAGATATTTACTGGAAGATGAGGTGCTACACCCTGAGATTGCGTTGAATTTCACTAAATCACTGCAAAAGGCCAAGAACAGAGAGTCAGTGGGAACTGGGTCGAGAATTAAAATGGAAGGCAACCGCAAGTTGCTAAGTGAAAGATGTTCCCCAAAGCAATCACCCAATTTGCATTTGGATCCCCAACGCAGAGAAAATTCCATTGTGTGCAGCAAATACAATATTCTAAATGGTTTCACTGTTTAGGAGGTGAGGAGAGAGGATGGAAAATGTAGTTGCTGAACTTTCTGCATTTAAATAGAATGAGGCCATGGGGAAGTGAGGGATGTTGCAGGTGACAAAAGAGAAGACCAGGGTGTTAGAGAGAAAACACTCCTTTCACATTGTCAAAAAGGAAAGGGAGGGAAACGTATGATTGGCTGTGGCATCATACTGGAGACAGCATCACTATTTAGGTAGGGAGCTTGATTTCATTTATATTTATGGCAGGCACTGAACTATTCCTTCTTATTCATTTGATCTCAACGTACAACTTAACTAGAGATCATATTAGACATGCAATCACGACTGTGAATCCCCGGGTGACATAAATAACACATAAGAACATAAGAAGTAGGAGCAGGAGTAGGCCATCCAACCCCTCGAGCCTGTCCCGGCATTCAATAAGATCATGGCTGATCTGCAGTGGTTCAGTACCACTTTCCCGCTTTCTCTCCGTAATCCTTAATTCCCTTATCAGTCAAAAACCTATCCACTCTTGAACATATTCAACGAGGAAGCCTCCACCACCTCATCAGGCAGAGAATTCCAAAGATTCACCACCCTTTGCGTGAAGAAACTCCTCCACAACTCTAATCTGGACCGCTCCCTCCCCAATCTTGAGGCTGTGCCCTCTAGTCCTGCCATCTTTGCTAAGTGGGAAGAGTCTCTCAACCTCTACTTTATCCATCCCCTTCATTATCTTATATGTCTCTATAAGATCCCCTCTCAGCCTTCTAAATTCCAAAGAGTACAAACCTGGCCTATTCAGTCTCTCCTCATAATCCAACGCCCTCATCTCCGGTATCAGCCTAGTAAACCTTCTGTGCACCCCTCCAAGGCCAATATATCCTTCCTCGAATACGGCGACCAAAACTACACATAGTACTCCAGCTGCGGCCTCATCAGTACCTTATACAGCTGCAACAATAACTCCCTACTTTTATATTCTATCCCCCTAGCTATAAAGGCCAACATTGCATTCGCCTTTTTAATCACTTGCTGCACGTGCATACTGTGTTTTTGCGATTCGTGCACAAGGACCCCCGGGTCCCTCTGCACCATTCGCATGCTGCAGCTTTTCGCCATTTAAATAGTAATCCTTCCTACCATTATTCCCACCAAAGTGGATAACCTCACACTTGCTAACATTATACTCCATCTGGCTCACAATTAACACCTATTAATTGAGTCTAGACAAAGTAAAACATGCATGTAATTAACACCAAAAAGCAGATTCAACAAATATCCAGGAAAGATCCAGGAAAATGTAAACTGCCTATACTATCAAGCATATTGGTCCATGCATACCTGCTTTCAGGCAATTTAGAATATAATACCATCTCAGATGCTTCACCAGTCCCAAGTTTGCACTGCCAATATGCAACAATTCAAGTTATTTTTCCCAATCCATTCACAAAATAATTAAAGTATACTCCATCTGTGAAGCACAATTAGGATTAGTAATGTTATTTTGCTCTATCATCAGCAGAGGCCAGAATCAGTGCCCTTGACATCAAGTATTTGATCAAGTGTAGCAACAAGGAGCCCTAACAAATTAGAGTGTTAGTGGAAAATCTTAGAGTCATATCGAGCACAAAGGAAGGTAGGTATGATTGTTGGTGGCCAATCATCTTACCCTAGGACACCACTGCAGAAGCTCCTTAGGGTACTGTCCAAACAAGACCCAATCATCTTCAACTACTTCATCAATGGCCTCCCTTCTACCATTCGTTAGGACTGGAGATGTTCACTAATGAAAGCATGTTATTCCGAATCATTCGTAACTCCCCAGCTACAAAAACAATCCCTGCCTGCATATAGCAAGACCTGGACAACATTTAGGGTAAGGTTGCTGGGATCAAATAATGTTCACACAACACAAGTGCCAGCATCTCTAGCACAATTCAGAATGGGCAACAAATGCTGGCTTGTTTGGTATGACTCCAAGCAGCAGAAGACTTTCCCCAATTCCCAGTGGCTTCAATTATGTAAGGGTTCACTGGTCAAATACTTGATGCAGGTTAAACATGGATGAATATGCTTGATAATATAGGCAGTTCACATTTCACTAGATACTTACTGCTGAATTTATTGAATCTGCTTTTTGGTGTCAATAACATGCAACACCATTTGTATGTTCATGTATTAATTATTCAAAACAATGTTTGCTTCATCTAGTGTTAACAGACATGGTGTTCTGTTCAGGTCAGGATGGATACCTATTATCAGGCATTAACACTGCAGCACAACCTGGACCATGCATCAGTTATATTTAAGAGTACTACACCTAGATAAATTCTATCAGCAGTGCCTCCACCACCACCTCCAGATTTAATAGGAGCACTGCTGAAGAAATATTAATGTCCTTCTCTATGCCAAGTCACAAAAACTTTAGGCAAAACTCTTGAAAAGATAGATTGGCCGCTTGTCCCATAGTTGAAAATCATCGGCCCTTCCCACTGCCACAGTTCCTGTTCTTGCAACTCTAAAAAGGTCATCAAAATACTTTAAAGACATTCTGAAGCTCTTTGAGACATGACAGCATTGTTAAAAACTCAAAGGAACTTGCTACCAATTACTCAGAATGGCAACAACTTTAGATCAAGCTGCATTTCTCGTCAAGTTCCAACATCTTGATGCTGAAGCAAAGCAAACATAGAGGAGAAGAAGAAGCAAATTCTGCACTTTGGATCCCACCAGTACGTGGGACACCCTGTCCCATGTGCTTAAAAGATTTATGGGCTCCAGGTGCTTAGCTTTCCTCCTATAGTTCAAAGATGTGCAGGTTTGGTGAATGGGCCATGCTAAAATTGCTCCTTTGTGTCCAAAGCTGTGTTGGTTAGGTGGGTTAGCCATGGTAAATGCATGGGATTAAGACCTCCTTCTGCACTGTAGGGATTCTCTAGATGTATGGTTCAGCCATGCTCATGGTAGAAACTCAAGTCTGTGGAGACATCATCCTCAAATCATTGAACAGCAGGCAACAACACCCCTGATTTTCACAATTGTGCAAGCAGACGTAGGACAGAATGAATGTACCATCAGAAAAATTATTTTCGCAGGATGGTTTCAGAATGACTGACATTTCCAAACCTCTGAAAGTGGCAGAGCTACACTGCATGGTGCAGGAAAATGAGATAAAACATTTCTTTAGACAAATGAAAAGTTTAATTTAAAGGATGAATTTTCATGAAGGTTTTGACTTTTGTGATGTATGCATCACAGCTTCTGTAGTCAAGAAAATGGGTCTTGCGAAGTTGGACGTCTCAGCTGTTTGTTTTTATTTTTCAGGTTTATTTTCTCCCCAATTTAGTTAGCAGTACTTTGATTTGATTGAAAACAACCAATATGATCCATTGTGAAGATTGTTACATTTGGCACAGATATGCAAAGCTTTTGATTGTAACAGATGGAAGTCTTTCACATTTAAATATTAAAATTCTATTATCAGATACAGGTCACTTGAAGTTTTGTACATTGCAACAGATGGAGAACTGAATATGCATGTATTCACCCAGCAAAACTCATGGTCTTTTATATTCAGAAATCAAAGCACATTGCTCTGCAGATATATTTGATGCTTGCATTGTCTTAAAAATGATCAAATTAAGGTAAAAAGACTTAATAAGGTATAAAATTGGGTTTGGATCTTCCATCTGGGTGAAATCCAGGAAATCATTACTCACAACTAATAAACAGGAAGGTGTGCTTTATTTCCTGCACCTCAATGTTGAATTCAGACAAAATAAGAGGTACATCTCAGCCAGAGTAGTCCCAATTCTTCACAGCCCACTGAAGTAAATTATATGGCTATATGATGGTTTGTGACAAATTCTTCCTTCTGCACACACTTTCTGTCAACTGGGGAGAGATTGGAATTTCAGCATCATTTGGGAACATGAGCAGGTCCACCACTATTCAATATGATCATGATTGATCTGATTGTGATCTTAATTCCACTTTCCTGCCTGGCCCCATAACCTTGACTCCATTGTCAATCAAAATCTGTCTAATTCAGCCTTGAATATGAAAAAAACGATCCAGCTTCCACTGCTCTTTATCAAAGAGAATTCAAAGACTAACCCTCAGAGAGGTGCTCCCTCCTTATCTGTCTTAAATGGGAGACCTGTTATTTTTTAAAAATGCAATCTAGTTTTAGATCCTCTCATCCAAACATCCTATTCGCTTTGTAAAGCCGCCTCAGAATCTTGTATGTTTTGCAAAGATCACCTCTCATTCTTCTAAAGTCCAATGACTATAGGCCCAACCTGCTCAACCTCTTCTTGTAAAACAACCCTTCATCTAAGGAATCAGCCTAACTCCTGTAAACTGTTTTCAATGCAAGAATATCCCTTCTTATGTAAGGAGACAAAAACTATACAGTACTCGAAGTGCATTCTCACCATTGATCTGCACGCTTATCGCAAGACTTTACTACTTTTATACTGCATTCCCCTTACAATAAAGGCCAATAGTCCATTTGCCCCCAAAATTAGTTGCTGTACCTGAATGCTAACTTATAGCAATTCAAGTACAGAGACACCCAGATCTCTATGTACAGCAGCATTCTCTCTCCATTTAATCTCTGGTTTTCTATTCTTCTAGCCAAAGTGGACAACGTCACATTTTCCTACATTATATTCTATCTTGAAATTTTTGTGTCCACTCACTTAATATATCTGCATTCTTCTGAGAATCCCCCTCACAACTTGAATTCCTACCTATCTTCGGGTCATCATCAAATCTGACTGCAATACAGTCAGTTCCTTCATCCAAGTCATTAAGGCGTTACACATTTAATGTTAGTACGTAGTCAGTTTCCATTAGAAACAGAAATAGACCAATGAAAAAAAGAATGTATGACTTTAACATGGGATTAACTTCACGTACACATCCTTACATAAACAAAATTTCAAAATGATACATTTTTTAGACTGTGAAAGGCAAAGTCTCCTTATCGGAACTATGATGTGGAGATGCCTGTGTTGGCCTGGAGTCAGCACAGTAAGTAGTGTCATAACACCAGGTTAAAGTCCAACAGGTTTTTTAATGGCATGAGCTTTCGGAGCACTGTTCTTTGATGAAGGAATCCCTAAGCTTGTGCTACCAAATAAACCTGTTGGGACTTTAACCTGGTGTTGTGAGACTATTTACTATCGGAATTATGACACTGTTGAAAGATAAAATAGCAAAAAACAAACCAACGGAAGCTTTTAGCTGCACAATACAATTGAAGCCTTCTGACAGAATCAAGTTACTAGTTTTATTTAAATAAATACTGAGTTCCACCAAGATTCAAGGCAAACCAACATCAAACATACATCACTTGCCTGCTTCTGCCACCTCAATGCCAGAGTTTAAAATGGACCACCACATTTTATTTTGATGGCCTGTATGCTCCAAAACCATAACTGAAGACCAACTTCATAATAATTTTAACTTTTTGACACCAGCTCACTAATTAAAAACTCATTGACAAGTCTGTTCATTAATGCTCAGTGGCAGTGAAGCTAAGCGCTGTCTTTTCTCCCTTTATGTGAATTGTCAGCAAACTCTTCCCTGAATATAGATAATAAAAAAGAGATTGCATACAATCCTGATAGCTGTTGAGATTAAATCAATCGGCCTCTTGAGTCACAGGGCTATAGCAAATCTACTGTTTTTCTGTCAAAAGAGCAAATGGAAAATTTTCTAAATGTCTACAAATATGAGCATTTATTCATGGAGAATGCAATATCAGATTTAAAAGGTTACACTGTATTTTCTTCCCAGAATGTCTATGCTTGTCAGGATTAAGGGTAGCACTTCCAGAACATAATTCAGCATTTTTCACCGATCAGTAGTATTGACAGTGTAAGGGTCAGGTACAACAGCGAATGTAGTGCCATGCTGGACAAACAATGTGATGTTAAAAGATTATATTTCCAAGAAATACTTCAAAATCTTAACCACAGAAAATGCTGGGAATACTTAGCAGGTAAAATCCGCTGCCTGAGAAGATTCCCAGCATGTGCAATTTGCTTTTGAACTTCAAAACCTTTCTTGTTAGTGTGAAAGAAATCAATTATAAAATAAGCTATGCATCTAAAATACTGAATGCACCATAGAAAATCCCAAACTACATAGAGGACAGATCTGTATTTATAGAGTATTTTCCACATCCTTGGGTGCTTCACAGCCAGTGAATTACATCTGTTGCAATGCAAATAGAGCAAATAAAATCCAAATAGAAAATAACATCATTGAGCAGTTAATCAGTGTTTGGTTATGTTGGTTTTGGATAAATGTTGCCAGGTACAGGGAGAACTCCCTGCTGTCTTCAAAAATGTTTTTTATCCATCAGGAGAGCAAACTGAGTGTCAACTTAACGTCTAATTTGAAAGACAGCATATTCAATAATATAGTATTCCCTCAAAAATGCAGGGAAGGTCAACTGACATTAAGTGATCAAGTCCTGGAGTGGAAACTGAATGCACAAGTCTTTAACACAAAATAATTATTGGTGAATGAAGCTGATGCCCAAATATTCTGGTCCCCGGATCACTGGAAACTGGAAATACAGCTGAAGATAAACGTCAGGACTCTGTGCAAATTGTACCATGTGGATCTAAGTGGGAATTATCTATGAAGTTTAAACTTCTGACGGGAAATTCCCTGCTCCTTGGACACCCTTGCAAATGTCTCCAACTCCAAGCTGGAGTCACAGACTTCAGACAGATCCAGAGGACATCCCACTTAGTTACTCTGGAAATGTTAAGATTAAGATATGATCTAGCTTTCTAAGACCATAGAATCATAGAATCGTTACCAATACAGAGAGAGAGCATTCAGCCCATTTAGTCTGCACCAACTCCAACAGAATATTTCATCCAGGCCCTATCCCCACAAATCTCCTTAATCTACACATCTTGGGACACAAAGCAGCAATTTTAGCATGACCGATCCACCTAATTTGCATACCTTTGGACTGAGAGAGGAAACCAAAGCACTTGAAGGAAACCCACACAGACACATGCAAACTTGCATAGATTAGTCACCCAAGGCAGGAATTGAACACAGGTCATTGGTGCTGTGAGGCAGCTGTGTCAATCACTATACCATTATGCCCAAATAAATTCACAACGATTCCTACACTCCTTAAATCACCCCACCACTGCCCCAATCCAATCAGGTTAGCCCTTTGACCAATTCACCTGACCTGATCATCTCCCAACCATCCAAGCACACCCAACCTGAACCAAGTTCCCCCACAACATCCAACTACCCTATACCACCTGATCCAACCTGACTACTCCACTGCCCTGAATCAACTAACCCTGACCAGAGGTTACCACCCTTCTGACTTGATCTGACCACTGACAGGGACAAAGTGGAAATGGTCTACAGCTTCAAGCTTCTAGCTGTCCAGATCATTGTCCTGGTCCCCCCCATACCAACGATACAGTTAAGAAAGCCCACCAATGCCTTTCCTTTATCAGGAGGCTAAATTTGACGTGATAGCTATAACTCTCACCAACTCTTACAGATGCAGCATGGAAAACATCTTTTTGGTGGTATTGCAGCTTGGTATGGCTGCAAGACTGCAAAAAACTACAAAGGATCGTAAACGAAACCCAGTCCATCACACAAACCAGCCTCCCATCCATTGACCCTTTCGATACCTCCTGCTGCCTCGGAAAAGCAGCCAGCATAATCGAGGACTCCACCTAACTCAGACACACTTTCTTCCGTCTGGGAAAAGATACAAAACTCTGAGGACTGATACCAACGGACTCAAGAACAGCTTCTTTCCTGTTGTCATCAGATTTTTGAATGAACCTACCTCTTGGACCCGATCTTTCTTTACTATCTATCTCGCTATGACAGTAACACTAAATTCTGCACTCTCTCTTTTCCTTTTCTACGTATGGTATGTTGTCTGTAAAGCACTGAACAAACAATACTTTTCATTGTATACTAGTATATTTGACAATAACAAATAAAATAAAATCACTTACCCATCTGAAGTGATTCACCTACCCACCTCCTCGTCTCAACTACTCAGCTATTACCATTAATCCATTAACCCACTCAATAACATTCATCAAGACTGAACTTTTAAATTCATACCAGGATATGGCAGTTAATACTGTAAAAAGGTGAGTCCTCTCTTCCCCCAACTCTACTTTACTGTTATGGAATTCGCCTGTGTATTTCCATGATAGCAGTAGTGTAAGGTCAGGAAGGTCTTCACACACAGCAGCATGCTGGAATATTCAGGCCATTATATATTAAACATCAATTGTACAAGTAGATTTCTCAGGCAGTGGTCTTAGCAAGTAATGAGAGATTACAGCATGCAAGCACAATGTAAAATTCTACAGTTAGTTGCATTTTACTTAACCTGGGGCCCCTTTCTGGTGGTGTAGTGGTAATGTCGCTGAACTAGTAATGTAGAAACCCAAGCTACTCCTCTGCAGATTACAGTTCAAATCCGACACAAAAGCTGGTAAAATTTGAATTCAATAAATAAAATCTGGAAATAAAAGCTAGTCTCAGTAATGGTGACTAGGTGACTATAGTCAATTATTGTAAAAACCATCTAGTTCACTAATGTCCTGTCAAGAAGGAAACCTGCCATTTGGTCTACATGTGACTCCAGACCCACAGCAATGCAATTGTATCTTAACTGCCTTTTGAAATGGCTGAGCAAGCCATTTAGTTCCAGGACAATTAGGAATAGGGAACAAATGCTAGACCTGCCAGCGTGCCCACATCCCATAAAAGAACAAATAAAAGTGTACTCAAAACAATAGAACAATCAGAGGTTAATGGCTGCAGATCAGAAACAAAATGTGAAACAACTCCCTAGGCAGGATTTTCTGGTCGCACTCACCAGATATTCCCATCTGAGGTCAACGGACCTTTTGCATGGTCCTGTTTCGCTTGCTATAATTCCCATGGCGGGCAGGATGGGAAAATTCCACATCCTGTCTTTTTATCTTTTAAATACATTTAATGCTTTCTGAATTGTGATATTGGTAGTGAAATTTAAAACTTAGGTATGAATGTAATTATTAGGTATTACTGTAAATTGATACAATTAGTTGGAGGATCAAAGTAATACCTAACAACGATAAATAGGAGGCACATGATCCAAACCTAGGGATCAGTGTGGTGTTGAGCAGGGACAGATAACAACGTAAGCATGGAGATAGCTCCTAGCCTACATCTTTTACCATACATAGAAATAACCCATTTGAAGATTAAGAGACACTGTTCTGTAACTAACCATCCTCCAACTGCTTACATCTGGGGACCAAAAATCTTCAATCTCATTAAAACTCCGAAATAAACCATATTATCTTATAATTTCTCATGTTATTCTACCTGTTGAGTAGAATAAATCTACAATTCAACCATAAGTGAGCAATTCCTACCACTGACACTTGCTGAGTGATTCTTCCTGTTGTGTGTACGTAAGTGGCTGCATATGCTATATTGTGCACTCTTCAAGGTGCCTTTACCTGAAGTGTGTATCGCTCCAGTTTCATTTCCAAGACCTTGTTTGCTTGATCAAGATGACTTCTCTCAGCCTCCAGCTCTTCAATCTTCTGCCTAAGTCAAAGCAATGAAAATCTGAGTCAATTTTTCTTTCACAGTTAACATGTTGGTTACTTCAGTACAACTATGAGAACATAAACTTGATGTTTTTAACATCAAAAGATATAATTAAAAAGAGGGTAGCAAGGTGACACAGTGGTTAACACTGCTGCCTCACAGCGCCGGGGACTGGTTCAATTCCAGCCTTGGACAATTGATTGTGTGGAGTTTGTACATTCTCCCCATCTGTACAGTGGTTTTTCTCTGGGTACTCCAGTTTGGTCTCACAGTACAAAGATGTGTATTTGGAACAGATACTTAAAACAATGCATTTTGGAACCAACCAAGGAACTAGCTATTTTGTACTTGATGCGTAATGAGCAGAACTAATTAATGACTTTATCATAAAGGATCCTCATGCAAAAATGATTATAAGAGGGTATAGTTCAATGGTAGAGCATTTGACTGCAGATCAAGAAGTTCTTGGTTCAAATCCACACCCCCCCCTTTCCGTACTTAAGCAGATTTTTTTAGGGTTCAAGGTGGCAGCATGGTTAGCATGCTGCCTCACAGCACCAAGGACCCAGGTTCAATTCCAGCCTTGGGTCACTTCTGTGTGGAGTTTCCCTGTGTCTGCATGGGTTTCCTCTGAGTGTTCTGGTTTCCTCCTTAAGTCCAAAGATATGAAGGTTAGGTTAATTGGCCATACTAAATTAACTCTATTGTCAGGGGGATTAGCAGGGTAAATATGAGGGATTATGGGAATGTGGCCTGGGTGGGATTGGTGGTCAGTGCAGACTTGATAGGCTGAATGGCCTCTTCTGTACTGTAGATTTTATGATTCTAGGATTTCACATTCAAACTGTGGGTAGATAATTTGGGTCTGAAACTAGCATCTTAAAATTAAAGGCAATGATAAGGCAAAGAAGATACAATTAATGAAGGGACTGAATGTATTGCAATCAAGTTCACCAATAACGCAAAGGTAGATAGGAAAGCAAATTGTGAGGACAGAAAGAGGCCACAAGGGACAGAGCTTAAGCATGTAGGCTAAAATTTGGCAGATGGAGTATAATGTGAAAAAATGTGAGGTTGTTCACTTCAGCAGGAAAAACAGAATGCCAAAATATTTCTTAAACAGTCAACAGAATGCTGCAATACAGAGGATTCTTGATTTTATTTTCCCAAAATGCTGGCATGCAGGTCTAACAGGTAATTAGGATGGCAAATGCAACGTTGGTCTTCATTACCAGGAGATGGAGCAAAAATATAAAGAAGTCTTGCCCCAACTTTACAGGATAGGGATGAGATTGCACCTGGAGTACTGTGTACTGTTTTGGTTACTGTACTAATAAGGTACGAAGAGTTTGTCTTATGAGGAAAAGTTAAGCAGGTTGGCCTGTACTCATTGAAATTTAGGAAAATAAGTGGCAATCTTATTGAAACACAAAATATTCTTAGGGGGCTTTTGCAGAAGAGATGCTAGGAGGATATTTTGTCTGAGAATCTAAAACGGGTCGGGTGCGGGGAGTGGGGGGTGCCAAAGTTTCAAAACAAGGGCCTCCCATTTAAAAGGCAGAGCTGAGGAGGAATTTCACCTCTTAGAGGGTAATACGTCTTTTGAATTTTATTCCCCATTGAGCAGTGATAGTTGGATGAAGTTAGACAGACAAGAGTTATGGTGGACAAGAGGAAAAATGAACTTAAGTCTACACTCAAATCACCCATGATCTTACTGCATGGCGGGGCAGACTTGATGAGATGAATGATACATTTCTACACCTGTTTTGCTTACAACATGTTCGTCCTGACACCGACCCAGAAAATTTTTTTAATGTTCAGTTTTAAGAAGATGCTAAGCTGTTGTACACACTGGGCATGGATAAAGGAAATCAAAATACATTGCGAGCTGCCCCTGAATTATTTCACAATTCCTTGACCAAAAAACCACTGCTGTTCTCTTCCAGAAAGCTCAGTGGTGAAGGATCCAACTGGAGTTATTTTTTAAACACACTTTTAATATATATTTATAGAGATACACGTGAGAGAGCCCCTGTGCATGCACATGCAGGAGAGTCTGTGCACACGCATACATAGTGAGTTACATATTGTTTAACTGGGAATATGAAAATAAAAGATAACACTTGTTAACATTCATGATGCTAAAGCCAGACCAGTGTCAATGGCATCCAACTCAAACATAAGAATATGATCGATAACCACAAAGCCTCTTGCCTCCATCTCGATAAACTCAGGAGAATTGAGAAAAAGCAGACTCATTTATTCTCCGGAATGCCAACTCCTGACTTCATAATTGCCCATCAAGTGACTTCAAAGAATCCAGACCCTCTCCTCTGAAATCTGTCACAAGTCTTTCAACTACTGCCAAGATATTCCAGCTGTGAGAGCCTTAAGGGGGTCCTCAATATGACGCACAATCACAAATATTTTAGCTCTGCAGCCAAATAAACAACATTAAGTTTTCTGTCAATGATATGAACTTGGCATTAAGGCATTGATTTAAACAGTTGTATTAATCTGCCCTTGAAGTGACATTTTGCACATCAGACAGTAATATGCATTCTCTCCAGTGTGATGAAAGCAAGTTCACAAGGAGGCATAAACCCAAAGTATATTATTTATGAACTAAATATTTTCTTTATATCAAGAACAATATTTGCTGTGGCACATTTAGTATCCCAAAGTGATGTCCACTTCTCTTCTCGGCACTTAGATAGAGCTGGATAGATTTTTCAGCAAAGGTGTCAGTTAATGTTTACTGAAATGATCTCTCTTTTGCCCACGCTTGAACTGTTGCACATTTATTTGTCGATCAGCTTGCTGTGTGTGTTTCCTTTCCTTTCTGGATGAAAGAGAACACTTACAATGACTAGGTTATGATGACTTCCATAATTGATATGATTAAATCTGGAGCTCTGGTCAAGATTATCTGATGTCAAGTGAATGCAAGAAAATCAAGTTAATGCCAATGTTGGAGAAAGGGTGAACTCAGTAAAGTCTGACAACACCAATTTTAAATCCAACCGATTTATTTGATAGTAAATCTGCGAGCTTTTGGCCTTTGTGGCCTTCGTCAGGCGAACGAGACACCTCATTGTTCCTGTGGAGCAGCACAGAGAGGCAGCGATTTGGGCGAGTGTAAAGTTCGAGTTTAAAGTAATTTTTAACATTTTCTTTTTGGTTAAAGTAGCGAGCGGTGGTAGTTTTTTTTGCTGTTTTTTTTAAAACTAACGAAACCGGAAGTCGTTATAAGGAGGCTTGCCGGTAGTTGTAGTTTTTCTCTCTGACTCTATAAATTGGTACAGAGAGGAAACCCGATACTCTACACAGATAGAGTATCCCACCCTCCCCCCTCCTCTAACCTAATAATAAAAGTGTGTGGGAAGTTTTTTTTCTCCTCGAAATAAAGTATCAGAGATGGCAGTGCAGGCAGTACGTTGCACCTCCTGCGGTATGTACGAGGTGAGGGACACCAGTAGGGTTCCTGCTGATTATACCTGCAGGAAGTGTGCCCATTTGCAGCTCCTTGAGGATCGTGTTAAGGAACTGGAGCTGGAATTAGAGGAACTCCGGATAATTCGGGAGGTTGATGTGGATATTGACAGGAGTTACAAAGAGATAGTCACTCCTAAAAGAGATTCTTGGGTAACTATTAGGAAGAGGGGTAAGAAGCAATCGGGGAGACAATCCCCCGGGGCTGTTTCCCTCCAAAATAAGTTTTCTGTCCTGGAGGCTACAGTTGAGGAAGAATCAACTGGAGATAGCCAAAGCGAGGAGGTCTCTGGGGGTGAGCCTGCTGGGAATGCTCAGGTGGGTAGGGGGAATAAGAGATTGCGCCTGGTAATTGGGGACTCCATAGTTAGGGGGACAGATAGGAGAGTAAATAGTAATAAACGGGACTCAGGGCTGGTATGTTGCCTCCCAGGGGCCGGGGTCCAGGACATCTCAGAGCAGGTTTTTAAGATTGTTAAGGGAGAGGGGAGTCAGCCCCATGTCATAGTTCATGTAGGGACACATGATTAGGTAGGACAAGGGAAGGGGATATTAAGCAGAAATTTATGGAGTTGGGGTGGAAGCTTAGGGCCAAAACATACAGAGTGGTTATCTCTGGACTCTTGCCTGTGCCACGGGATAGTTTAGAGAAGAATAGAGAGAGGGAATGTTTGAATTCGTGGCTGCGGGGATGGTACAGGAGGGAGGGGTTCAGGTTCTTGAACAATTGGGGCTCATTCTGGGGTAGATGGGACCTCTACAAGAGAGATGGTGTACACCTGAAGCAGAGAGGAACCAATATCTTGCGGGAAAATTTGCAAAGGCTATGCAGGGGGGTTTAAACTGATTCAGAGGTGGGGTGGGATCCTGAGTAGTTTGGATGTTAAAAGGGATGAGAATAGGGGGATCATAGATGAGAACTGTAAAGCACAGCAGCGTACGGGTGGAGGAGGGCATGGTTTGAAATGCGTATACTTTAATGCAAGAAGTATTCGCAATAAGGTGGAGGAACTTGCAGCTTGGATCAGTACCTGGAATTTCGATGTTGTGGCCATTTCAGAGACATGGATAGAGCAGGGACAGGAATGGTTGTTGCAGGTTCCGGGGTTCAAATGCTTCAGTCGGAGTAGAGAAGGAGGTAGAAGGGGGGGAGGAGTGGTATTATTAGTCAAAGACTGTATCACAGTGACAGAAAGGAAGTTTGATGAGGACTTGTCTGTTGAGGTAGTATGGGCTGAGATTAGAAACAGGAGAGGAGAGGTCACCCTGTTGGGAGTCTTTTATAGACCTCCTAAAAGTTCTAGAGAGGGAGAGGAAAGGATTGCAAAGTCAATTCTGGTCAGGAGTGAAAGTAATAGGGTAATTGTTATGGGGGACTTTAACTTTACTAATATTGATTGAAATAGCTATAGCTCTAGCTCGTTAGAGGGGTCAGTTTTCATACAAAGTGTGCAGGAAGGTTTTTTTGACTCAGTATGTAGATAGGCCAACTAGAGGTGAGGCTACATTGGATTTGGTGCTGGGCAATGAGCCAGACCAGGTGTTATACTTGGAAGTTGGTGAACATTTTGGTGATAGTGACCACAATTCGGTTACGTTCACCTTAGTGATGGATAGGGATAGGCATGAACCTGGAGGCAGTAGTTATAGCTGGGGGAATGGTAATTATGAGGCCATTAGGAGGGAATTAGGGTACATAGGTTGGACTAGGAAACTACAGGGACTGGGAACATCTGAAATGTGGAGCTTATTCAAGGAGCAGCTATTGCGAGTCCTTGATAAGTATGTCCCTGTCAGGCAAGGAGGAAATGGTCGAGTAAGGGAACCATGGTGTACTAAAAAAGTTAATTCGCTGGTTAAAAGGAAAAAGGAGTCTTATGTCAGTATGAGGCTTGAAGGCTCAGTTAGTGCACTGGATAGCTATAGATTAGCCAGGAGGGAGCTAAAGAGTGAGTTGAGGAGAGCTAAAAGGGACACGAGAAGACTTTGGCTGATAGGATCAAGGAGAATCCTAAAGCTTTCTTTAGATATGTTAAGAATAGAAGATGGGTTAGGGCAAGATTAGGGCCAGTCAGAGACAGCAGTGGGAAGTTGTGCGTGGAGCCTGAAGAGATTGGAGAGGCATTGAACAAATATTTCTCTTCGGTATTCACGCAGGGAGATGTAAATGTAGTTGTGGAGAACACTGGGATACAGGGTTGCAAACTGGAAAGTATTGAAGTAGATAAGGAGGATGTGCTGGATATTCTTGAGGGTTTGAAGTTAGATAAGTGCCCTGGGCCGGACGGGATTTACCCTAGGATTCTCTGGGAGGCGAGAGAGGCGAATGCAGAGCCTCTGGCCCTGATCTTCAGGTCGTCGTTGGTTACGGGTAGAGTGCCGGAAGACTAGAGGATAGCGAATGTGGTCCCATTGTTCAAGAAGGGGAATAGAGATTTTCCGGGGAATTATAGGCCGGTGAGTCTTACTTCTGTAGTGGGCAAAGTATTGGAAAGAATTATTAGGGATAGGATTTATAGTTATTTAGAGAGAAATGAATTGATTGGGGATAGTCAGCATGGTTTTGTGAAGGGTAGGTCGTGCCTTACTAACCTTATTGAGTTTTTTGAAAAAAGTGACCAAAGAGGTGGATGGGGGTAAGGCAGTTGATGTGGTATATATGGACTTTAGTAAGGTGTTCGATAAGGTGGCCCATGGAAGGCTTCTGCAGAAAATGCAGATGTATGGGATAGAGGGTGATTTAGCTAATGGGATTAGGAATTGGCTAGCAGATAGAAGACAGAGGGTGGTGGTTGATGGGAGATATTCATCGTGGAGTTCGGTGACAAGTGGTGTACCTCAGGGGTCTGTTTTGGGGCCCCTGCTGTTTGGAATTTTTATAAATGATCTGGATGAGGGTATTGAAGGATGGATTAGTAAATTTGCAGATGACACTAAAGTCGGTGGAGTGGTAGATAGCGAAGAGGGGTGTTATAGTTTGCAGAGAGACTTGGACAAGTTGCAGAGCTGGGCCGAGAGGTGGCAAATGGAGTTTAATGCGGAAAAGTGTGAGGTAATTAACTTTGGCAGGAATAACAAATGTGTAGAGTATAGGGCTAATGGTAGGACTCTTAATAGTGTTGAAGAAGAGGGATCTTGGTGTATATGTGCATAGATCCCTGAAAGTTGGCAATCAAGTCGATAAGGTTGTTAAGAAGGCATATGGAGTCTTAGCTTTTATTGGTAGGGGGATTGAATTTCGGAGCCGCAACGTCATGTTGCAACTGTACAAAACTCTAGTGCGGCGCACTTGGAGTATTGTGTGCAGTTCTGGTCCCCACATTATAAGAAAGATGTGGAGGCATTGGAGAGGGTACAGAGGAGGTTTACCAGGATGTTGCCTGGTATGAAGGGCAGGTCTTATGAAGAGAGGCTGAGGGATTTGAGGTTGTTTTCGTTAGAAAGAAGGCGTCTAAGAGGAGACCTTATTGAAACATATAAGATGATTAGAGGTTTAGATAGGGTGGACAGTGATAGCCTTTTTCCAAGGATGGAGAAAGCTAGCACGAGGGGGCATAGCTTTAAATTAAGGGGTGATAGTTATTGGACGGATATCAGAGGTAGGTTCTTTACCCAGAGGGTGGTAAGGGTATGGAATGCCCTGCCTGCTGCAGTTGTAGATGCGCCAAGTTTGGTGGCGTTTAAGAGGTTAGTAGATAAGTTTATGGACGAAAAGGAAATGGTTTAGGTTAGAGGGTCATTGCTTTTTCCTAATTGGTCGGTGCAACATCGAAGGCAGAAGGGCCTGTTCTGCGCTGTAATGTTCTATGTTCTATTTACTATGAAATAAATCGGTTGGATTTAAAATTCGTGTTGTCAGACTTTACTGAGTTTACACCAGTCCAACGCCGGCATCTCTACATCAAGAAAGGGTGTGCCATGTCACTTTCCATCTGTCTTTATAGGAAATAGTGTGCTCTTTATGACTAAGTTGTAATTGAGAAGAACTCTAACAACAGCCATCCATTTGACTTCACTTGCTCAGATGTATCACCTGAATTCAATTCCTGGCTTGGGTCACTGTCTGTGTGGAGTCTGCACATTCTCCTTGTGTCTGCATGGGTTTCCTCTGGGTGCTCCAGTTTCCTCCCACACTCCAAAGACATGCACATTAGGTGGTTTGGCCATGTTAAATTGTCTCTTAACATCCAAAGATGATAGGGAGGAGTAATGGAGTAAATGCGTGGGGTTATGGAGAAAGGGCTGAATGGCTCCTTTTGCACTGTAGGAATTCTATGATATAGAATAGCATCTCAGGAGCAAAAACTGGTATTCCAACTGGAGGAACCTAAATATGCCAACTTGGTGAGGTAACAACACAAGACTTACACACACTAAACAGTGGTAACAGTGTACTACTGACAGCTAATGAATGCTAAGCAATCCCACAATCAATAGATCAAATCCAAGCTCTCAATTATGAATAGTGATGGCCAATTGAACAACTAGGCAAAGAAACTACATAAACATCCCAAGTCTTAATGATGATTGAGATGATAGTGAGTACAAAAGCAATGCTGACATGTTTGCAACAATCTTCAGCCATGAGCTGCAGAATGAATGAAGCATCTTTTGTTTTTTCCTAAGGTCCAAAATATCACATGGGCCAGTCTTCAGCCAACTTGGTTCCCTTCACATGATAACAAATAACGAGTACAGCAAAGTCAGTGGGCTGCAAAAACACTTAGGTTGCAGTGCTGAAATGATGTGCTCCAGAACAAGCCATATCATAGATTTTTACAGCACAAAAAGAGGCTTTTCGCCCATTATGTCTACATTGGCCATCAAAAACCTATCTATTCCAATCCCATTTTCCGACACTTGGTTCATAGCCTCGTATGCTTTTACGTTTCAAGTGCTCAGCTGGAAGTTACTTAAATGTTGTGAATGTTCCCTTCCCTGGCATCCTTTCAGGCAATGAGTTCCAGATTCCAAGCCCATTCTGGGTGAAAATGGTTTTCATCAAATCCCGTCCAAATCTCCTACTACTTACCTTAAAATCTATGCTTCCCTCTACTAAGGGGAAAAAGTTCCTTTGCATCTATCCTATCTAAGTCCCTCATAATTTTGTACAGCTCGATCGAATTCCCCCCTTCGCTTTCTCTGCTCTAAGGAAAACAACACCAATCTAAACAACTTCTCTTCATTGCTGAAATGCCCCAGCCTTGGAAAATCTCCTTCTGCACCTCTATAGCGCAATCACATCTTTCCTGTAGTGTGGGAAACTAGCCAAATTGTTCCAGTACAGCGACAGCAACAGCACTAGCACCTATTCTACAATATGGAAAATTGCCTCAGTATTGTATATAAAAGTCAGACAAATTCAATCCAGCTAATTATCATGCCATCAATCTATTCTCAGAGTTACAGAGCTATATTGCATAGGAAAAGACTCTCCAACCCATTGTGACTCCACCAATCAAAGACAAATCACCAAATTATTTCAATCTTTTCTTTCCAGCACTTGGCTCATTACCTTGTATGCCTTGGCATTGCAACTGCACATCTAAATGCTTATTTAATAAGATGAGGATCTCTGCCTCCATCACCATTTTAGGCAGTGAGTTCCAGATTCCTGCCACCTGCCGTGTGAAAAGGTTTTTCCTCACATTCCTGCTACATTTCCTTCCCCTAACCTTAAATCTATGCTCCCTAATCATTCTTCCCTTTACCAGTTTAAAGAAGTTTTTTCCATCTCCTCTATCTTTGCCTCTCAATTTTATACATCTCAATCATGTTCCCTCCCAATCTCTTCTGTTCCAAGGAAAATAACTCCAGTCTAGTCAATCTCTTTTCATAACTAAAGTTCTCCAGCTCAGACAACATCCTGTAAATCTCCTCTGCACCCTTTCCAATGCTATCACATCTCTTCAATGATATGGATTTCAGAACTGCACACTGTATGCCAGCAAATTATCAGCATAGACACATGATATCACTGCAAAGGGGAACTCGGGGTGTAGTGGTAACGTAGCTGAGTTTTTCTACGTGGTTCGTCAATGTAGTTTCAGTCACGGATTCAATTCTCACATCAGATGCTGTTATTTAAGTTTTTACCTTGCTGCAGAGGAATAAACTGTTTTATCAGTAACTACTAAGTTATGCTACTTTTTAATAAGCAGCTTCTCACAGTTAGGCTATTGTAGGGCAACTCAACCAAGAAAAATGTGAGAAGTCTTGGATACACCGTGTGTGCTACAGAAACACACTTGCGGGAAGTGTCACCAGCTGTAGTAGCTGGAGCTTTGGGTTTCAGAACTGGAGCAGTGGTTGAAGTAACTCTGGTGCATGAGCAAGGCACAGAATAACATGGCTAGTACATTTAGGGAGCTGGTCACAACATATTACAAGCATGTAGGCAGTGAGGGAAGGATTCCTTAGGAATCAGTTAGGCCTTAGCAGTACTAGGGCTAACATCCTCAAAGGGAGATTTGCTGCTGTTGAGGAGGGTTTAAATGAGAATCGCAGTGGGGATAGGAACATGGGAAGGAGCACAATTTGGAGGGCAGCAAACTGGTCACAAAGTAGAATAATTAGTAAGCAAAATTAAAAGGCAGAGGAAATGAAGGTAAACATCAAAAAGGATTAGAACATGGAATAATGTTAAAAAGACAAAGTTAAGGACACTCTGAAAGCATTTGTAATATTTACAATAAGGTGGATGATTCGAAGGGACAAATGGAGGAAAATGTGTATGATTATAGATGTGTGGTTAAAGAGTGACTGAGACAAGTAATTGAATATTCAAGGATATTAATCATTTAGGAAGACTAGGCAAAACGAAAATCAGGTGGGGTAGCATTGTTAAATAAGGGACAAGATTAATACAGTAATGAGAGAAGCTCTTAGATCAAAGCATCAAAATGTAGGTTCATTTTGGGTGGAAATGAAGATCAGCAAAAGGCAGCAAACATCAGTGAGATTTGTTTATAGGCTAGCAAACTGTAGGGGTAATGTTGGGCGCAGCATAAAATCAGGAAATTAGAACTGCACATAACAATGGAAATACAATAATAACGGAAAATTTCAATTTACAGATTGGGAAACTTTAATTAGCACTAATGCTTTGGAGGAGAATTCCAGCAATGTCTGCTAGATGGGCTTTTAGAGCAATATGTTGAAGAACCAACGAGGGATTAAGGATATTTTCAATGTAGTAGTCTATAATGAGAAAGAACTAATTAATAATCTTGTTGTAATAGAGCCTTTAGGAAATAATGACCATAATGTGATAGAATTTTACATTAAGTTTGAATGTGATGTAATTCATTATGAGACTAGGGTTGCAAATTTGAACAAAGGAAATTTGTTCCTTTGCAGAGGGTCAAGTGGCTATGATTGAGAAAATACACAAAATAAAATGCAGGTGATAGACAGTCACTAGTACTTAAAGAAGTCAACAACAAATACACTTACCTCTAAGACACAGAAACCCAACAGGAGAGGTGCATCAGCTGTAAAGAAGTTAAATACTGCAATAAATCAAAGCAAATGGCTTATAAGGTTGGTAGAGAAAATGGTGCGGCCTAAGGAGGATCCAGAAACTGATCAAGAAAGGCAAAAGAGAATATGAATGCAAACTAGAGAGAAATACAAAGTTTGGCTATAAAAGTTTCTTTAGGGGTGTAAGACAGAAATGATGAGCAAGGACAAATGTATATCCAATAAAAGTGAAGACAATTTATAATATAAAATAAGGAAATAGCAGGGAAACTAAACAACTACTTTGTATCTGCCTTTACGGAGGAAGATACTGATCAACTCCCCAAGATACTGGGGAACCATGGGCTTGTAAAAATGAGGAAATGAAAGAAATTAGCATTAATAAAGAGATGGTGCTGAAAAAAATAACTGGATTGAAAGTCGATAAATCCCAGAATGTTGAAAGAAGTGGCGATGGAGATAACGGATGTGTTGGTGGTTATCTTTCAAAATTCTGTAGATTCTGGAAAGACTCCTGCACACTGAAAGTAGCAAATGTAACCCCATCATTTAAGAAGGGAGATGGAGAAAAGGCAGAGATCTACAAATCTGTTAAGTTTGACACCAGTAGTAGGAAAAATGATAGAATTTATTATAAAAGGATGTGATAATGAGATACCTGGAAATTAGTAATATTATCAAGTACAGTCAACATAGATTTGTGAAACGCAAATCATGTTTGACAAGCCTGTTGGAGCTTTTTGACGATGTTCCCTGCAACATAAATCAAGGAGAACCAGTGGATGTGGTGTATTATGATTTTCTAAAGTCTAAGCTTTTGCTTAGGTTAGTAAACAAAATAAGAACACGAGACTGGGGTAATATAGACTGAGAATTGGTTAACAAACAGAAAGCAGACAAGTGGAATAAAAGTTACTAGTGGGAGACACAAGGATTAGGGCCACAGCTAACGATTTGGATATGGGGACCAACTGTAATGTTTTCACGTTTGCTGATGACACAAAACCAGATGGGAATTTAAGGTGCGACGAGGATGCAAGAAAGCTTCAAGGAGACTTGGATAAGGTGAATAAATGAGCAAGAACATAGCAGAAGAGATATAATGAGAATACCTGTAAAGGTATCAATCTTTGTTGAAAAAACAGGAAGACAGAGTATTTCTTAAATAGCAAGAAATAAGGAAATGTTAATGTCAAAAGGGACGTCTGTATACTTTGAATTATAGAGCCCCTACAATGCAGAAACAGGCCATTCGGCCCATCGAATCTGCACCGACAACAATTCCACCCAGGCCCCATTTCCATAACTCCACATATTTAAACTACTAATCTCCCTGATACAAAGAGGCAATTGAGATGAGCAATCAACCTAACCTGCACATTTTTGGACTGTGGTAGGAAACTGGAGCTCGCAGGAAAAATGTGCAAATTTCACACAGATAGTTATTCGAGGCTGGCACTGAACTTTGGTCTGAGGGGCTAAGGGGCAGCAATTTTGACACTGTGCCACTGTTGTTCATGAGTCAATAAAAGCTGGCATGCAGGGGGAGCATGCAATTAAGAAGGCAATCATTATGCTGGCTTTCATTGCAAAGAGGTTTCAGTACAGGAGCAAAGATATTCTAGGGCAATTGTACAGGGCTTGGTGAGACTGCACCTGTAGAATTGTGTAGTTTTAATCTCGTCATCAAAGGAAGGTTATATTTGTCATAATGAGATTGCAGCTAAGATTCATCAGATTAATCCCTACATAGCAGGATTGTCTTGTATTCTGTAGAATTTTGAAGAACGCAAGATGAGCTCATTGAAATTTGCAATAATCTTCTAAGGTATGGTAGAGTAGATGAAGATAGGATGTTTCCTTTGACTCAAATGCCTAGAACCAGTTGGTATAGTCTCTGAATAAGGGGCAGATCGTTTAGGACTGAGATGAGAACGAAATTTCTTTACTCAACAGGGTGGCACATGTTTAGAATTTTCAACACCAAAAGACTGTGAAAGCTCCATAACATCAACTCAGAACCCAATGAGATCTCATGGCACTAGGCAAGTATGGGTAAGGAAACCCCCTTTCGGTTACTATGTGGTGAAGAGCACCATCAGTAACAGCAGACATGTAGAATTGCATTCAACCTGATCTGTAACACGACAGTCTGGCATATTTCCCTCCCTACTGCTAATCTGGCAGATGAATCCTGGTTCAACGAAGAATGCAAGAGGGCTTGGCAGGAGCAGCACCTGGCATATCTATAAAGGAGTTATTAGCCTGATGAAATTATAACACAGAAGTACATCCAAGTCAACAGCGAAAGCAGCATGTGATAGGCAGAACTAAGTGATCCCATGACCAACGAATCAAATCTAAACTCTGCTGCATTCAGACGTGTGATGGCAAATAACTAAAAACTAACTGTGGGAGAAGGCTCCACATATATCCCTATTTTCCATGATGGTGGAGCCCAGCACATCAGTGGACACAATGGTTAGCACAGCTGCCTCATGGCGCCAGGGACCAGGTTTAATTCCAGCCTAAAATGACTGGAATTTGCACATTCTCCCCATGTCTGCATGAGTTTCCTCCGCATGTTTCAGTTTCCTCCCAGACTCCAAAGATATGTGAATTAGGTGACTGGCCATGCTAAATTGTCCTTTGACTTAAAGTCCAGAGATGTATAGGCCAGATAGCTTAGTCATGGGAAATGTGTGGATTACAGGGAAAGGGCGGGGGGCCTGAATGGGATGCCCCTGTCAGAGAGTTGGTGCAGACTTGATGGTCCTAATGGCCACTTACGCACTGTAGGGATTTTATGATTCTGTGACTAGTGTCCAAAGATGTCAAGGTTAGGTGGATTGGTCATGATCAATGCATAGGATTATAGGGATAGGGCAAGGGAGTGGGCATCTAGAATACTCCTTCAGAAGGTCGGTGTAGACTCAAAGAGGTAAATAGCCTCCTTCTGTAATGTAGGGATTCTATGGAAAAGAGAAGGCTGAAGCATTTGCAATCATTTTAAGCCTTAAGTGTCAAGTGGATGATCCATCTCGGCGGCTACCTGATGGTGCCAGCATCACAGATGATAGTCTTCAGCCAATTCAATTTTCTTCACATGATATCAAGAAACAGCTGAAGGCACTGAATACTGTAAGGGCAAGCCCTGACAACTTTATAGCAAAGGTACTGAATACTTGTGTCTAGAATTAGCTGCATCCTGAGCCTGAGTTCAAGAATGTATCTCATCACCACCTTTTCAAGGGCTATCAAGGATGAGCAATAAATTTCAATATTGACATCCACAAATGAACCAATAAAATATTGCTGTTGTCAAATTACTTGTCAAAATGAATTTGCACTTCATCTGCACAAAGCATGACTATAACTAAAAATAAAATTTGGATGTGAACACACTGTACTTTATTTCACTATAGATTTGTCCAAATACAAACATCACTGGTATGCTACTCTAATATAATAATGCAATTTGTACTCTGAGTAAGTATCTTACGCTGTTACAGTAAGGTTTCCAGATAGAAATGATGGTCCCAAGTCTAAATTTGATGCTACTCAAGAGATTTCCAGCATTTTCAACAGATCACGTTGATAGAACTGCATAGGAAAATTGTAAGACACAATTCAAACTCCACTATCACCATATCTTCAGTGAAAGTGAGAAACTCCCAAAAGATAATTGAAAACAAATATGCTTTTACACTTATTAGGTCCGAAATTATAGTTGATAGGAAACCTAAATAATCGTGGGGAAACACATTTTAAAAAATATATCAATTTTTCAGTGACATGACACTTTAATGTCAAATGCTGTACAAGTATTAAGAAGGCTGGGAGAGATCACTGAGCAGTCATCTAATTAATCAATTTGAATGACATCATGAATCATGACAGTGAAACGTAAATGATTCATAACTATGTGTGAATCTCAAGATTAAAATACGGCCCCTAAAGAAAGAGCTCCAGGGCATCTTTTAAAAATATATATTCAATGAAGTTAATGAGGAGATTTGATTTTGCTTTAACTTTTTTTTGCAAGCAGCATCCTTGACTACATCCAATTAATGCACAATGATGCTCACACCATGGGATTAATAACTACTTTGTCATGGTTACAAATGTATTGTGAAATACAGTTAACAATTGATTACCATGAAGCATGACTCCTCTCACTCCAGCTTTCATCCCACCCATCTAATTAGCCATGCCTTTACCCTACCAACACAGGTTCTTGCATCTTCCTGCTATGTAGAGTCGCAAAGCTTGCATAAACCAGTGGGAGAGAGACCACAGCAGTGGGAGAGAGGGTGCAGCCAGAGTGAGAGCGCTGCCAAGTAAAGTGGTGGGGGCATGCACTCTGGAGTTATTTAAGAAATACTTAGATAGGCACATGAACAGAATGGGAATGGAGGGGTATAAAAAACTGATTTAAAATAGGGATCATGAGCCTTGGGAGTCCCTGCGAGGTGTGTAAATAGATGATGATATTGATGTACTTGTTTTTATCCTACAGGTGCTTTGGTCCACCTTGTTGTCTAACGAGGGGCATACACGCAATGGATCGTGAGAGGGCTTCTCTTGGATTTTTTTTTCGAGAGTATCCTCGTGCTTCACGTCGTTAGTGTACGCTTGACCTGGACCATTTGATGGGCAACACGACAGCTCAGTGACTATCGCTGTGCTGTGCAGATACATGGATTTGGGCCTGTGTCGGTGGGAGTTTGCGCATTCTCCCCGTGCTTGTGTGGGTTTTCTCCGGGTGCTCCGGTTTCCTCCCACATCCCAAAGATGTGCTCTTAGGCTAATTGGCAAAACAAATTCTCCCTAAATTGTCTCAAATTTGGTTTTTAATCCATAGATCTATAAACATTGACAGGGATCACGAGTAGAGGTGGGAACATCGGAGTGGCGGCACAGGCTCGTTGGGCCGAAGGGCCTGTTTCCTGTGCTGTTTTGTTCTTTGTTCTTTGAAGGTATCAGAAATTTGGAGGTGAATGGGAATTTGGTGCTTAGGGGAAAGAGGTGCTCATTTTCGGGAGCAATGGAGGCACACAATCTGCGAAGGAGACTCAAAGACAAGTGAGAAGTAGGAAAGAAATTGAATCGTGATATCATGGCCAAGGGGCAAGTGATTGACTGGCGACTGATAAGTAATTTTTCTTTTCTTTTTTCCCTTTATTTCCTCTTGACATTGTATTAGTTGTTGTAAATTAATTTAAAGGTTAAGTCATGGTAGGAAATCCCAGACCCATGTTACACTCCTCTTGTGCGATGTGGGAATTCAGGTACACTTCCGGTGTGTCTGGCTCTTTCACATGCAGGGTGTGCTCAACCGCATCTCCATTTAGACCACTTGACAGCTCTGGAGTTGCAGATGGATTCACTTTGGATAATACACGACGCTGAGGAAGTTAGGGATAGCACATCAGTGAGTTGGTCACACCACAGAAAAAAAAAATTACTGAGCGAGATAGAGAAGGGGTGACCACTAGACAGAGGAAGGGTAGGAAGACAGTGCAGGGGTCCCTGCAGTCACCTCCCTCCAAAACAGATACACCATTTTGGGTACTGTTGGATGAGATGGCTCACCAGGGGAAAGTAGTAGCAGCCAGATTCATGGCATCATGGTTGGCTCTGCTGCATTGGAGGACAGGAGAAAGATTAGCAGCATTATAGTGATAGAGAATTCAATTAAAAGAGGAATAGATAAGCGCTTCGAAGGATGCAAGCGACACTCCAGCAATAATATGTTGCCTCCCTGGTGCAAAGGTCAAGAACGACTCAGGGTGGCTGCAGCATATTCTAGAGGGGGAAGATGAACAGCCAGCTATCATGGTGCTTATAGGCATCAATGGTACATGTAAAAAAAAATGGAATGAGGTCCTACAAGACAAATTTAGAGTGTTAGGCGTTAAACTAAAAAGTAGAATCTCAAAGATCATAATCTCAGAATTGCTACCAGTGTCACATGCTAGTTATAGAGGAATGTCAGTATAGCTAAGATGAATACATAGCTTGAGGGGTGGTGCAAGAAGGAGGATTCCATTCTTGGGGCTTGAAATTCTGGTGGGATCAGTACAGATCAGATAGTCTGCACCTGGGTAGGACTAGAATTAATGTCCTAGGGGAGTGTTTGCTAGTGCTGCTGGGGAGGATGTGGCAGGGGGATAGGAACAACGCAGGAAGTTAGAGGGAAGTAAGGTGGGGATAGAAACAAAACCCAGTAAGGAGAAAAGTGGAAGGCAAAGACAAAAATCAAAAAGGGGCCACAGTATAGAGACTATGGAGAAGTTAGTGAATGTGCCCAGTGAGGCTAAGAGAAAAAAAACCTAGAGTGTGCACAAAATGTGACAGGACAGATGGTTCGAGGTTTTTTTGCTTTAATGCAAAAGCATGACAGGTGAGGCACATGAACTTAAAGCTTGGATTACTATATGAAACTATGATGTTGTAACAATTACAGAGACTTGGTGAAAGAAGAGCAGGACTAGAATCTCAGCATTCCAAGATTTAGATGCTTCAGGCGAGATAGAGAAAGTAACAGGAGAGGTGGGGGGAGGGGGGTGCTGTTATTTTACAGTTAAATAGAGAGAGGACATCTTGATGGAATCATGCAGTGGGGCATATGGGTAAAACTCAGGAACAGGAGTGGTGCAATCACATTGTTGGGGTTGTACTACAGACCTTCTAACAGCCAGCATGAAGTGGAGGAAGTGATATGTCAGCAGATTACGTGAAAATGTAAAAACAACAAGGTTGCTACGATGGGCAATTTTAACTTCCCCAGCATCACCTGGGATTCCTTTAGATCTAGGGGCTTGGACAGGACGGAGTTTGTTCAGTGTGTCCGAGAGTGCTTTTTGAAGCAACATGTAGATAATCCAACTCAGAAAGGAGCTATCTTAGACCTGATTCTGGGAAACTGGGAGATAGGACAAGTGATTAATGTTTAAGTGGGGCACCGTTTTGATCACAATTCTATAAGTTTCAAGAAACTTACAGAGAAGGGAAGAAGTAGTGCCAGAGTGAAAGCACCAAACTGGCTACGACAATATTAGGCAGGAGCTAGCGAATGTAGACGGGGAGTGTGGCAGTTTGAAGGTAAATCCATATCCGATATGTGGGGCGTCTTTTAAAAGTCAGTTGTTAACAATTCAAGACATATATGTCCCTGTAAAAATGAAGGATCAAGATGGCAATATTCGGGAACCTTAGATGATGAGTGTTTATGAGCTTACTAAAAAAAAGAGGCATACATAAATTTCAGGAAATTGAAAACAGCTAAGGCTCTTAAGGAATACAAAAATAGCAGGAAAGAACTTAAAACAGGGAATTAGAAGGGCAAAAATGGGCAATGAAATGTTCTCAGCAAGCAAGATGAAGGACAATCCCTTGGGAGAAAAGGATAGCTAAGGGTAGGTCCACTCAAAGACAACAGAGGAAATTTGTGTGCAGAGCCAGATGAGGTGGGTGAGGTCCTTAATGAGTATTTTGCCTCAGTATTCACGGAAGAGAAGGATGTGGTGGATGATGAATGTAAAGAGGAGGATGTTGACATTCTAGGATATGCTGAGCTAAAAAGAGAGGAAGTGTTGGAGGTTTTGAAAAACATTAAGATGGGCAAGTCCCCAGAGCCACATACAGTTTATCCCAGAATACTGAGAGAGGCAAGAGAAGAAATTGCTGAGTGTCGAGGATGAAGGGAAGACATGATAGAAGTTTACAAAATTATGACAGGTTTGAATAGGGTGGATAGTCATCTTTTTCCCAGAGTCAAAGGGTCAACTACTCAGGGGCATCGGTTGAGAGTGAGAGGGAAAAAGTTTAAAAGAGATATAAGGTGCAAGTTTTTCACAAAAGGCCTGGTTAATGCCTAAAATACACTGCAGGAAGAGGTGATATGAGCAGATTCCATAACAACATTCAAGAGGCATCTGGTTAGATACATAAATAGGCAAGGAATAGAAGGACATAAACCATGTAGAGGCAAAAAAAACATTAGATTATAGAGGCACCCGTGTCAACATAGACTTGGTGGGCTGGAGGGCAAGTTCCTATGCTGTACTCTTCTTTGTATCCAGACTCTGTTACGCTTTGCAGCCTTCACCATAAAACACCTTTTTCCACAATACAGTACTAGCCATTTCCCCCGTACCACTTCATGCAGCATCCTAACCATTGTTCTACCCATGTCACCACACATTAATAAACACACAATATATTAGCACAACACACAAGTCACTACAAAACATAATGGATCCATCTAACTGATTACCAGGCAATAATATCAGATATCATATGATGCGATAAAATGCGAGGGAATTTCAAGAAACTTAAATCCATTTGAAATCCTGAACTGAGATCACAACCTTATACTCGATGTCGATGACTTTCTATCTCTATATGATATTGAGCTAATAATCTGCTAAATGTGATAGTCTGTCTTTAATATACTGCAAAGGTCTGTCCTGTAAAATGTATCATTTACAATAAATCCTCTCAAAGTAATAAGAGATATGTCTTCAGTCAAGTCATGGAAAGGTCTACCCATAGGTTCAAGAGATAAAACACTAAGAAAAAATTTTACAATTTCACCTTAAGGAAAAGTCATAAAAAAACAATGTTCTAATTTTTAGAATTAAAAAAAAACTAAAGGCCCACAATTTCCAATTTATCACTTAAGTGGCTCTGTGCAATAGCAGCTTCTTGCAAATATACTGGAGAACATAACAGAAAATTCAATATTAAATGTGTTTGTCTTAAAACTCCAAGTACAATGACTCATTTCTCAGGGCCTTGCAACCTCTACGTCCCAGTATCCACAGAAATCAAATTGACCTCAGCACCAAAACAGTGCCTCACTTGTACAATAAATTGCATTGATGCACAAATACTATGAAATGTTATTTGCAGCAGTAAAACCAAGGGAAAGTAATAGCAGATCTGATGAGCTCAAATGGTTGCAATAATTTCAAAACATTTGAATTAAGGAAGTATTTTTTAACACCAAGCCTTATTACAAAAACTTCATAGAATTGAAGGCAGATCTTTGCATGGTCCATCTAATAAGGGAATACATTTCATAAGAACATAAGAAATAGGAGCAGGCATAGGCCACCTAGCCCTTCGAGCCTGCCCCGCCATTCGATAAAATCATGGCTGATCTGAAGTGGATCAGTTCCACTTTCCCGCTTTCTCCCCATAACCTTTAATTCCCTTGTCTATCAGAAACTTACCGACCCGTGACTTAAATATATTCATCAAAGTAGCCTCCACCACATCAATGGGCAGAGAATTCCAAAGATTCCCCCGCTTTGAGTGAAAAAGCTCCTCCTCAACTGCCCTCCAACCCTTATATTGAGGCTGTGCTCTCTAGTCCTGCTATCCTTTCTAAGTGGGAAGAACCTCTCTACCCCTACCTTATCTATCTCCTTCGTTATCTTATATCTCTCTATAAGATGCCCACTCAGCCTTCTAAACTCCAACGAGTACAGACCCAATCTATTCAATCTCTTTTCATAGGCTAACCCCCTCATCTTCAGTATCAGTCAAATGAATCTTCTCTGCACTTTCAAAATAAAACTCAAAAGTTTTGTTTTAAAAATTTGCAAGTGATATGCTCAATGCAAAAGTGAAGTAATATGTAAAACTGCTACATTTATGATTATTTTTTACCATTGCAAATGAGGTATATAAATAGTCACCTTGTAATTGAGACATAAACAGAATGAAATGGAAAGAGTCAGCACCACATTTCACCCAACAACTTTGTTCATTTGAGACTTAATTTTTTTATTATTTTGAGGGCATGAACCTTTGTGCCAGGTGTTATAATTAACTGTAAGAGGTTTTTAAAATTCTGAAGGGATTTGATGTAGATGATGTCAAGTGCAAACAGAGAAAAGGGCTATCTGGTCAAACTAATCTATACCAATGCTAATGTTCCAGAAAAACCTTTACCCACTTTGCTTCACGTAATTTTATCAGCATATCCCTCAGGCTATCACAAAGCAAATAAAATCCAATTGGGTGTTTTTTAAAGTGTAGTCACTATTTTAATGTAGGAAGAACATAAAATCAGAAGAAGTGATGCACCATGCCAAAAGGGCAAATTATAATGCGGTCATTTTGTTATTTTAAATTTCAAATAATCAGTGAAAACTTGACACAAAAGCAGAAAATACTGGATAATCTCAGCCCTGCCCTGCTTCACTTGAAGGTGGTGTTTGGGACCTGGGATCGTAAGCAGTGTCCCAACAGGGGCGTGCACTTCCTTCACATACATCTCCTTCAGTCTGGTCTGTTGCATTAGCTGCTCCCAATGCAGTCTATGCTACATCAGAGAGACCAAATGTAAACAGAGTGACTACTTTGCTGAACACTTTTGGTCCATCCAGAAGCAGGACCCTGTTGCTTGTCACTTCAACACACCACCTGACTCAAGAACAACTACTTCCTTGCTCTCCTGTCAGGCTTTTGAACGGACTACCTGCATTAAGTTGATCTTTATCTCTCCCCCACACCCCCCACCATCCCCCAGTTATGACTATAACACTACATTCTGCACTTCCTCGTTTCCTTCTCTCTGAACAGTATGTTCTGTCTGTATAGCATGCAATAAACAATACTTTTCACTGCATATTAATTCATGTGACAATAATAAATCAAATCAAACCAATCCCTGCTCTCCTGTCCACATTTCCTCCTTGGCCTTTCGCAATGTTCTAGTGAATCGCAATACAAACTGGAGAAACAGCATCTCATCTTCCAATTGTGCACTTGACAGCCTTACAGACTAAACACTGAGTTCAATAACTTCACAGCATCAACTCTCTCCTCCACCTTCACCCCAATTCCATTTATCTTATTTTATTTCATCTCATTCATCCATTTTATCATCCTTCTTTCTCAATTCTATTTTCCACTTCTCCATTCCAGCTCTCCTTCTTGCAACATCATCTTCCTTCATCCCTTTCAGGGCGACTGCCATAATCCCCAAGCAGTCACTTAACTATGTGTACCTCTATCCTGCCATTCGCACATGCAAATCATTTAATGGATACTTTTAGCACCTTCTCAGCCTTCTGTTATCTTCATTTACATTCCTTTTGTCCCATTCCACCAGCCCCAACCCTCCTTCATAGTATAAATCTCTGCTGATTCTCTCTGCTTTCAACGCTGACGAAGGATCATTGAAATGCTGGCTGCATTCTCTCCAGATGAGGAGATGCCTGCATTGGACTGGAGTAAACACAGTAAGAAATCTCACAATACCAGATTAAAGTCCAACAGGTTTATTTGGTAGCAAACCTTTGGAGCTCTGCCCCTTTGTCAGGTGAGTTGTGATCACGAACAGGGTACATAAAAGCACACATTCAGTTTACAGAAAACTGAAATGTGAGACTTTACAACGAATCAAGTCTGAAAGGTGCAGGCAATGTGAGTGGAGAGACCATTAAGCACAGGTTAAAGAGATGTGTTTTGTCTCCAGAAGAACAATAAATGAGATATTGCAAGCCCAGGCAAGTCATGGGTTACAAATAGTGTGACATGAACCCATATTCCCAGTTCAGGCCATCATCATGTATGCAGAACTTGGCTATCAGTCTCTGCTCAGTGACTCTGTACTGTTGTATGTCATGGAGGCCACCTTGGAGAACGCTTGCCCAAAGATCAGAGACTGAATGCCCATGACTGCTAAAATGTCGTAGCATCTGTGTGGTCTCGGGACATCCTTTCCTGCAGTGTATCAGGTAGACAATGTTGGCTGAGTTGCAAGATTATGTACTGTGTACTTGGTGGATGGTGTTCTCACGTGAGATGATGGCATTCGTGTCGATGATCTGGATATCTTGCAGAGGTTGCTATGGCAAGATTGCGTGATGTTGTGGTCACTGTTCTCCTGAAAACTGGATAGTTGGCTGTGGACAATGGTCTGTTTGAGATTGTTTGAAGGCAAGAAGTGGGAATGGCTTTGGCAAGATTTCATCTTCATCAATGACATGTTGAAGACTCCAGAGAAGATGTTGTAGCTTCTCCACTTCGGGAAGAATCGGCAGAAACTACCAGTTTTCAGATGCAATTTTACAATCTATCTGCTTCATCCTGGACCACAGTGTCTTCGCCTTCAATAATCAGTTCCTCATCCAGACACCTGGACAGCCATGGGGACCAAATTCGCACCTCAATATGCAAGCATCTTCATGCATAGGCTCGAACAAGACTTCTTCACCACATAGGACCTTCAACCGATGCCATACACTGGATACATTGATGACATTTTCTTCCTTTGGACTCATGGTGAACAATCACTGAAACAACTATATAATGACATCACAAGTTCCATCTCACCATCAGACACACCATGGACTACTCTCCAGAATCAATTGCATTCTTGGACACACACATCTCCATTAAGGAAGGTCACCTCAACACCACACTGTACCACAAGCTCACGCATAACCTCACAATGCTCCACGTCTCCAGCTTCCACCCTAAATATGTTAAAGAAGCCATCCCCTATGGACAAACCTTCCGTATACACAGGATCTGCTCAGATGAGAAGGATTGCAGCAGATGCCTCCAGATGCTGCAAGATGCCCTCATAAGAAGAGCATATGGTGCTTGATCAACAGTTCCGACACACCACAGCAAAAAACTGTACCAACTTCCTCAGAAGACAAACACGGGACACAGCGGACAGAGTACCCTTTGTCTTCCAATACTTCCCTGGAGCGGTGAAGTTACAACACCTTCTCCGGAGTCTTGAACATGTCATTGATGAAGATGAATATCTTACACCAAGGCCATCCCCAAATCCCTACTTCTTTCCTTCAAACAACCGCACAATCTCAAACAGACCACTGTCTGCAGCAAAATACTCAGCCTTCAGGAGAACAGTGACCACGACACCATACAACCCTGTCACAGCAATGTCTGCAAGATGTGCCAGAACATCAACATGGATACCATCATCTCACACAAGAACACCATCCACCAGGTACACAGTACATACTTTTGCATCTCGACCAACATTGTCTACCTGATATGCTGTAGAAAAGGATGACCAAGGCATGGTACATTGGAGAGCAAGCAAACGCTACAACAATGGATGAATGAACTCTGCTCAACAATCAAGAGGCAAGACTGTTCTCTTCCTGTTGGCGAACACTTCAGCTGTCACGGGCATTCGGCCTCTGAATTTCAGGTAAGCATTCCCCAAGGCAGCCTTCATGACACACAATAGCGCAGAGTCACTGAGCAGAGACAGATAGCCAAGTTCCACACATGTGAGGATGGTCTGAACTGGGATCTTGGGTTCATGTCACACTATTTGTAACCCCCATGACTAGCCTGTGCTTGCAATATCTCACTAACAGTTCTCTCTGAACATAATACACATTTCTTTAACCTGTGCTTAATGGTCTCTCTACTGACATTGTCTGCACCTTTAAGACTTGATTAGTTGCAAAGACTCACGTTCTAATCAGTATTCTGTAAACTGAGTGTGTGCCTTTATATGCCCTGTTTGAGATCAGAATTCCCCACTCAGCTGATGATGGGGCAGAGCTCCGAAAGATAGTGGCATTTGCTACCGAATAAACTAGTTGGACTTTAATCTGTGTTGAGAGACTTCTTAATGTGTATTCTCTCCCCACAGATGCTGTCAGACCTGCATTTTCTGCTTTTATTTCAAAATCCAGCATCCGCCATATTTTGCTTTTATCTTAGTGAAAGCTTGACATTGTGCACAGTTTCAACAATGTTTTGATTACAAAACAGAACAATTTTTGACACCACCCCCAATGTGCTTATAGACTGATACATTCTCTTTCTTCACCATAACTCAAGAGCATTACTTGTACAATGCTGCCATCTGTATCCACAGAGGACTAGCTTGAATCAAAGAAAAAAATTTAACCTAGATACCGAGATAAATAATGCAAGAAAGGTTCATGTCAAAGCATTATTCTTGAAAATTCAATAGTAATGATACTATAACTCTGGTGTTAACATTGATCAACCAATGACCAGTATCAAAAAAGGTTCTGAATAGCTGTAGTGTAGCATTATCATTTTTAATGCATTTGCTCAGATAAGGTGCAAACCTCTATCAGTTCAGCAGCCCTCAGTCACTGAAATCTCAGAGAATGTACAACAGTCCAGACACAAGACAGAGTTCTGGATGTGCTGCAACTGCTGGGTCACTGCATCTCAATCTCCAAGAGGACTGTTCCTTTTAACAGCTTAGAACAGACAGATATACAAGTACTTCTGTTACAAATCAAAGCAGAATTCCAAACGTTATATGATGAATGAAGGTATCACAAAACAAAATAATGGTCCCAGGATTCCGTAAAAAGTGTTTATCTCAGGATAGCAGGCAGTGAAAGGACAGAAAAAAGCCAACCACAACAATTACAACACTGACATTTATATCGTCCCTTTAAAGCCCCAACGTATTCCACATCAAACTGGATATTATCTACATATGTGACTCAGTAAGATAGATGACCAAAAGTTTGGTCAAAGAGGCAAATTTTAAAGGAACATCTTAAAGCCTGGGGAGCTAAAGTAGGCAAAGCCCTTAATGATGATGGGAATAGAGAGGCAGAGATGCTTCGGGAATGAATTCCAGAGCCTAAGATCCAGTCAGGTGAAGTCACAATCACTAATAGTGGAGAAATTAAAATCAGGTGTGCAAGAGGCCAGAATTAGATGACTGTTAATGAGTGTCAAGCTGGTTAAGGTTATTAAAATAGGAAGAATTCTGAAAACAATAAATAGAATTTTAAAATTGAGGCTAAAGTGACAGCCAATGAAAGTCAATAAACATGGAGAGGTTGAGTGAACATATGGGGTGAGATAATGTATGGTCAGCAAAGTTTTGTATGAGCTCCAGTACAGTGGTATACGGACAGCAGACCAGGAGAAAAGTAGAATTCAACCCATCCAGTCTGCACCAGTGTATCTGATTTAATGTATGTAATTTCACTTCTCTGCTCATTCATCAAGTGCCTTCCAGCATACCAGAGAGCCTTTAGGAAAGAGAATTTTGAGAAGCCTATCCTTATCAGCTCAGAATGAAATAGAACCCTGGTTTTCAGGTAGACATAGGAAAATTTCAGCAACAAAATTGCCAACAAAACCTAATATCTGCTATGTACTTTAATTTAATATATAATTTGATGGTACTGTGCCTTTAATCACTTGCTTTTGTAGTATTTAGCTAATGCGATGATATCTGTAACCAGTACCCTATATTGTTACTCAAGGAATATAAATTCTTAATTTTGTCTAACTTGTATTGTGGTTTAATGGTCCTCTCAGAATTGCTGAGTGCAGCTTGATTTGGGGATATTGACACATAAGGTGATAAGCATGAAGACTCAGATATGTAATCCAACATTCAAAGGACCAATTCACAGCAGTTGTTAAAGGCCTGAAAATCCAGCATCATGATAGCATACTTGTTTCTATGTTAAATCTGGAGAAGAGTGTATATCTGTGGGATGATGTTTTACGTGGAACAACAGCAACAGTTATTAACTTATTTATTTATTATTGTCACAAGTAGGCTTACATTAACGCTGCAATGAAGTTACTGTGAAAATCCCCGAGTCGCCACACGCCGGCGCTGTTCAGGTACACTGAGGGAGAATTTAACAAGGACAGGGCACCTAACCAGAATGTCTTTCGGAATGTGGGAGGAAACTCACACAGACACAGGGAAAACATGCAGATTCTGCACACACAGTGACCCAAGCTGGAATTTGAACCCGAGTTCCTGGTGCTGTGAGGCAACAGTGCTCACCGCTGTGCGACTCTATTGCCCATAGCTAGCTGTTAGGAGCATACTGTGTAATGTTTAAAGTCTTGTAATTGGTAAAAGTTATGCTAATTTTGTTTTGCTATATTTTAAATAAACTTTGTTTGATAAAAGCTTCCTAGTGGGTCATTTCAATCATACCTCGTATGCAACCCTTATGCTCACCCATGCCAAAATCAAATGTAAAGCTTAAAGTTTGGACCTAGACAGCTAAAGTAGGCAAAGCCCTTAATGATGATGGGGATAGAGAGGCAGAGAGGCTTCAGAAAGGTGAAGTCACAATCACTAATGGTGGGGACCTTAAAATCAGACTATGCAAGAGGCTAGCTTCACAAAACAGCTTGTAGTTTCTGGCCTAGGTCTTAACAATACTCCTTAAGTTTTAGATAGAATTTTAATGAACAGATCACAAATCTGAAGAGAAAAAAAATAGAACCATACTGAATCACAGACAAGCTATAATAAGAACAGAAATAAATCAAATAAAGCTAAGATACAAGCCAGAAAAATAAAGGGCTATACACAAACCTAGAAGCCTAACAATATAAGTGGGAGAATTATGTGTTACGGGGTCCTAATGTCTTGGATACTTTTGGAAAGTTTTCCAGATCCTTTGTAATCTTTCTTTTGATGATGAAACAAAACCCTGCTGCTCTACATTACGTTAGAGGTAGATGGTTCCAAAAGAAAAGATTCTATGCTTACGATAGTTAACGGCACCATACAGGCTCAGTTCCCTGGCTATTAATTCTTGAGTGTCGCCAAAAGTTTTGACCTCCAAATCAGTTTGTACAAGATTGCAATTAAGTTCCGATCAGACACATATTACATAGCACCGATCCTACCAATTATTGGCATCAGTCTCAAGGCCGTAGAAAAATGTTCACACCCATAATAGCATGCTCTCCAAGGATGCCACTATTGATGACAAAGTTGGAGAATAAAATGATCTCTACTAGGCCATTGTCCTGTATGGTGCAGACTCCTGGGCCTGCTATAATCACCAGATCGAATCTCTAGAGCTTTTCTACCACACTTATAACAATGAGACAAATTCATAAACAAAGACGGCCTCATAATATTGGACTCAATGGGATGTATAGCCTTTCAAAAAATTCAATTGAGACAAAGCGTTTTACAGAATCCCCAAATAGATCTTTGTTGGAGGACTTTCTCAGGCAAGTGATATAAAAGATGGTCAGTGCAAACGATACAAGAATACACTAACAAAGAGCTTTACAAACTTTTGCAAGGCAGGCCACCTCTTTTTTTGGGAAAACAATGCAGTCAACCAACCCCTTCTGGAGGCAAGCACTGAAATTTGGCCCAGTGCTCTTCAAGGACTATCAACGTCAAGCACGCAACATCCCCAGAGATGCAGCTTCCTCAAACACCAATGACAACATGAACAACCACTCACCAGGGCTCCTTGGACAGCATCATCCAAACCCACAACCTCAACTATCAAGCACAGCAAGGGCAGTTGATGCATAAGAATACCACTGTATATAAGTTACCTTCCAAGCCGTATATCATTCTGCATTGGAAATGTATCGTCATCCCTTCAATGACATGGGGTCAAAATCCTGGAACACACTCCCTAACAGCATCATGGGTGTACCTATAGGAACTGCAATGGTGCAAGGAGGCAGCTCACCACCACTTTCTCAATGGCAGTAAGAGATGGACAAGATAAATTGACACAGCTAATGACACCAGCATCCCACAAAGAAAATAAATGAACTGTCAGTTTTGTTGTACAAAGAACAAAGAAAATTACGGCCCAGGACCAGGCCCTTTGGCCCTCCAAACTTGCAGTGACCATGCTGCCTGACTGAACTAAAATGCACTACCCTTCCAGAAGTCACGTTGATCACACATCTGACTCTGCAATAATGGGAAGACTTACAGAAGATGAAGCCATTACAGCTTGGATACACTTCACCAATGAGAAACCCACCATCGTCATTGTGAAACCTTCTTTCTTTTACAACCAGTAATCCTTCAACCATGCAAATTCCAAGCATCTCTTTTTTAAAATACAAAGCTGTATAGTACATCTTTCAATTCTCCAATGTCAAGTATCATCCGATCCAATTACTCCTGAACGTCCTTTTATATTCATACAGTTGGCAAAATCTTTTAGCACTCTGATTCAATTATCTTTAAAGGGGAAGTCCTTAAAGGGGCTGTAACTTTACTGGGGATCAGAGTTCTCATCAGATAGTAGTTAAAATAAATCACTCTCCTACAAAGGATAATAGCATAATAATACATGGATATAATCATTATGGGAAACATGATGAGGAGCACTACAGTGAAGAGATAAACAGAGAAAATTTGGACAGAGAAGGTACGTGAAGGAGTAGCATTCTGGATGGAGATTAGTGGAAATCACCAGAGGATTCTAGTAGATTGACAACATGAAAGTAAGATAATTAGTACATCATTTATTTGTACATTGGCCAAGAGAAAGTGATGCTGAAATATGCAGATACCACTAAATTGAGAGGTGCAGTTAATTCTTTACAAGACCAATGAAGTTTCGAAGGGATTTTCATGAGCTAATGAAACCGTATTTAACCATAAGTGGTATATAATATTAAAGCTCATATAAATCTTTTGTAAACCTCAGCTGGAGTACTTGTTCAATATTGGGCTCTACAATACAGGAAAAAAATTGAAGCTGTGCAGTACAGATTCTCTGGATGTTATCTGTTGAAGAAATAGAAATACAAAAAATGAAAAATTGGAACTTGATGACAATATTACAGAAGTTATAAAAGAATAGGAGAAAGTAGATAAAAGCAGATTGTCTGAAGTGGTGGGGAGGTCAAGAATGCGGAGTCCCAGATACAAGACTTAGAAAGGAGAGGAAGAGAAATATCTTTACATAAAAGCTGTGGGGGTTCACTTCCCCAAGATTAGTGGTAAAGACAGAAGCAAAGTCAATATTTAACAATTAATTGAATAGGTAGAAGGAAAAGTGAAGTAAGGGATAGAGAGAGCCGGGCAAGCAAATTACGATTAGTGTCAGTTCTAAATTCAAAGCAAGACAAACTAAAATAATTCTTCAGACTATGTGTGGTAAGGAAGGTGAGCTGAGGCTGTATAGTTTGACGAACACGGATGCAGTGGATCAAATAGCCTCCTTCCGCACCATAGTGTTTTCTAAGTTTATGAATAAATATGTGGAACTTCCTCCCACAAATGAAATTGATGCTAGTTCAATAAAATAATAAATCTGAGATTAACAGACTGTTGATATTCAAGGCACCTTCAGTAGATGGAGTTAGGATGCAGAACAACCACGATCTCACAGAATTGTGGATCAGGTTCAAAGAATGGCCTATGGTTGACCCAGAACCGTAAAACTTCAGGGTAGAGATTACTTTCAGTGATATTGTACTGAATAACACCAAAATTTCTCACCTGCTAGTTGTAAAGAGGCATTAACAGATTTAAAATATTGAGGCACTACATTTCTTAAACGTCAGAGGAATTTGGTAAAAGTGTGAAATATATCTCAAAATTAATTTTTATATTGTAAAATTTAAAACAAAATTTATACAAAGGAATTCCACTTCAGGAAATAAATAACTAATACTGCAACAACTTAGCCTAAATCATCAAACTTCAAATCTCACTTGTCTATCATCCTCCTTTCACCTACAGTGCATTTTACTATCATCTCTTATTATGCCTACTATATAACAATAAGTCAAAAAATAAAATGTCAGTTTTGAAAAAAGGAACAATTCAACATAGCTGATGAAGAATTCACTATCTAACAGCAATATAATGCAGTAATTAAATCTCAGGGCTGCGCTGGCACTTATTACCACTTGAGATTCTGTTTTTAAGATGACACCACAGCTATTGAACTGAATTACCGCAGTGCGATTCACAGCATGGCACCTATTATCTGGTAAGACACTGTGTCCTTGTAACAAAAGTTTCTTTCAGAAAACTTCTAATCTTGAAATGGGTTAAAAATCAAATTCAGTAAACTCTTCCCTGCTAGCATTTCCACCTATCTCATTGTTATTTTGGCAATTGCAGAGATCTCCTTTCAGTCAGATGACAATTCTGAAGTTGCATAATAAACCATCCCAACATAGATAGAAATCACTTACTTAGTGATCACCACATATTACCAAAACATAAATCATTTTCAAATCCTTCCATATGATATATCACTAGTTATTCTCACAATACTTCCAATATGAACATTTAATGAAAACTCAAAGCAGAAGGTACTACAGGGAAAAGTAGAGGTGCAAGGCTTCTGGAGAAGGTGAGAGGGCATGGGATCCAAGGGGCTTTGGCCTCGTGGATCCAGAACTCGCTTGCCGGCAGAAGGCAGAGAGTGGTTGTGGATGAGTCTTGTTCTGCATGGAGGTCGTAACCAGTGGAGTGCCCCAGGGATCTGTTCTGGGACCCCTGCTGTTTGTCATTTCCATAAATGACCTGGATGAGGAAGTGGAGGGATGGGTTAGTAAGTTCGCCAACGACACAAAGGTCGGTGGTGTTGTGGATTGTCTGGAGGGATGCCAAAAGTTGCAGCGGGACATAGACAGGATGCAAGACTGGGCGGAGAAGTGGCAGATGGACTTCAACGCGGATAAATGTGTAGTGGTCCATTTTGGTAGGAATAATGGGATGAAGGAGTACAATATAAGGGATAGGAGTCTTAGCTGTGTTGTAGAGCAGAAGGATCTCGGGGTCCGGGTCCATAGGACTCTTAAATCGGCCTCGCAGGTGGAGGAAGTGGTCAAGAAGGCGTACGGTGTACTGGCCTTCATTAATCGAGGAATAGAGTTTAGGAGTCAGGAGGTAATGATGCAGCTCTATAAGACTCTTGTCAGACCCCAGTTGGAGTATTGTGCGCAGTTCTGGTCGCCTCATTATAGGAAGGATGTAGAGGCTATTGAGAGAGTTCAGAGGAGATTTACAAGGATGCTGCCTGGATTGGGAGGCAGGCCTTACGAAGATAGGTTGAGGGAGCTGGGACTCTTCTCACTGGAGAGACGTAGGTTGAGAGGCGACCTGATAGAGGTTTATAAAATGTTGAGAGGAATAGATAGGGTGGACTCTCAGAGACTATTTCCCCGAGCTGAAATGGTCACTACGAGAGGACACAGATTTAAGGTGCAGGGAAGCAAATACAAAGGAGATGTCAGGGGTAGGTTTTTCACTCAGAGGGTGGTGAGTGAATGGAACCGACTGCCGTCGGAGGTTGTTGAGGCAAACTCACTGGGGTCTTTTAAGAGACTTCTGGATGAGTATATGGAAAAGAATAGGATAGGGGGTTATAGATAGGTCTGTGGATTGGTAGATGTGATCGGCGCAACTCATGGACCAAAGGGCCTGTTTGTGCTGTGTTGTTCTATGTTCTATGAAACCTACAGGAAAGAAAGATTAAACCTCCATTTTTTTTTAAGTATTTGCAAAACGTAATGAAAACAAGACTGCTTCTATGTTTAAGGCTCTGAAATTGGAAGCTAAGCCAGGTACAATGAATAAACTGGAAGAGAATCGAAGTTTAAAAATAGATTGTCTGATCACTGAATCATGAAATTTATCATAATTAGATTAGTATGTGTATTCAAAGAAAACGACATGAAAGTCATCTATGCAACTGATATTCATCATTCTGGTGTTGCATTACTATAGTATTACTTATAAACAAAGAACTTTTAATCAATTTCACAAACATCTTGAAAGATTGTTCTCTGACTCCCACTGGTAGTCAAGCAACTTCCAGGATACCATTGGTGAAAGCAAAATACTGCCGAATCTGAAACAAAAACAGAAAATGCTGGAAAATCTCAGCAGGACTGACAGCATCTGTGGAGAGAGAATAGACCAGGCTCTCCACTCACCTGACAAGGGGCAAACTCCGAAAACTTGTGGATTTACTATCAAATAAACTGGTTGGATTTTAACTTGGTGTTGTGAGACTTCTTACTGTGTTTACCCTTATCCAATGCTGGCATCTCCACATCAGAGAGAATAGAGCCAATGTTGAGAGTCTGCATGACCTTTGGTCAGAGCTGAAGACAAAGCAAGTTGGATGAAATTTATACTGCAAGGATGGAGGAGTGGGTTGTGTAATTGAGTAAGGTGTCATAGTCAAAAAGACAAAGGGAATGTAAATGGTGGTGGTGGTGAAGGCTGAAAATGGTGCTAATAGCTTCCATTAAGAAACTGAAATGTGTAAATGGCAGAACAAAGGTGCAGAATGTGAAAGGTTGGGGAGTTGGCGGGGGGGGGGGGGGGGGGCAGTATTGTTGGGAGAAGCAAATCCAGAGGTGGACAAATGAAACAGTAAAAGAAATTAAAATTAATATATTATAAGAACATAAAATAATAAAAATGGATGAATAAAATAAAAAAACATATAAACTGAGATTTTAAAATAAGTGGAAAATGAAATGATGGAAGAAATTGAAGTATATACACACATGCAAAAATAAGATAAAATGAAATGAAAAAACAAAATGAATGGAAATGGGATTAAGGTGGGGGAGAGAGTTCATGCCTGGAAATTGTTGAAATCAATGTTTAGTTCAGAAGGCTGTAAAAAGTGCTGAATCGGAAGATGAGATGCTGTTCCTCCAGTTTGCATCAGGCTTCATTGGAACACTGCAATGGGCCAAGAACGAACATGTGAACAAGTGAGTAGGATGATGTACTAAAATGGCAAGTGATAGGAAGATCTCTGTTTTATTTGCTGACAGACAAAAGGTGTTCTTCAAAGCAGTCACTGAATCTGTATTTGATCTCTCCAATTTAGAGTAGACTTTGATTTGATTTATTGTTGTCACATGTATCAGTATGCAATGAAAAGTATAGTTTTTTCACGCTATACAGATTGGCATGCTATACCATTCATAAAGGAGAGGATGTAGAATGTAGTGTTACAGTCATAGCTAGGGTATAGAAAAAGATGAACTTAATATAAGGTAGGTCCATACAAAACTCTGATGGCACCAGGGAAGAAGCTGTTCTGGAGTTGTTGGTATGTGACTTCAGGCATTAGCATCTTTTTCCCTACAGAAAATGGTGGCAATAATTATGTTCGGAATGCATGGGGTCCTTGATTACACTGGTTGCTTTTCCATGCAAGAAATGTAGACTGAGTCAATGGATGGGAGGCTGGTTTGCATGATGGACTGGGCTTCATCATGACTCTTTGTAGTTTCTTGCAGTCTTGGGCAGAACAGGAACAATACCAAACTATGATACATCCAGAAAGAATGTTTTTATGGTGCATCTGCAAACGTTGGTGAGAGTCGTCACGAATATACCAAATTTCCTTACCCTCTGAAGGAAGTAGAGGCATTGGTTGGCTTTCTTAACTATAGCACCAGGGCAGGTTGTTGGCAATCTGGGCACCCAAAAACCTGAAGCTCTCATCTATTTCTACTTCATCCTCATTGACATAGATAGAGGCATGTTCTCCACTATGCTTCTTTAAGTTGATGACTATCTCCTTTGTTTTACTGACATTAAGAAATTGTCATCGCACCAATTCACCAGATTCTCCATCTCTTTCCTGTACTCTGCATCCTTCTCTTTTCTGACTGTATTGGGAGCAGAAACTCACTCCTCTGCCTCCACTCCATTTCCATTTATTTATTTTATCTCACTTCCTTTGATCTTATTAATCCATTTATACCACTTTATAGTATGTGTTTTTAATTTTAATTTCTTCGGTCATTTGTCCACTTCCAAATCTCGCCTTGCCTTTTGTTCCACCTGACCCAACCAAGGCCATTCCTCAGATTGTCATTTGACATTCTGCACCTTTGTTCTGCCACTTACACATTTCAAATTCTTAATGGATGCTATCAGCACCATTCCCAGTCTTTACCACTATTTGTATTCCACTTTATCTTTTTGTCTGTGACATCTCAGTCAATTATATAATCATCCACTACCCCAACCCCCACCCAACCACATCATATCATACCTATAGCAGCAGTCATCAATTTGTGTATTGAATTGTCAATTCTCCTGTATAGGATAACCATAAAATGCAATCCTATACAGGAGACTTTTTTTCTCTGCTCTGACGAAAAATGTGTCACAACAGCACAGAGTCGCTGAGCAGAGACTAACAGCCAAGTTCTGCACACAAGGGAGGCCTCAACTGGGAGCTTGTCACATCATCTGTAACCCCCATGACTTGCCTAGGCTTGCAAAATCTCACTAACTGTCCTGTCTGGTGACAATACACATCTCTTTAACCTATGCTTAATGCTATCTCCACTCACATTGTCTGTACCTTTAAGACTTGATTACCCTGCAAAGACTTGCATTCCAATCATTATTTTGTATGTTGAGTTTGTATCTTAATATGGCCTGTTATGTGAACAGAACTCCCACTTACCTGATGAAAGAGCAGCCTTCCGAAAGCTAGTGGATTTTGCTACCAGATAAACCTGTTGGACTTTAACCTGGTGTTGTCAGACTTCTTACTATCCATACGATAGGCAGTCACCTTGTGGTTGTATTTCAGCTGCCCTACATGGTGCCATGAATATCCCGGAAGGAAATGTCTTCTAATTCCTCCCACTTTTGTATACTTTCAGTGACTAGGACTAATCTGCTAAAATACATTACAGCTTTATAATGCTCCATCTTTCAGTTTTATTACTGAAAAATTATAATTAATGGTTCAGAGTACTTTAGAAGACCAAACTATCATTAAAACACACACAGATTCTCACACTCATCTATTTTAGTTAAATTACTTATTAGGCTACTTAGGGCCTATCCTAAAGGAATACATGAAAAAATCTGCAGGATTTCGGATTTGTATGATTTCATGTTTTCACATGTATAATTACATTTTAATTCTCTGATGTTAAATTGCCACTAAATGCTGCTACACATACAAGATGTGGAGATGCTAGCGTTGGACTGGGATAAACACAGTAAAAAGTCTCACAACACCAGGTTAAATCCAACAGGTTTATTTCATAGTAAACACCACAAGCTTTCGGAGCTCTGCCCGTTTGTCAGGTGAGTTCAGAACTCTCCACTCATCTGACAAAGGGGCAGAGCCCCGAAAACTTGTGGTGTTTACTACCAAATAAACCTGTTGGACTTTAACCTGGTGTTGTGAGACTTCTTATTACACACATAATATACATGAAAGCACACAAAAGTCTCACATCAGGAACTTTTTTTTGAAAGGAGGAGTAAGAAAGAGCTGGTTTGGATTTTTTGCAAAATGTATCAAACATACAAATACCATATATTCATAATTTTATTAATAGAATGGAATTTAATCTCAGAATAGGTGAACAGGCTGGAAAGTGCGGGGAGGGTGGGAGGAAGAGAGAGCAGAGAGAGAACGCAATAAGTGATCCATTGCCTCCTCATTCCCTGATTTAGTAAGGGGTAAGAAAAGTTGAGGACTGCCTCCTCTACCTCTCACCTCCACTGTCTGTGGCCAACTGAAGCCCTTAAATGGCTAATGCCCTCATACCTTTTTTGCTAGTGTTGTCAAACAGGGAGGCTGCCCAGTAAAAATTAGCAGCACCCTCTAGCCCATGGGGGCCAACCCTCATACTCACAATGGCTCCCCCTGCCTCTTTCCTGCCTCTCTAGCTCCAGGGAATCCAATCCAATTCACCTCCATTCAAAGAACTTTTCCATGGTTACTGGAGGAAACTGGCTACAATAGTAGCAGTGGCACTGGAGCATTGCTGGAACTGAAACACTATCAAGTCCTCCAATTGGCCAACAACTCTTGGAGGTGCTATCTCCACCCTTAAAGAGATGCAAGTTCTGATGCCAGGCTGTTAACATCCTGGAAATACTAAGCAGCGTCTAAGGAAAGTGAAATAAATTTAACGTTTCAGGTCAATGACCTTTCATCAGAACTGAAAAGAAATTAGAAATGAAATTTTTTAAGCAAGCATTGAGGCAGGAAAAATGGGAGAAACAAGGCAAAGTAAGGGCAAAAAAGGAGACCCCTGATAGGGCAGACAACAAGACAGATCAAATCAGAAATGGGATGATGAGACACACCAAAGGGTGATGGTAACAGTACAAGCAAAGAAACATGAGATAGATCTAGAAGAGATACAAATAAAATAGCAAAACCAATGTTGTCTGAAAAAAGGAGGAGCAAAGTTTATGATGTGGAACTGTTGAGCTCAAAGGTTGATTCAGAAAGCTGTGAGGTGTTTAATTGAAAGATGAGGTTCTGCTTCTCAAGGTTATAATGAGTTGCGCTGGAACAGTGTAGGAAGCCAAGGACAGAGAGTTCAGAGTGGAAGTGCAGCCAAAAATTAAAATGACAGATGACTGAAGCTTAAAGTAAGCAAACTGAACAGAAGTGCTGCACAAAGCAATCATTCAATCTGTGCTTAGTCTTCTCTACATAGAAGATACAGCAACATGAACAGCGAATATATTATCCTAAATTGAAAACAGTACAAGTAAATTGCTGTTTCACTTCTCTGACAAGCCGCCTAAACCAAGGGGAGGAGAGAGGAGGGTCCAGCCCATATCTGCTGTCCAAGAAAGAATGGAGCACAGGTGGAAAGTTTGGAAAATCAGGAAACGTGATTCTCTTTGGCTAGATCCCGTTTCCCGATTTTTTCTGGTCTTCACTGATAATTTGATGATGTCCCAAGGTTCAACCCCATAAAGGTTGAGAATTTCATTTTAATGGCTTTTAATAAATTTGAATCTCATTATCAAACCTCCCCCCACCCACTTCACTGATTATCCTCACTGAACAGTGAAACCTTGCCAACAGGCATGACTTCAGCAAGATTCACAATAGTTTTAGTCGACGGGGTCTTCTCCAGGGACACAAAGGTAAGTATGGCCCCTGGGAGAGAAGGACAAGCCTGGGCAGTGCCCTGGCACAGGTTGGCACAGCCAAGATGGCACCAATACTGAACTGGCAGTGTTGACCTGTGCCAGACGGTGGTAAGAATCCCATGGGGGGGATTTCCTGTTACACATGGTGGAGGAGTGATTGCAGATGGAGGGGGAAGAAGTAAGAAAGAGCAGGCTACAGGGTGGGGGGGAACTTACAGGCACAGGGAAGAAAAGGCAGCGAGTGGAGTTTTGTTTAAAAGCTTTATTTAAGTTTATTTATTAGTCTCACAAGTAGGCTTACATTAACATGGCAATGAAGTTACTATGAAAATCCCCTGGGGATTTTCGCCACACTCCAGTGCCTGTTTGGGTACACTGAGGGATGACCGATGCACTTAATTGGTTGTGCGAAGAAACCAGAGCACCTAGAAAATCCCACGCAAACACAGAGAGGACATGCAGACTCCAAACAGACAGTGACCTCGAGCCAGGAATCGAACCTAGGTCCCTGGCACTATGAGATAGCAGCGGGAAATGGAGGATGCTTATTTATAAAGCTGATTGGACTGCCATTTGATTACTGTGGAGCCTGCTTTGTCAGCTCTTCAGGCACAGTTCTGTCAGAGGGATGGTGTAAACCCCACCCATTCATTTTTTTCCTCTCAGAGCTTCAATATCTGCAACGAAAACAGACTGCAAAGCTGGAACTATACATCCATTTTCAGGCTGAGCTCGACAGTTTGAAAATACATGGTTAGATTCCATCCTGTATGTGTAAAAGTCCTCCTTCAATCTCAAAAATTCGAAGTATTATTTTCCAGTCTTCATAAGAGCCTTCATCATTGTTTGAATATAGATTAACTCTCATATACATGGGGACAGGCTCAATTACTATGGGGTGACAGTAGAAGGATGTTAGGGGAAGAACACAAGTAATTTTACATTCAATTAGATCATGCAATCTTGCCAATCACACACTGAAGCCATTTGCTTCAGATACCAGTACAAACTCTGCTTGCCCCTTTTCCACCTCTTCCTAGCAACTGTCCACAGCAAAACCAGGCTGTTCCCAACCTTGTCATATTTAACTTTGAAAGGAGGTTCCAACCATAACCATATCATCCCAAAAACTGCCTGTTTTCAGCTCTATAACATTACCTGAGTCCACCCTCATTCAACTTCATCACCTACTGAAATTTTTATGCATGTCTTACTCCCCTCCAGATTCGACTATTCTAATGTATTCCAGACTAGCTTCCCATATTCTACTTTCCATAAACTTCAAATAATCCAAAACTCTGCAACAATGTCCTTATTTGCACCAAGTTCATTTCACTCAGCAGCCTTATGCCCACTAACCTATACTGCCAGGTTAATCAAATCTTGATTTTAAAATTCACATATTTGCTTTCCAATTCATACAAAATCTTGCCCTTCTCTGTCTCTGCCATCTCCTCCAGTCACACAACCCTCACAGACATTGCAATGGTCTTGAGCATTTCTAATTTTAGTAGTTCTATCTTTAATGACCATGCCTTTGGCTGCTTCGGCCCTCAGCTGTGCAGGTCCCACTTAATATGTCTTGCACCATACTTTCTTCTTTTAAGATACTCCTCAAAACCTGCTTCTTTCACCAAGCTTTTGATCACCTGCCCAAATATCTTCCAATGTATCACATATTGTTTTATAATGCTCCTGTGAAGTGCCTTAGGAAATTTCATTACATTAAAGGTGCTTATAAATACAAGTTGTTGTTAAAGAAACAAAATATGTTAAACTATATTTCATGATTTAGGAAGACAAAACTGCTACCCTACTTTCATCCTCAAATGCATATCTAATTCACAAGAGAATCATATCATAGAATCCCTACAGTACAGAAGGAGGCAATTTGGCCCATCCTGTCTGCACTAACCACAATCCTACTCAGACTCTATTCTCATATCCCCACACATTTGCTCTGTCAATCCCCCAACACTAAGGTCAATTTAGCATGGCCAATCAACCTAACCTGCATATCTTTAGAGCGTGGGAGCAAACCAGAGCATCCGAGGAAACCCATGCAGATACAGGGAGAATGTGCAAACTCCACACAGTCAGTCACCCAAGGCCAGGAATTGAACCCAGGTCCCTGGCGCTGTGAGGTAGCAGTGCTCACTGGCAAATTGCCACCCCACTGGCAAATGTGATTTATAAACTTGGGCTTGTAAATCACATTTGCACTAAATACAAATAAGGTATATTGTCATGTATGCCTATCAAGTGGAATGAGATTTTAATTTACATGGTAGTTGCTGCATTGCTATATCATGATACTGATAAAGTTTAAGTAGCATTTAGATGTGCACTTGCGATGCCAATGCATACAAGGCTATGGGTCAAGTGCTGGAAAATGGGATTAGAATAGTTGGGTGGTTTGTTTTTGACTGGCACAGACACAATTGACCAAAGGAACTTTTTCTGTGCTGTATACTCTCTGACAAATGTGTATGCAGTCCCTGTATGGACCAATTGCTTGAGTTGACTATTTTGACATTTTATCACCATATGAATTGGACAGCTTTCTATATTTACGCAACTTCTTACTTTTATTAACAATACACAATGAATTCGGTGTAACATCTGCAAGTACCACAGTATAGTTTTGTTTCGTGTTTACTAATAGCTGATAAATTTTAGTTTCTATTTAAGATTCAAAGAAATCTAAATTTTAAATTTTATATCAATAATTTGTATGATTTTTCAATTTTTGTTTAGTTTGGCTCAGTCTAGGAACTACAATTAAGGACAGTTGCTATCTATAACTTACAGGAATTGTTGTTCCCAAGATAGCACAGCCTCACCTGTATACAAAGCCAGTTTGACTGCAGTATCTTTTAATTGCAGAAATTGGATCCCTCACTGTAGGTAGCAATAAGTTTGCTCTCCTACTACTATGGCAGAGGGTCCTCCATTTTCAGAGGATGACTGTTGACCATGAGTATTAGTGAGATAGGGGCTACTTTGCTCATGTTAATATTATTCAACTTGTACATATTTAATCCTGTTTCAGAAATATCTCATGCTGTGCATGGGAGTTAGAATCATGGCCATGCAAACACTGGGTTGACCTTGCACGATCCTAGATTTGCTTCTTACATGCCCCTTTCAGTTTCAGGCATAACACACAGCTTCCTTGCTTGTTCACTTCAACTGGGATTGATTTTCCCCCACAGCAATAGCATTCTTCACAAATCATGGTTTGCTGATCAAATTTCTTATCCCTCTACACTGTCTCAGGCTCTGCATCTCTTCGCTCATCAAACCCTATGCCCTCATCCTCGGCAATGCTCCCACTAGCAGCTTGCCTCCAAATTTGGTGGACCTCCCTGCCATACACACTTTGAAGCTCCATTGCACTCTTTGCTTTCCATGGCAAGTGCAATTTCTAGCTCTTTCTTTAGGTTATTAATATCTCTGCCAATAGCTTTTTTCTGTATGGCAGTATTATTTAGCGCATACCAGACAGTCTCTCTACATATCATTAAGAGCAGACCCAAATCCACAATATTCAGCTGTTTGCCTCAATCTTGCCACAAAAGCCTCAACTGATTCCCTCAGGATCTGGCAGTTGATGTGAACTTGTGTCTCAGCAGGATTATTGAGGGCATCGAGTGATAATGCCCTTTTACCAGCTCTTCAAATGTTTTAGAGTCAGGAGATCTGAAGAAGTCAATCTACTTATTAAGTTGTAGGTTTGTGCATCACAGGCTGTTAGCCCCTGCTGCTCCTTCTCTCCATGTTATTTGCTTTAAAAATATATTTAGGTTTTCAATGTATTAAACACAATTTTCTGTATTAGGGTTAAAGGTTTTTAATTTTCGATTAGAGGTACTGTTGGTAACTTACTGACATGAATGGCTTGCAGACAAGGTCTTCCTTCACAGCAATTTAAAGATGCTCCAGTTGATCCTTGTCGCCAATGTGATATTTCAAAGGACTGGTGACCACTAAGTTTAGTAACTAAATAAGTAATCTATTTATTGTAATGAATAAACCATGTACTCCTTATCATTTCGGCTGCAGTCTCAGACTGACTGGGAAAACCTGTATTCAGTTGCAGGATTCACGAACTCAGGCCCCACTTAGCCAATCAGGTCACATGACCCCCAAAACTTCACCCTGAAAAGACACTTGCTGCTACTACTTCCTAACTTCATTCCTGAAAGGACTAACTCTACCTTTTAGGCTTATTCTGCTGGTCCTAGATTCCCTAACCAATGGAAACCGTTTTTTTCTTTATTTTTACCTTATCAATTTGCTTAAAATCTTGAAAGCTATAATCAAATCAATTCAACCTCAGTTTGTGAAGTCTTCCTCATAATTTAAACTGTGGAGTTCAAGTATCATTCTGGTAAATCTTTGTTGTATGCCCTTCAGGCAAATATATCCTTCTTCTGGTGTGGTGCCCAAAATCGAACACAATATTCAACATGTGATCTAACAAGATTTTCATGATTTCTTACTCCTTCTATTCTTGACTGCTAAATATAAAGGCCAGCATTCCATTAATTTAAATTATTTTTATATCTATGATTTTAACAATCGCTATACATAAACTTCCAAGTCTCTTGAACACATTATGCAAAGTATATTACTCTACTACAAAGGCACAGCTGTCTGTAATCCATTTGCCCCTTTAAAGCCACAAATCCTAATTGTTGTAATATCTGCTACTAATTAAAGGCTAACATGCTAAAAATCCAGGATCAATCAGGGGACAGAAGAAAACAAAAGCAAATATCTTTGGATTGAATAGAATGCAATGAAATTGCGTAAAATGGAATAAATGCCTGCAAATTACATTCTGATAGAGTGCTGTATGCAAAATATTAATTAATCTGAATAAATGACGATGTACTTCCATCACATGATCGTTTTGCAGCTTAATACAAGTTCAGGACACAATATTACTATGCTTTGGGTAAAAGGCACATTTTGCTATCAAACAGAACAGCTCTATAAATAACAAACTACACTGAATCAGGTATAATCATGAATATCTTCCTTCTCTCCTGTCTTCATCTCATACCTCAGGACATGTCCCTCCTCATTGGTAATGCTTGGTGTAGCAACCTGGCTCTGAAGAACACTCAATTCTGCTTCAAGCTGTGAAAATAGCAAAGATGATGTGTCAATTTATTTTTTCAGGAGAAATGATGCAGCTTATCCACAACAAAAAGGCTATCACTGTCTATTTATCAAATAACAGAGTCAAGAATTCACATTCTCCCACCTTCCACTCTGCTCATAGTTCTTAGCAAGTAATTGAAAAAATATGCCATCCCGCAGAATTGCCCATTTGGGATTACAGTAAGTACTCCAAGTCAAATGTAGGCTCTGTCATGCAATCAGGTTTAGCAATGCAAAAATGTACAGTTTTATGGAAAAATGCAGAAATGCATGAAAAGCACATAGTACAATATTGGCACAAAACAAAGCACGACACAAGATCAAAATACAGTTCAAGGAAGAAAGTCATCAATAGCTATTTTTTATAATTCTCTAATACCATTAGAATCTGCTGTTTGACTACTAATACTGAATTCAAATTGCTGATTTAATCCTTAAAAATCTCCCCAGTCACTTAGTGTCACCACATCCAGGTAAAACCAAAATTTAGAGACACAATTTTCCATATGTATTATGAAACCTGGTGTACAAAATATACTTACTTTTATAGAAATAGAAAACAAATGTAAAAAGGGTAAAACCTGGTGAATTTTTAGGTCAAGTAATAACATCAGATGAGTGAATAACTGCCACAATTTTTTATTATTTTGAACTTCCTCGATGTAAAGAGCTGTTTGGGGTTCTTGCACCCAAAATTATTGACACACCAATACTTTTACTGAAGAAATTACACAGTTCTTTGCTTGGCAAATAGAATGAGAATTTTGAAGGATTCAAAATTCAGTTAAGTAAAATAGTCAATATCTCCGAACGAGGCTACCAAACTGGAATAGTACTATGTAGTGAAATCAAACCTACTTGAAATGTGATTTCTTGTTCTTGAATAAATTTAAGTTCAACAAATTGAGAGGGACAGATGGTGACACCCACTTCCTGGTTAGAAATGTTGCCAATTGGAAGATTTCAGTGCTTCTCAAATAAAGCAGCTGTGTTTACTTAAAGTATGAAAGGAGCCAAAATACACGAAATAGATCTATAGCTTTCCATTACAACTGAGTGCCACACAGCTTTCTTTTAAGACCAAAATAAAATTAACTAGATGATCAGATCGAGTCAGCACTTGTGGTACAAAATGCCTCTTAAATTGTTTCAAATCACCATATATAGGAATACTGCTTATAGTATATAGTGAATTTCCAAAAATAACCAAACTTGAATTAAGAAACATTAAAGAAAACATATTAACATTCTAACTATGATTCAAAATGCAGAAAAACTTAGAACTTTACATCACTGTTGACAAGTCTTTTAACTGCAACCTACAGCAAGGTAATACTCCAACTCTTGGCTGCCACCAAGACTGAGTAAAGCAATGCCCCAGGCTGAGATGACATTGCAGCAGAGATTTGAATTGCAATGACAGAGCTTATTGACAAATTTACAGCCATTATCAAGAACATCTGGGATCAGAAAAAAGTTTCTCAGGACCTCAAGAATGCCAACATCCTTGGCATAAGGAGCTGCATTTTTCAATAGGTGCAGTCAATGGGGTGTATATATACCTACACTGCTGATAGGGAGAAAATTCCAGAATTTTGACCCAGTGATAGTCAGGATGGTGAGTGGCTTGAGGGGAACTTCCAGATTGTGGCATTGCCATATATCTGCTGCTCTTGTCTTTCTAGATGGCAGTGGTTGTGGGTTTGTAAGGTGCTGTGGAAGGAACCTTGGCGGGTTCCTGCAGAGCATCATTTTAAATGGTTAACACTGCTGCTATTGTTCATCTGTGGTGAAAGGAATGAATGTTTGTGGAAGGGATGCCAATTAAGCACGCTGCTTTCTGATGGATGGCATCAAGATTCTTCAATATTGTTGTGCAAGTTGCGTTCATCTAGGCAAGCAACAAGGCATGGACAAGTGCATGTATGTGAGCAAGGGGTAGATGAATGCACGTGTACAAGCGAGGGATGGCCAAGTGGCGAAAGAGGCTACTCAGAGAGGGAGAGGGAGACGAGTATGAATGAGAAAGAGAGGGATATGAATGTGAATCAGTGTCCAATATAAGAATCAGCTTTCCTGCAGCATTCCTCCTGCAAGCAGAGTGACAAAAGGTAAACCGTGAGTATTTTTGAAATTACAGGACTTGTTAATTACCAGATTACACATTGCTGAAGTGGGTATGACTTTCAGGGGTTAATGTTGAGGGGACATGAGGGTGTGGTTTGGCCAGGGGTTAATGAGAAAAGGCCATGTATTTGGTAAATGTCTGTAATGGTGTGGGTCTTCCTTATTCCGAATATAACCATAGATCGTGCTAAAATAGACTTGTTTACACTTGATTCCTACGTTCACACCTTTTTCATGGCAAAAAGGAGGCACTGACATTATGACAATACTTGCGGTTCCCTGATGCTCTTGAGAGCTTTTCAATTGCTTGCAAAGTTTGGAATCCCTGACTTGAATGAAAAGACAAAGTGAAATATATATACATTTGCTAATTATATTAAAATAGGTGGATAATTAAGCTGTGGGGTGGATGGAGAAACTGCACAGAAATTTGGAAAGATTAAGTGAATAGGGGGAGAGTTTGCTAATGCTGTTGGGGAGGGTTTAAACTAATGTTTCAGAGGGGATGGGAACTAATATAGGTCAGAGGGAAGTAGGGACAGAAACAAAAGGCAGTAAGGGGAAAAGTGAAAGGCACAGGAACCACAGACAAAAATCAAAAAGGGCTATAGTGGAGAGTACAGAGTCTATGGAGAAGTCATTGAATGGGTCCAGTAAGGCTAAGAGAAATAAAACAACAGAGTGCAGACAAAACATGACCAGACAGATGGTCTGAGAAAGCAGGGCAGAGACCAAGGGAAGTCTAGATTAAATTGCATTATTTCAATGCAAAAGTCTGACGGCGAAGGAAGATGAACTCAGGGCCTAGTTGGGTCCATGGGATTGGGATATTTAGTTATTACTGAAATATGGCTAACGAAAGGGGAGGACTGACAGCTCAATGTTCCAGGGTATAGATGCTATAGGAAAGATGGAACGGAAAGTAATAGAGTAGGAGAAGCTGTGTTTTTGATTAGGGAGAACATCACGAAATTACTGAGGGGGGATATATCCAAAGTCTGTCCATTGAGTCTATATGGATAAAACTGAAAAATTAAGAGAGAGGTCACTTTGATAGAATTGTACTACAGGGCCCCAAATAGGGGGAATTTGAGGAGCAAATGTGTAAAGGGATTACAAACAGCTGCAAGAAAAATAGGGTGATAACACTAGGGGACTTTAACTTTTCCAACATTGACAGGGAAAGCCAAAGCATTAGGGTCTTGGATGGAGAGAAATTTGTTGAGCGTATTCAGGAGGAATTTCTCATTCACTATTGATAGGCAGACTACAGAGGGTGCAAAACTTGATCTCCTCTTGGGAAAGAAGGCCAGGGGACCACTTTGAGACAACTGATCATAATTCCATTAGTTTTAAGATAGCTATGAAGAATATTAAGTCTGGCCCAAAAGTTAAAATTCTAAATTGGGGCAAGGCCAATTTTGACGGTATTAGACAGAAACTTTCAAATGTTGATTGGAGGAGTTTGCTGGCAGGAAGTGAGATGGCTGTTAAGTGGGAGGCTTTCAAAAGTATGTTAACCAGGTTTCAGGTAAGTATATTCCTTTTCGAATGAAGGGCAAGACTGCTGGAAGTAGGGAATTATAGATGACTTGGGATATTGAGGCTCTAGTCAAAAAGAAGGAAGCATATGATATGCAGAGGCAGCTGGGATCAAGCAGATCCCTTCAAGGGTGTACAGGTTGTCAAAGTAGAGTTAAGAAATAAGTCAGGAGGACAAAAAGACATGGGTCCCCCTTTGTTTTATCTGCCAAAGGATCTCAAAGCGTGGGCCGCAGGGATTGGTGCTGGGGCCGCAACTGTTTACTACTTGTATAGACGATCTGGAGGAGGGGGCTGAGTGCAGGGTAACAAAATTTGCTTGTGATACGAAGATGACTGGAAATGCAAATTGTGTGGAAGGCGCGGAAAGTCTGCAGAGAGATCTGGATAGGCTGAGTGAGTGGACGAGGACCTGGCAGATGTTAGTAAATGTGAGGTTATCCATTTTGGTAGAAATAATAGTAGGAGGGATTATTATTTAAAGGGCGAAAAGCTGCAGCATGCTACAGTGCAGATGGACCTGGGGGTCCTTTTGCATGAATCGCAAAAACCCAGTTTGCAGGTGCAGCAGGTGATCAAGAAGGTGAATGGAATGTTGGCCTTTATAGCGAGGGGGATAGAATATAAAAGCAAGGAGGTCTTGCTGCAACCGTACAGGGCACTGGTGAGGCCACAACTGGAGTACTGTGTGTAGTTTTGATTGCTGCATTTGCAAAAGAATATATTGGCCTTGGAGGGAGTTAATGAAGGGGCTAGATAGGGTAGAGGTAGAGAGATTCTTCCCACTTAGAACGGAGAGCAGAACTAGAGGGCACAGCCTCAAAAGGGGAGGGGAGGGGGAGAGAGGGTGGTGGTGGTGTGCAGCAGCTTAGATCTGAGTTGAGGAGGGACTTCTTCACTCAAAGGCTGGTGAGTCTTTGGAATTCTCTGTCCATTGAAGTGGTGGAGGCTACCTCACTGAATATATTTAAGTCACGGGTAGATAGATTTCTCATAGACAAGGGAATTAAGGGTTATGGGGAGAAAGCAGGAAAGTGGAAATGATCCATTTCAGATCAGTCATTACCTTAGAGAATGGCAGGGCAGGCTCGAAGTAGATGGCCTACTCCTGCTGCTATTTCTTATGTTCTTGTGTCCTTCTATACATATATAAAGGGCAAAAAAGTAACAAGGGAGAGAGTAGGGCCTCTTAAGGATCAACAAGGTCATCAATGTGCAGATCCACAAGAGATGTGTAAGATCCTAAATTAATGTTTCTCATTGGTATTTACTATTGAGAAAGGCATGGATATTAGAGAACTTGAGGAAATAAACAGTGATATCTTGAGGAATGTACATATCCCAGAGGTGGTGATGCTGGAAGTCTTAAAGCACATCGCGGTACATAATTCCCTGGGACCTGATAAAATGAATCCCACAATGTTGTAGGAAGCTAGGGAAGAAATTGCAGGTCCCCTAGCAAAAATATTTGAATCTTTGACAGCCACATGTGAGAGGCCTAAAGATTGGAGGGTAGCAAATGTTGGGCCTTTGTTTAACAAGGGCTGCAGGGAAAAGCCTGGGAACGACAAGCCAGTGAGCCTCATGTCTGTAGTGGGTAAGTTATTAGAAGGTATTCTGAGAGACTGGATGTACAGGTATTTAGAGAGGCAAGGGCTGATTTGGGACAGTCAGCACGGCTTTGTGAGTGGAAAATCATGTCTCATAAATTCTTAAACTGTTTTAAGAATTTTGAAGATTCTATTCGGTCAACTTCAGCCTTAATTAACACTTGACATTCATTAAATTACCGCATCTGCTTTTTTTGTAGAGGGATTCATTCATTTTCTATCATGTATGTTTTAAGTAAATTAATGCAGACATAAATCAGTATGCTAAGCAGCTGTCAAAGAATTAATTTCTATTTTGAATAAAAATTTAGAGCCCACATAAGGTTACAAGTTTCCTTAGTCATTGATATTTCTTTTAATAAAGGTGCAGAGCTTTATGAGAATTGCTTTGAGCCGCTTTCAGCCATGGAGGAGGTATTTTCAGACTGTCGGAGTTACATTTGGCAATCGTGGTCACAGAGACTGCTATAAAAAAGATTTCAGGCATAAGATGAAACAAAGTGCCAGCCCGGTTCCCAGTGGTACACATGATTCAATATCAAATATTGTGGGAGACAGTTACTTCAAAGCCAAAGGATGTCTTTCATCAAGATAAGTTGACAAGCTCTAATTCGCTAGAGTTGAGGGAGCCAATTTGTAAGTTCTTACACAGGGATAGAATTAATTTGCATTTTTTACTTTTATATCAATCAATAACACACAAAAAATATGCCACTGACAGAATTCTCTTACCTTAGGACAGAAAGGCTAAGCAATTAAAAATGACTACCAGACTCATAATAAAGATACATCTTGAGTGTACTAATTTGAACAACATAGTTTATTGTATTCAACAGTGTAATTTTAATATTGATTACAATAAGCTGCTGCATACCATGAAAGCTAGAACTGAACAAGAGCTCAATCTCAAATCTGTGCTTAATGAGATATGAGGGTTCACATAGGTACACTTGCACATTGCTGTTCAGGGATAAAGACAACTATGCCTCCTCAACCCTTCTCCTGATAGTAGTGTCATCAGCTGGAAATGCATGTGGAGATGTCAGATGAACATATGTTTGAGCATGGTTATGATCCTTTCCGTAAGAGAATAGTCAGGGATCATACAAGAAGAATGGGAACTCAAGCAATGTATCAAAGAAGTGTTACCATCTATGGAATTATTCCCCAACAAAAATCAGTACTTTCAAGAGAAGATGTAAAATAGAAGGAACATGACCTATCAACAGTCATTCTATCCATGATGTTGTATTTCCTTTAATTTCACATGCCATTTTGCGTTCAAATGCCAAAAATATTTTGGAATTTCATGTGAACCACATGCTTTACATTTTGACTATTTTCTATTAATTTTTCAAAGAATATTGGCCAAATAGAGTATGTCTTTCAGAAATCCACACAGGTAATCAGCTCTCCAATAATCTTCAATCATACAGATCCCAACAGATCATGTAACATCAAATCTCTTCACACTTTTGTACAACTGCTGCTTCCAGGTGTTTTTCATCAAGATTATAGCTACTAATATCATTAAAATATCTCCTCCATAAGTTTACATCTACAATTGGTTTGTAATGAACATAAATGTTTTAAAAAAGGTTAAATATTTTCAATTATGAAATTTTTGAAGTACAATTTAATCACATAAAATTAGCTATTAAAGCCAAGTTTTATTCAGATAGGCTGATTTGCTGATGCTGAATATTGATAGGCCTCAGCATGCTGGAAGCGTAGTCCAAGTATATAATTTATGGTGAGCACTTTTTACGATATTTACATGTGAAAGTTTTATATTACTTTTCAATCCAAAGCAGACTTGCTGTAACCAGACAAAGGAAATTGAAAAATTTATGGATCGTGTCTGGAGATGACTCTTAGTGATAACTATTCCCAGTGTGCTGGTCTTGCAATCAGCAACACCCAAAAACTAAACTCATTTGGATGCACTGAGGGTCGTGGGCAGGACATCTGCTGTGTTTGTCACGTCATTTATTCCAATAGAGGAAAACTGAAGCCATCATTTTCAATCTCCACTTCAAACTTCATTTCCTCATTACTCCATCCCATTCTCTGGCAACAGCCTGAGATTAATTTTTGGCTTTCGAGTCACAGTTTGATACCAAGCAGAAGTTCCAACTAAGATCACTTGCTTCGACCTTCACAACACTGCCTGGTTTTGCCCCATCTCAGCTCACTTGCTGTTGAAACCCACGTTACCTCATGAATTGATTATTTAAACACATTTCTGACTCGTCTCCCACATTTATGTTTCATAGATTTGAGGTCATTCACACTCAGCTGCCTGTGTCTTAATTTGACCAAGTTCTATTCACTTACCACCCAATGTTCACGGATTATATTAGATCCTACTCATGCAACAAAATGATTTAAAAATGTTCATCTTCATTTCCAAATCGATCCAGGCCTTTCCTCTCCGAAGCTGGATACCTATATCAGACTCCTATTTATTGACTACAGTTCAGTCTGCAACACCATTGTTCCCATGAAACTCATCTCCAAACTCTGTGGCCTGGACCTCAGCACCTCCCTCTGCAACTGAATCCTGAATTTTCTAACTCTCAGACCATAAGGATAGGCAAAAACACAACCTCCTCCACAATCATCCTCAACACAGGTGCCCCACAAGACTATTTATCAGCCCCCTACTATACTCCTTATACACCTATGACCGTGTAGCCAAATTTCCCTTCAAGTTTGCTGACGATATAACCGTAGTGGATCGGATCTCAAATACTGATGAGACAGAGCACAGGAATGAGATAGAGAATCTGGTGAACTGGTACAGCAACAATAATCGCTCCCTCGATGTCAACAAAATGAAGATCATCACTGACTTCAGGAAACTTAAACGAGAAAATGCCCCCAACCATATCAACAGGGATGAAGTAGAAAGGGTTGAGAGCTTCAAGTTTTAAGGTGTCCAGATCACCAACAATCTGTCCTGATCCCCCCATGTCAACAGTGTAGTTAAGAAGGCCTACCAACAATCTACTTTCTCAGAAAACTAAGGAAATTTGGCACATAAGCTACGACTCTCATCAACTTTTACAGATGTACCATAGAAAGCATTCTTTCTGATTGTATCACTGCTTAGTATAGCTCCTGCTCTGCCCAAGAGTACAAGGAACTACAAAAGTTCATGAATATAGCCCAATTCATCATGCAAACCAAACTCCCATCCATTGACCCTGTCTACACTTCCCACTGCTTCAGTGAAGCAGCCAGCATAATTCAGAACCTCACACATCCCGGACATTCTCTCTTCCACTTTCTTATGTCAGGAAAAAGATACAAAAGTCTGAGGTCATGCACTAACTGACTCAAGAACAGTTTCTTTCCGGCTGCTGTCAGACTTTTGAATGGACTTACCTTTCATTAAGTTGATCTTTCACTACACCCTAGCTGTGACTGTAACACTTCATTTTAGTCTGTCTCATTTCCTTTCCTTCTCTATGAAAGCTATGTTTTGTCTGTATAACGCGCAAGAAACAATACATTTCTCTTTATGTTAATACATGTGACAATAATAAATCAGATCAAAATCAAATCTCTGTAATGTCAGTCAGCCCCACATCAGAGATATCTGCATTCCTCTAATTGTGGTCTCTGGAGTATCCACATTTCACTCATTCCAGCATTGGTAGAATGAGTTGCTTCAGTCTTATGCTCTGGAATACTCTTCCAATATTTCTCCATTCGCTCCCTCGTTTTCTTCCTGTAAGCCATTTCTTAAACTTTTAAGATCCTCTGAGACCAAACTATGTTAGGTTATTTGACCTAACATGCCTCCTATGTGGCTCAATGTCATATTATGTTTAATAATTCTCTTCTGAAGATCCTTGAAACTTTTTTTTTTACATTGAAGGTGTTACATAATTATCAACTGTTTTTGTTTCTTTATTCTTTCATAGGAAGTGGGCATTGCTAGCAAGGCCAGCATTTGTTCCATATTACTAATTGCCCTTGAACACAGTGACTTCCTGAGTCATCTCAAAGGCAGGTAAGAGTCAACTTTGTGTCTGGAATCGCATGCAGCTTAGACCAGGTAAGGATGGCAGATTTCTTCACACAAGGACATTAGTGAAAGAGATGAGTTTTCAAAACAAACAACCATAGTTGTGGTTACTATCACTAGGGCTAGTTTTATATTCCATATTTATAAACTGAATTCAAATTCCTTCAGCTGCCATAGTGGAATGTGAACCCATATCTACAGAAGATTAGCATGAACCTCTGGATTACTGGCCCAGTGTCTTTACCACTACGCCAACGTCTTTTCCTTGTTAATGTCCTGCTTGCCACTATTGGCAAAGGAACTGGAAACCACAAGCACCAAATTGTACCTCTTTAGTATAAAGTTATTTTCTGAGATGGTTTAGCTCAGTTGGTCACACTCTCATCTCCAAGCACGAATTTGTGTGTTCAAGTTTCACTCCAGAGACTTAAACAAAACTGAGGCTGAAATTCTACTACAATACTGAGATGATGATGCATTGTCAGAACGGTCATTCTATGAGATGAGATAAGACATTAAAACAAGGCTTTATCTGTTGATGTTATTACGAGGAGATGCAAGGATCCTGGCCAATATTTATCCCTCAACTTACATCATTAAAGCAAATAATTTGTTTGTGGACTTTGCTGTAAATAAACTGGATGCAGGTTCCCTTCAGTGATGTACTCAAAGAGAGGAAATGTGGGAAAATCTCAGCATTAGCAGCATCTTATAAGGAGAGAAAAGAGCTGATGTTGAGTCCAGGTGACCCTTTGTCATGGTAAAGCACTTTAAGACATCCTGAGGTCACGAAAGGCACTACATACTTGCATTTCTTTCTTTATCATTCAATTTTTTCTGAGATTTTTTTTCTTCACTTTCTGCTGATCTGTCAGATCTTATCTATGGAGATAAGATATTATAGCTTTGTGCAATCTTTGATGCATGCTCATGATGATTGAGGAAGGCAAAATATTCTATCCACACAAGCTTCTATAAATAGATTTGAGAAGCAATATTAAAAAACAGTGCAAATTATTTTCTCTCCCAAAAGTTTGAGTTGTCAGTGAAACTGGATTCATGGAGTTGCTCCTAAGAAATTTGCTGTATTTCTCTTGTTTTCTTATCTGTGATCCCTCATCTCTTATATTATCTACTGATTTACCAGATAAAGTAGCAGGACCAGTTTTGGTGCAAACCTGCCTAAGCAAAAAACTAATACATCAAGCTCCTCACTCCAAAGTTCAAAAAGTTACTGGGCCCTTGAACTAGACTCAGTGACTAGGATCAAAAATGAAGTGAGAGGAAAATCTAGATGACTGAGCACTTCCTACAATGAAAGGCAATGAATTATGCTCAAAGATTTCTACAGCTCAGAACAACTCACCAACTCAAGGCAATAATATTACTGTTAGTTTTTCTATTTAATTATATCCAAATTCTCAATCTGAAAGGAGAAATCAATTTTATCCTTAAACAGCCACACCCATCTTCTGTTAAAACAGATATTCATATGCTTGCCTTTCCTCCCAATAACAAGATACTTCTGGATTATATATAAGAGATATATAGAAGAAGCTACAGAGAAGACTAATACAATACTCATCACCAGTGCTGCAATTCCAGCTTTGTGAATGCCTCTCCAGACTTACACTGACAACATAAGATGAACAGGATGTAGCTGAATGCAGCCACACAATGTTGCCACCCCACCCCCTACAACAGTAAAGTGCCCGATCAGGAACTCATACTCTCTGCCTCAATCTCCACAACAATTTTGCAATCTACTACAAGTGCCATTCACTTTCTTCCTCACATGTAATCTCCAATAAATAAATACGTGTTTTTCCACTACTGCCTCTAAAATAAAGATAGCTACTCGAACAAGATTAAGCCCCGATGAGACAAGCTTTTCACTGTCAGTTATAGCCAGGCACAAAGGACTTGTGATTATGAATTTGAAACTAGTCTTCCACGTGAAATAGTTGTGCAGTCTTGCCATTGCCTCAGATTCCCAAAGTACTGTGTACAGTATGTGTGATGTAAAGATGCCGGCGTTGGATTGGGGTGGTAAGAACTCAGTAAGAATTTAGCAACACCAATTTTAAATCCAACCGATTTATTTGATAGTAAAATTGCGAGCTTTCAACACTCTTGTGTCTCCGTCAGGCAAATGCAGTGTTCTGGTCTGCAATAGCACACATCAGCACAGACAGTCAGAGATTGCTGATTAGAATGCGAATCCTTACATCTAACTTGCTATTCAAGTGTTAAAGTGGCTAACAATGTGTGTGAAGGGAATCCTGAGCATTGGTTAGGGAATTGTGTATTTTCTCCAGACAGCACAGTAAGTGAGGTTTTTTGCTAACCCAGGCAAGTTACGGGGGTTATTCAAGTTATGGGGGTTATCTGTAACCCCCGTAACTTGCCTGGGTTAGCAAAAAACCTCACTTACTGTGTGGGGGTTATTCAAGTTATGGGGGTTATCTGTAACCCCCGTAACTTGCCTGAGTTAGCAAAAAACCTCACTTACTGTGTGGGGGTTATTCAAGTTATGGGGGTTATCTGTAACCCCCGTAACTTGCCTGGGTTAGCAAAAAACCTCACTTACTGTGTGGGGGTTATTCAAGTTATGGGGGTTATCTGTAACCCCCGTAACTTGCCTGAGTTAGCAAAAAACCTCACTTACTGTGTGGGGGTTATTCAAGTTATGGGGGTTATCTGTAACCCCCGTAACTTGCCTGGGTTAGCAAAAAACCTCACTTACTGTGCTGTCTGGAGAAAACACACAATTCTCTAACCAATGCTCAGGATTCCCTTCACACACATTGTTAGCCACTTTAACACTTGAATAGCAGGTTAGATGTAAGGATTCGCATTCTAATCAGCAATCTCTGACTGTCTGTGCTGATGTGTGCTATTGCAGACCAGAACACTGCATTTGCCTGACGAAGACACAAGAGTGTTGAAAGCTCGCAATTTTACTATCAAATAAATCGGTTGGATTTAAAATTGGTGTTGCTAAATTCTTGCTGAGTTCTTACAGTATGTGTGCCAGTGGAATCACAGGCTGCTTGTAGCACCTCCAACTGCAAGGTTGATTAAAGCTCACTAACTGTTTTGGGCAATGAATCTGTGGCATTAGATCAAGATTTTGATCTAATTTTTTAATGGACCACATGTTGCAACAGCTTTTTACGTCACAGAAAATTCTTGTAATGCTTGGTTAGCAAGCCAAAAACAAAAGATTAAAATGTGTACCTGAAACAAAGTACCTGCAGGATATAATTCTGTTCGAGCTAATTAAACATCATATAAATGCATTTAAGAACATTACATCAAATCTTTTTAAATGTCAAAGAACACCAAACATATATGCAAAAGCAGCTGCCACTCAATTAGAAAAAAATAATTTGAGAATTTCATATTCTGCAACATAAAAGTTCAATTTATAGTTTTATATTTTGATTTAGAGATTGCTTTCATATAACTTAAGTGTCTAATATTCTTTTTTCTTCTTTTTCACATGTTTCAGTATTAAAAAATGCTAGCACCAATTTCCACTATATTGGAAAGCTCAAGGAGTGTTCACTCCCAAAAGCACCCCTCAGATCTGCTTTGTCAGTTTTATCATGTGCCAATAGGTAGACCTACCGCCACTGTTGCTTACTCTGCTTCATTGATTTCAAGGCCTTTGCATCAAGCTTAATGCTTAATAGAAATATTGCAATTTACTTTGATTCATGCTCATTACACAAGATTAAGAAACATCTATAACACAAGAACAAGCCATCTGTCCCAACTAGTCTATACTGATTTTACTGCTCCACACAAGCTCCTCCCACCTGTTCATCCAAAGCTATCCCCATATCAAACAAAAATGCATACAAACATGTGTCTGCTTCACTGAAAAGGACACAAGCAGTTCAAACCTCATTTGAAAATATATATCGGAGAATACAGGATGTGTAGCTCCCTCTGAGCAGATGTTGGCTTTCTTTGCTATTGCACAAATACTTTTAATTCTTCAGCCTCTTTAGCCAGTTTGTTCTTTCCCAGAATTCCCACTGTTGTGTGCAATGCGCATTAGAATGGGATACACTTGACGTTGGGTTGATACAAAGTCATTAATTTTTTCCTTAGAACTACTAAAAGTATTATATATTGAGGATCATTGTGGATTTCAACGCTTGTTCTAGCAGACCAACTGATGGTGTGGGAAGGAAGTCCGTGATTAAAATAATCACACATATGTTCCAGGTGGAACAGTTTTGATCAGGTGAATGACCTTTACTCGTTCTGGGTTTTATGTTCTTCTGATATTCAATATCAGTTGTTCAGTTCTGAAATGGTTACTTAAAGCTGTAGGCTAATACAAGAATCGCATCATCTGTATATTGTACCAAATTATTAAATGGTCTACGAAAAACTTTCATCTGAAAGCATTGCATAATGAATTGTGGAAGAAATACATCCCATTAAAAAAACTATGCTAACTGTGGTTACTTGAGGTCACAAATAAGGTCATCAAACACAAGGACAATCTTCTCTATAAAATAAAATAACCAAGTTTATAAACAATAATAACTCAGCATCAGTCAAAACTACGAAAACAGGAGCAACAACACTTCTCTACAGAATGAAGAGTCCTCCATAACCAACACATGCTCAGAACCTTCAACAAACACCAATAAAACAACTATGTAAGAGAAAAACTCTTTGTTTTGTAATGTACTCAAAATGACACTCAAACATTTCTTCACCCCTTAAATTTCAATCTGCCATCAGGATAGAAATACAACAAAAGAAATGTCTAAACAATATGAAAGACATATTACAAAGAGCATTTACAATGGGTAATAAGGAAATGGCGGATAAAGTACACAAATGTTTTGTGTCTGTCTTCATCAAAGAAGATCCCAAAAAATCTAAAATACTGGGGAGCCAAGGACTAGAGCGATTGAAGACCTGAAAGCAATTATTAGCAAAAATGTAGTCTGGAGAAATTAATGTGACTGAAAATTGAAAATCCCCTGGACCTGATGATCTACAATCCAGAATTTTGAAACAGGTAACTGTGGAGATAGTAGATGCATTAACAATCATCTTTCAAAATTCTATAGGTTATGAAACGGTGCCCTTGGATTGGAAGGGAGCAAAAGAATGCCATTATTTACGAAAGAAGGAAGACAGAAAACAGAATTACAGACTTGTTATCCTGACATCTTGCAGGGAATTGCTAAAGGATGTAACTAGCTGGGCATTTAAAAAATAATGGTGCTCACATGGATTTATAAAAGCAAAATCCTATTTGATAAACTTATTGGAGTTTTTTTGAGGATGTTACTGACAAAATGGATAAGAGAGAACCAGTGAATGGGGTGTATTTGGATTTTTAGAGGACCTTCAATAAGGCTCAACACAAGAGGTTAGTAAGCAAAATTACAGTATATGGAATTGGGGGTAATATACTGGTATTGACTCAGGTTTGGTTGGCAGATAGAAAACAAGGGCAGGGATAAACAGATCATTCCCAGGTTAGCACGCTGTGACAAGTGGAATACCGTAAGAGTCAGTGTTTTGGCCCCATCTATTCACAATCCAAATGAATGCTCCAAATGAGAGGACCAAATGTAACATCTATAAACTGTGCTGATGGCACAAAACTTGGTGAGAATGTGAGTTCTGAGGCAGATGTAAAGAGGTTTCAATGAGATTTTGACAGGTTAGGTGAGTGGGCAAAAACATGACAGATGGAATATAATGTGGAAAACTATGAAGTTATCTACTTTGGCAACAAAACAGAAATGCAGAGTATTTCTTAAATGTTGAGAGATTGGAAAGTATTGATATCCTAAGGGACCTGAGTGTTATTATTCATAAATAATTGAAATCTAACCTGCAGGTACAACAAAGGAAAGCAAATGGAAGTAAATGTCAGCCTTAATTGGAAGGGGAATGGAGAACAGGAATACGGAAGTATTGTTGCAATTATACAGAGTCTTGATGAGACCATACCTCTGGAGGATTGTGTGTAGTTTTGGTCTCTTACCTAAAGGAGGATACATTGATCACAGAGTGCAGTACGTGTTCACTAGACTAATCCCCAGATGTCAGAATTATCCTACAAGCAGAGATCAAGGAGAATGGATCTATATTCTCTAAAATTTATAGAAGAATGAGAGGTGACCTTATTTAAGTTACAGCATTTTTACAGGATTTGGCAGGAAAGGTGCTTTTCCGAGTTGTGGTGTCTAGAACCAGGGAACACGGTCTCAGAGTAAGAGTTTTGCAATTTAAGACTGAGATGAGGAGGAATTTCTTCTGTCAGTGGATGGCAAATCTTTGGCCAAGACGGTTGTGGAGGCTCACTAAATAGGTTCATGAAATATGTCAATAGATTTCTAGAAACCAATGACATCAAGAGAGCTGCTGACAGCATGGGAGATTATAGAAACATAGAAGATAAGAACAGGGGGAGACCATTTGGCCGTTCAAGCCTGCTCCACCATTCATTGCGATCACGGCTGATCATCCAACTCAATAGCCTAATCCTCATAATCTTTGATCCCATTCGCCCAAATGCTGTATCCAGCTGCGTCTTGAATATATTCAACGTTTTGGCACCAACTACTTCATATGGTAATGAATTCCACAGGCTCACCACTCTTTGGGTGAAGGAATGTCTCCATCTCTGTTCTTAATAGCCTACCCTGAATCCTCAGATTAAGGCTTTTGGTTCTAGATTTCCCCATCATTGGGAACATTGTCCCTGCATCTATTCTGGAGAATCTTGTTAGAATTTTATAAGTTTCTGAGATCCACACTCATTCGTCTGGACTCCAATGAAAACAATCCTAACCTAGTCAATCAATCTCTTCTCATACATCAGTCCCGTCATCCTCAGAATCAGCCTGGTAAACCTTTGCTGCATTCCTCAAGAGCAAGAGCATCCTTCCTCAGAAAAGGAGACCAAAACTGCACACAAAGTCCTGTATAATTGCAACAACAGTAAGAAGTCTGACAACACCAGGTTTGAGTCCAAGCGATTTATTTGATAGTAAACTCACAAGCTTTCGAGGCTGTTGTCTTCGTCAGGTGAAGAGGACCTCGAAAGCTTGTGAGTTTACTATCAAATAAATTGCTTGGACTCAAACCTGGTGTTGTCAGACTTCTTACTGTGTTTATCCCAGTCCAACGCTGGCATCTCTACATCATAATTGCAACAACACATCTCTGCTCCCGTTCGAAACCTTTTGTAATGAAGGCTAACATGCCATTTGCCCTCTTTAATGCCTGCTGCACCTGCTTGCTTACTTTCAGCGGCTGGTATACAAGGACACCCAGGTCCCGCTACATATTCCCTTCCAATTTATAGCCATTCAGGTAGTAATCTGCTCTCCTGTTTTTGCATCCAAAGTGAATAACTTAAAGTTTATCTAAATTATACTGCTTCTGCCATTGATTTGCTCACTCAGCCAACCTGTCAGATTCCATTCTGAAGGATCTCTGCTTCGTCATCACATTTCACCCTCCCAACCAACTTTGATTTGTTCCCTTATCCAAATCATAAGTATAGATTGTGAAAGCACCAATGTCTAAGAGGTAAAGGTCAGCCATTATCTAGTTAATAGCAGAACAAGTCAAGGGGTCTTGTGCCTACACTCCTCCTCTTCAGGTTTTTATAAATACGCAAAAGCCTGTCAGTGAGAGAGCATTTCAAAAACAAAGTTTTTTTAAAGTTTATTTATTAGCACTGCTTCCTCACGTCAGGGATTATTAGTCACAAGTAAGGCTTACTGTAATTAAGTTACTGTGAAATTCCCCTAGCTGCCACAATGCAACAAGGTCAATGCACCTAACCTGCGCGTTTTTTGGAACGTTGGAGGAAACCATGCAGGCATAGGGAGAATGTACAAACTTCACACAGACAGTGACCCAAGCCAGGAATCGAACCCGGATCCCTGGTGCTATGAGGCAGCAGTACTAACCACTGTGCTATCATACCACCCTAAGTTTAACACACAACTGGCACAGTAAAAGAAAGTTCATTCAGGAACCATTAACATTTCAATCCCTGATTCACTATGCAGAACATTGTGGTATTTTCTAGTGATACAGTCGACCTGTTAAAGGCTAATGACAGATGAAAAGGTAGTGACAAATGACCGAACATGCATGTAGCTGCCACGGATGTATGTACTGCAATTTTCTTAATTAGATACAAAAGTTAAATAAGAGTAAATGACGTTGCAATGGCAGGACTTCTGGCACATCTCCCTTGTGCTTTGTATAAAGTCATTGCTACATATTCAAGAATGAAGACCAGTTGATTGTCCACATTCAAACAATAAGCTGATTAGTCCAACAACTCCAAATAAATTGTCCTCCAGGTTTTTCAGTTTGGCAAAGGATTTTGATTTAATGAAGCCAGAACTGAGAACAAATGACTGACCCAGCTCTGCCTTAAATTTCCATCTCTTGGACTGAAAGGTGGGAACAATGGAGAAGGACAATAACAAAGAAGGAGGGAAGATAAAAAGGATGGGAGACCAAGAACATTTTGAACTTCAGAACATCACAAGTGGAGGTGAGGGAGTGGAGAATCCATCATTTAAAAAAATTAACTTCTCCATTTCTTTCTGAGGTGCATATATATAGTGGAAAAACATATACAAATCACCGTATGTTGCAGAATTGCAGTGACATTAATAGAAATAAACTGTTCATGGTGTCCATATTAACTTTGAAATCACTCACATATCACTGCTCCTTTTATAGGTCAGAGTTAGAATGTTCTTGATCAATTTTGATGCTACCATGGAATCCCCATACAGAAGTAAGCCATTCAGCCCATTGAATCTGCACCGACTATTCCAGGCCCTGTATTTCAGGCATTTACCATGGCTAACTCACCTAACCTAACATCTTTGGGCACTAAGAGGCAGTTTAGCATGGCCCATCCACCTAACCTTCACATCCATGAACTATGGGAGGAAACCAGAGCACCCAGAGGAAACCCACGCAAACATGGGGAGCACATATAAACTCCAGTCACCCAAAGCTGAAATCAAACCCAGATATCTACGTGAGGAAGCAGTGCTAACCACTAGTGCTGATCATTAGTGTGACTTTCACCTGTCTGTGCACTTTAGATCCTCGATGAATGACAACAGCACTGATCATTTTGATGTCATTATTACAAATTGATCTTGACATATAGTCAGCAGCTGATTTATATGGAAACAATGTCCAACATATAGGTTACCAAAAAAAATGAAGTGGTAATAGATCTTTAAATTAATCGACTTTAACAAATCTCAAACAGAGATGGACGGCACATGGATTTTAAAAGACAGATTGCATGCAACATGAGAAAACGAATCTTGTTTTTGCTGTGAGATTTCGGATCTGCTCAATTTTACAAATGGTTTGCTTCTCACTAAAAACTACTAAGTTGCATTGGACCACACTTTGACCCTCTTCCATTTTAGACAGTAAACTAAGGCTCTGTCTGCCCTCCCAGGTAAGCAGAACTGATTCAAATCATTATTTTGAAAAGTGTGCACACTGCATTGGTGTCCTAGCCAATATTTAATCTTCATCTGAAAATAAATTATCTGGTCAACATCTTATTATTCGTGGAATTTTGCTATGCACAACTTGCTGATATGTTTCTTGAATTACAACATTGATGACACTTCCACAAAGTACTTCTTTGACTATGAAATCCTGAAAGGAGCTAAGGAATAGCACATTCCTACTTTCTGAACACACCCTCAAGAACTTGTAACATTTTTGTATTAAAGTTATGTTAAACATTACAACAGTCCTGCGAGTTGAACGTCCAACAGCTTTCACACCAAAGTACAAAATAAAATAGCCATTTGACATGACAACAAGAGGTAATTCAAAATGGTAGCCTACATGCACAGCAATTTCTAAAGTTCAATTCTTTAACAAGGTCAACAATTGCAGTCACTTTCTCCAAAGCCACAGAAACAAATGCTACACGAGGATTGCGCCTTGCATCCCAGTCTGTGAGGATGACTAAGAGAAGCGCAGACACTCTAAATGCTGCCAGTGCATGAGAGGAACCTACTGTGACAACAGCAATTGTAGATACTTCTACAAGTCTAGATTGTCCTGTCTAGTACCTTGAAGGTGAATATGCAGAAACAAAACTGCAAAACAAAGTGCATCCATGACACAGCATAGAACAATCGGAGACCACTTACTCTAATTACTGGAGTCACTGTTATGCAAATTTAACATAGACGATCTCAAAGGAAATTGGTTTTAAGTCATCCCTTATATGTCCAAATTTATAAAAATAGGGGAAAATACAGAAAGTAATCATGGAAGGTTCAGAATGGTGTTATATACACAATATGATGCTTAATTAAATGATGAACAGAGGAATCTCAGTACCAGAGTCTATAATTGATTCCAGCATATTGTATCAGTATCAATGCCATCTGTTTTGGGAAGGGAAATTACAGCAGCAGGTGCTGGATCCATGTGCTTACGGTAGTTTCTGAAAGTTTGTACTAACATTAAGCCCAAAATTCTGCTCAGATTTCTAAACATAAGGGAAAAGGAAGAATGCTTCCATAATTATAAAAAGAATTAAAACAAAAACATTAAGTAATCATCAGAAAAATAATTAAAAACACTTTGCTATTGGCTCGTTAATTGAATAAAATCTGATCAGTCCAAACATTGAGACCAAATTAGAGGCTACAAAAATCACTTCCAAAACAAGTTATGACAATAGGAATTAAAAACAAAATTATCTGAAGTTGTTGCAATGCAGGTTCTGCAATCGAAATGCTAACTCCAATAGCTCTTTTTGTACAATATTTTAGCATATGCTATGTTTATTTGATTTCTTGATTACTGTATTCAAAGTGAGGAACTTTCAAATTATTTGCAGCATAATCAGATGGAGAGTAAAGCCCCACAGAATTCTGGAAAGTTTACATTGCAGAAAGAAGTCATTTAGCCCGCTGTGTCTGCACCAGCCAGCAAAAAAATAAAAGAAACTAGCTGCTCCATTTTAATTCCACTTTCCAACATCTGATCCATAGCCTTGCAGGTTACAGCACTTCCAGTGTAGATCTAGTGCATCCATCTTTGCCTCAATCCTATAAAATCAATGGCAAAATAGCAGTAGCTTTTCACTTCAGACTCATTCAAACAACAGAATGGATTATGACCAACCTAATCATTCTACCTGGGAACTATACAACCAGACAATAGAATTCTGAATGCCCTTAGTCTGGGTTGAATTTGAACTGCATTCCAGAAGTAAAATGCTGGTGTTTGCGTAACATTTACACCATCCAGGTCCCATCAGAATTTCTTGTTTCTATTTTAGATTATTTTTATTGAACTTTTTTCTCCATCTTTTTACAATAACTGTAATTTTGAGCAAAACAGTGATGCGCTGATCACTGCCTGATTGCAAAAGGGAGAGACAACAATAAATCCTTCACATTTTAATGTATTAGCCATTTTGAGACCAATATCTTAATCCAAAGGTCACTTGAAAATAAATGCTTCATCAAAATGGTCAGGGAAGAGGAATTTATTAAATGTACAATGTTTTCTGTCTCCTGTAAATTTAATAGAAACAAGCATCATTTTGAAAAGTACTATGTAGGTCGGCTACAAGTATTTTCACCACACTAGCAAACTAATTCCATTTAACTGGAGGTCAAAAACCTCCTTCAACTACAAAGAATTACAGAGTCAGAGTGAATTTTGTTAACCTTCCAGCATTTAACAATAAGAAGCTTTCAATGATATTAACAGATTTCTATATAATCTGCTTCCAAAACGTGACAAATAGCTAAGTTTTACACCTAATGGCATAATGTGAATCTCTCTTTTCTTTTATACTGGGAGTCAATTTTCTAATTTATAATAATTTTGTGATTAAAAACCGTGGCAGATAATTGTAAACCATGACTTCTGTGCATTCTCCATTGCTGTTTAAAAATAAAATTAGGGAAGATCATACTGAATTATATACATCTTGTACTTGGCAATGTTCACTAAACTGAAGGGTACATTATTTTATCCCATTTAACATGCACTGTATATTAATCAGGGCAATTGATCTACAGAGATTATATAAATTAATTTGCAACTGAACTACCTATTATACTAGCAATTCCAGCTTGCAATTCATAATTATATCAATACCTGCAATGCGAATTGTAAATTGGTACTATCAACGCTGGCCTTTATAATAGTTGTATTTTTAACTGTCTCCTTTTAACTCAAGGCAAAATTGAGCAGCTTGAAGCGAGAAGTGTTATGGGTGGATAAAGAGGTTAAGAAGGCAAATAGTATACTTGCCTTTATTAGTCAAGGCATAAAATTCAAGAGCAGGGAGAATATGCTGGAACTATACAAAACGTTGATTAGGTCACAGCTCAGGTGCACCATTCTGGCATCTACATTATAGGAGGGATATGATAGCACTGGAAAGGGTGCAGAGGAGATTTACCAGGATGTTACCTGACTGGAGAGTTTTAGTTATGAAAGAGATTGGATGGACTGGGGTTGTTTTCCTTGGAGACTGAGGGGGTGGGGGGAGCTTAACAAAGTATCAAATTACGAGGAACATAGATAAAGGAGACAGGAAGAAACTTTTTCCCTTCATGGCTAGGGAGCATAGATACAAGTAAAGGACAGGAGGTTTAGAGCAGATGCAAGAAAAATCTTTTTCACAATAAGAGTGGTGGGAGAGTGCAATTCTACCTGTGGAGGCAGAGACCTTAATAACATTTAACATGTATTTAGTTGTGAACTCGCAATGCCAATGAGCCAATTGCTGGGAAAGGGGATAAAAAAAATTAGATGGTTTGTTTTTGACAAGGCAGATGTGATGGGCTCAAGGGCATTTTTCGGTGCTGATTGTCTGACCTCTTGCAAAATCTGTAGGAGACTAATAAATGCGCCCTGCTTAATATGGAGACAGAAACACAAATCAAATCCTATTGAAACAGAATGCAAGTTTTAATATCTTCATACAGAAGAGGAGGTAGCTGCCTTGCTGATATAGATTCACAGACTGTGAAAAGTCAATATAGAGATTGGGGAAGATGACTGACACACGATAGGGCTGTTATGTCAAGCAGCAAAAAAGGACTTTTTTGGGTTAACCACCAAGCAGAGTGCTGGCAAGGATGGAACCTCTGTTCAAACAAGTAAAGTCTATGGAGAGTTAAAAAAAATCAAGGAATTGACAACAGGGTGCATTGTCTGTTGGATTATGCGCAGAGAACTGAGAGAAAGGACTCTGTTTAATAGTACACTGAAAGATTCACCTCGGTAGTGCATTTCACAGAATCCCTGCAGTGCAGAAGGAAATCATTCAGCCCATCGAGCCTGCACCAACAATAATCCCACCCAGGCCAATCCCCATTACACCACGTATTTACCCTATTAATCCCTTTGACACAAAGGAACAACTTAACACAGCCAATCAATCTAATCCACACATCTTTGGACTGTGGGAGGAAACTAGAGCACCTGGAGGAAACCCTCACAGAAACAGGGAGAATGTGCAAACTCCATGCAGACAAACACCCAATGCCAGAATTGAACCCAGGTCAATGGCACTGAGAATCAGCAGTGCTCACCACGGCAACACAGAGAGAAGAGACCTTGTTAAAGCCAGGAGCATGGTAGTTTGCACACAAGACTATATCTCTGCTCAGTGTAATGTAATTCTTAGATGTGGCATTATGTATTTGGTTGTGTTAATAGGAATACCTTTGATGCTGCTCAGCACATTATTTGCCTAACAAGTAATGATTAGTCAAAGTTGTTTTTAGTTTGTTGCAGTAAAAGTCTTCAACTGTGAAATCCTCTTCTATACTGCCTTGTGTTTGTTATTGAAAATTTCCTAACTTTTCAAAAGTCAATTGGTCTCCTCTAGGATTGAAATAGTATCAGTGTCTTTATTATCAGATATGCATTTAGCTTTTAAGCAATATTATCGCTTACCTGAGATGCTAAGAACAAAGAATTAAATACTGCTCAGGAACAGGCCCATTCGCCTGCCAAGTTTGTGGTAACGCAATGTGCCTCTAATCTAATATTTTCTTGCCTCTACATGGTAGATATCTCTCTAGTCCCTATCTATTCATGTATCTATCCAGATGTCTCTTGAATGTTGTTACAAAATCTGCTTCCACCATTTCCTCCTGCACACACTCTGCGTGAAAAACTTGGCTCTTGTATCTTTTTTTAAAGTTTTCCCTTCTCACTTTCAACCAATGCCTCTGAGTAATTGTCCCTTCAGCTCTGGGAAAAAGACTCTGACTATCCACTCTATCCAAGCCTGTCATAATCTTGTAAACCTCTGTGAAGTCCCGACTCATCCTCCAATACACCAATGAAAACAATCCAAGTTTGTTCAACCTTTCTTCATAGTCCATATCCACCACACCTGACAACATCCCAGTAAATCTCTTATGCACCCTTTCCAATGCATCAACATCCTTCTGGTAGTGTGATGACCAAAATTGTACACAATACTCACAATGCGGCCTAACTGAAGTTTTACACAGCTGCCAACTAGATTTTCCAATTCCTATATTCAGCACCCTGACTGAAGAAGACCAATCATATACTTTTTTGGCCACCTTGTCCACACAAGTTGCCACATTCAGGAAACTATGGATCTGCACATCTAGATCCCTCTGTATGCTAATATTTCTAAGGGCTCTACCATTATCTGTATACTTTTGCAGTAAACCTTTCAAATCACATTACTTCCCATTTGTCGGGGTTAAATTTCATCTGCCATCTTTCAGCCCATGTCTCTAGCTTATTTGTATTCTGCTGTATTCTCTGACAATCCTCCTCATTATCCACTACTTCCCCAATTTTTGTATCATCTGCAAATTTATTAATCAGACCATCTACATTTTCCTATCTCCCAGCACTGATTCTTGTGAAACACCGTTTTTTTTTTACAGACCTCCCAATTAAAAAGTACCCTTCCATTGCTACTCTTAGCTTTCTATGCCAGTTTTGTACCCATCTAACCAGCTCACCTTGGATCCCATATGATTTCACCTTCTGTATCAGCCTGCCATGAGGAACCTTTGCTGAAATCCATGTATACAACATCCACTGCCCTGCCCTGGTCAATTTTTCTTATCCTCAAAAAACTCAAATCATGTTTGTGAGACACGATCTCCTCTTACAAAACCATACTGCCTATCACTAATAAGCCTATTCTCTTCCAGATCTGAGTACATCCTGTCCCTAAAAATCTTCTCCAACAATTTCCCCAACACTGATGTAAGGCTCACAGGCCTATAATTTCCTGGATTCTCTCTTCTGCCCTTTTTAAACAGAGAAATAATATTAGTTACTCTTCAATCCTCTGGAACTTCACCCATCACTAAACACGATACAAAGATTTTGTTTGAGATCTCAGCAATTTCTTTCCTTGCCTCTCTTAGTATTCCGTGATAGATCCTATCTGGCCCTGGGGTCTTGTCCACCTTCATGTTTTTCAAAACCTCCTTTTTTATCTCAAAATGTCCCAGAATGTCAACACCCTCCTTTCTACATTCAACGTCCACCACATCCTTCTCCTTTGTGATTACTGATGCAAAGTACTCATGAAGGACCTCACCCACCTCATCTGGCTTTACTTGCAAATTCCCTCCAATGCCCTTGAGTAGACCCAACCTTTTCTCAGTTATCCTCTTCCTCCTTAAATATGCATAAAAGGCCTTGGGATGCACCTTAATCCTGCAAGGTAGCGTTATAATGGCCATGGGGGATCATCAATAGATTTCTATGGACCTCGTAAAACATGAACTCTCTTATTAGGCAAGTTGAAGTTCAGCCATTGGAGGAGGAGCTGCCATGAGTTTAAAAATAACTGGCTGCATTCAGGCTAAGAGTTGAAAGATTTTGGGGCTGACTTATACTCTGTAGCCGTTGAGTGACACTTTGAGCATGTAGTAAATAAAGGATGATGGTGCCAGGAGACTGGTCTCAATAAAATAATTACATTGGCAATGAGGAGTAAACTGGGTCTTTTTACTTCCTTCCAAACTATCTTTGCTATAAAGACAAGTAATCCTCCAGTAAGAAAAATGTCAATGCTGCAAGATAGAAGACTGCATCCAATACTCAGATTGCATGGATTACGTTTTTTCACGCCAACAATATTGAGGGGAACAAAAAGCAGAAAATGGTATGCAGGGTCTCAAACTTCAGTGTAATGAAAAGCCTGATCAACCCAGATACTCCTGACCAAAACCACGAACTGATGGACTTGATTCAGAGCTATTGTGATCCAAAACCCACTGATATCTCTAACAAAGCAAGGCAAATCCCTAGTGAATCTGTCACTGAATTTCTAACCAGGTTGTGGAATTTTGCAGAGCACTATGAGTTCAGGCCATCCTTGAATGCCAGGTTGCAAGATGGACTAGTCCATGGAATTAGCAATATGAGAGTCCAAAAAAAATGGTAAAAGGATCGAAAGAAGGCCACTGAGATAGCTTTGTCATGGAGAATAGAGACAAAGGAGCTCAGGAACGACTGGTGGTGTCAGATAGCAATGTCCTCCAATGCAGAGCAATTGTATCAGTAAAATACTAGCATTGGAGCCCAAGTCATATCACCAGGCTCCCTAGGAGTCTTAAGGCTGTCCTGTCCTTTCTTGAGGGTGTCAAGGAAGGGTAGGGACAACCTCAAAACTCTTAGGGAGCATATTCTAAAAGGTTGAAGATGCCAGGTGTGGACTGTTGCAAATGCTGCAGTGATCACAACCAAAGCAAAAGCATAGAGACAGTCAAAACGCATACTATTTCAAAAAAAGACCAACGCGAGTACCAAAGTGCCCACAATCGGGGACAGGAACAATTATATCGCATCTCCATAACAAAGGTTGTCAGTAAATGGCATTTGGAATGGAAATGGATATTGGGCTGCATTTTCCTTTATCAAGTAGTAGATTTATGATCACCTCTGGGCTGGTATTCAGCTCCTGAACTTAGAAAATACAAAGGCCAAACTTGTCACCTACGCAGGGAAACTATTTCAGATAATGAACACCATGGCAATCCTAGTGACTTCCAGGCAGCAGTCAGCTTGAGTTCCACTTATCATTGTATGGGGTCAAAGACCTAGCTTTATAGGAAAAGATTGGCTCCAGCACATCAGACTGAACTGGCTGGAGACTTTCAGGCTGGATGCAGGGAGACTGTACAAAGTCATCAATAACTACTCTGAGATTTTCAAAGCAAGGCTTGGAAAAATATGTGGAGTCAAAGCTAAGATCTACACAGACTCTGATGTACACAGAATCTCCAAGTATTCTGGAATGAGACTCGTTCCAAACTTTGCATTGGAAAATGTAACATTGGAACTAGAGTTACTAAACCTGACAGATACTCCATGCCCCAACTGTAGGCCTGTACACCAGGTTAATTGGGGGCCAAGCATTTTTGAAGTTGGACATGAGCCATGCATATCTTCAGTTTGAATTAGACAAGATTTTGTAAAAGTGCATGACAACTAATACACAATGATGAGTATATGAGTACACTTGTCTGCACTTCAGGGTCTCATCTATAAGCACCATTTTTCAAAAGGTAATGGAGAACATTCTCCTATGTTTACCTTACATGTACCTGGATGAAGTCTTGGTCACTGGATCTTTAGAACCCAAACATCTAGCAAACCTAGAAGAGGTTGTATGGTGATTTGCAAAGGTTGGGATACACTTGAAAAGGGAAAATTGTGTCGAGACCTATTTGGGTTATCAGGTGAATGGCAAGGAACTTTATCTGGTGGAGGATAACATGAGGGCCATTAAAGAGACGCCAACTCCAAGGAACCGCACTGAATTGAAACCCTTCCTGGGGTCAGTAAATTATTACAGGAAATTTATTTCAAATTTAATTTCTTTAGTGGTACCCTTGTATACCGTACTACAGTAGAGAAAGAGTCTTGTTGGTGAGGGGGGACTACTTGACAAGGAAAGACGAGTTCAATGTTGAGGATGATATCCTCTGGGATCCCTATGTGATTGTCCCTCATCCAAGGCAATATCAAATACTTATGGAATCACATTTTGGCCACCTGGGTTTCAGAAATGAAAATGTTACCAAGAGCTACGGATAGTGGCTCAGTCTTGATGGCAGAAGTTATCAACTTGGTCACATAGTGAGAGTCAGGTCAAGAGAATCAAAATTTGCCCCCTCAGCCTCCCTACATTCATGGGTGTGGCCTGATAGGCCCTGGATGCAAGTGCATGTAGACTTCACCAGACCTTTTTTGGGTTCTATCTTCTCAATTATGGTCGATACGCACTCCAAATGGTTAGAGATACACTGAATGGGCTCCGCCACTTCCCATGCTACCATTGAGAAACAACAACATTTCTGCATGTGCAGGATATCTGAAGTTCTGGTCAGTGACAATGGCACTGCCTTTATAAACACCGAGCTTCAGTTCTTCATGCTTTCCAATGGAATCAAACACATTACGACAGCACCGCATCACTTTCAAAGAGTTTGGTTGTACAGGCTTTTAAGCTTGGCATGAAGAAGCAACTCACAGCAATCATGGAGGCCAAACTGGCACAGTTTTTCTTTGATTATAGGAATATCTTTCACACGACAACAGGAATCGCCCCAGTGGAATTGTTAGTGGGGTGGAAATGTTAATGTTCCGAAACCTGGTGGGGAGGGTAGCGTTCCAACAAGAGAACAAGAACAACTATGAAGAACTTCAGGAATCCTCAGGTTCATATTGGAAAAAACGAAGCCCATGTCTTATAACTTCCAGGTGCAGGGCAAATTGTCATGAAGTACATGGACCATCTCAGCAATAGGAAGACCATGCCAATGCAGGCCTCAGAACCAGCCAGGGAGATGATCCACTGCCAATGTCAAGCCACAACTAGAAGTCAACCGATGATTATAAGTCAACCCTATGCCTGCCCCTCCAGCTGATGAAGACACAGATTCTGAGATGGACTAGGAGGAGGCTGCCATTCCAACTGAAGCAAGACACCAGGAAGAACTGCTATCAGTGGCTTTTAAGGGAATCCCTTCAGACACTAAGGTCTCCAATCCACTTCACACCCTCTGATCTAGTCCTGCTTCCAAGCGACGTTAGCTTAATCGCTAAGTGATGATAAAAGCCCTCCTGTGACAGAGGTGTTAGGGAGGAAACAGATTTTAGGGGGATGTTATGATGACAGCAGGGTATGTCAATAGATCTCACTGTGGTCCTCTTAGAATATTATTAGGAGGTTCTCCAACAGGGAAGGAGCGGCACTTTGAGCACATTGTAAATAAGGGGTGATAGTGACTGGCCTTGGTAAGATTATTGCAGATAGGTATTCACATTTAGGTTAGGTATTAAATCATAAATGTTGTACTTTTGTGCTACTGGGAAGTTATGGGGTGGTGGCATGTGGTTTGATTTTGTAATTACAATGGCCCTGCACTGTGGATTGATCTGCCAAGATTGGGGAGAAAGGTTATTAACCTAGACAGATGTGGGAAATGAATCTTAAGATGTTGGTAATACTTGAGAAGCTGGGTGCCAAGTTATAGCTCATGAACTCAAAAAGACAGTAGCAATGTGGATACAAAATTGGCTGAATAATAGGAAACAGCAAAGAATGGTTAATGGATTTTTTCTGGACTGAAAGAAGGCTTGCAGTGGAATTTCTCAGGAGTTGTTTTTCCTAACACATATTTATGATCTAGTTCTTGGTATGCAGGTGACAATTTGAAAGTTAACGGATATATAAGTTAAAAGCATTGTAAACTATGAGGTGGACAGCTTAAAAGAAAACATGCCAATTGGTGAAGTGAGCAGATAGGTAGCAGATGAAGTTCAGGGCAGAGGAGTGAAGTGATTCCTTTTGTACGAAAACATGGAGAGACAGTCTAAAATAAGGAGTTCAACTCTAATGCTTGTGAAGGAGTAGAGAGACCTGGGTGTATACATTGTAAATTACCAAAGGTGACAAGACAGGCAGAGAGAGCAGTTAATAAAGTACACCAGGATTTCTAGGCTCTTAACAGTGGCATAGAGTACAAGAACAAGGTTATGTTGAACTTGTATAGGACATTGGTTAGACCTCAACTGAAATATCATATAGAGTTCTTATCATAGGAAGGAAGTGAACAACTGGAGAGTGTAGATGAGGTTTGCAAGAATGGTTCCTGGAATGTGAAATTTCTGTTCTTCTTGGAAAGGAGTAGGCTAAGAGGTGATTTGTTCAGTGTTTAAAATCATAAGGGGGCTAGACAAATATAAGGAGAAAGCATTCTTAATTGTAAAGCAATCAAGAATAAGAGGACACATGTTCCAGTGATTTGCAAACCAAGCAAATGTGATGTGAAAAAAAAAACATTTCTACACAGCAAATATTCGGGTCTGGAATGCATTGCCTGGAAACATGGGGAAGTTCAAACAAAGCATTCAAAGTGGCATCAGGCAATTATTTGCAAAGATACAGTGTGCAGGGTTACGGAGAAAAGGCAGGAGAATGGCACTAAACCACACACTCAGTTGGAAACTGAGTGCAGATGAGATGCACCAAATAGCCTCCTTCTGCATCATAACAATTCTGAGATTCTTGAAGATCACTGGGTCTTGGAGCATGTGAGATATGAGGGTGTAAGAGAACTATGGATTGTTGAGATGCAGAAACTTGGAAGAACTGTGGAGATGATGCATGAAGGAGGACGAAGAGAAGAAAACAAATCTGAAACAAGTGCAAGACATAAGGGTGTGGTAGGATTGTCAAGGGATACTGTAATGCAAGGGCTTAAAGTGGAAGTACTCGATGCATGATATGAGAGAGTTTCAGCAAAATGGAAGGAACAAGAGTTAATAGCGAGACAACGAACACTGCAGTTTTCCTATTAAGTCTGAATAATTTGAGGGTGGAGTCCCAAGTTCTTTGAATAGTGGTAGAGATCATGCATTATTTGCATGATATTGTGGGTCGCTCTGAAGCCCATAAGATTTGGGATGGGGGTTCACAGTATTGACTTGACTGAGCTTCTTGAAGGATAAAAGCATTAAAGGGAGTGCTCAGATCTAATGGCATCTCTGAGTAAAAGTATGTCAATGTCGACAAAGACAAGGGATAACTGAAAAGGACCAGGCACAGGGAGTAATATGACAAAATATTTGCCAACCCTCCTGAAAACTTTAGCTACCCATCAAAATCCATTTTTTCTTGCTTCAACTAGGCATTTGGCAATTTTTAAAAACGATTTTAGTTAGTTTAAAACTCAAAATATACACTTTCCATATTTGCAGCTCTGTCCAAACAAGGACCTGAGGTGGGTAGGCGAAGAGTGTTCACTAGTGGCAGGTTATACTACAGGAATTTATCAAAGCTCCTTCAACAACATTTCTCAAATTCACAACCTTAATCACTTTCAAATGCTTAATCCCTGATCATTTTCCAATTCAAGTTACATACTAATGTAATTCATGGACACCAGCTAAATTCCATTTATTGCTAAGGCATTGCCTAGAATTGTGGACGTCATGGGAAAATGGATCTGAATGAAACAAGGGCAGCAAGTATGTGGCAACATCATCGCCTCAGAGTTTGCCCACCAACTCTCATAACTTCCTGGCCCAAACATATAGAATCAATCCTTCATGGTCGCTGGGTCAAAATCCTAGAACCCACTACTAAGCAGCATTTTTTTATCAGTACTCTATGGACTATGCACTGTTCAAAGCAATGGCTGAGCAACACCTTTACAAGGACAACATCTTAGGACAAGTAAATAACAACACAAACAAATGTAGCATTCCTCATGTTAACTCAGATGACAGAACAATTTATAACTTCAAAAACATTGTATCATTCAAGACACAATTCAATAACCTGCTGCTGCAATGTTGATCTGAAACTTTAAGAATATGATTTCTGAATGAAATTAAAAGACTAGGTATATTCAGAGATTAATTCTAGTCAGGTTAGCAATCCCAATGTAGGCTTTGGTTGCATGAAGTTCAATTAGAAGTCTGTGTGGCTCCAGTGCATTGTGGTTCTTAAGAGTTTTCCTATACTTGACAAATAATTGTTTTTATTTCTAGACATTTTTTCTTCAATCTATACATTCTGTTGCATTCTTTCATAGTTTTAATATAACAGTATACTCTAACATGTTATATTGTCCCATAATTTATACAAAAAATGACAAGTACTTCAAGTCATTTATGATATTTGCATTTCCTTCCAGGGAGCATTAATATGAATCCCTGTTGTACCTACCCTTAAACCTCAATATCCTTCCTATGATGTGCAGCACATTATTACAGTGCTCTAATACACAGGAGTCTCATTGGCTTTTATATTTGACAATCTCTTGTGGTAAAACATAGAATTCCATTTTTTTTTACAGCTGCATCAACTCAAGACACTGTCTCACTCCCAAACCCTCTTCTTTCCCACCATTAAGCCAAGAATAATTCATTTTTAATCTAAAATGTATCACAAATCATGACATTGAATTGTCACTTTTCAACCATTCCACTACCTTATCATATCTCTTTAGAGTTTCCTCTAGCTTTCAAAAAAATCTCTTATTTTGATACCTGAAAATTTCAATATCTTTCTCCCAATGCCTATTTACAAATAATTGGTACCCAGGTGAACAAACTCATTTCCAGAACTGAACACTGTGGAAACACAAGATCCATATTAATTCATTTTTTAAAAATGTCCACTTTTCTTTATTTCGTTGTAATTAATTTTGATGTTTTCTTTCCTTCACAAAATTCTGAATCTCAATCTCCTGCAGTGATCATTTCTATTGTACCTTATCAAAGGTTCTCTTAAAGTTTGTGTAAATTATAGCTGCTGCATCTTCCATATTTACTACAATCTGTAACCTTCTCAAAGAATTTTGTGATGCCTGTCAAGCACAATATCTCTTTTAAAATCTGCACTGGCTACTTCTCTCAATCTTCTCTATGTTGTCATATGGTAACTGAAGGTGAACACAAACTGATGAGAAATTGGTTTCAGTATTGTATTTTTGGGTGCTGCAACTGCACTTAGCTTTCCAAAATAGCATTTGCAGCAGATACACACAAACATCTGATTCAAAGCAAGCCAAAAAGCACTTTGACAAAGAGATCAGTTTGTGTGCTCTTAAAGTCTGCCAAAATAATGCAGAGCAGACAGTTCATGATGTCAGTGTGCAAAGCTGATTTGACACCAAAACTGCCATTTTGGAGCTCTATGCTCTAATCCAGCCCCCATACATTTATACAGCTAAACATGCATTAAGCAGGATGATGATTGATTCCCCTGCATCTACAACATTTAAAGTGATCATCAACTATTTATGGATTAGTTATACATTGATTTCTCCTGACTATTGCCACAAATCTGCATTATTTTTATGCTTCCCATTTTTATTTGAAGTTTTGAATATCTAGGGAATGATATTGCACATGCTGAAGTGTTTCAAAACCAGTTATTCTCGGAGGGGGCGGAGGGAGCAGTAGGCCTCTCTCTTGGAATAGATTATTATTCAGAAAATGAACAGAGGCCATACAAAACAGGACAAACTGCTGGAAGAGGGAGTAAGTGGAGGAAAGGAGCAAGACTGCTTAGTCAGTGACTATTAATTACATTGTCTCCTTGGCCATAGTGCAAAAACAAGAACCAATATAAAATATATTCTAAATCAAATATATAAACAATCCATAAGGAATACAAATATAAACTCATCGCCCTTGTGCATTTCCTTTGCGTCCATCTACTGTGTGCTACACCATTTCCTACTGGAAGACAACTGATTTTCAGTACAGGACACTGAAGATGACCTGAGAGGACAGCCAGAAGCACTTCTTGGCCCAGAAGCTCCAGTTTCAGAGTCACCATCTCGATATGGGAGACAACAGTCTGGGCTGGCTGATAGGCAACAACAAGGATACTAGCAGAATGGCAGGCATGGGTTCTTTAAAACTGCAATTAAAACTCAAAAAAGGTAAATTCTCAAGAAATTATATTTAAAAAGTTTAACTCTTTAACAGCCAAATAACCTTTGGAAGTAAAGCAAAGCATCACATTTTATTGCTTGGAATTACCACTCTCTCGCTAGAACAAAGCAATTGCTTTAACTCCTCTTTCATTTTATCTCAATTTATTCTCCTCACTTAATCTAATTCAAAATACAACTACATCCATTGAACAAGTAACTTTAAAACAACTAAGAGAACCAGACCAGACTCAAAAAGAAAATCACAGACACTGCAACACAGATAGCAACTCACATTTTTCTCATCAACTCAGCTTTCAGCTCTCCTTAAATCAGACTCGTGTTTTAAGTGTTGACTTAGAATGTAGTTTTCCAAACATGTCATACCTGTTTCACAACCAAGCTGAGTTTCCATCACGTTTACTGCACAGAGGTGGATTGGTAGGAAGTTTTTGCATCTTGCCAATTACAAAATTTCCTGGCAAGTTGAAAGGACATAATCTCTTCCTCTCCTCGTTCTGTAACATTGCTCAGTGCACCTTTCCCCTACTCCCACCCACCACAACCCACCTTTTTGTTTTGGCACGAAGAATACCTTGGAGTTCCTTCTGGTGTAAGTGAGGGCTTGAGCTGCCACTACTTGCCCCATACTTTTGGGCTTTGATAGGGGCTCACGGGCATGGATGACAGTGGGATTGACAGTTCCACCACATACTGGTCAAGTGGGGGATTATCTCAGGGATCATCCCTGTCCCCATACCCATGGGCCTCATCTGTCATGCCTCCACAATGTATACCGCCGTCTGAGCCAACAATAGGGACTTAAATTTGTCAGTTTCCATGTACTTCTCAATCCTCAAAAAGTGTGCATCATATCCCTTAGAGCTGAGTTGCAGCTTTAATTTGTCAATCTCCCTCTGACACTTTCCTGCAAGATATCACCTCTGCTCTATTTCTGCAACTGTCAATTAGCTGCACCCTTCTCACACAGCCCTTACTCTCATTCAAGTTGCTTTCTCAAATTGCTTCTGCAACTGACTCATACACAAGACTTAAATTTCATTCCACTGCTTAACTTCAAAGGTTCTATGGTGTCAATTGATCTAAACTGGCATTCATGGTGGCCTACGGTTAAAGAACAAAGAAAATTACAGCGCAGGAACAAGTCCTTCAGCCTTCCAAGTCGGCACCGGCCATGCTGCCGTTCTGAACTAAAGCCACCCCTACTCTTCCCAGGCACTGGGAGTAATCTGAGATTACCACCCTAGAAGTCCTGCTTTTTAACTTTGTACCTAACTCCCTAAACTGCTGCTGCAAGAACTGGTCACTGTTCGTAATTATGTTGTTAGTCCCAAAATGTATCACAACCTCTGGCTGTTCACCCTCTCTCTTCAGAATGCCTTCTGCCCATTCAGACACATGATGATCTCTGGCACTAGGAAGGCAATATGCCTCCTATGTCAACAGAAGCACCTATTTGTATCCCTAACTACAGAGTTACCTAAAATTATTACTCTAGTGCTCTTTGTCTCTCTCTGTTTAACAACAGAGCCAGTCTAGTGCCACTGCTTTGGCTACTACTCCTGTAATCCCCTGCTAGGGCCCCTCCACCAGAAGAAATCCTGGCAATCGAAGAGGGCTCAGCAGGAGCCCTAGAGTTCTAAGAAAGCAGCTGAAAGTTGGTGACTCCATACTGTTGGCCATTGGGGCACACGTGCCCCTTTGGAGCAGCAGCATACTGCTCAGTGTGGCCACGAAGAGATGAAGTTGTGCGTGTGAGTTGGTGCTCTTGTGCAGGTTTGGGAATCCAGAGTAACAGAATCTCAGGAGATGAGACTAAAATCCTACGAGTTGGGCCACTTTTAGAGAGAATTCCAAGCAGAGATCATTGAAGATGAAGACTGGAATCCCCCAAGTCAAAGTTTCAGAGACATTCATTGACTCTCAGTATTTACTGACATCTGGGTGAGCTGTTGAGAAATCCATGGACTCAGTTTTACCACACTTACTATTTATTGTGTAACATGGTGAGTTCAACATTAATACAAGATAGATGTTATTTGTTTAATCTTCCTGGGCCTTGTGAAGTTTATTTTCGTTTGTTCAAAACCTATGGAATTGTGCGGTTTTATTCACCAAACAAAGATCATGAATCTCAAACTTTTTCTATTTTTAACAAAATGTTATTGGTCCCTAACCAAACGATACTTCAACTTGGTGTGTGATCTTGAATCATAACACCCTCCAATTCACTAAGTATTTTGTTGTGCTGTCCAACTGTCTCTTCTACAACCTGGTATCAAAGTCTTCATCTGACTCCTCAGCATCAGAACTCATGTGTAATCTTGCATCTCCCTACTCTGGCTAGAGCTCACCTGGTACCTTATTAAATGTGGAACTGCTCTATGTGTTCCTCTCAAGATACATGCAGTGTTAGCCTCTAACTGAAGGATTACATGTGTGAAATCAAGTGATGGTTGTCACCTTCTTCACTAGCTTCTTGATCTTCCTCCACTATCTGACCAGATTACACTATTTGGACATCTGAAAGCAAAAAGGCACCAGGATTAAGCAGTAGAATGGGGAGATGGGAAAATAAGGAATAAGTGCCTGCATCATCTATAACATGCAATTCAGAAGAGGTGAGAGGAGGAAAAGTGGGTTGTGAGAAGGAAAATTAAATATCAGCATACCTTCACCTTCAATTGATTCAGCTCTATTGCTGATCATGGATTATGAAGACAACAGCCAGCACCATCCTCTTCAAATGGGCTCGATTATTCAGGTATACCTTTCCCCTTCCAGAAAATCCCTATTACCCTATTTGTGTCCTATCTTTCTCTACAAGAGAGAAGGCAGTATATCACTCAGTGTCACGTAATCTGTTTGGTGCATGAGACTGTCACAACACTGGCAGTGCCTATAAGTCGTCAAGCTTGCAACTGTGCTACATGTATAAATATTGATAGAGACTATTGAGCAAATTGAACAATCGCCAAGACTTCTGGTGCCGTTGGTAAAATACAGCAATGAAAATACATTTACTGAACTTGGCCATTCATGGGAGATCATTTAACTTCTTGTGGCATGCATTAAAGTTCTCAGAATTTGACTCCTGGCATTGGTCACCACCATTATTTATTCCCTCCACCTTTCGAGCATGGATGTCAAGAGATTCCTGACCACAGTGTGGGTACACAGTATCTTTTCTCCTTTCCACCTTCTCCACCAAGATCTTCATTGCAGCATTATAAAAATTTGGTGCCCATCATCTTCCATCGTCAGCCTTTGTTCTTTATTGCATAGCACTATTCCAATCATATCAGTACATCCAGCAGACACAATGTTTAAGAAATGTAGGCTAACTTAAAGCAGTGGAAACTATTTTAAATACTATTCACAACTAATAATGTTCGATTCTCTCTAATGAATGCTGAATTCTGTTCACAAACAGGACTCCCATTTACTTGATGAAGAAGCAGCACTCCAAAAGCTAGTGGCTTGTGTGACCAAATAAACCTGTTGGACTTTAACCTGGTGTTGTGAATACTTCTTATTTTGTTTACCTCAGTCCAATACCAGCATCTCCACATGATGAATGCTGAACACAGGCAATGAACAATGCAATCACCACCAAATGCATATAAAATCATGATTCAGCAGACAGCATGGAGACGATATACTGACAATTTACACAGAACAGGAAGCAATGCAAAAATGAAGTGCTGCCAGCATTATATTGAATGGGAGGCAGCATTAAGATGATATGCTGCCTGAACAAAATTGAACAGGAGGGAGCACAAAAATAACATTACATTGAACAGGCATGGTTAATTGTACAATGAAATTCTTGCACCTTCCTTTTTTGCGTTATCTAACTGCACCTCCTGATCTGGTTAATTTAATACCTGGATTATTCCTACCCTCCTTTTTAAAATGGGTACTACATGGCAGTATCCAGTTTCCCATCTGTATACCAAAGGGAGCAGTTGTAGTTCGATGTTAAGGTTAACAATCTTCAGCTGGTGCAGTGAGAATAGCTGTGATATTACAAGGAATGGATTCTTAGAGCAGAAATTCAGTATGGCTGATGATCTGATTTGGATGTCTCCAGTTATTTGTAATGTCTCCATAATGGGACTCAAAAATATAATTTCCAGGGTCGCAGCTATTTGCTTTCTCAGGATCCAAGGATGTCTCCATTGGACTTGGCAATTTGTTGTTCTTTAATGTAATTAACTTATCTAAAATTTTACATTTATCTTTCAACTCCTTAAGGTTTTACTTCCTTTCCGATAAGCTTGAGTTTTGTAAAGACTAATACCAAGTGCTTATTAAAGAGCATCATCAAGGGAAATGGAGCGAAATAAATTGAGTCCTTACAATCAGATTTAATTGAATGGCAGCACAAGCCTTGCGGGCAGAATGATCCCAGTAAATACCTCTGCATCTCTGGACACAATAGTATTCAGCACATGTATTTTTATGAAGCAAGTTGAAATATGTCAACAGTTTCTAAATGCACTAGCTAACTCCATGTGAAAACTGCAAATTCAAATCCTTGATCTTCACACACATTTCTCCCCATCTTCTCAGTAGTCTTGTAAAAGAAGCTGAATCATATCGATTCACTTCAATCAGCATCTGAAACATTGATCTTGATCAGCCTCTGCATTTCCAGTTTCTTTACATACAATCTGTTTCAATACTGATGATTACATTCACTTACCCTACCGCTCTACAAAAGATCTGTATATCAGATTGGAAGGGAAAAAAATTATATGCTAAAGTACATAACAGGTTGATATGGGAAGTTACCAACACTCTGACTGCAATCATCAGCATATAAGGTGATAAATATACTGGCTTTCATATATTATAAATTGTCCACATCATACTAGCTGCATCCCTTACCTCTACATTATATAATAGAAACAAAACTAAAGTTTCTACTTATTAATGAGGCTCGCATTGCAGCATGTCATGAGTCTCATCCTCCACACATATTAGTGACAATAAAGTTACAGATCGGCAGAGATACAGTGAGAAATAAAATTGCCTCATTTGAATTGTTTTTTCACTCGATCCCTGCCTAATCAGGAGAGTTAAAATAGCCATTAGCAATTTCTAGTGTGATCAAATAGCCAACAGCCTGAGCAACAAAACCTGACGCAGAATTGAACAATCTAAATTAAACAGCAGTCAACAGCCTCCATGGTCAGGCCTCATGGGAATTAGTATAGGTGAGGTTTAAACACAAGCACAGGTCAAAGGCAAACAAGAGCAAGACTGGACTTGTCCTAGAAATGCAACTGGAGATGCTCAACCCTGACCAAATAAGGACAGTGTTTGTGTATTCCCCAGATTCAGCCAGACTCTGGCACCTCAGATTCCCACCGTTACCATATGGAAAGGGACTAGTTCATGCAGTTCACCTGAGGATGAATACCTGGGAGGGGGCCCTGGTATCTTCCATATATGGAATTAGCAATCCCATTGGCTGCTGTGATACGATCCCCCCGCCCCGGTACATCATTGGCTGGAAGCCAAAGAACCTTCCAGAAGAGTGTGAAGAGGAGTATAAGGCCACCACCACTGAAGACTCGACCAACAGCAAAGACTAGACAGAGACCCACTGATGACAGAAGAGGATGTAAGAGATCAATCTTTGCAAAGAAGGCCTCAAGTTTGAGATACAGCAGAGCTCACAGAATCAAATCCAGCAGCTTCATCAAGTGCATTGACATGGTAGTATTAGAAATCTCAAATGGATTGCATTAAATGTAAAGTCATTGTGTGAACTGAGAATTGTTTGCACATGGAGTTTGTATAATAAGGAGGTGTTATTGAAATTGGGTTAAACAACAAATTCTCCTTTGTTCACCTCAGGAAACACAGCCAGTATAATTAAGGACTCTTCCCACATCCCAGACCTCTCTCTTCCACCTTCTTCTTGATACAGATTCAGATTCTTCAAATCCCAGAAAAGCTACAAAATTTTGAGGTCATGTATCAATTAACAGCTTCTTCCCTGCTGCCGTCAGAATTTTGAATGGGCCTACCTTATATCAAGTTTATTTTTCTCGACTTCCTAGCTCTGAGTGTAACACTATATTCTACACCCTCTCCTCCTTTCCAAACACTCTATCAACGGTATGCTTTGTCTGCATAGTGCACAAGAAACAATATTATTCACTGTATCCCAATACACATGACAATAATAAACGAAATCAACAAGAGCATAAGCACCTGTGTAAACAAGTTTTAGAAGAAACTGGTCAAAGTGCCGAATTTCCAGACAAGACAAGCTATTATAACATTCAAGAAATGAAAACATTTTTATGCCGTTTAACTAAAATCGCACAATCCTTGCAGTGCTGAAGGAGGCCATTTGGCCCATCAGGTCTGCACCGACCACATTGGACTGTGGGTGGAAACTGGAGCACCCAGAGGAAACCCGCACAGACACGAGAAGAGTGTGCAAATTCTACACAGACAATGACCCAAGCCAGGAATTGAACCCGGGTCCCTGGTGCTGTGAGGCAGCAGTGCGAATCATTGAGTCACCATTCCGCCCTTTATGAAAATTCACATTGAACCTGGAATCTTCTGAATTACCGTCAGACATGTTACCATTACACCATTGGCCGACAAGCAGAAGACTGAGAAAACTCAATTAAAACATAATTGTGGCTTTAATTTCAAAGTATATCAATAGTGACAAAATGTCACACTGCTAACAAAATGGCACAATGATTAGCACCGCTGCTTCACAATGCCAGGGACCCAGGTTCATATCCGGCCTTGGGTGACTGTGTGGAGTTTGCACATTTTCCCCTGGTCTGCGTGGGTTTTCTCCGTTTCCTCCCACAGTCCAAAGATATGCAAGTAAAGGAGATTCCATGCTAAATTGCTCTTTAAACGTCCAAAGATGGATTAGCCATGGGAAATGAATGGGTTACAGAAATAGAGTAGAGGGAGGACCTGAGTGGCATGGTCTTTCAGAGAGTTGGTATGGATTCTTGGACCAAATGACCTCTTTCTTCATTGTAGGATTCTATGATTCTAGAATTCCAAAAAGCCTAACCAACTATATAGACGTTTATAGTTACAAGGGCACATCAGAAGCTGGGTAACCACAGTGAGTGACTAATCTCCAACTCTCCAAAACTTTTTCACCAACTCTAAGGCACAAGTCACAATCAGTGAGTGAATACCCTCCATTTGCCTGGAGGTGTTCAGCTCCTAGAATTTCGCTACCCATCCAGGGTAAAGCAGCTTAATTGCCACCTATAAAATTCATTCTCTCCAGGACCACCACAGAGTTTGCAATGTGCCATCTACGAAATGTACCGCAGCAACTCATCTAAATGTTTTTAACACCACCTCCTGAACTTGTGACTTCTATTACCAAGCACAGCTAGGGTAGCAAGCACATGATGACTTAGAAGCATATTTCCATTCCATCATTGTCACTAGGTCTAAATCCTGGAACTCTTAACCAACAAAACTGTAGGGAATACATTACCAACTGCCTGTAGCATTGCCTTATCAACATATTTTCATAGGCAACTAGGGATGGGCAATAAATGTGACCTTAAGTGATGCCCTCATTCAATGAATGAATTTTTAAGAACCTGCTAAGATTACAAACTGGATGAACAATTGGGAGTGGGAAAATGCAACTCAATTTTCCCCCTGCTGACATCATTGAGCCTTCATAATATATCAGTCCAGCTTCAATTTGACATGCAAAAGATCAATAGCCAATTTCCGTATTAATCCTGTGATTTGGATCTTTAGCTCACCATAATATCTCAACTCTGGTGCTCATTGTCAAGGGTGTCTCTTGGTTGCTTTTACATGCATAAAGCTGTCACCTCTAATTATTCAGTCCACCCAACTTTACTGAACATTTCGGCTTTACTCATCAACTCTTTGAACACCACATTTGTCTTTGAAAAATTAATCTATGTAATACAAAACATACTCATCAAAAAAGTTTATAAATATTGCCTAATTAACATACAAATGGGCATAGGAAAAACAAGAAATAGTTTTCATCATTCTCGAAAGAGATGGAGGGATGACTTGACAGAGATCTTTGAGATTATGAAAGGGTTTGACATGAAAATATCTTCTCTATGTCCACTCTTAATGTCATTGATGGCTCAGTGTATAGCATTCTCACCTCTAAGTTGGAAGACTGTGTGTTCAACGTCTACTCCATGGCTTCACCACAAAAATGTAGTCTGGAACTCGAATGCAATATTCAAAGTATCCACTAGTAGAGATGCCACCAAACCTTAAACCAAGAACTTGTTCGCCCCCTCAGGTTCACATAAAAAGCTCATGGGACCACTTTGAAGAAGTGTAGGGGACTGATTCCCAGTGTTTTGGCCATACTTATCCTTCAATCAATTTCACAATAATAGATTATTGCAGGGTTGTGTGCACAAGTGTACAACATGTAAATGGACCGTAACATTCTGTACATTACAACAGTGAATGGACTTCATCGGCTGTAAAGAATTTTGAAGGTCCTGAGATTATTAAGTGTGTTGTATGAGTTGAGTTCTTTTTCTTGTGGGGGACCGCAAAACCTGGGGCCAACTTTTACAGATGCACCATTGAAAGCATTCTTTCTGTTTGTATTACTGCTTGGTATGGCTTCTGCTCTGCCCAAGACCGCAAGGAACTACAAAAGGTTGTGAATGTAGCCCAATCCATCACGCAAACCAGCCTCCCGTCCACGGACTTTGTCTATACTTCCCGCTACCTCGGCAAAGCAATCAGCATATTTAAGAACCCACGTGCATCCCGACCATTCTCTCTTCCACCATCTTCCATCTGGAAAAAGATACAGAAGTCTCAAGTCACGTACCAACTGACTCTAGAACAGCTTCTTCCCTGCTGTTGTCAGACTTTTGAATGGACTTAGCTTCTATTAAATTGATCTTTCTCTACACCCCAGCTATAACTGTAACACTACATTCTGCACTCTCTCATTTCCTTCTCCATGAACGGTATGCATTATTTGTATAGTGCACAAGAAACAATACTTTTCACTGTATAATTAATACGTGACAATAATAAATTAAATCAAATCATCAATGTAAGATAATCACTAATAAATCTAATCAATACAAAAGAAACTTCTTTGGCCAGGGAGTGTTAGGCTCAGTCTGTCAAGTGGTACCTAAGATGACTAGAATAATTACACTTAAGAATATGCTGGCTAAACCCCTAAGGGAAAAAGGAATACAGGAATATGTTAATTGGGTTAGATAGGAAAGGGGAGGAGATTCAATATGGAGCATCAACTCCAAAATGGATCAACAAGGCTGAATGGCTTGTTTGCTAGAAATACAATGCTAAGAACATGTTTTATATTCAAAATAATGTACATAATGGTTCTCATTATATTGTATTAGATTCACTTTCACCAACAACTTTTATCATGCAATGGTGCAATCCAAATTGACAGACATTTTTTTCCTCCAGAGCAAGCTCCTGTTTTCAAATGTTTGAACTGCATTAAAGGAAATGAGGTAGACGGAAATTGTTTCCATGTCAAACAGACTAAATCTTAAATCTAGGCATATAGGTGGAAGAGGATAGATTGTAACGGTTACATAGTATGGTATTATCAGGCAAGAACAAATTGGTATTGGACAAATGATCAGTGCAGCAGAAATCAAGAGTCTGTCATATGGTGAGAAAGAACACTTCAACGTCAGCTAACCACTTTAGGCTTATGCCCTGTATTTGGAAAAAACTCAGATTATTAATGGTGAAATTTGTCAGCGTATATTTGTTGAGATTTCATTAGCATAGGCTGCCAAAGACCGACTGTGTCCTGTTAATAATTACATTTTAATGAATGTCTGCTGTCCAGACACACATCTGTTGCTCCATTTCAGCTGATAAAATCTCTTTTTTTCTAGCCACTGTTAGTTTATTTTCAAATTGTTTCATATTGAAGTTCTTAGGTCCCATGTGTCATGAACTAAAATATACCAAGGTCAAAGTGATTTTACATATCTATAGTAGTTTAAATTGACCAAGTAAAATTTGGAAATTTAATGAAAGATGTGACACAACTGAGAAGTCTTTACATTTCTTACAGTTGACATTCCTAATTAAGGGAGAACTAACTAATGAGCCTTTTTCATAACCTTTCGCTGCCAAGAGGAACTGTGATCAGAATAACTTATTGGGGTAAATTTTATTCAAAAGTTGGAAAACTAAGTCCATCAAGTCTAATGGATCTAATTATTGCATTAGTGACAGCCTACTTTCATCACTTGTAAATTATTTCATTAGCATTTTTTTGAAGGTTGTCACTGCACAGTAACTATTAACCTCTTCTTTCCCGACGTTATTACATCCAGTCAGCTGCTTGAATGCAGTGATGCCAAATAGTTCTGAAAAAAGTCTGGTCATATGAAGAGAAATGCCAATCCCATTGAGTAAATTGGTCCTTTCATTGCATCAATATTTTTTCTCAATGTTTTACTCAAGATGGCAATATCTAGTCATGATATCAGTGAATTTGAACACTTCTTAAATAAGACAGAACTCATGAAATATTATTTCACTGCAGTAACTGTATATTTTATTAGAAGTGAATGGTTATCAAGATAAATCAGATGGACCAATCACCAAAAAAAGATGATTATAGATTTCAAAGATAGTGGACAGGAGAGAGAAAAACCATATCAGCAGATTAAATTATATAGTTTCCAGGGCTTCAGATACTCAGGATTTTACATTAAAATATTAAATAGAAGTTGATAACCTTTACTTCCTGAATGACATGTGATATCTGCTAAGAAAGACCTTTAAACATTGGTTTAACAAGCTCAGCTGTTTGCTTCACTCTTTCTAATTATCTTCGACAGTTTAAGCTGTCTTTATCAAATACATAAGACCACTCAAAAATTAAAACATGAATTTTTAAATATTTTTACAGCAAAACACATTTGCAATATAATTATTACAATGGTTTTGATCTTGACATAGTTAATGTGTCAATTTATAAACTTCTAAAATAAAGAGCTAGATGATGATGACAAAATGTTAGCTGGACTAGATTCTAAACCTCTAACTTCGATAGCATAGTCATATCAAGGAAAGCACAAGGAGTATGTACACAAGGTTAGAGAATTATTTGTTTTGAGGATGACAAACTTCGCACATCATGTCCTTGGGAAATTAAATAGGTTGAGTACAGTGCCCAGGAGAGCAAATTGTTTCTGGTATGTGAAAGAAAAAATTTGATGAGATGATATTATGTTCCTAGTGCTAGTCATGGTGTATATTTTTGCCAGGACATGCCAACTCTAATCAAAGGCTTTAATTTTATTGTCATTTTGATCACCAATTTCTCAAATTGTTTTGTATTCACATACATAGCTATTCACTTGTTACTGTAATCTCAGTAATATCAGAAGTAACAGTTTGTCATATTTAATACAAGGAACGCCAAGTTTTCATATAACATCTGAGTATGTGAACATTGAGTTTCTCAGTTTGCTAATTTTGGCAATTCAGCAAGAAAATTAGATATTACAGAGCAATTCAAAATGTGTATCGATATTGCATGTTGGCATTTCTGCAATTTGCAGCATTCTGCGGAAGTTGGCTCAATTAAATCTCCCCATCAGTTGCTAAAAATCTCAATCTAAGATCCAAATGCTCCCAGGAAAAAATGATTTTCTGATGACTGAACTACTCTATCAGTCAAAACAGGAATTAAGAAAACAATTTAAATAAGAAACTCGAAAGCCTTGCATGATCTTTTATTCATGAAAGTGCACATAGAACCACAGATACCTACTGCATGGAATGAATACAAGATTTCAAAGATACCTGCCAATGCATTTCAAATTGCATTATATAATTATGGAGGGGAAGTAAATGGAATGGAAGACTCTAAATACTAAACAGAACATTGTGCAGAGAAGATACCTTGAGAATGCCTCTGTGACTGCTCACTGTCATTTTGCAAAGTGTTAGCTACATCCAAGTCATAGCATGTTCACTTATGAGTGAGAATACTGTGGGTTCAAGTCCCACTCCAGAACCTTCAGCACACAATCATGATTGCGACTCTAGTGAAGAACTAACCATATAAAAGATCCTTTGGCACTATTTCACAGAAGTCCTTTGGCACTTTTTCACATTGTTCTTCCTGGTCTTGCCTATGCTTATCCCACAACCAACAGATTTTCTCCTCATTACTGCACTTTGCTGTTTGTGGAACCTTAGTTATTGAATCCCTACAGTGCAGAAAAAGGCCAGTTAGCCCAGTGAATCTGTTTCAACTCTTCAACAGTACCTAACCTAAACCCTATCCCAATAACCCCAGTATTTACATCGCTAATCCCTCTAACCTACACATCCTGACCACTATGGTGTAATTTATTGTGGCTAATCCACCTACCTGCACATCTTTGGACAGTGGGAGGAAACCGGAGCACCCAGAGAAAAGCCACACAAACACAAGGAGAACATGCAACTTCTAGTCACCCAAGATGGGAATCAACCTCAAGTCCCTGGGCTGTGAGGCAGCAGTGCTAAACAGCGTGCCATCGTGCCACCATACATCTTTACTGTGCACATCTTGGATCTATATTTTCCATATTGCAACAATGGAAAGCACTTTGGAATATCCTAAGGAAATAATAAGTGTTTTCAAAATGCAATACTACCCACAAAGCAACTCATCTTTAAATGCAATAAACATTGGCCTTTCTAGTGACACTCACACCATATGAAAGATTTAAAAAGTCATGGCTGACATAGGACTGTCCCAGAGCTAAGACCTCACCTTATTTTTAGAAAAAATGTGTCATCCTGGGTAACTGAGATTTTTTTTTTAAATTGGATCAGAAGTTTTAGAAGGACTTAAGCCATTTGAATGCAATGACTCATACCAAAGGAATTTGTTAGCAATCAGGACAGCCACCCTTCACTATCTCTAAAGAAAGCTCTCCTTCTTTTCCCTCCCCTGATAATTGCATGGGATCAAATGCCAAAGAATCGTAAGGTTGTTTACATTTCTAAGGCCAGGCCTTAGAACCACAGAAAAGTTATAGAACAGAGTGAGAAGGCAATGGCCCAGTGGTATTATCACTAGACTATTAATCTAGAAACTCAGCTAATGCTCTGAGGACCCGGATTCAAACCCTGCCACGACTGATAGCGAAATTTGAATTTAAGTAAAAAAAAATCTGGAATTAGGAATCTACTAATGATCTATAGCCATCATTGATTGTCAGAAAAACCCATCTGGTTCACTAATGCCCTTTAGGCAAGAAATCTGCCATCCTTACCTGACCTGGTTTACATGTGACTTCAGAGCCACAATAATGTGATTGACTCTCAACTGCCCTCGGACAACTACAGATGAGCAATAAATGTTGGCCAGTCAGTAAAACCCATGTTCCACAAATTGACTAAAAAAAGGGAGCCTATTCAGCTCACATTGTCTATGCCAGCCTAAGGACACCAAGGTGCCTTTTCCCACCTTGCTGCATCTGACCATACCTCAGTAACTTACAGCATTTAAAGAGCAGATCCAGATATTTTCTAAAATTACTTAGAGTCTCCTCCACCACTAACTTGAGCAGTTACATTCCAGATACCCACCATGGTCTGCGTAAAGAAAGTTCTTCCTCATGTCCCTTCAACACTGACTCCCACTTAGAATCATAGAAACCCTACAGTGCAGAAAAAGGCCACATGGTCCATCAAGTCTGTACTGACCACAATCCCACTTCGGCCCTATCCCCATATCCCAACATATTTACCGCTAATTCCTCTAACCTACACATCTCAGAACACTAAGGAACAATTTTAACATGGCCAATCAACCTAACGTGCGCACGTTTGGACTCTGGATCTTGAATCTATGTCCCCGAGTTCTGGAATTCTCCACCAAGGGAAACAACCTTATCCTGTTCATTTTATCTCTTCCCCTTACTCAAAAGGAATCAGTCTGCGAGAACAAATGACACCGAAACCTCTGTTGAACTTAATAGTTAAAACATTGAACATCAAGAAGCCAATCAAAGGCCTATACATCCTTTAGCAGAGAACTGAGAGACATGTCACATGACACTCCTTCCCAACCCAAACTACTTGAATCTATTAAATCACCTAACAAAGCTGAAAAACTCAGACAACCATCAGTCCTCAATCAGAGGTTTGACCAGTTTTTACTTGTCTGGTACCCACTTACACTGTTCTCGAATGGAACTTTTAACTAGCATCTACAAGGTTAATTCATCTTTACAAGCTCACCATATGATGGAATTCATCTCTACAAGCAAAGTGAAGTAATCAGCATGAGTTTGCAACCTGTCAGATATCAAAGAATACATTAAGAAAATAAATTTGGGTTTCTTCAATTAAACTGCTTTCTGCCTGTAACAGGACTGCCCCAAGCACACGGGGAAGCTCAGACCCAAACAATACAGAGGGAAAGGGTTCACAACTGAGCATCACACCATATGAAGAAAACTCTACGGATTTACATATACCAATGTCTTGGTGACAGACTTCAACGTCCATCACCAAGAGTGACAACTGATCTACAAAACTGAGCTGGCCAAGTCCTGAAATACAAATCTACCAGACTGGGATGCAACAGATGGTGAGAGAAACAACATGAAACAACACCTATTTGACCTCATTTTTACAAATCTACCTGTTGCAGATGCATTTATTCATTTCAGTATTGGGTGCAACATATCATAATTGTAATGTCTAAAGTACGTTAGGGATTGTAGGATTTAAACAAAGAAAAATATGTGGTTTTGTACACACAGATTTGAATAACACAAGTGTTTTGAAAGAGATGTTCTCTGTTCAAAACAAAAAAACAAACTAAACAACAGCCAGTGAAACACCCTAATGATGTCAGCAACAAATCGTATGAAAGACTGTCAAAGGAACCATGCAACCACTTAAAATAAAGTTTCTCTCCCTTTACTACAACAAATTACTACAGTGCAATATATATAATAAATAATACTCCAGATGCGGTATTATACATCATTAATTGTTAAGTAGAATCAATAAGAAAATTGATCATGAGGACGTTTATACCTCTTTGGTCGTCTACAACATTTTGGAATTTAGCCATTCTTGATCCTCAAAGAATGATTTGCAACTTCAGTCGACATTTCTCTTGCAACCAATTCCGAATCGTTGTCAAGTGGTATAGTAGCAAAGGCACAACCATCAGGCAATTCAAATTCAGCTAAGCCTTCCACAGTAGTAGATCCCATCATAACAACTTGTGGTCACTTTGAATGTTCATCAATCATGACTAAGAACACGTAATCCCCCCCAAACAGACAGCAAAACCTAGATGCAAACATTGCCATGGCATTTTAGGCCACTCCTAAGAGGGTAAAGGAGACAATTGAGGTGTATTTTTTTTATTCGTACACAAGATTAATACTGTTCCACTTTTTCTTCATTCTGAGCATCCAGACCCAGCCAGCAAAAATAATGATTCGGCAATTCCTTCATCAGGATTATGCCATGTGATTGTAGAAGAACTCTTCCATAAAGATTAGGGGGAATGATCATTCCTCCACAATAGAATTCCCCACAATAGACATCCACCTGAGATAATCAACTCAAGCTATGGCACATATGGCTTCAAATCAGGATGTGTATGATGCACAAATGAAGGAACTTAGAGAATGGGATGGAGTCCTTACAGGATATGGGATGTGAAGAACTGTAGTCAAGACAGCTATGAGTCACATCGAGGTTTACAATACGGAAACACACCCTTCGGCTCAACTTTGTCCACGTTTTTGCTATTAAGCTAATCCCAGTTGGCCGCATTTGGCCATATTTCTCCATACCCAGCTCACCGTTGTAACAGTCTAAATGCTTTTTAAAGAAAAATTGTTCCCACCTCTACTACTATCTCTGGCAGCTCATTCCAGACACTCACCATCCTCCGTGTGAAAAAAATTCCTCTCTGGACCCATTTGTGTCTCTCACCTTAAACCTATGCTCTCTAGTTTTAGACTCTCCTAACTTTGGGGAAAGACGTTGACTTTACCTTATTATTTTCATTAGTCCTCTGTAGGATCACTGCTAAGCTTCCTACGCTTCAGAGAATAAAGTCCTGGTCTACCCAACTCCTCCTTATAACTCAAACCATCAAGCCTCAGTAGCATCCGAGTAAGTCTTTTCTGCACATTTTCCAGTTTAATCATACCATTTCTATAATAGGGTGATTGAAACTGCACACAGTGCTTCAAGTTTGGCTTTACTAATGTCTTGTACAACTTCAACAAAGACATCCCAATTTCTGCATTCAACGTTCTGGCCAGTTAAGCCAAGCATGCCGAATGCCTTCTTAACCACTCTATCCACCTGTGACTTCACTTTCAAAGAGCTATGAACCTGTACCCCTAGATCTCTTTGTTCTATAACTCTTCCCAATGTCTTACCATTAACTGAGTAAGTCCTGCCTTGGTTCAATCTACCAAAATGCAGCACCTTGCATTTTTTCTAAATTAAACCCCTTCTGCCATTCATCAGCCCACTGGCCCAATTGATCAAAATCCCATTGCTATCTGAGATAACCTTCTTCATTGTCCATTATGCCACCAATCTTGGTATCATCTGCAAACATACTAACAATGCCTCTTAAATTCTCATCCAAATTATTAATATAAATGAGAAACAACATTGGACCCAACACCAACACCCTGAAGCACACTGCTGGTGACAGGTCTCTAATTTCAGAAACTACCCTCTACAACTACACTGTCTTCTGTCATGAAGCCAATTTTATATCCAATTGGCTATATCACCCTGGATCCTGTGAGATTTAATACTATGCAACTACCTACTATGCAGCACCTTGTCAAAGGGCTTGATAAGGTCTATGTAGAGAACGACAACTGCACTGTCCTCATCTACTTTCTTGGTTACCACTTCAAAAAACTCTACGTGATTTTCCACTTACGAAGCCATGCAAATCAGTCCTTACCTCTCTAAATACCTGTAGGTCCTATCTCTCAGAATACCTTCAACAACTTACCCATTACAGATGTTAGGCTCACCTACCTGTAGTTCCCAAGCTTTTCCCTGCAGATCTTCTTAAACAAAGCCACATTTGCCACCTTCCAATCTTCAAGCACCTCATCTGTGGCTGTCAATGATTCAATTATCTCTGCTAGCCTCCCTCAATATTCTGGGATACACTTCATCAGGTCCCGGGGATTTATCTGCCTTGATGCATTTTAAAATACTTTCTCTGTAATATGTGCACTCCTCAAGACATCACTATTTATTGGGCTTGTAATGGATACTGTTGGAGAGTCTATCACTAGAAATGGAGACAGAGAGGTGAAGAAAGAGACGTACCAGAGATGAACCATGGTGATAGAGGGGTGAAAATTGGAAGCAAAATTGATTAATTTTTCCAGGTACAGATGGGAGCATGAAGTGGCACCAAAATACTCGATGTACCGATGAGACAGTTGTGGGAGAAGGCAGAAGTAGGACCAGAACAAGGGATGTTCCACATATCTCATAATGAGATAGACATAGCTGAGACCCATACCGGTACCCATAGCCACACCTTTTGGGTCATCCAAACTCAAAACTTTTGTTCTATTCTCCCTCCACAGAAATTGTCAGACTTGCTAAGATTTTCCAGCATTTTTTCTTTTGGTTTTGGATTCTAGCATATTTTGCTTTTATGTATTTATGCAAGATGCATTCCAGCTTTCCCTCCTTTCAATACCATATACAACACCTGCCCCATCATGAGATCATCTCTACTATGGCTCTGAACTTGAGAAAACGTCACAGAGAAATAATCTACTGGTGAAAAATAAAGAATATTAGCAAAATTCATTGGAGGTGCTTCTCCGATATTGTCCATCTTTTTAGGTGTTTCATGTAGTTTTTATTATCAGTAACATGTTTTATCCTACAGGTACTTCGGTCCGCCTTGTCTAACAAGGGACATACACGCGATTGGTCGTGAGAGGGCTACTCTTGGATTTTGAGAGTATCCTAGTGCTTCACGTCGTTAGTGTACGCTTGACCTGGACCATTTGACGGGCAACACGATTACTGAGTGACTATTGCTGTGGTGTGCAGATACATGGATTTGGGCCTGTGTCTGTGGGAGTTTGCGCATTCTTCCCATGCTTGCGTGGGTTTTCTCTGGGTGCTCCGGTTTCCTCCCACATCCCAAAGATATGCTCTTAGGCTGATTGGCAGAACAAATTCTCCCGAAATTTGGTTTCAATGCATAGATCTATAAACAGAGACAGGGATGACAGGGATCATGGGTAGAAGTGGGAACATTGAGGTGGCAGCATGGGCTTGTTGGGCTGAAGAGCCTGTTTCCCATGCTGTTTTGTTCTTTGATCAAATAGTAAACTGATGTCTGGAAAAAGTCAAACTTTTCTTTCCTGATACACAGATCATGTGTTTGAAGACGTTCCAATGTTGCTTCCAAATTATTCAAGTGTTCTTGTTCACTGGACCCTGTAGTTAGAATATCATCCATGTAACATCGCACACCAGAAAAACAATTTACAATTTGATCCATCGATCTTTGGAATGGGTGATGCAGAATGTCATTCCGAAAGGTAAACTTTTATAATGAAAATATCTATATGAGTAATGATGCTGAACAACAGTTAAGATTCAACGACTTCACGTATCTGTAGATACATTTGTGAAAGGTCAGTCTTATTGAATTTCAGCCCATCTGATAAACAAGCAAACAAATCTGCAATTAAAAGAAGTGAATATTGGTCAGTACATAACACTGGATTGCCACAACTATGAACTGAACCATCTGATTTCATGACAGATAAGATGGGAGTAGCCCAGTCATTCAGTGCAACCTGCTCTAACACACTAGTATTAACAAGTCCTCAACCTTAGGACAAACTGCATATGGCACCACTCTTGTTTTAAAACATGACGGTTGATTATTAGGCTTTATCTTGAGCTTCACTTGACATCCCTTCATTGAGCCAAGTGTCTCTTTGAATACACTTTTGTATTTATCCAAAAGATGCTGTAGATCTGTTTTGGCTACAACCAATTTGTGGGCAGCTTAAGCTTTATCTTTTTCTGTAATAATCTCCCAAATAGAACTGGAAAATTGCCACAGACCACATGGAGAGGCACTTTGCTGTTTGTTCACTTAACTCTACACTGACCATGATGTAACCATTACATGGCTCAATCTCTTCCATGTTATGTCCTTAAAATCATATCCACAGATTTTAAAGGAAGATGCTTTAGATTCTTGTTGGTATGCAGTCTCAGGAATTAAAGATACAGTAGAACCAATAAAAACCTCCATCCTAATAGATTGTCTACTTTAGAATCATCCAGAATCTAAATAATTCACCTTGATGATAAGACACAGCTGGAGCTCTTCATATTTCTGGACACTGTCTTCTTCAGAGCACTGATTCTTTTCTTCCATGTTGTAAATTATTTTTGTAGAATGTAACTTGTTCTTCTTCATGAAGGTATCCAGATTATTTTTCTAAATATTCTTTAAGGTGGAAGCTGGTTTAGCCCAATAATGTTATGCAATGTGGCCCATTTTGTCATAATTCTTGTATTGACTGTCCATGTTCTAGCATATACTCACTGAATGGCCCATTTTGGCATATCTATGATATGCTTGCTGCTTTTTTGACGTCTCATGGGCAGTTCCCAACTTGTGGATCTTCATTCCTGCACCAGCCTCTTTAGTAGTCAGTTCCATGGGCACTGTGATTTGTACTGCTCTCTTTAAGGTCAAAGCTTGTTTAGTAAGCAATCTTCTTTGGATAACTCATTTTAGAGTTCACAATCTGGACGATCTTGAAAAATATCTTCTAATGACTCATCAAACTCAATGTTGTGTCAGTCTTTTTAAGATAGCCACAAAATGGCAATGCTTTCGCCTTCCACTTGATTCCTTCAGTGGAACCTGAACATTCCACGAGGATCAGTGGCTTTGAAGAGTAATGTCCAAACAACATAAGTTTTGGTTTCTCTCTTTGCTGGATGAACCAAGCATCAGAGCAAATAGAAGGTTTATTTCCTACTGAGAAAAGCTGGTACAAGCAGCTGTGTGCAATTTTATTCACTTGTACAAAGTACTGAAAACACTCTGCACAGGAATTCTATTAATCAATTTTCTTCATTGGAAGGACCCATGAATCCTAATTGACCCGCCGTTTTTCTTGCAGGCACTCGTGGCTCAAACCTGCTCAGTATATTAATTTTCTGTCTTCCCGGTACTCCTCTTTTTACCACTGGAGCTGTAGACTTAATGTCTTGTTATTTTCAAATCATTCCATTTGTACAGCAAAGCATCTTTATTTTTAAATATGCAAAATAGCATCTGGAATCTCACCCTTCTCTGACCAGAAAAATACTCTCTTTTAAATCCAGTTTTTTTCTTTCTTGGTCTTCCTGCATTGGCACTCAGTCCTATTGTTGCTTTTCCCCAGCTTTTGAATGTTTGAAATATGAGGACCCACAATATTTTTCTTCTCAAAGTTCACGATGAAACAAAATCCTAACTTGTCGTCAATTTTCTTTTTGTAACTATGTTAGGGTTTGTAAGTTTTAAAGGAAAAGATGTGGTTTGCACACATGGATTCAAACACACAATAGATTTAATGGAAGAGATGCTCACTGCACAGAACAGAACATGAAACTCAACAGCAGCCTGTGAAACACTCTGACAACCATCAAATCATGTGACCGGCTCTTAAAGCAATCATGCAACTACTGAAAAACGTAACAGTCCTTGCGATGACAAAATCCTGTCTTCACACTGAAGACACCCTCCATCATGCAGTGTGCCACTACAATAGTGTCAAATCTAAATTTGAACATCTAAATGCTACTGATTGGTCATACATTTTTTTGGGAACTTGTGCTAAAGCAATCAGAAAGTAATACAAGGTACTTTTTCCCTTGCCAATTGACAGGTGAAAAGAGAAAGTAAAAGCCTCTTACATTTGATATTTATGGAAATGCTTAGCCACGCAAAAAATGCTATCTATTGCAGATCACCACACAGCTTTATCATTAGGATTCATGTTAAAGTGTGTATGCCCAGACGTTGTAATGTCTGACATGGTTTTCTCTGTCCAAGTGAGTAGCTTTGCTACATCAAACTATACTGGATCTGATCACAGTCGATAGGTAGTTATTTCATCTAAGTTACAGACACTGCTAACTTACTGTTCAGTTTTTCAATTGAGAAAAACTGATGTTGAAAAGGTACATCCTCCCTGTGGGGCCACCCCAAACCTAGCATACTTCACATATCTAGCAGTTCAATGAAGAATGCAGAAGGGCATGCCAAGAGCAGTACCTTAAAATGAAGCGTCCTTACAATGCAGGACTACTTGCACAACAAATAGTGGAGACCGTAAGCAATCCCACAACCAACGGATCAGAGCTAAGTTCTGCAGTTGTGCCACATCCAATCATGAATGGTCATGGGCAATTCGACAAAAAATTGGAGGAAGAGGTTCCACAAACAATTCCACTCTGGATGATGAGGTCCAGTACATCATACAAAAGACAGGGCTGGGGTACTTGCAACAATCTTCAGTTGGAAATGCCAAATGGATGATACATTTCAGTCTTCCCGAGGTACTCAACATCACAGGTTCCAGTCTTCAGCCAACTTGATCCACACAACATGACATTCAGAGATGACTGAAGGCACTAGATGTGGCACAGACTATAGCCCCTGGCAACATTTTAGCAATATGTGAAGATTTCAGTTATGTTCCAGAACTTCCTAGCCAAGCTGTTCCAGTACAGCTCCAATACCCGCATCTGCCCACAATGTGTAAAATTTTCCAGGCTATGTCCAGTATAAGGCAGGACAAATCCAATCTAGCCAATGACCACCCTTCAGTCTATTCACGATTATCAGCAAAATTATGCAAGTTTTATTGACAGAGCTAGCCAGTGCTACTTACTCAGCATAGCCCGTTCATTGACACTCAGTTTGGGTTCTACCAGAACCTATTAGCTTCTGACCTCATGACAGTCTTGGTCCAAACATGGACAAAAGCTAAACTATAGAGGTGAAGTGACAGTAACTGACTTCAATAACATGGCAGCACATGATGAGTGCAGAATTAAGGACTTTAACAAAACTGGAATCAATGGGAATTGAGACGAAAAACTGCCCACTGGCTGAAGTCATATCGAGCACAAAGAAAGATGGCTGTGGTTGTTGAAGATCTAGCATCTCAGTCTCAAGATATCGATGCAGGAGCTTCTTAGGAAATGCGGGAGGCACATGCAGGAAATGCAGGATACCTGGGCGTCCTGCACCCCTAGGGCTACACTTATCTTTGTGTCCCTGCAGGATCTCCTCAGCTGAACCACAGTTTAAATTGGTGTTGTAAACCTTGCCAGAGAGGAATAATTGTGAGAGAGGTTTGGCTAATTATAAAAATGCATGCTAAAACAAAACGAAGTTCTCACTCTTTGTGGACGTGAATCTAAAGGTGTCACTGGCAAGGGACATGGAAAATTGGGAGAATGCAATCTCACCGGCAAGAATCATATTTCTCGATTTTTGCCATATTTTTCACCTGCAAAGTATTCCCATGGATCACTAACACAGGCTCAAAAATCACCCGGCTTGTCTCTGTCAACTCTCTAAGGCAGTCAGCTTCCAACACTTTATCACTCCAGCATACGTCTAGTACGTAAATCTAACAAGCAAACATACTGCACGAGAAGTCCCTGTTAAAAGTAGAAAATACGCACTATCTGAAGGAGAAAAAATAGATTAATATTTTAGGTGAAGATCCTTGATCTAATGAAGGACTGTGCCCAGAATAACTCATCTTTCCCCAACCAGGTGCCAATAAAGCTGTTATGTACTCCTAGCACTTTGTTTTTACTATATTTTCAGCATTCCCAACATTTTTTTATTTTTATCATGAGGCCTCTTCCGTTATTTTAGACAAGAACTGGATATTATAGCTGCAAAATTGAAATTGGAAGTTCAATAATGTTAAAGTAGAACTTCGGTTTTATTTGAAACCCAGGTGCTCTCAATTCACAGCTGAGGCCAGTTTGGTCACATTTCAAACATTCCAATCTAATTTGAGATGCAAACCATTTTATTTGTTACGTGCTAAAACACAACCTCCAAACAATCACCAGTGCAGTTATTTTTGACATCTGTTGTGGCCACCTGCTCAAACCATGTCAGACAGTTAAACTGTACTTAACTAGTTAGTGCATTTGGCTAAGGCAGCAGTTTTGATCTGTAACTTGCACCCTCTAGAGACCAGCTTTCAAATCTGGTCAACAATAGGAAGGAAATGGATTTTCTTTCACAGACAAGCTGTTACGAATCACAAGTGAATTAGATTCTGGCTTCTTCATCTGACTTACCATGTGAATCCCTGATTGAAAATGTAATTCCTCTTTGAAATCCTGCACTCAGATCACTGTTCATCAGAATGCTTTCTAATGCAATTTCATTAACATGTCAACACAATTCCTGTGGATTTTTGTTTTAAAGAAAAATAATCCTAAAATAGACAAAATCTTGTACTTTTTAAACAAAAGTCATATGAATCATCAGTAGAATTGGTTATAACTCCTTCAGTTACTTTAAATCTGAACCCCTGAAGATAGTTCAAGCTTACTTATTGAGTGGCTGAGCCACGTAACAGCAACAACAGCTTCAACATAGAAAAATACCCTAAGGTGCTTCACATAGACATAAAGAATAAGTACAAAAAAGACAGATAATAAGTAAACAAAAGTTGAGTCAGAGGTGGGGAAGGAGAAGATAGAAGTATGGATGAAGAAAAGCTAAGGAGATTTGCTCAGGAGACTAAGGTGGCAGTTTTTGATTTGGGGGGAGTAAAGGGATAATTATCAACAGAACAACCAAGGAATGCAATCACAAACTCATATTGGGGTTGAATAATTGTTGAGATTAGGCCACTTCAGTCTCAGGCAGTGACTAGGAAGGGGGTTGGAATTGGTTGGAGATTGCACCAAATCAAGTACCAGACATTAGGCAAATAGTTTGACATTAGAGACATTAGAAGGATCAAGAGAGGTAGAGCAGAATTTTCCAAAAAAAAAATTCTCGTGTCATAATGGCAAGAACAATGGAACAATCTGTGTCAGTCCCTTAGGCATAGTCCGCACCCAATTATCTTAAGCTCATTCGCTTTTTGAGAGAGTAGTGAGTTCCATGCCGGTATAATTTGGGGAGGGTCAGGTCAGGTTGTGTCGCTAAAAACACAGGCACCATTTCACAAGGTTGCAACAAACTTTCAGTGCACTGGGGGAGACATTCTCCTATAGATCTGTGCCCCCCACCCCCCCTCCATCAACAGCATGTTTCCCCCTTACCCTCTCCACTATGCATCACCAGCATGATAGATCCCTCTTGTTGGACCCCTGATATGAACCTCATCAAAATCCCATTCATGGTCCAGCCCTGCACAGCCACCCCTCTTCCCTCCCTCAAACCCAATCATAGCCCCCACCCACTTTGCACAGGATATGGGCAGTGTCCAACCGGAACTACCAAGATGCCCGGTAGACACTGCCTAGCCATGCCCCATCCACCCAGAGGTTCAATGGCCTCCGCGCTCTCCTGCCCACTGTAGCCAATGTGCCAGGTCTCTGCTAGTGGATGCTAGCCATTCTCTCGCTGCACCCAAAGATCCCATGAGCTGGGAGTCAAATGGCCAATACCAAATTTTTCTGCATTAAATTTCTTCTGCCATGTGTGCCATTCCACCAAGCTATGTTCTCTTGATGGCTCTCATTATTCTCACAGTTCACAATATTTCCAAGTTCAGTGTTGTCCGCACATGTTGAAATTATGCCCTGTGCACTTCTGTCCATGTCACTAATATGCCATCAAGCAAAGCAATAGGCCTAAAACCAATTGCTGGGAACTACCATATATACTTTCCTCCAGTTTGGAAAATAACCATTCACCATTACCCAGTTCTGTCGATCAACCAACTTAATATTTATGCTGCCATTGCCTCTTCTGATTTATTTGTCAACAAGCCGATAAAGTGACTGTTTCAAAGTCTATGTATATACCAACGAAACATATGGAGATGTCACAAAAATCGAGAAGGATAATGTGCAAATATTCATTATCTCACAGAATGTAATTATTTCAAACTCTTTCAGTGCTATGGCAGTGGCAAAGACCCAACTGCAGAGATACAGACCTGAAAGGGACGAGGCTCAACATCTGACATCTGCTGAGCTATGAGATATCTAATCTGGATTTAGTGAGGGCCCTACCATTAATCCCAGAATTCCTGAATTAGGGAAGAGAATTTCATCCAGAAATCACTGGTCTTGATTGCCACCCAGTCTGTCTCAGAAGAGCACATCAAGCAATGAAAAGAAGTTGAAATACTCCTAACAGAGAGCACCTGTTGAAATTCACGGATCTGCTCAGATATAGACGATAACCAATGGCTAAGCAGATAGATAGATTGTGGTAGCATGGCCTCCTGAGGGCCAGACCTTATGGAGTATCCCGGCCGGAAGCTGGGCCAATCGTTCGCAAGGGCGCGTATGCCAAGTTGGACAGGATCCTCAGTTGCAGCCAGGAAGGAGAGTTGTATAGTCACATAATTAATTCTGCCAGACCCTTTATTGAAAGCAACTATCTACTGATGGCAATAAATGCTTTGTAACTTTAAGCAATATCAAAATGCTCTCAATTTCTTACATGCAAATACTGAAATTTAACAAGGAGACAATGCCTTTCAAAGAAGAGAGAACAGGAGATAATAGATAAGAATAAAAACAAACAAATCTGATTAAAAAAGATGATTCAGATTATTTGGCGAATATGATTACCAACACATTTTTAATTTACTTTTTGTGCAGTAATTACATCAGTTAAAGTAATCATACTGCACAACCCTGACGCATACTAGTTTCTGAAACTAAAGCCAGATACAGATTAATTGTATTTATTAAAGGAAATAATAACGTTAGCTAATCAATTTTATTTAACTGAGATGTGAAGATTGTGATTAGGATATGATGCAAGTACATAGTTTACATTCTTTTCAAAAATCCATGTCAGTTTCCCCATCTCAAAACAAACAGCATGTTATTCGCTCCACCTATTCAGACTGATTTGTAAGGCCCTTCCTCAACCTCACCAGTTCCAATAAGCAATAGCAGATGCCTACCCCTACAGGGGCATTCTCATAGTCACTTTGATTTTAAAAGTTTTTGCTTACTGTCTGCACTTTTAGCTTGTAGTTGCCAACATCCTCCAGGGCCTGCGACAGCTGGTGCTGCAAAAGAAAAAAAGAAAACCCATCAGCATCAACAGTCCTATTAAAAAGAGAGAAATCAAGAATCTGGAGTTTCATCCAAACATTAATTCTGGTTATTTATTCTTGGGACATGAGCATTGCTTTATTGCCCATATCTAATCGGCCTTAGCAAAGTGATGGTGAGCTGCATTCCAGAACTACTGAAGTTGATATCATATAGGTATATCCACAATGCTATTCAGGAGAGAGTTCCAGTATTAGCACAACAACACTGATGGAACAGCAAAACAGATGCAAGGCAGGATGTGCATAACTTGGACGGGAACATGCGGGTGTTGATATGAATTTAGAAGATATTAACAAAGGAACGGGGTAGGGTTTAGGCTCAAACTTTGACAAAGGGAGTATAAATTACAAACCAAGAGACCAGTATTATAAGCTGAGACAACAATATTATAAACTAAAACAAAGTATTTTTGATACAATATAAAATCATCTCACTTCAGTAGTTTGAATCAACTTCAATCTTCATTCATGCCTTCAGTGAACCCTCTAGTTACCAGGCATCACTGGTATACAAATGAACATAACAAGAATCCCCACAGTGGGTCATGGTCAAGGCCCTTCAAAGGCTGAAAAAAAAATCAACAGTGGCTAAGTTGACAGCAGTTTTGGCTTTGAATTTGACAATTCTGGGTTCAAAACTCACTTCAAGACTTGATTATACAAATCAAGGCTAACGCTCCAGTGCAATATTGAATGAGTCCTACACTAACAAAAGTGCTGTCTTTCAAACGAGAATTGAATCGAAGCCCCACCTTCATCTCCACTATTTCAAGGGCAGGAGTTATTCCCAATCTTTTTGGCAAAACAATTAAACTAAACTAAACTAAATTAACTGAGGGAGTCAGTATTTATCCTTCAAACAACATTACATAAAAACAGACCATGTCATTATTTGTGAAAGGTTGTGAAAGGTTCACACTGGCAATAATTATGCCAATGACAATTGAAAAACACTTCATTGGCTGCAAAATGCATTGAGGTGGCTGAAAATATGTAATATAAATGCAGGTTTTTCTCTTTCGGATATCCTGAGATAGTGAAAAGTACAATTCAAATTTAATTAAGTCTCTAAATATAGCAAATAATCAGGCTCCAAGCAGGAAGAAGCCAGTATGCTGGACTTGTCATAGAACATTTTTTTAAATTCCTGGAACGTGAGCATTGCTGCCTTGGCCAGCATTTATTGCTCATCCCTAATTACCTGAGAAGGTAGTGATTGCTGCTTTCTTGAACCACTGTAGTGTTGTAGGAACATTTTAGTGCTGTTCAGAATGAAGTTCCAATATTTTGAGCCAGCAACATTGATCGAACAATGATACAGTCCCCAGTCAAGATGATGTGCGACTTGAAGAGAAGTTGCAGGTGGTGGTGCTCTCATTCGTTTACTGACTCTGTCCTTCCACATAATGGGAGTCGCGTGAAAGGTGCTGGTGAAGGAGTCTCGGTAAGTTGCTACAGTGCATTTGTGAATGGTACACAATGTTGCATTTTTGCAGCATTGGTAGTGAAGGGAGTGCGTGTTTCAGCAAGTGGAAGGGGCGAATATACAGGGTAGGAGGAGGTGTACCAATGAAGCAGGCTGCTTTGTTCTGTGTAAAGTCAAGTTTCTTGAGCATGGCTGGAATTGTACTCATCCCAGTAAATGCCATCACACACCTGATTTCTGCATTGTTGATGGTAGACAAGCTTTAGGGGGTCAGGAAATTAGTTACTCTCTACAGAATTCCCAACCGCTGACCTGTTTTTGTAGTTTGTCCATTTATATGGCTAATCCAGTTCAGTTTCTGGTCAACAGTAACCCTCTGGGATGTTGATAGACAGGGATTCAGTGATGGTAATGCCACTGAATGTCATGGGTCAACGGATAGAATCTCTTATTGGAGATGGTCATTGCCTGGCACTTGTACGGCATGGATGTTCCTTGCCACTTAGCAGCCCAAGCCCAAATACCATCTAGATCTTGCTGCATACGGACAGGCACTACTTCAGTATCAGAGCCGTAAATGATTCTGGACATTGTGAAATCATCCTGAAACATCTCCATTTCTGACCTTATGGTGGAAAGATGATTATTGATGGAATTATTGAAAATGGCTGGACTAAAGATACTATCCTGAAGAACTCATGCAACAATGTTCTGGGACTGAGAAGGTTCCCATAATGTCAAGGATAGTCACTCTCATCTCACCTTGAGTTCATCTCTTTTGCCAATGACCAAAGCTGCATTGAGGTCAGGAGTTGAGTGGTCTTTGTGGGACTCAGTCTGAACATCAGTGAGCAGGTTATCGCTGAGTAAGTGGCACTCAAAAGCGCTGTCAATGACACTTTCCATCATTGTGCTGACTATCAACAGAAGACTGATTGGCTGTAATACAGTAGGTTAGATTTATTCTGCTTTGAGCGGACAGGATATACCTGGACAATTTTCCACATTGTCAAGTAAATGCGAGTGTTGTAGTTGCACTGAACAGCTTGGTTAGGGGCATAGATCATTTTGTCAGAATGTTGTTAGGACTCAGTTTTTGCAATATCTACTGCCTTCAGCCATTTCTTGATATCAAATGGAGTGAAGCAAATTGGCTGAAGACTGATTCAGGAAACTCATGAGGAGATGGAGATGGAACATCCACTCAGCACTTCTGGGTGAAGATGGCTACAAATACTTCAGCCTTACCTTTTGCATTGGTGTGCTAGGCTCCCCCATCATTGAGGATGAGGATACTTGTGAAGCCTCCTCCTATATTGAGTTGCTTAATTGTTCATCATCATTCACAACTGAGTGAGCTGGCCTGCCAAGATTAGTTCTGATCCGTTGCTTGTGGAATCATTTAGCACTGTCAGCTGCATGCTGCTTCTGCTGTTTAGCGTGAAAGTAGACTTGTGTCATAGCATCACCAGGTTGACACCTTATTTTTACGCATGTCTGATGTTGCTCCTAGATGCTGTACAGCTGTGAAAAGCTCATTCTTTCTTCCACTTAATTTAAAATCTGCTCCTGCCAAATGGCAGCAAGGCTTCACAAGGTACCACACATAGAACAACCATTCTTCACAGCTCATTTTTCTTTTAAATTGAAGGTTATGCAGCTGTATAAAATATGGCTTCTGCTCCATGCTGTCTTTCTTTCTCTTTACGAGGATACATGAGAAGATTTTATTAGAATTTTCAAGATACCTGAACTTCAAGATTGACAAATCCCCCACTACAAATAAATTCTGCCTTGAAAAGAAAAGCAATTCCAATTCACTTCAGAAATGTATGCCTGATTACTACGTTTTGTTGTGAAGTGCAATTCAAAACTTCATTTAAATTAAATTTGAGTTTTTAGTTGTCCTTACTGAGGAAGCAGCAAATGAGATAATTCAAGAAAAAATTGAAAATCTTGAATTGTGACTAAACCAAAAGGCTTCCAACTCATTGAACATAATGAAGATTACGTATAAATGCTTTGTATTAGATCACAATTTCACATGAGCCAAATGGAAAACTTTAATACTGTAAATATTCATTGGCTTTCAATATGTAGCATACAATTAATACTTCATTTATTTCCTCTAATTAATATAATCTAAATGAGTGGAATTGTCTATATTTTGAGCAAGAATGCAGTTATTAGCTGACAGCCAATTACAGGTATCTGAAGATATTTGAAATTGCAGCATCACCAAGGCCTAGCAAAGAGATTTACTTCATCAGTTCATTCGCATTGTTTTACCAGATTATTCATTTCAACAGAGATCTGGAGCCAAAGATCAATCAGAAATGCAAGATCATTCAAAAGCTTTGTTATTCCAAAATCAGCCAGACATACTGCTCACTCTATTGTTAAGTGAACAAACATATCCCCCCCGCCCTCCATCCAGTAGAATGACCGAATGAATGATCAGCCAGGACAGTTGAAACATGTGTTCAAGGAATAAGGAAGTTAGTCTGATAACTCAATGTGCAGGTATATCCTGAGGATATTCAAATAAAATTTTAAAATAAATAGTGAAGTTAGGTCAATGCTTGGAGAAATGCATTTAACCACTGTAGCTTGCCATAATCATCTGACTGCTAATATCACCTTTTGTAAAAGAAGCTTTTTGACAGAAGCCATTTTAATCAACACATGGGTCATAGTGAGTGTTAGAAGTGTATCGCTGGGGTCCAGTGGATTTTAAACAGCTGTAAGAAAGACATCAGCTGCAACAGAGAGCTGCAACTTTGTACAGGATATTAACTGCTGGGTGAGTCAATATAGTTTTGAATACTCCAGTATCTGCTCTGAATAAGTTGAAAGGGAATTTTAAAGCCAATTGGAAATTCTTAGAGACTCAATGGCAGATAACCACAGAGGTAAACAGGAAATCTGATCAGTTAAGAGTAGGAATTTTGTTGTCAGAGCTGGGAATAGGCTGTTAAAATCTGTATTCCATCCTAAACCTCAGGAGGAGTAGAAGTTGCAGGTTTGTGAAATTTTGGAGGACAAGATGACTTACTCCGAACCTCTGACCATTATATCTGAACACTATTGTGTCTCAAATTTGGTTCTAATGCATAGATCTATAAACACAGACAGGGATGACAGGGATCATGGGTAGAAGTGGCAACATCGAGGTGGCGGCATGGGCTCATTGGGCCAAAGGGCCTGTTTCACGTGCTGTTTTGTTCTTTATTCTTTCCAAGCAACAGTCTAATTCCCTTTTGAATGTTTTAATTGAACCCGCCTTCACCACTTTCGTGCAGAGCATTCCAGATCCTAATCACTCGCTCATATGAAAATGTTTTTCTTTCATTCACAATTGCTTTCTTTACTAATTACTTTCAATCTTTAAAATGATGCTCAGTACAGTGCAGGAAAATATATTCTTCCAAAAGAAAAAAATAACAAACTGAACACTGCTGGAAATATATGGATGAATAAAGACATAAGGGAACAAAAAGAGGCATAATTTAAGTATACTAACAGCAAAGGACTGCAAGATTAGAGAGAAGAGAGATTTGGAATGAAGTGAAAAAGAGAGAAACTATGTAATGAAATTATCAAGGAATGTAAAGCAAAATAGTAATTTGTTTTTAGGGGTACATCAATAAAAAAGAAAAGCTACAATGAGAATAGGACCATTAAGAGATAAACAGAATAACATCAGAGGCAACGATAAAGAAAGATGGCAGAAATAGTAATACTTATCAGGGAAGGAGAACAAGTAGACTTGTCACTGAAAAACAGATGAGTAATAAGATAAATATATTTCAAGTAAAAATAATGATTTGAATAAACGAAACAAACTCAAAATGGAGATTCAGCCTCTGGCCTGGATGGGCTCATGCATACTTTTTTAAATCTAGGAAAGAGAAAGGAGAGACAACACATTTCATACTTAATAATTAGAAAGACATGTTACGCCAGAGGACTTAGGGGTTATCTAATATGTAATTCCTATATTTAAAGGGGTGGACAGAACATGTCCAGGGAATTATAGGCCAGTCAGAATAACATCAGTGGAAAGAAAAATGGAAACTCTAATAAAGGAGAAACTTAAATAATATCTATAAATGAGAAATATAATGAATTGTTGCCATGGATTTCAAAAAGTAAAATATTACTTGACCAATCTTTTTGAGGAATAACACAAGACCTTCAATAAGGTATCTCTTAGTAGACTAATTAATGAGATCAGAGAATATGGATGCAGAGCACAATAGGCAGAATGAATTACTAGCTGGCTTCAATACAGAAAGCTGAGAGTGGTTGGAAAAGATAGTTATTCAACGTGACACAAGATGGGAAATGCTGGTCCACAAGGGTCAGCTTTAGGACCAATGCTATTTACAATTTACATTGATGATTTGGACTTTGTAATCAAAAATATGATTTCTAAATTTGCCTGGATCATCAAATTGTGGGAGACAGCCAATATGAAGGAATACATTTTGGTAGTAAGAGAGAGATGCAAATCAAGGTGAGGGAGAGGAATGAAAGGATCTTTCAGTAGCATTGTATCAATCAAATCAACTATTAACAACCAAGTATTGTGCCACAGATTCCCAAAACCATAATTAGACCAAAATAGGTGTTAGGCTTTATCTCTAAAGGAACAGAGGTAATAGAGAAGTTATGTCAAAACTATATCAAATCTTGGTTAGACCACACGACTTGTGCATGCAATTCTGGTCATCATGTTATAAAAAGAATATAGCTGGAGAAGGTGCAGTTCAGATATGAGGAAGATCCAGAAATATGTGGATATAAATATCTGGAAAAGATTGACAAGCTAAGTCTCTTTTGTCTTGAAGGAAAGGTGGTGCCTTAATAGGGGTCTTTAGAATCAACTGAGGTTTTAATAGAGTAGATACAGGGAACAGCATAACTAAAGGCCATCAATATAAGATAGTCATCAACAAATCCAATAAGGAATTCAAAAGAAACCTCTTCACCCAAAGAGTAGTCAGAATGTGGAACTTACAACCACTGGGAGAGACTGAAGCATATAGAACAAATGTAATTGAGGGGAAGACTGGCAAGCATTTGAGGGAGAAGGGAATAGATATAACAATAATAGAATTAGATGACAAAAGATGCAAGGAAGTCCAAGTGAACCATAAACACTGGCAAGGATGGATAGAGTTGGCTGACCTGTAAATGTGCATATACATTATAATCCTATGTAATGACTATCCACTGCTGTCAAGTATACTCAATACTATGATGTGTCTGATTTTCTTCTCTTTCTATCTAAATTTGGTTCCCCAAACCAAAGGGAGGCAGGAGTACCAGGGAGGCTGCTGTATTTGCAGCAAATGCAGTTGCTGCAAATGATAATATCTTAACTAAACCTTTCTCAGAATAATGTGACAATTTACCAGAATCAAAAAAAAGTGCAAAAAAACTTCTCTGCAGCTGATGGAAATATAAGAGATAGGCATCAATGAATCATCTACTCGAAATTAATTAAGCATAAACCAGAAACTGTGTAAAGCATAATAATCTCAATTCCATCAAAACCAGGATTTGAAATTAATAGGGAAAGGATTTCTTTCACTCCCTACATTTGTACCTGGGACTATCAGTTTAAAAAAAGGTTTAAAATAAACAGGTAGGGGAAAGTTGCACCTATTTTTTTGTCTCCATGCAAGCATTCTTGCAATTTCCAATTGCACGGTTTAACTTATTCAAAGCATGCAATGATGCATTACAAGATTTAATTGATTATGATAGAGCTGTATAAATACCAGATAACATTCAGCTTTTAAAGTCGGCCTATTTTGCAATATCACTTCGGTTTTAAATTACTCATTACATTCTGAACTTATTTCATTCTTGAGCTCAAACAAGGTGTCAGATTCCAACAAAGATGGAAAATTTAAAGACACATTAACAACTCAAGTTCAATAGTAAATCTGTAATCAAGAAACTGTTTAAAGTTGGAGTGGAATTTCTCTGCAACCTCAGCACAACTGCACACTTCAGGCATTTCATCAGAATCGTTAAGAGTCAGGTTTTCAAATGCAATTAAATACGGCAGTCAACTTGAACAGACCATTTCACAAATAATTAGTCCACCACAAGATACCAGAATGTTCAGCCAGTCAGAAGACAGAAGTGTCCCTGAGGCCAGAAGTAGGCTATTCTATCCACATGCCACCTGCCATCAAGAAATCCCAGTAGTTTTTCCAATGAAAGATAAATAAATCTGTTCCATATAAACTAATTACTGAAAACATTTACCAAACAATTCATGTTTATTTGTCGCAAGGATTGAAGCTAAAGTAATGGAAGGCAGCAATTTGAGCAGAACGAATATTTCCAAACAGCTTCGATTGCAATAACCCATTTATTCTCAAATCCCATAAAAGTATTTGGTTTCAAACATTCACACATTTCAACAATGCTAAGTCAAAAAACATGGCCTAATCTTAAGGTCCTTTCCAAAGTAACCAAACAGAATGGCATCTAGTTTGGTTATTTGCAACATTTTGATCTTAGTTCCAGATGAGCGAGCAAAATAATTAGTAAAAAAGTAAAGCAATTTTTAAATTCCAAACTCACATTATTAACAGTAGATAATTAATCCAGTTCAACATTTCTCCATTCACTAAATTTCCAACTTCATGTGATTTACGTTTTGATTCATTCAAATCATTTGAAAATTCAAAATATCTTTAGCACAGCAAAATTAACCAGTATCGCCAATTAACACCAATTTTAGGATTTGTGTTATATTCACAAGGGATTATTGAGGGCCAATTATACCCTTTAATTGATTTAAATCATCAACTTTCACTTTTTAAAAGCGCAAAACCCCACTGATTGATCTCTCTGTTCTCATTGAGTACAAGTTCCCTTGGAACAGGCAGTGGCTGGCCCAAGTGTAACTCATTATAAGACAGGTGAGTTTTAGGCAAGGAATAGTGCATGTATACCACTGTAGTGGTTTTACTTTGCATTCTATAATCAACTATGTTCCTTCTCAGGTTTTCTGAATCATTACAAAAATAAATCACTTAGAAGGTATTAAGGATGAAATGTTGACAACAAAGTACACTACTGTAGTCATTCAGAAAGAATGGATATGCAAGTGCAATTCAAAATACTTCACACTAAATTTCTTGTCAAAAATCACCAAACACGAAGCATTGTCAGTCAGTTAGTGAACTATCAGAACTCATATAGCCACTGGTGCATTTTCACTGTCAAGAATTAATGAACTATGGGAATGACATTTTGAGGTCAATTCAAAGAAAACCAACAGTTTCCCATAGTCAGTCTGAAAATGTACATCACCTGAAATTCTGAAGTTTTATTTTCAAATAGCATAGTTTGGAGCTCAGATTTTTTTTTGCCCCCATTTAAAATCCACCTTGCATATTAATCAACGTTCTCACAGAAATAGACAGTCATAGACAGCAGTGGGAAGTTGTGCGTGGAGCCTGAAGAGATTGGTGAGGCACTGAATAAATATTTCTCTTTGGTATTCACGCAGAGTGCTGGAAATGTAGCTATGGAGAACACTGAGGTACAGGGTTGCAAATTGGGAAGTATTGTAGTAGATAGGGAGGATGTGCTAGAAATTCTCGAGGGTTTGAAGTTGGATAAGTCCCCTGGGCCGGACGGGATTTACCCTAGGATTCTCTGGGAGGCAAGAGAGGAGATTGCAGAGCCTCTGGCGCTGATCTTCAGGTCCTCGTTGGTTACGGGTGTGGTTCCGGAGGACTGGAGGATAGCGAATGTGGTCCCATTGTTTAAGAAGGGGAAGAGTGACCTTCCAGGGAATTATAGGCCAGTGAGTCTTACTTCTGTTGTGGGCAAGGTATTGGAGAGAATTATTAGGGATAGGATTTATAGTTATTTAGAGAGAAATGAATTGATTGGGGATAGTCAGCATGGTTTCGTGAAGGGTAGGTCATGCCTTACTAACCTCATTGAGTTTTTTGAGAAAGTGACCAAAGAGGTGGATGGGGGTAAGGCGGTTGATGTAGTATATATGGACTTTAGTAAGGCGTTTGATAAGGTGGCCCATGGTAGACTTCTACAGAAAATGAAGATGTGTGGAATAGAGGGTGATTTAGCTAATTGGATTAGGAATTGGCTGGCAGATAGAAGACAGAGGGTGGTGGTTGATGGGAGATATTCATCGTGGAGTTCGGTGACGAGTGGTGTGCCTCAGGGGTCTGTTTTGGGGCCCCTGCTGTTTGTAATTTTTATAAATGATCTGGATGAGGGTATTGAGGGATGGATCAGTAAATTTGCAGATGACACTAAAGTTGGTGGAGTGGTAGATAGTGAAGAGGGGTGTTTAGTTTACAGAGTGACTTGGACAAGTTGCAGAGCTGGGCCGAGAGGTGGCAAATGGAGTTTAATGTGGAAAAGTGTGAGGTAATGCACTTTGGCAGGAACAATAAATGTGTAGAGTATAGGGCTATGGTAGGGCTCTTAATAGTGTTGAGGAACAGAAGGATCTTGGTGTATGTGTCAATAGATCCCTGAAAGTAGGCAGTCAAGTGGATAAAGTTGTTAAGAAGGCATATGGAGTCTTAGCTTTTATTGGTAGGGGGATTGAATTTAGGAGCCGCAGCATCATGTTGCAACTGTACAAAACTCTAGTGCGGCCGCACTTGGAGTATTGTGTGCAGTTCTGGTCCCCACATTATAAGAAAGATGTGGAGGCATTGGAGAGGGTACAGAGGAGGTTTACCAGGATGTTGCCTGGTATGGAGGGCAGGTCCTATGAAGAGAGGTTGAAGGATTTGAGGTTGTTTTCGTTAGAAAGGAGGCGGCTAAGAGGGGATCTTATTGAAGCATATAAGATGATTACAGGTTTAGATAGGGTGGACAGTGATAGCCTTTTTCCTAGGATGGAGAAAGCTAGCACGAGGGGACACAGCTTTAAATTAAGGGGTATGAGTTATAGGACGGATATCAGAGGTAGGTTCTTTACTCAAAGAGTGATTAGGGAGTGGAATGCCCTGCCTGCAGCTGTTGTAGATGCGCCAAGTTTGGTGGGGTTTAAGAGGTTAATTGATAAGTATATGGAAGAGAAGGGAATGGTTTAGTTTGGAGGGGCATTGCTTTTTATTTTGGTCGGCACAACATCGAAGGCCAAAGGGCCTGTTCTGTGCTGTAATGTTCTATGTTCTATGTTCTAAATAATTTAGCATTTTATTACAGAAGCCTGGAGCATAACACCAGGGGCTCTAATGTAATCTCCAAATACTGATATTTCCTGTGGAGTACAAAACTGTGCTGCTTCCTCTATTACAAACAGGTTTCACTATGACAGCAATTACCAGACTCTAATAAGCTTTGCTTCCAATGGTCCCAAAGGATGATGAGTGTGTAAATAAAAACTTCAGTCAATAAGCAATGAGAAAGTCTATATCTGCACTGTAATTTGCAATGTTTGAAGCGGAGCTGGGGGGAGTGGCAGGCCTGGCCAACAATTGGAAGGCCAGCAATAGCGGGGGGCTCTGTCCATGCACTAATTTCGGCACTGACAGATTGGCGTATGTGCAGTGGTCCACTTGACCCTAAGCTGCTTGACCCTATTTTTGTTAAAAATTATAAAACCTGAAATCTTAGCTGAAAATGATGATAAGACATAAGCTGAAAGTTTGAATTTCTTTTTAAAAAAAATCATCAGTCTCCACATGATCATAACATGGTAAACAATATATCACAAAAAGTAAGGGACAGATTTCAACCAAACCTGATGGCTCAAAAACCACCGATTAATTTTTGGAGAAGATGTGGATCTGGAACCTGGAAGTTTTTTAAGCCTTCATTTACGTTGAGACATAGGGCCAATTGACTTTTGTTGAGAAAGTTGTGGGTTGGTTATTTTAATTGCAACTATGTTGAACTTCTCAGAATATTTGTGGATTGTCTCAACTATTGTTGTGTCAAAATGTGAGCAGTGTTTTCAGAGCAGGTTGTTGGAAGTTTATTGGCCAGAAGTTTCCTGAGTGAGATGGAAGCTCTTGTAATTACAAAAGTACAGCACCAACCAGGCAGGTAAAAAGCTTCAAGGAAGAGCTGCTTAAATTGTAACAACATTGAGGTAACACAGTGTAGCACTCTTCTCAGTGTCCTCTTGTTTAAGTGTTTGTGTCATATGAGAATATAAACTGCAAAAAGTCTTGATCTTCTCAGCAGATGTGTATTATGAGGTTTTCATCACTGATGAGTATCCACTTTCTATTGCAAAAACAACTGCTACATGCAAGTCTGAACTTTGTCAATTAAATGCTTGATATCTGAATAAAAATAACAAATATTGAATTCAATATTTATTCAATAAGGCCATAGATTTTTGGAGTATAGAGTATATGTAGTTTCGGAGAACTGCCATCAAGTCTTTAAATAATATATAACTGCAAGTTAATTTTCAAATAATTTATCTAAGTTGAGTTTTGGTAGACCTTAAGATATATAACTTCTGAAAAATAATTTATAGCTCGATATCATGTTCCTAAGCAGATTGTTGACAGTATCTATTATTTGACATTACGGTCAGTTTGGGACTTGCAATTGGAAAAATGAACAAATGTTAATTAAAATAAAAAGTCTTTTAATCATTTGGGCAGAGATCAAACTAATTTTATCAGAACTGCATCACTTATGCATTTTGAAATGCAGAAATCATTGTTCATTATCAAAACTGCCAATTCTCAAAACTGCCAATTCTCAAAACAAATACATTTTCATCAGCAAAACAGTTACATTTCTAAAAGGTCCATCAAAACTCAACTTGGAATCATAGAATCCATACATTGCAGAGAGAAGCTTTTCGGCCCATTGAGCCTGCAGTGGCAACGATCCCACCCAGGTCCTTTCCTCATAATCCCATGTATTTACCACACCAATCTCTGACACTAAGGAGTAATTTAGCATGGCCAATTAACCTAATTACTTTAATTTAAAATTATTTTCCAATCAATGTTAATAATATAAAGACTTGATGGTAGCTTGCCAAAACATATTTCAAAAAAGTAAAGTTTCCCTTGCTTTTCTTTCTTTCTTGCAATTGCATCTCACATTATATCTGGAAAAGCTGAATGACCTAAAAACAAGCATTAATAATTTTTCCCAGTCAAAACTGGAGAAGGTAAAAAGGAATAGGATTTGATTAAGTTTGTTTCCCTATTTATGATTTTTTGAGGAAAATGTAAAATTAAAAGTCTCCACATTAAAAGACACTGGGCTGGGGAAGGGGTGGGGGAGGCACCTGATATTAATCATTAATATTGAGGCACTGGATGCAACCGTAACGCCTGGATACTTGCTCAAATTCAATTTCACAACCTACCATAGTTTTCAAAAGGCTCTGAGCAGGAAAAACACTACAGCTGAAGAAGGACATTCCTGAATTTTCCTTTACATTCTTTCATAGGATGTGAGCATTGCTAGGTCTGCATTTATTGCCTATTTCTAGTTAGTCTCTTGAACCATTGTAGTCCTGTGATGTAGGTACATCCACAGTGCTGTTAAGAAGGGAGTTCCAGGAATTTGACATAGCAAAAGTGAAATGACAAAATAGCAAAATAGTTTCAAGTCAGGATAGTGTGACTTGGAAGGTAATTTGCAGGTGGTGATGCTTTTTCTAATTCATTTGTGAGACATGGATGTTATTAGCTGGCCAGCAATTATTGTTCATCCCTCGTTGTCCTTGAAGGGCAGGTGACAGTCAATCACTTTGCTGCAACTCTGGAGTCAGACCAGCTGTTGACCAGACAAGCAAGGATAGCAAATTTCCTTCCCTAAAGAACAAAAGTGAACCAGGTGGGTTTTTCCAAAAATCAACAATGGTTTCATGGTCTTCAGTAGATTCTTAATTCCAGATTTTATTTTATTAAATTCAAATTTCACTATCTGCCATGGTGGGATTTGAACCCAAGTCCCGAGGACATTAGCTGCGTTTTTGGATTAATAGTCCAGCGATAATACGACCAGGCCATCACCTCCCCCTTAAATTCCTATCCATCTACTGTCCTTAGGAACATACAGCACGAGTAGGCCATTCAGTCCCTCGAGCCTGCTCCATCATTTAATCATATCATGACTAATCATCTACCTTGATTCTATCTTATCGTACGAGCCTCATGTCCCTTAACGTCATCGAAATCTTTCAACTTTGAACATACTCAATGACTGAATCTCCACAGCCCTTTGAGATAGCAAATTTCAAAAATTTATCATGCTCTGATTGAAGGCATTCCTTAAATGGCCTCACTCCTATTCTGAGACTGTCTCTTCTGGTTTTTGACTCCCCCAGCCAGGGGAAACATCCTTCCTGTTAAGTCCTGTAAACATTTTATGTACTCAATGAAATCATCTCTCAAACTTCTAAATTTGTCCTTCCAGGTGTTAGAAGGCAGAAAGTGTAATGGATTTTTCAAAATCCCTATAGCAGCCAGCCTTTCACATTCTACCCTGCATTAACTATAATTCTGATGCTTGTGCCATTATTCAGACTAAGTTCATTCACCCAACATCTCATTGCTTGTTGACCTACAACAGTTCCAGTTTAGCAATGCCTCAAGTTTAAAATTCTCATTATTGTTTTCAAAACCTTCCATAATATGGCTCTTCCCCATTTCTATAATTTCTTCCAGCCAATGGCCCCAAGAACTTTGCATTCTTCTAATTCTGGCCTCTTATACAATTTTAATAATTGTATCTTTTAATAATTCTACCTTTGGGGGCCATGCCTCATCCTTTAGCCCTGGAATTCCTATCCTCAACCCCTTCTATTATGACACACAAATCTCTTTGACCAAAGTGTTCGCTTTAACAATGCTTTAATGGACGCAGTGTCAAATAGTGATCTATACTGCTCCACTGAAGTCTCTCAGGGTGTTTTCTTACATTAAAGGTTCTATGCACTTACAAGTTGCTGTTGACACCCAGAATTATTAGTGACGAAGAACTTGTATTTACATAGAACTGGATTAGTTCTCTGCCTGCCCTGCAACTCAAAGTACTTTTGAAGCACAATCACTTTTGTAATTAAGGAAAACATATTTTACACACAAGGCCACACAGGTTACCAATATAAATAAAGAAATGGTAGTCTTGACAGAGGAAGTAATGCCGGCCAGAAGAACAAGATCATTCAATACCCTTTTTTGAGTAGCACCATAGGGGCTTATTTTCATCCTAGCAGGCAAACAGCCTTAACATCATGCAGCTGAAAGACCTCTAGGATGGAACAGTGACTGGAATTCTCCTGCCACCACTATTAGTGAGAACAGAAAATTTGGCAATCAGCCAAAACTCCATTCACTGCAGCAGAACAGATGAATCCTTGCTGCGGGTGAGGTCAGAAAATTCCCGCAGTATCTCAGTTCCCTGCCAAAGTGTTAGGCTTGATTATGTGTTCAAATTGCGGAGCTGGGCCAAGCTGAAACTTAGTCAAATCCATTCAATCTGCCAAATCCTCACACTGATTTTATTTTATGAACTGAAGGTATTTTTTTAAACCTTAGTTTCTAGTTTGAGTCGGTTTGTAACTAGGAGTTTTGTAATACATAGTTTGCAAACAAACAAATACATGCAGCAATCAATTCCACTTGTTGACTTAATATACCACTCAGTACCAGTTTTTACATTGACCTCTGGTGCCTATAGCAGCTTTGACAGGATGCCGCAGGGAAAATACATGCACAATTGTTTAAATTCTCTGTTGCATTCTCCATATATTCAAACAAAACATACATGTTATATAAACGCAGCAGCCATCCAACTCCACTGTTTTCTCCTCTGTTCTAAATAAATAGGTCTTGACATGAACATAGAACATTACAGTGCAGGCCCTTCAGCCCTCGATGTTGCGCTCACCTGTGAAACCAATCTAAAGCCCATCTAACCTACACTGTTCCAATATCATCCATATGTTTATCCAATGACCATTTAAATGCCCTAATGTTGGTGAATCCACTATTGTTGCAGGCAGGGCATTCCATGCTCTTACTACTCCCTGAGTAAAGAATCTACCTCTGACGTCTGTCCTATATCTATCACTCCTCAATTTAAAGCTATGTATCCTTGTGCTAACCATCTCCATCCAAGGAAAAAGGTTCACATTGTCCACCCGATCTAATCCTCTGATCATCTTATATGCCTCTATTAAGTCACCTCTTAACTTTCTTCTCTCTAATGAAAACAGCCTCAAGTCCCTCAGTCTTTCCTCATAAAACCTTTCCACCATACCAGACAACATCCTACTAAATTTCCTCTGCACCCTTTCCAATGTTTCCACATCCTTCCTATAATGCAGGGACCAGAACTGTACGCAATACTCCAAGTGAGGCCGCAACAGATTTTTATACAGCTGCAACATGGCTCCTAAACTCAATCCCTCTACCAATAAAACACACTGTACACCTTCTTAACAACCCTATCAACCTGAGTGCCAACTTTTAGGGATCTAAGCACATGGACACTGAGATCTCTCTGCTCAACCACACTACCAAGTAACTTACCATTAGCCCAGTACTCTGTATTCATGTTACTCCTTCGAAAGTGAATCACTTCACACTTTTCCGCATTAAATTCCATTTGCCACCTCTCAGCCCAGCTCTGCAGCTTATCTATGTCCTTCTGTAACCTGCAAATCCTTCCGCACTGTCCGCAACTCCACCGATTTTAGCGTCACCCGCAAATTTGCTAACCCATCCTTCGATGCCCACATCCATGTCATTTATAAAAATGACAAACAGCAGTGGCCCCAAAACAGATCCTTGCAGTAAACCACTAGTAACTGAACTCCAGGATGAACATTTCCTATCAACCATCTTCCTCTGTCTTCTTGCAGCTAGCCAATTTCTGATCCAAACCACTAAATTACCCTCAATTCTATGCCTCCTTATCTTCTGCAATAGCTTATGGGGGGAACCTTATCAAACTTGTTACTGAAATCCATGTACACCACATCAACTGCTTTACCCTCATCCACCTCTTATGTTACCTTCTCAAAGAACTCAATAAGGTCTGTGAGGGACAACCTACCCTTCAAAAATCGTGCTGACTGTCCCTAATCAAATTATTCCTTTCTACATCCTATCTCTTATAATCTTTTCCAAAACTTTGCCCACAATAGAAGTAAAGCTCACCGGTCAGAAGTCAGACTAAGATGCCAAGGTACAAATTATTAATGATGGAAACAACATTTTCTTGCTCTTAACATCAAATATTTTAATAGGAATTATATAACACTGCTAAAACAGCAGAGAAAATAATTTATAGAAACGCATTAAGCATTCCTACATATTGAAAACAAAATGGAAGTATATATTTTGCAGCTGTCAGTGTGACAATAAACTAGCCTTGCTAAAAACAACTTATAAATGATCACGAGTCAAAAATTATCTACTCACAGTTTCCAAAATCTCCTCAATCTTTCATCAGCAACAAGGTGCGATTGTTTTGCATATCTTCATAAATATCAAATTCATGATTTACATTATGGTGAGTCACTCCTGAATGGAGATCTCACAGTCTTGTTGACCATGATGTCCTCACAATTACACACTTTAGGCACAGATAAAAATATTTTTGCAATGATAATATTGTCATGTAGGTCATTTGCAACCTTATTTGGCCTGGTGGTCTGAATAGTAATAAAACTGATGAGGCTTTAACAGTTATAAATCAAAATTGCTTTAAGAAATCAATCTTCAAACAAAGAGATGGTATGAGCATGTGAAAAGCAAGTCCGATATTGTTATATTCTTCCCAATCACAAAAACATTGAAAATAGGGGTAGGCCATTCGGCCTCTCAAGCCTGCTCCACAATTCAACAGGATCGTGGCTGATCCTCTATCTTATTGCCATAGTCCATCAACCCAATCCAGTCACCCATTCCATCATCCACACCATCATCTGAGAGACGCAACAGAAAATAAGCTAGACACACTGGGAATGATCTCCCTGACTCCTGAAGTCAATCAATCAAATTTCAAGAGACCACACTGACTGCAAGACAGGTTCCCCAATACCCACCGTTCTTCTATTTTCAGTTATGTTGATTATTCTCAGAAATTCATTTAGTTTCTACATGAACACTTGGGAGTACCTTCTGACTTGTTCCAGAGATTCACATTTCTGTGCAAAAAAATTACTTCCTAAAAATTATCCTTGGCCTATGCTAATGAATTACTCTTACATTTGATGCTTCACATTCTTCATTTTAAAGACCTCAATCAAATTTGATTTATTTAAGACTTATCTGGATAGACACATGAACACACGAAGAATAGAAGGATACAGGTGGTTAATCTAGATAAGACAATGTGATTGGCGCAGGCTTGGTGGGCAGAAGGGCCTGGTCCTGTGCTGTACTGTTCTCTGAAGTCTTTAATAAAAATTTAAAAAACTTGATCCCTTTAAGTCTATTATGGTAGCTGAAGGATTATAAACTACTTAGTAACCATTTTGTGATTCTCCTTAGAACTGTTCCAAATTCCTTGTAGCCCACCATGAGGATACCAAATCTAGATAAAACATGCTGCAACTACCATTCAGCAAAAGGCAGCCCCTACAAGTCTACTGGCCCACGTGATTTACTCTGTAGTAGACCCAGGATGAAGCGATGGGTTCTTGCACTGCTTACATATATCCCACTGCTAAGTGGAAACTTGCCCTAAGTGCTGGCTAAGTGTTCCTGGGGTGAATTGGATTAAATAGCATGGACCCAATTTTTTTTTTTATTAAGCAACACAGCACGGGAAACAGGCCCTTCGGCCCAACGAGCCCACGCCACCGTAATACCAAATCATTATCCTATTTTAATATTCCTATATAATAATATATATATTAATCCTAATTTGGAAAATTTTCACCATAGGGACAATTTGTTACCCAATCAGCCTAAGAGCGAATTTTTGGGTTGTGGGAGGAAACCGGAGTGCCCGGAGAAAACCCACGCAACCACGGGGAGAACGCGCAAACTCCCGCAGACACTGGCCCAATTCCAAGTGTCTGCACAGCCACATCGATAGTCTCTGAGCTGTCATGGTGCCCTTCAGGTGGTCCACATAAAGCACTCATATACGACATGAGGTACCAGGCAACCCATGAATCAACATCCAAGAGCTGTACCCGCACCACCTGCCGAATGCTGCTCAAATATGGACCGAATTACCTGTGGAAAAAGCCGTAGTTAAACAGTCCTAATATATCCCTCTATCTGCATACCGCTCATGTGGCTGTCCAAGAGACCCTTAAACAGCCCCAGCGTGCCTGCTCCCACCACCTTACTCGGCAGTGCATTCCACACCCCCACTACCCTTTGTGTGAAAAACTGCCCTCTAATATTCGTCCTATACATAGCCCCCCTCACCCTATGGCCATGACCTCTCGTCCTATCCATTTCTAAAGGTGGAAAAAGTTTACCTCCATTTACTCTATCTATACCCCTTATAATCTTATACACCTCTATGAGATCCCCTCTAAGCCGACGTCTTTCAAGGGAAAACAACCCCAGTCTATCTAATCGTTCCTCATAAGACAGTCCTTCCATACCAGGCAGCATCCTGGTAAACCTCCTCTGCACTCTCTCCAAGGACTCCACATCCTTCCGATAGTACGGAGACCAGAACTGGGCGCAGTATTCCAAGTGAGGCCTAACCAAAGTTGTATACAACTGCAACATCAAACTCCTACTCTTATATTCTATACCCTTTTCTATGAAAGCTAACATACTATACGCCTTCTTTGTCACCTTCTCCACCTGTGAGGACACCTTCAGAGACTTGTGAACCTGCACCCCCAAGTCTCTCTGCGTCTCTATGCTCTTTATAGTTTTACCTTTTATCCTATAATTCTCTTCTACATTTTTCCGGCCAAAATGCATCACCTCGCATTTTTCCGGATTAAATTCCATTTGCCATCTATCTGCCCAATCTACCAACCTGTCTATGTCCTGTTGTATTGCCTGACACTGCTCTTCTGTACCCGCCAATTGTTGGTTTTTAAACCAACAAATACAATGGCATTCTTGGTTAGAGAGAACCAAGCCTGGTTGATATAGAAAATGGAAATAGCACATAGTAACATAGCAAAATATACTGGCATTATGGCATATTATTAGGGTGTAATGCCTGGGAAGTTTAGCTCTACATCCATTCCATGATCTATATGCATGGGCTGTAAATATCTAAGTAGTAGGAAATCCCATCACATAGGTGCACACAAAAATAAGTCATCAAAAAGTTAAATGTTAATATCTAACAACCAACCAGTGGTGCAGAACATTGCTTTGTTGCACTCTGTGGTGAGACACGTGAGAAACATATATCCACCTGTTTACTAATGAAACTCGGTTTGAGAGATGAAAACAAAAATTTAAAACCAGCTTCTTCCCTGCTGCCAGACTTTTGAAGGGACTTACCTCGCATTAAGTTAATCTTTCTCTGTACCCTAGCTATGACTCTAACACTATATTTTGCACTTTCACCTTTTCTTCCTTATGTACGGTATGCTTTGTCTGTATAGCGCAAGAAACAATATTTTTCACCGTATACAAATCCACGTAACAATAATAGATCAAATCGAAATCAAAACATTACATTATGAAAGTCAACAGGAGGAGGATTAATATATCTGCCACCGTCAACTCAGGAAACATGTGGCTTAGGAAAGTGGAACAAAACCATAGAAATGAAGAATCTTATGGAAAGCCATTCATGCCTGTGCTGGTTGTTTGAAAGAGGTATCCAATTCAGTTGTTTTTTTTAAGTGGGGGCAGCGGGGAGAGAGGAGCGGAAAGCAAGGAGAGTGAAAAAAGAGAAGATCCCAAACAGATCAAGTCAGCTTATCGGTAAAGTGTTATATTACAAAACCTGTTGTGAATAACCATCAACAATCTGTTCCTTTCACAATGAGCCATCTGGTTCTATTTTTATAGTGTAATTTGTTAAAGTCTACAAGAAATACCAATGTAATTTTCTGTGTCAGGCAGGATCAGTAGTAGATGAAGAACATCCATAATATTGGTTGAAGTTTATCTAAGTGCGACATAGTCAGACTAGGAATAATGGCACCTTGAGTGTTCTAAATTCAAGCAACATTACCACTGACTGTTTAAAAAATTGAAACTTGGAGGGGTGCAGTTGGTTGGGGGAAGAGGGGCTTTTTTTTTCTTCATTTGTGGAACATGGGCACCACTTGCTGGCCACCATTTATTGCCCATCCCCAGTTGCCCTTGAGAAGGTGCTGGTGAGCTGCCTTAATGAATCGCTTTAGTCCACGTGCTGTGGACTGACCCACAATGACATTATAAAGGGATTTCCAGGATTTTGACCCAGCGACTGTGAAGGAATGGTGATACATTTTGAAATCAGGATGGTGAGTGAATTGGAGGGAAACTTGCAGTTAGTCCCCGTGTATCAGCTGTCCTTGGCCTTCTAGATTGAAGTAGTTGTGGGTTTGGAAGGTGCTGTCTAAGGATCTTTGGTGAATTGCTGCAGTGCAGCGTGTAGATAGTACACACTGCTGTTTCTGAGCATCGCTGATAAAGAGATTGAATGCCTGTAGATGTGGTGCAATCAAGTGGGCTGTTTTGTCCTGGATTATGTCAAGTTTCTCGAGTATTGCCAAAGCTGCACTCATCCAGGCAAGTGCAGAGCATTCCATCACACTTCTAACTTATGCCTTGTTGACGATGCAAAGGCTTTGGGCAATCGGGAGGTGAGTTACTCACCATAGTATTCCTAGCCTCTGACTTACTGTTGAAGCCACCATGTTTATGTGGTCAGTTCAGTTGAGTTTCTGGTCAATAGCAACCCCAAGGACGTTGACAGTGGCGGTGGTTGTGATGGTGATGGTGATGCTGGAGGGCGGGGGGGGGAGGGGGGTGGTGGTTTTGCTATAACAAAGAAGGCCAAATGCTCGGCAGGATGTTTTTGGAATGAGTACTTTTGCTGATATATACCAACCAGGTTCACCAAATTACAACACAAATTTGAACAAAACAAGGTCATGCACTGTTCAAAGTGATTTCAATAAATAGAATACTTTGTTTTAAAAAAAAACGATCACCATGTAATTAGGACAAATCATCTGATGTTGTACAACATCTAGTTAATTTCCAAATGCAGCACAGCTTGATGTCTGACTGCCATGATTTTATATAGAGAGGTAGGCAAACTGTAGGCTGTAGGAATGAATCGGAACGTTAAGTCACTTATCCGATACAAAGAGGCTCAATACAGTGACTACTTTGCTACGAAGAGCCAAACAACTTTTCAACTGTTATTAGGCTTCCTCCTTGGCTCAATTTGAGCTACAATAATATGATTACTCAAACATTAAAAATATGGTCATTACTGTAATATTAACATATAAAAGACAAGAATACATAAAAATTGAAAAATATAAACACTTCAGTCACACTCATAATATTGTTATGTTGATGTTCACATCCCAGTTCATTCTTTAATATGAAAATCCCATCAGAAAGCACTCCTGTATACAGTAAATCAGCCAATATCAACGGAGCAATGGTGGGTCATCCTAATATAGCCTATTTACAAACAGCAAGAAATTGCTGGAGTAACATTTGCCTGCCACCTCAAAAACAGTCTACCAAAAGAGAAGCAATTTACCATTGAGTTTGTTCCTTTCTACTAGGAAGACCTTTATTACAACTGACTACCACTACATTAATTAGAAATGGCTTTCCTTCCATATTAATTCATGCAGCTGGAATATAAAACTTACTCTTAGAACAAAAAATCCTCTTTTCATTCTCCACCTGGCTTTCAATTTCAAATCTATTTGTGACATACAGTCTCCTCAGAAAACAACTGCAATGATTTCCTTTCCAATCAGTCATTGTAAGATTAGTCAGAAACTTTGTTCAATTCTATTGGCCTTTCCGACGTATTTGGTGATTATTGTTCGTTCATTCCTTTCCACATCTATCTTTTAATGATCAAAACTGAAGCAAAAGCAGCATCCACTGGATGTAACAGAACTGCAGAGTTTAGATCCGATCAACTGTTTGTGGGACTACTTAACTCTGTTTATCGCATTCTGCTTTCGCTGTCTAGGATATAAGTAGACTGTGTTGTAGCATCAGCAAGTTGACACTGAAATGCTAGTGTGCTCTTAAGAAATATATTTTTAATCATGTTCTCTGCAGTTATAAGTAGCTTTGCTTTTTTCTTATTGTTGCCAAGCTGTCTGGTTAGAAGTCCTTTTGTTGCTGCTTCAATGGTTTAAATGGGGTTTTGTTTATTTTTACTCTGGATTTCATGCAGTGTCCAGGATTTTATAACCTTTCGCACTGTTAAAGGGGATAATTATTGATAGCTCAGGAGTTACTTCATTTTCAGTTTTGGGCTGTTGGCTGCTCTTCTACTTCAGAAGGTGTTTGGACATTAGACTAAAAAGCAGTGTTTCTGTTTTTCTCTCTCCCTCTGATATTGTAAATTCTGCTGGCTAGCTGGAGCAGGTCTTCTTGCCTTCCTGGAGTGAGAATTCCGTCTCTTACAATAGTTCACGCTAAAAGCTAGAGTCCAGCAGTAGCATTCTCTCTACTTCAAGGGCTGTTGGAAGTTACACAGTTGGAAAGTCAGGGTTTCAATTCCCTGACCAAAGGACTAAGTTCCAACATCATATCAGCATCCTTTTTTCTGTGTTAAACCTGTGGCAGGTATATGTTCACAGAGACATTTATTTGGTTGGAACATTTCATATATTTGCCAAGGGTTATTCAATATCATGGTTATTCTTTCCATCTTGTTTGTAGTTGGTAAAAGTTATTGCTATCTGTTAACAATATGTTAAAAACATTGATAAAAGCTCCCTCATTCATCATTTGCATCATGCCTGAAGTGAAACATCTTAATGCTTACCCTACCCAAATTCAAATTGCAAAACTTATGATCCAGACGGACTTCATAAAACACTTGAGAATTTCTGAACTGAATTAGAACAATAATTTTGGATTTTTTAGTACGTCTGTTACTGCTCCTGACATGTTCTTCTGTACTCTGCATCGAACCAGGATGGATCCCCTGGCTTGATGGTAATGGTAGACTGGGGGAGAAGTAGACTTTGTATAGTGAACACTGGTGGACATTTAAACAACTGGAGGAGGATGCTCTACAAATATCCTCATCATCAACTCTTCAAGTACTGAAGCAGTCATACCTGCATGCAACAAGACCTGGGCAACAAAAAGTTGGTAGCAAGTAAGATTTGCTCCATACAAGTGCCAAGCAATAAATGTCTCCCAAGTGGGAATCTAGCCATTTCCTCTTGACGTTCAACCACATTACCATTGCTAAGTTTATCCATAATTGTTTTTTCTCAAACCTCTTTATGCTTTTATGATTACAATAGTAGGTCCTGTCAGCAGGCTATGCGGTTATAGAATTCCTACAGTGCAGAAGGAGGCCATTCAGCCCCTCGAGTCTGCACTCATCACGATCCTACCCAGGTCCCATTCCCATCAGGCATAGCAGGGTGAGGCAGGTAGGGGGATCCTGAATTCAGGAGCTAAGAAGCCTCAACTCTTGACCTTGTCCAACAAGTCTAGGTATTTGGATGAGGAAAAGCGTTGTAGGGAGGATGAGCTAACAAACCACGGCATTGTGGTACAGGAAGCCATTCAATAGGGGGAAGCAAAAAGTAAAGTGGTAGTTGTGGAGATTCTATAATTAGGGGGATTGATAGCATCCTTTGTAAGGCAGATTAAGAGTCTCACATAATATGTTGCCTGCTCGGTGCCAGGATGAGGGACATTTCTGACCAGCTTGAAAGGATATTAGATTGGAAGGAGGATCCAGTTGTTGTGGTCCATGCTGGGACTAACAACATAGGCAAGACTAGGAAAGAGGATCTATCAAGCACTAGGAACTAAATTGAAGAACAGGTTGTCAAGGGTTATAATCTCTGGACTACCCGAGCCACTTGCAAATTGGCATAAGGTCAAGAGAATTAGGGAAGTTGAGACATGGCTAAAGGAGTGGTGCGGGAAAGAGGGGTTTTATTTCATGAGACATTGGCATCAGTATTGGAACAGGGAGGGATCTGTACCATTGAGACGGTCTTCACCTGAACCAATCTAGGAAGTGTTCTAGCAAAAATGATAAATAGAATGGTTACAAGTACACTAAACTAACAAATAGGAGGAAAGAGAGAATAAAACTACCGGAAGTATAACAATAGAAAGCAAAGCGGCAGGTTAGCATGTGGAGAGGAGATTCCAACCACAACAAAAAAAAAAATCAGGAAAAGAGTTAAAAGGGAAACACTAAGGAGATTAAATTAATAGAAGTATTAGATTCAAAAAGGTACAAAAACTAGCATAAAGGCACTTTATCTGAATGCTCATAGCATTCGAAACAAGGTAAATGAGTTGGGGGTACAAATCATCATGAATGAGTATGATATGGTGGCCATTACAGAGATATGGTTGCAAGGTGGTCACGACTGAGAGTTAAATATCCAGGGGCATCAGACTGTTTGGAAGGATAGACAGGAAGATAAGGGAGGGCATGTAGCTCTGATATTTAAGAATGGCATTAAGACGGTAGTCAGAGATGATATAGGTTCTATAAAAAAAAAGGGTTGAATCCATTTGGATGGAAAGAAAAAAGTCATTTATAGTCGTAGTCTATAGGCCACCAGATAATAACGTCACAGTGGGATGAAAAGTAAAGGAATAACGGATGCATGTAAAACTGGTACAACAATTATCATGGGGGATTTTATTCTATACGTTGATTGGTCAAATCAGATCAATCAAGGCAACCTTGAGGAGGAGTTCATAGAATGTATCTGCGATAGCTTCTTCAACAGTACATAATGGAACGGATAAGAGAGCAAGTTATCCTAGATCTTGTCCAGTGTAATGAGACAGAAATAATTAATGATCTTACAGTTAGGGACCCTATCAGAAAAGCAAACAGTATGGTTGAATTTAAAATACAGATGGAGCGTGAAAAGGTAAAATCCAATACCAGTGCCTTGTGCTTAAACAAAGGACACTACAATTGGATGAGAGAGGAGTTGGCCAAGGTAGCCTGAGAGCAAAAAACTTTATGGTGGGACAATTGAGGAACAGTGGAGGACTTTCAAAGTGATTTTTCACAATGCTTAGCAAAAATATGTACCAGTGATAAGGAAGGACCGTAGAAAAAGAAAGAATCAGCCATGGATATCTAACAAAAGGAAGTAGGGTATCAAACTGAAAGAAAATGTGGCAAAGATTAGTGGGAAACTAGAGAATTGGGAAATCTTTAAAGGTCAACAGAAAGCCATGAAAAAAGCTATAAAGAAAAGTACAATGGATGATAGTAAACTAGCTTAGAATATAAAAACGGATAGCAAAAGTTTCTACAAATATATAAAATGAAAAAGAGTGGCTAAAATAAACATTGGTCCTTTAGAAGATGAGAAAGGGGATGTAATAACTAGAAATGAGGAAATGGCTGAGGCACTGAACAAGGATTCTGTGTCAGTCTTCACAGTGAACGAGAAAAATAACATGACAAAAATTGATGGTAAGAAGGCTATGCCAGGTGAGGATCTAAAAACTATCATCACTAAAGAGGTAGTGTTGGACAAGCTGATGGGGCTGAAGTTAGACAAGTCCCCTGGCCCTAGAACATAGAACATAGAACATTACAGCGCAGAACAGGCCCTTCGGCCTTCGACGTTGCACCGACCAATTAAGAAAAAGCAATGACCCTCTAACGTAAACCATTCCCTTTTCATCCATAAACTTATCTACTAACCTCTTAAACGCCACCAAACTTGGTGCATCTACAACTGCAGCAGGCAGGGCATTCCATACCCTTACCACCCTCTGGGTAAAGAACCTACCTCTGACATCCGTCCTATAACTACCACCCCTTAATTTAAAGCTATGTCCCCTCGTGCTAGCTTTCTCCATCCTAGGAAAAAGGCTATCACTGTCCACCCTATCTAAACCTCTAATCATCTTATATGTTTCAATAAGGTCTCCTCTTAGCCGCCTTCTTTCTAACGAAAACAACCTCAAATCCCTCAGCCTCTCTTCATAAGACCTGCCCTCCATACCAGGCAACATCCTGGTAAACCTCCTCTGTACCCTCTCCAATGCCTCCACATCTTTCTTATAATGTGGGGACCAGAACTGCACACAATACTCCAAGTGCGGCCGCACTAGAGTTTTGTACAGTTGCAACATGACGTTGCGGCTCCGAAATTCAATCCCCCTACCAATAAAAGCTAAGACTCCGTATGCCTTCTTAACAACCTTATCGACTTGATTGCCAACTTTCAGGGATCTATGCACATATACACCAAGATCCCTCTGTTCTTCAACACTATTAAGAGTCCTACCATTAGCCCTATACTCTACACATTTGTTATTCCTGCCAAAGTGAATTACCTCACACTTTTCCACATTAAACTCCATTTGCCACCTCTCGGCCCAGCTCTGCAACTTGTCCAAGTCTCTCTGGTGGAATGCATCCCAGGCTACTAAAAGAGATGGCGGGGAAAATAGCGAATGCACTAGTAGTTTACCAAAGTTCACTGGACTCTGGGGTGGTTCCTGCAGATTGGAAAACAGCAAACGTGACACCACTCTGTTTCGAAAAGGAGGCAGACAAAAGGCGGGTAACTATAGACCAGTTAGCTTAACTTCTATAGTAGAGAAAATGTCTGACTCTATCATCAAAAAGAAATAGTAAGACCTCTGGATATCAATTGTCCTATTGGGAAGACTCAGCATGGGTTCATGAGGGGCAGGTCATATTTGGCTAATTTGGTGGAATTCTTTGAGAATATAACACGCGCAGTGGACAATGGGGAACCTGTGGATGCAGTGTATTTGCATTTCCAGAAGGCACTTGATAAGGCGCCGCAAAAAAGGTTGCTGCATAAGATAAAGGTGCACGGTGTTACGGGTGATGTATTAGCATGGATAGAGTATTGGTTAACTAACAGAAAGCAAAGAGTGGAGGCAAATAATGTTTTTCTGGTTGTCGATCAGTGACTAGCAGTATGCCTCAGGGACTGCAATTATTTATGATTTACATAGATGATTTGGAGTGGGGACCAAGTGTGGTGTGTCAAAATTCGCAGATTACACGAGTGGCAGCGCAAAATGTGCAGAGGACACTGAAAGTCTGCAAAGGGAGATAGATAGTTTAAGTGGTGGGCAAGAATCAGGCAGATGGAGTACAATGTTGGTAAATGTGAGGTCATCCATTTTGATAGGAATAACACAAAATGGACTTATTTAAATGTTAAAAAAATTGCAGCATGCTGCTGTGCAGTGTGACCTGGGTGTCCTTGTGCAAGAATCATAGGGAGTTAGTTTGCAGGTGCAGCAATTAAAAAGGCAAATGGAATTTTGTCTTCATTGCCAGAGGGATGGAGTTTAAAAACAGCGAGGTTATGTTGCAGCTGTATAAGGTGCTGGTGAGACCACACTTGGCATACTTGGAGTAGTGTGTTCAGTTTTGGTCCCCTTACTTGAAAAACAATATACTGGCACTAAAGGAGATGCAGAAGAGATTCACTAAGTTGATTCTGGAATTGAGAGGGTTGTCTTATGAGGAAAGACTGAATAGACTGGGGCTACACTCACTGGAATTCAGGAAGGGAGATCTTATAGAAATGTATAAGATTATGAAGGGAATAAATAAGATAGAAGCAGGGAATAAAAGCAAATTACTGCAGATGCTGGAGTCTGAAACCAAAAGAGAAAACGCTGAAAAATCTCAGCAGGTCTGGTAGCATATCTCCTTACAGATGCTGGCAGACCTGCTGAGATTTTCCAGTGTTTTCTCTATAGAAGCAGGAAAGTTGTTTCTACTGAAAGATGGAACTAGAACTACTTGGCATGGTCTCTAAATAAGTGGCAGCAGGCTTAGGACTATGTTGAGGAGGAACTTCTTCACCCAAAGGGTTGGGAATCTGTGAAATTCCCTGCCCAATAAAGCAGTTGAGGCTACCTCATTGAATATTTTTAAGGCAAGAATAGACAAAATTTTGAACAGTAAAGGAATTGAGGGTTATGGTGATCGGGCAGATCAGTAGAGCTGAGTCCGCAAAAAGATCAGCTATGATCTTATTAATGGCGGAGCAGGCTTGAAGGGCTAGATGGCCTACTACTGCCGTTAGTTCTTATGTTCTTAACATATTTACCCTGCTAATCCCCCGACACTAGGGTCAATTTAGCATGGCCGATCAACTGAACCACTTACCTTTAGACTGTGGAAGGAAACCAGAGCACCCAGACGAAATCCATGCAGACAGAGGGAAAATATATAAATTTCACACAGAGAGTGACCTGAGGCCAGGTTTGAACCCTGGTCCCTGGCACTGTGAGGCAGCAGTGCTAACTACCATGCCATCATCTGGGGAAAGATTCCCTGAGCTTTGTGAAATGACAGCTGTTAAGTTATTAAGGATTCCATCTGTTGCAACAAAGGTTTTCAAGTGGTTCTGAAGATTTATTCACCAGCTGTGGTACTAACAAGGGTATCTCCAGTAGTCTGTGCAAGCAGAATAAACTACTCTTTTGCTTGAATGATATAAATACACCAGCAAATTATGTATTCCCATTGTGCAGGATGCCATACACAATTCATGGGGTACTTTCACATAACTTTACACTATGGGAAAGCAGACTCTGCATTATAATAGTACTGCCTTGCCTAGCTAAGAAATTATGAAGCCTGCTTCCAAATGAAAGGTTTTCAAAATCTTTATCAATGGATAGCCAAAACCAGTCATTAAAAATGCACAAGAACACCTCATGGTGGCTCTTCATTCAATTTTTGGCAAAGCAAACAATGCTGATCTATGAGTCTTTATAATAAGTTTTCTTTAGAAGGCAGTGTCTTTTTTCTGCTGTTCTTTTTATCCCACGTGATCATGACCAACCAACATGAAGACTGTCATTTATCACATCGTGGAAATAATACAAACATTGCAACTTGATGATATTGGTTGGGCACAGTTTGTAAATAGGGGTATCATTTAAAGCATATCTTTACACCAAGGTTCACAACACAGCCTCAACTTTGGCATACACTTACAATGCAAGGTAGCATTAAACAATACATAAATTAGCAAACATTATATCTGAATTGTTCACAGGACAAAAATCATGCATAGGCAGACTTCAATAATTTAATTATGCCTCTTCTTTATATAACTGCCATTAGTATCAGTTCAATATAATTAATATGGCATTGCTATCTCCATCAAGAAATAAGTTCCCAAAGCTGTTGGAGACAACAAAGCCTAATGTTATCTGACCATCTCTACTCAGTATATTAATGTGAGACTTCTGTGTTTAGCCCAGTCCAACGCTGGCATCTCCACATCAGTATATTGTGAGCCACAACTGTTATTTCTCACTGATTTAGCAGAATTAAAGCTTGTAATTATGAATTTCAGATACCTGCTAGCACAAAGTTTTATTACTTTCAAACTTAAAATATTCCAACATTGTCCTGACTGACATCCCATCTTTCACTTTCAGAAAATTTAAGTTCATCCAACGCTCCACTGCACACATCTTCACCATCACCAAGATACATTCACGCAACAACCTGTACTCATTGACCCACACTGATTCCTGGTGCACCTTGATTTTAAAATCCTCATCTTTCCCCATCTCTGTAACCAGCTTAAGTCTAACCACTCCCTAGGATACCTGCATTCCTTCAATTTTGGCTTCTGGGAAAACCTCAATTGCATCATGCTGGCAGTTATGCTAAGTTTTAGACAGTGGAATTAACCTCCCTAAATCTCATCACCTCTCTGTCCTGCTCCTTTCACACCCTCCTAAATCCTCACTCTTTGACAAAGCTTTCAAACACACAACTGAATATGCAGTTTAATTTTTTTTCTGATACTGCTCCAGTAAAGTGCATTGGGATATTTTACTATTGTAAAGATGCAATAAAAATGGAAGGCATTGTTGTTGCTGTTATGATGTTTATGATGCTACTGGATGAGGACTGTCATCATATTTCAAGTTGAAGCAATTTTGCAATATATGCTCACTATAGTGGTTTAAACTGTTTCAATCCTGTCGTTTTTCATTCAAGGCTCTCTTTCCTATTTCAACCTCCCCCCAAGTAATGTTAAATCATGGAGACATGAAATTAAATGTTGAATGTCAGCCAACCAAGCTTTTTGTTTTTCTGTGCAATTTTTCCCTCTGGAAACTAACAACTCCTGTAAAGTACAGTGCCATATACAAGGAATTTTTTTCACTGTAGTGCCTCACCAAAGTGGCCAGTACTTACATATGAGCTTCAACAATTAAAGTGCTACAGCAGAGGTACATCAACACTTCCAGCAGATTACAAAAAATATTCAGGAGTGGAAAATGGTTGATTTTCTGCCCCCTGATCCAGAGGCACTAGGACTGACTAACTGTAGATATGCTATAGTCCCAAAACTGCAAACAGCCAACTCAGCATAAATTGAATATTATAATTGTGACTTCTTAACATGCATTGTTCCACAACAATGTCAATTCACAAAGAGGAAACAAGTCATGACAACTAAAACAAATCCCACATCTAAACCATCTCTCAAATGAGACTTTAAAACCCTGCTTGCCTTGTCAATTGAAATTAAAACAGTCCATACCATTGCTCAAAGAAGAGCAGTGGATTTCTTCTCTGTGCTCTGGCCAAACTTTTTCCTTCATCTAACATCTAAAAACAAATTATCTGACAATTTTCTCTTTTTTATTTGCATGAGCCTGATGTGTGCAAACTGCTCGCCGCATCTCTTACAAGAGTGACAATGCTCCAAAAGTATTTAATAAGCTGCAAAGTACTTTGAAATATTTTATACTTGTGAAAGGCACTATATAAATGCAAGTCTTGCTTTGATATATAGCAGAGGAGCTTATATTCACAGAAGAAAATCATTGATTTTGTTTCTGTGACCTTTTCAAAGAAACGTGTGACAGGAATAAACATGTTAAACTTAAAAATGAGACTCACATTATTGCGACCTCAGATATGACATACTTTGGTTATTGAATGAAATGGTTTCAAGCTGTGTTATAATGGTGTAATCAGCCTCTTGTTTCATCTCAACTAGATATGTCGTCGAAATATCCCTTGGCCATAAATCCATCCTCAGTTGCTCAACGTTTACTATTTATCATTCTGTACCACATTAACCTTGGGGAAGCAAGAATGGGAATATTCAGCTCTTTTTAATAAATTTTGACATAATAATTCAAAATGACTGTAAAAGCAAAGTTTTGAGATTTCTGGACTTTAATTAAATTCTTGTGAGTGGAAAAAGAATTCAGGTTTTCAATTTTAAGCTTTTTTTGCTTAATCTCAGATAAATGGTACCTCAATGTGGTAAATGTGAACAAAAAACAGGCCCTTCAGACATTCAAGCCTGCGCCAATCACATTGTCCTATCTAGATCAATCCCTTGTATCCCTCTACATATTGCCTGATGAACCAAGAATTCCACATACATGAGCAAAGTGATAATATCAATCTCAGTTATGTGTTGAGTCAGCTGATACAGCCAAGGTGCTAACCATTCATTACAACAAGCCTCAATGTCCTGGGGCTGGACAAAGTAAACAAAATCTACATAGAAACAGTCCAACAGCCCTACACCAGCTTGTGCACTGCGGACGAGCCTCCTCTCACTCTACTTCATTTCACAATATCAGCATATCCTCTTATTCCTTTCTCCACAGGAGAAATAGGAACTGAAGTAGACTATTGGTCCTACGAGCCAATGGCTCTGCCACTCAATAAAATCACAGCTTCAACCTCAAATCCACCTATCCTTACAATCAAAGTTTTTATAAGGATCCAAGCTAGTCAGTGAAGCAGAAACTAAGACACAGTATTTTTCTTTATCAAGAGAATTTATTGACTTTGATCAGTCTCATCGTTCTCCTCCCACACACCCAGTGCCTAGCTAATCCTGAGTTACATGTCCTCAAATTACTTAATTAAACAATGCTCTTCATTTGTGTACCCCAACAATATAATTAATACACCATTAACACTCATTCTCCTTAATTCCCTCCTTCATGACTGCACATCAATTCTTCAAATACAGAATTCGAACAATTCACGATACTTGATTGAAGCAATTTCTTAACATCTCAAAATGGCCAGCACCTTATTCTGAGACTGTAACCCATGTTTTAGACTCTAAGGAAAATATTTTCTCAAATCTACTTTGTCAAACTTCTGAACATTTCATTTGTTTCAATTAGATCCCCTCACACTTTTCAAAACTCCAGGAAACACAGACATAGTCAATGCAATCTCACCTCATGAATAATGTTCATTCAAGGAACCAGTAATTCTCAGACAAATATGTCTCTCCTGAGATAAAGAGACCAAAATAAAGGTGTAGCCTCACCAATGTCTTGTATAATTGTATGTCGACTTTGTTACTCAGATTCCAATGCCTTTCTAACAAAAGTTAACTTACAATTTGACTTCTTAATTGTTTGCTATACCTGCACGCTAACTTACTGCATTTCACATGCAAGGATACCTCAATCTTTCCAAATTCAAACATTTCCCAATCAGCCCTTATTCAAAAAAAATATAAAAAATGTATTTTTCATACCAAAGTAGACAACTTCACAGTCTATTTTGTACTCTACCAGCTCACCCACCTGCCCAGAGAAAATAAGTTTTCATTTTAAGTTGTACCTTATTAAGTTGTTTGGCTTTAACAGTTAACACATTCGGCATCATAAATCTTGTTTTCAAGTTGTTTTATGTTGGGTGGGACAAAGGACTGCATGATCCAATTGATACAATCTTTGAGTAGCTTCTCCACTCCATGGCCACCCTCTGCACTCTCTCTCTAACTAGCAATTTACCCCCTGTAAGTCAAAGCTACTCTTGACATCTCGCTACTCAACTCAAGCCCTTGCACACAGAGGATTTGGAAAGAAAAGGTAGGGAGAGGAAGACTTGGCAAAAGTAAAGTCCGCAGTAACAAGCAAAGTCAGGGAGCAGCAGAAGCCTTGTATCAAAAGATTGGCAGCAAGATGGAGGATCAGAGTAAGAAGAAGCCAGAAACTGGAGCCAGCAGAAAGAGGGAGGGTGAAAGAGCATCAGAGATCACAAATTGGCAGGTCAATGGGGAGCAGCAGAGGTCAGTGAGAGTAAGGACTATTGGAAAGACAGGGTGCTGAATGCATGGCAAGCAGGAGGTTCAGTGCGTAAGATCAGAGGCAAACAGAAGACACAGCAAGCGGAAGGCAAGTACAGACTTAGTATATTTATTTTATAATTTAAAATTTATTTAACAGTTACCTCAGTTACAAATATCATTTAGCAATGTATAGTTTTTGAATTTACAGGGTTTTTTTTTTAATGATGAGAAAGATTTCATAGAACCTAACTATAGCTTTTGCATTGGTTTTAACTGGAAAAGTTGATTCACTTGAAGTTGCATTTAAAGTTTGAATGATACATTAACGGCAGAGAGAATTGCTTCATGCAAATAAAATGCAGTGTCACAGTAAATGGAATGTTTTTGGATTGGCAGGCATAAATCCCCTTATGTATGTGACATCTTATTGAATGTTTTTTTTCAAAATCTAAGTACCTTACACCCACTATTTATCCACCTTAGTTACATGTTCAAAAAATTCTTAACAGATCTGTTAAAAATAATTTTCGTTTTGCAAATCCATGTAGATTCTGCACAATTATTTTTCCTATTACTGTTAGCTCACAGTTCCTCATTTTCTTTCTTTTCCTGAATGGTAGGTTATAATTGCTATTTTCCAATCCTTGGAAACTGGGTTCTGGAATCTAAGGAGCCCTGGAAGATAAAGATCAATGCATCCAACATGGCTGTAGATGCCTCTTTTAAAAGATGAAAGTAGTCAGGTCCACGGCATTTGTCACTCTCTTAATCTCGTTAATTTATCCTCCACTGATTACTTATACGTTTCTTACATTTGCTATATCATAGATGCCCCATTTTTTCTGCTATGTTTTTTGTGGTTTTACTGTGAAAACAGATACAATCTATAACACCATTTAGGAATATCAGTTTTTCATGTCCATTTTCTTTGGGCAGCCTATTTTTTGTTTGCTCAACTTTGTGGGGAAGTCTGTAACAGAATTTGAAATAGCACTTACTGCAAGAGAGCCACAGAACCCCTACAGTGTAGAATAAGGTCATTCAGCCCATCAAATTTGTACCAACTCTCCCAAACAGCATTCTACCCATTCTCCATGGTTAACTCCCCTAATCTGCACATCTTCGTACACAAAGAAACAATTTAGCATAGTCAGTCAAACTAACCTATACATCTTTGGATTTTATATTCATTGATATCTTTGTGTTCTTTTGTAGATATCCTATCTCCACTCAAAATGGAAAATGTTTACTAGCATACTGAACGTAATACTGATGTTTCTTTTCTAGTTGGGCGAACGTATGGAAAATTCTTTTATTGCTAGTTGTTAAAGCTGCAATTACACTTTTTTTAACAATGCCATTTTCACTTTACACATCACAAATCCTGAGTGTGTTCTACGTCAGAGGCAACTCAGACAGTGTTGTAGCTATGGCAACAGTAATCGCATTGTATTATGTTTCAGCTAGCAGTAATACTGAGAAACATTCTCAGTATTTCACTTTAACACAATTAGTATTTAGACATTCAGTACCTTTGTCCAAGGCAACTTTTTCATTAAACATATTCTCCATTAAAGAAAAGAACTGGAGATTATTTAGGGTCTAGTTTTGTGAACTGGGATCTTCTGGGTTACTGTGCCTCATCTGGACACTGTCACTGGAAAGTATAAATATAAAGTCACCCTACTTTAAATACCTTCACAACTCAAATGGTTTACTTAAAAACATTGAACCACTCTTTGAAAAAGTAATGTGAGCAGTATTGTAAGACCTGGATCAGTCGGTTTAGCTCAATTGGCTGGACAGCTGGTTAGTGATGCAGAGTGATACCAACTGCAAGAGTTCAATTCCCCATTATTCGTGAAAGCCTGTCTTGTCAAATGTGTCTCCTGCCTGAGGTGTGTTGATCCTCAGGTCAGTTCTCCCCCTCAATGGCAGCTTCTGGTCATCTGGGACCATGGCGACTTTACCTTTAAAACCTGAGATCACATCATGTGCTCAAGGAGACGTAAACAAGCTGCCCTCAATATTGCCTTTTCCCTGCCCCGGCATCCAGCATACTCCGAGTTTGTAATACACCACCCCATATGAAATTTGTTTTTCGAAAGGATGATGGATCTGACTGAACGCAGAAATGCAACAAATTTTAGTATCTGTATTACTGTCATCGTAGCCTATCCCCTCTCAGCTTGTGGTAGAGAATTCAATCCTCCACAATACCTTTTGGCCGCTGAGAAGGTTAATGTGAAAATTGCCCAACATTTGTGCTGAAGTAATTTATGCCTTGACTGTGCCATATGTGCACTCAATTAGTTAATCGTAAGTTTGACAAAGTTGACACATTAAGTGCCATATGTTCAGCCTCCAGCTGCAGAAAGAGTTTCTGACCCCAGAACCATACTTTGTGCGCATATTTTTGAAGTAGACATAATGCAGATCATCTTTCTTTTGTATTTCAGAGGTCACAAGTTCAAATGATAGAGCAATCCATTAGCTTCAATTAACCATACTTTGAGCAATGTTATGTCAGTGCAGCACCTTGCACAGCAAAACAAAAACAAAAAATGCCAGAAATAACCAGGTCAAACGGCATCTGCGGAGAAAGGAAAGTAGGTTAATGTTTCTGGTCAATGGCCTTTCATCAGAACATTGGTGAATCAGCATAATACAAGAATGCAGAGACAAAATGGCATAGAATATTGGGATAACTACTTCCAGGTATGATTCAGTTTCCTCTCCCCAATTTTTCCAGCTACCAATCTAGCTCTGCTGTAGTGAGGAACCTCTAAGTAAGCAGAAGGATAACTAGATAAAATTCATCAGTCCACTGTTGCATACTTTCAAATGAGAAGCTGATAATCATCCTGATAGTATGAATGCAAGAAACTTGATCTCTTGGTCTTAAAAGACATGTAGCACAGTGAATTTTGTGGATAAAAAAGATGTGGGAAAGAATAAATGGTACACATTCTCACAGAAGAAAATGTGAAAGCATTCAGCCCATCACTGAATCATAGAATCCCTGCAGTGGAGAAGCAGGGCATTCATCTCATCAAGTCTGGACTGACTTTCCAACATAGTATCCCACCCTAAGTCAATTCCTGTAAAAGCACGTATTTCCCCCACAAATCCCAACCTACATAACCTAGGACACTAGGAGGCAATTTAGCATGGCAATTCACCTCCCCTGAACATCTTCAGACTCTCATCATCTAAAGGCAAGATATTTTTAAATTCATTCTTGAGATATGCATGTGATTGGCAAGTAAAGGGTTTACAGGGCATCTCTCATTGGTGAGGTGATATTAAGTGCCTATTTGTAACACTGCAATCTGAAATTTCTTTTATTATTTATTCATGAAATTTGAACATACTTGTTGCCCATACTTTTTTTTTGGTATGATTGGGAAGGCAGTTACAATTGGGAATAATAATCCCTTCAACTGCTTCAGCTGATCCTACACGAATGGATCTCTCAGGGAACAAGCCTGTTATGTGAGCAATGCTCTGACTTTGAAGACCACAGTCACAATTTGAGTTGTTCTCACATCTCAATTGTCAAACAAATGGCCACATCTTCACTGGGTTATCAAAAAGCAGTTTAATGTTCTCCAAAACTGCTGAGAGAAAGTTGAAATCTGGAACTCCATCACTTGGGTCAGTTACTAGGTTACAATTAATGATGTTTGCAGTCAACCAAGTGGTGTGCCATCAAGAGTAGTGCTGAGGATGGAGTGTGTACGTATGGGTGTGTTTGGGGGGGCTTTCTTAGATTTCTACTGGAATGCTTTCCAGTTGAGGTTGTAGAATTTCAGTGGCGTGCCTGGACTTTAAGTGCTGTGATAATGAAAGTGTTTTGTAAGCAATCAGCTGGTGATGTTCTTTGAGGAGGATGTTTTGCCTGTGAACATCAACAGCTTGAATGTGTGCTCGCACAGTAAGCTAATCAAATTATAACATTCCAGAGATAGTCATCATGATCTCCAAATGGTGGATATCTACCACGTGTTTGGTGGCTCATGAGCCAGATTTATGGAGCAATACTCTACTGCTGGGTAGACCAGGGCAGGTAAAGCAATGTGTCATGAGTTGGCTCTGCTGTCTTACATGGTACCTGCTAACTTCTGTGTGAGATTCATTCTCATCTAGCCTTGGCTCCGGTGTTCTGGAGGCGTTGCTGGTGGCAATCAAGAACAATGCCATGGTATTCTAACACTGAGTCATGGGTGAGTGATTGCCCACAGAATTGGACATGACGTTCATCCCTTGCTTTCAAACTGAAACAACAGTCTTGGCAGTATTTGGTTGAAGTCTCCATTTTCTGAAATAGTCTTCCAGAGAGCACAGATGTCCAGTGAATGGAAGGAGACAGCAACTTTCATGTGCTCCTCCTGTTAAATTGAGTTTTTCAACTTGAAAACTTGCAAACTAATGCTGTCAAGAAGGTGACAAACCCTGGCACCAAGCTCCCAGTCTAAGCAGTAAAAAGAAATGATGCAATACAGTTTTGCAGGACTGTATCAAAATGCAAGACTGATTTGGACAAAGTCATATAGCCCACCGGATCTCACTTCTGCAGAATATCAACCCTACTGTATTCCCATGGCATGATACGATTAAAACTAATCCATCTGGCAAACTATTCTGCTGGTTGATTGCCCTCTGTGCAATGTTATATCTCTTGAAACCTATTAGAAACTCAACGTTCAAAACAAATGAGTTTAGCCATCAAAATGAATTGCTATTAAATCAATGGTGCAATCTTTTAGCACAGTATTGCCTTGATAAACATTTGGCAAACCTAGAGAGAAAACAACTGTGCATCTTTTTTCCATTATATCACATGTAAAAACAAGTGCATTGAGATAATTACATAGAAACAGCAAAAAAACAGGCCATTCAGTCCAAATGTCTATACCAGGGTTGATACGACATGAGTTTCCTACCATCTTATTTCATCTCACTCTATCAATATACCTTTCTTTTCTTTCCTTCAAGTATTTTATTAACTTTCTCTTAGATGCATCGATTCATTCAGTTCAACTGTTCCATGTCCAAAAGTATGCAGGTTAGATGGTTGGCCATGCTAAATTGTTCCTTAGTGCCCCAAGATATATAGGTTAGATGGTTTAGGCACGAGAAATATGAGAAGTTATGGAGATAAGGCAGGGGAGACGGCAAGATACTCTGTCAGAGAGTCAATGCAGACACAATGGGCCTAATGGCCACTTCTTCACTATAGATATTCTATGAGAATGAATACTTGTTCCTTGTTGTCACCGTAGTCAAGTAAATAAGTTTCTCCTGAATTCCTTACAGGATTTATTAATAGCTAATGATGTTATAAAGATAATATAGTGTACATTCTGCAAAAACTTTACAGATGTCTGCTTTGATAGTCTTGTTTGTGTTTACTTGAACTATTCAAACTCTAATATGATCGCCATCTAATTTTAATGCAGGTGTATTGCAAAAAAAGATGTTGTTAAGCAAATTTCAAACATCTGGAATTTCATCCATTGTCACAAACTGGACAATTTTTTTGGAAATGGTCAGTAGTTGCTTACCTCCAGTTCAGAAATATGAGCTTGTAGTTCCTTGGCCATATCCTCCGCTTCACGTACCCTTCGATTCAGCTGTGGTGAATAATTGGTGACCAACTCATTGTCATAAGAATCCAAAATGCCTTTCATCCCATCACGAGCCTGCAGCACAAAAGCAGACGACCAGACTTAAAATATGCTTTTCTTCCTCATTACATTCTCAAATAAAATACGAATGATTTGGGAGATTTGCTTTTAACTAAATTCAACTAAAATTTTCAATTTCTTTGCATCCGCTTTCTTCATTGCCCTTGCAACTAAAAAAAAGACTTGTATTTATATGACATCTTTCAAGACTGGAGGAACTTACAGCCAATCAATAACATGGACACTGTTGTAATGTAGGAAACAAGCAGCTAATTTGCAACACAAGCTTCCACAAGGAGCGACATGATAATGATCGGGTAATCTGTTTCTATGATGTTGATTAAAAGATAAATATTGGCCAGCAGACAGGGATAATTGTCCTGATCTTCAAAATAGTGGTATACAAATTTTTTGCCAATCACCTGAAAGATGGCATTTCCAATAGTACTGCACAACCTCAGAACTGCAATAAGTTTTGGAATGGATATTGAATCCACAGTCATTTGATTCAGCGGTGAATGTGCTATGAATTCAAGCACAGTTGAAACATATGGGAACAGCCAGGATTAGATAATATTGCCATATTTCAGGTATTCCATAACTCACTAAACAATGAGAATTACTAGTCAAGGTCAACTCTGAAATGTCAAAGCTGCTACTTTGCTGGGAGAATCATGGATGAAATTCTCCAGCCATGCTCGCCCCATAACCAGAGAGGACCACCCGAAAGTCAATGGATCTTTGTGTGTACTGCCCCACATCTGCTACAATTCCCGTGATGGGCAGGATGGGAGAATTCTGCCCCATATATTTCAAAAGTAAATGTCGAAAGACATCATCTAGACATTTGAATAGTGACCTGGGTTTTTTTAAAAAGTGATAAGTTCATCTTGGACTGGGAGCAAGCCTGCCTTCATCCAAGAAATCACATGATCGACATGGTACTTGAGAAAAATCTGTTGGTCTGTTCTGAACTGCAATCAGTTTAATTAATGGGGAAAAAACTGAAAGGCAAAGGCTCACGACTTATTGGAAACACTGCAGAACTAACATTGAAGTTTGAACCTGCTGGTTTTGAAGTCAATCATGAGGAATAAGCTGAGAAAAGAAGGCTTCTCTACCGGTCTCTCACTCTTGTCCTGACTTGCCTGAAATACGATGTGTTGATCTCAACCCGCCAAAGAAACTCATGAGTGTAACATGTTTGCATTTGGAACTGCAAAGCTGAGAGAAGAAGAATTAATCCAGCCCTAAATTCTCCTTTACACCGAAGTCGCACCTGTCTCCTTGTGAAGGAACTTCAGGTCGCCACTGCTGAGACTTTACAAACCTTATTGTTTATTTTTTAATGTCTATCCTCGAAAGTCCAACTTTACAGAGAGGCATGATCTGTTTGTGCATCTTTGCGCATGCACATGCTGGAGGAATTCTTAAGAGTATGCGGATGGCTATATTTCCAGAGTACCAACGTGTGTTAACCAGTTCTTACAACTTGTTAAAAAAAAAACTGTTTTATAATTTTAAAAAATTGTGTTTATAGAAAGAAGTTTTATTAAAGTCTCTTTTATTCTGGTTACTAGTGGGAAATGGCCATTTGGTGAGCAATTTAAACTTTTAAATGAATGGTATATGTGATTCTTCCATTCAGTCATAAGAGCTTGCAAACATGGAATTGGGTAGGCTGCAGTGAAAAGTTATAATGTTACCAGATGCCACATTAAATTTCCTTTATAACTTATTTTGTTTCTTTCAGCAACAAACCATCAGCAACCTCCTGCCAAAATTACTAAAGTATTAAAATTCATTTGAATAGAATGAGAAGGTAGTACAAATGACTGGAATTCTAATATGAAACATCAAGGGACATCAGAACATGGTCTCCTTCTGAAATTCCAATGCTGCATTTCAGCCACATGGTGGCTGGATGCTTTCTCACTAGGACAGAGAAAACAAAATGAAATGTCAACTGACTGACAGTCAGCCTTGTTTCACTACAGCAAGCTGTTTGTAGCAGCTCAACTGAGAAAAGGTAGTGGAGGATAGTTGACAGCAGGCTTCTTTTGCATCATTGCCAGCACAGTGTTTGTCCTTCAACTAACATCACTAAAATTGGTTATCTGATCTGCACGCTGCAGTTTGTTGGATCTTCTGGCATAATTTGTTGACTCATTTTCTACATTACATCAATAACTAAGCTTAAAAAGTACTTTCTTAACCGTAAAGCACCTGGGACATCATGAGCTTGCACAAGGTGCCAGAGAAGTGCAAGCCTTCTCACTTTTTTACAGTATGGAGAAAAATAACAGCAGAAACGAAAGTAAATAAATAATTGTTTGATGGAATAGAGCTTAAGTTTTGCTGAAAAGAAAAGACATGCTGTCAAAACTTTTTGTCTTGCACTTCTCAGGACAGTTGCAAGAATACTGATAATAAAGGAAGCAACAATTCTGACTGCATGAGAAAAGAATGTTGATTGGTTGACAAATGGACTCTGATTGATAGAAGCAGTGTTACGGACAATGCACAAGAGAACAATTAACTGCCATGCTTTTGTTCAAATTCAAACCACTTAGGTCAATTCTCATGTCAAGGACCATAACACATATGAGCAGAAGTCAGCCATTCAGCCCATTGAGTTTGCTCTGTCATTCAATGAGATCATGACTAATCTGATATCATAATCTGCAACGCCACTTGCCCACCACAACCCCATAATCCTTGATTCCTTTATGAAAAATCTGTCCACTTTAGTTATGAACTAATGCCGAAGAGGATAATTCTTAGATGTAGAAAAGATAGTTTTCTAGATCAGTGTATTGATGAACCAACTTGAAAATAGATGATTTTAGCCTTAGTATTGTTCAATGAGAAAGGGCCAACTACTATTCTCATTATAAAGGAAACTTGAGAGAAGAGTGGCCATAATGTGACGGAATTTTACACGAAATTCAAAAATATGGAATTCAATCTGAAACTGGGGTCTTCAAATAAGAAAAACAAAGGTATGAGAGGTTCATTGGCTGAGGTAGAATGGGAACTGCATTAAAAAGTATGATGATAGATAAACAATAGTTAGCATTTAAAGAATTAGTACATGGTTTACAAATTTACATGCCTTTAAGGCACAAAAATCCTGCAGGAAAAACAATCCAACCATGGTTAACAAGTTAAAGATTCTTTTAGATCAAAAGAAAAGATAAATAAAGTTGCCAAAAAAGGTAATAAGCCTGAGGACTGAGAATAGTTTAAAATTTAGCAAAGGAGAGTTAATAAATTGATAAAGGAAAAGAAACAGAGTGAATGTAAACTAGCAAAGAACAAAAATGGACTGTAAAAACTTCTATAGGAATATGAAAAGGAAAAGGTTAGCAAAGACACATTTGGGATAGATGATGCAGGGAAAGAAGAATTTGTAATGCATACTAAGAAAATGATACAGAAACTAAACAAATAAATTGCATCTTCTCTTAATGAGGAAGATACAAAAAAATCTTTGAAATGTTAGGGAGCCAAGGAAATTGAGGACGTGAAAGAAATTAGTGAAAAAAAAGTGCTGGAGAAATAAATGGTACTGGAAGTTGATAAAGCCCCTGGACCTAATGATCTACATCCCAGTGTGTGTTGTCAGAGATATCTGTAGAGATAATGGATACATTGGTGAGCATCTTTCAAATTTCTAGACTCTGGAATGGTGCCTGCAGACTGGAATGTAGCAAATAAAACCACACTATTTAAAAAAAGAGAGAGATTGAAAACAAGTAACTACAGACCTGTTAGCCTTGCATTAATAGTAGGGAAAATGATAGAATCAATGCAGAAGGATATGATAAGCGAGCATTTAGAAAATAACAAGAATAGGTATAACCAACGTAAATTTATAAAAGGGAAATCATTCAGGGAGGTTTTGAGAATTTTATCTTAGTAGGATAGATAAAGGAGAACCAGTGGATGTGGTGTAAAGATTTTCACAAGTCTTTAGATAAGGTCCAACACAGGTTAACAAGCAAAATTTGCATTTATGTGACTGGGGACATCATACTGACATGAACTGAGGATTGGTTAATGGACAGCAAACTTCATTCTCAGGTTTGCAGACTATGACTAGTGGCGTACCACAAGGGTCAGCGCTTGGGCCCCAACCCTTCACAATCTATATCAATGATTTGGATATGGAAACCAAATTAACAACTCCAAGTTGACTGATAAGTCACAACTTGGCAGAAATGGGAGTTCTGAGAAGGATGCAAAAAGACTTCAATAGATGTAGATAGACAAAGCGACATAGCAGATGGAATATAACTTCGTAAAATGTGAAGTTTATTCCATTTTAGGAGGAATAAAGAAATGGGACAGGGTTGGGAAATGTTGATTTTTTAAGGGACCCAAGTTTTCTTATTCAAAAGTCTCTGAAAGCGAACATGCAAGTGCAGTGGGCAATCAGGGAAGCAAATAGTCATAGTCAAAGAGTCATAGAGGTTTACAGCAAGGAAATAGGTCCTTCAGCCAACTTGTCCATGCTGCCCTTTTTTTTTAAACCCCTAAGCTTGTTCCAATTGCCCATATTTGGCCCATATCCCTCTTTATCCATTTTACCTATGTACCTGTCTAAATACTTTTTAAAAAGACAAAATTGTACCCGTCTCTACTACTACTCTTGGCAGCTTGGTCCAGATATTCACCACCCAGTGTGTGAAAAAATTGCCCCATTGGCCACTTTGTATCTCTCCCGTCTCATCTTAAACCTATGCATCCTAGTTTCAAACTTCCCTACATTTGGGAGAAGAAATTGACTAGCTAGCTGTTTTTGCCCCTCATTATTTTATAGACGTCTTTCAGATCACCCCTCAGCCTTTTACACTTCAGAGAAAAAAGTTCCAGTCTATCCAGCCTCTCCTTATAACTCAATCCATCAAGTCCCAGCTGCATCCTAGTAAATCTTTTCTGCACCCCTTCTAGTTTAGTAATATTCTTTCTATAATAGAGTGACCAGAATTACACACAATATTCCAAGTTGGCCTTGCCAATATCTTGTACAACTTCAACAAGTCCCAACTCCTGTATTCAATGTTCTGACTAATGGTTGGGCCGAAGGGCCTGTTTCCCGTGCTGTTTTGTTCTTTGAAACTAAGCATGCTGAATGCCTTCTTCACCACTCTGTTCACCTGCAGCTCCACTTTCAATAAGCTATGAACAAGTACCCCTGGATCTCTTTGCTCTGTAACTGTCCCTAATACCCTACCATTAACTGAGTAAGTTCTGCCCTAGTTCAATCTACCAAAATACATCATCTCGCATTTATCCAAATTAAACTCCATCTGCCTTCACTAGTGCACTGGCCTGATTGATCAAGATCCTGTTGCAATCCTAGATAACCTTCTTCACTGTCCATTATGCCACCAATCTTGGTGTCATTTGCAAACTTACTAACAATGCTTCCTATATTCTCACCCAAATCATTAATATAAATGACAAATGAAAGTGGACTCAGCACTGATCAGAGGTACACCTCTGGTCACAGGCCTCCAGTTTGAAAAACAACCCTCTGGCTTTTGTTATCAAGCCAATTTTGTATCCATTTAGATTCCTCACCATGGATCCCGTGAGATGTAACCTTATGCAACAGCCTACCATACGGTACCTTGTCAAAGGCCTTGCTAAAATCCATGTAGACAACATCAACTGAACTGCCTTCATCTACCTTCTTGGTTACCCCTTCAAAAAAACTCAATCAAATCTGAGAGACATTATTTCCCACTCACAAAGCCAGATAGTATGTTACCTTTATTGCAAGGGGGTTTGAACAAAGGAATAAGAAAGTCTCGCTGCACTTATATAGAGCCTTGAGACCATACCTGGAGTATTGTATGCAAATTGTTGGCTCCTTACCATAGCAAGGATCATACCAGCCATAGAGAGGATGGAACTAATACCGGGACAGCAGGATTGTCCAATGAGGTAAGATCGAGACTAAGTCTATATTCTCTAGATTTTGAAGAAATGAAATTTGATCTCATTAAAGCTTACAAAAGTTCAAACATGAATCAACAGAGTGGATGGAGGAAAGATCTAGAACCACAATACAGAATAAGAGGTAGGCCATTTAGAAGAAATGAGGAGTTTCTGCAATTCTATCTCAGAGGGTTGTAAAGACTCAAGTTATTGAGAATGTTCAAAGCAGAGTTTCATTTCTGGATAACTTTGCTGCCAAAGAATACAGGCATGATGCAGGATGATGACATTGAGGTAGAAGATCAGCCATGATCTGTTAAATGGCAGACCAAGCTTAAGGGGCCAAATGACATTCTCCTCTTTCTACGTACTGACTGTTCTTCAATCAAATCAGAGACTTCACTTCATGCTACAAGATCACAAACTGCTGATTAATGTAGAAAGAAGAAATAGAGGCAACATTGTAAATCAAGATTCTAGATATTATAGACTACCTAGAGTGTCAAATCATTAAAATTCTATTTATCATCAATAGATATAGTTATTACGGCAACATTCAAGGCCCCGAAAAAGCATTTTTATCTGGGGCTGGATTATCCATTTTCTATCAGAGCATTTTAGCCTTGATGGGATCAATGATATCCTCTCAAATGTTTCTCAGCTGTATAATAAAAATAATTTTCTTTGAAATATACCTCTAATTGTTGCTTAACATGAGCTAATCTGTAGTTCTTCAAGGCAAGGGATGCCAACACTGGAGATTTAAATATTTTTTAAAAAATCTTTTTTACTATTTAGACAGTCACTTGGTAGTACAAGAATTTAATATTGCTGAAAAGGGAGGCTTGTGTTGCAGAAACTTTTCATCTTGCAGACATCCACACAAATGCAAGAATGGCAAATTTCAAACAATCGCAGCAATTTGCATTATGAGAGAAAAAGATGCTGATTTGTTGGCAAGTCAACTCCAGTCGGCACTTTGTTGCTATGAGGAAAGCAAAAAGCAACTATAAGTTTTCCATGCCTCAGAATAATTCAATATTCACGATTTTAAAACGATAAACAGCTTAAAATATTTCTTATTTTTACAGAGAACTGGTTCTGCTTATGATTGTAAGTTACTTCTAGCAAATGTAATGAGCCATGTTACGAATTCAAAAACTTAAACTAGTGTTAGTGTTGGTGTTGGTAGTGTTGGTATTATTAGTGTTAGCGTTGGTATTAGCACATTCGTGATTGTGCAGGTGCTGCCCAATTGTTTGATCAAATCAAACAACATTGTCCTCCAACTGTTAGTAATAATCGGTATTCAAGTTGTATTCAACCAGCCCATGCTTGCAAAACACAAAAAATGTCCACTGTTAGTTATGATTCCACAATTGGGTAGTACTTGCCCAACAATCCTGCGTGTGCAAATACCTAAACAAATAACCAATTTAAGATAATCAACTAAGCTCATTACATGGCTAATTCGTGCTGGCTAGAAGCAACTTACATTTAAACGGATGGACTCCTTCTCTGCAAATATAAGAAATATGTTCAACCTTCGTAACTTCTCCGAATTACCCAAAAGCAAGGAGAACTATAATTCCCCATTGTTTTCTTCATGACAATACTTTGGCTAGAGCCCACTTGCCAAAACAATCAGCGTCCTTTTTGTCCTGCAGGATAAATTATGATCATTCAGAATTTGGCATTCTGGAATTTGACGTGATGAGTGCAAAATAAAAAGATGGGGAACAGGTCTCTCTTTTCAATCACTGTCACATGGAACAAATACAAATATTTAACTGACTGGTTGAGCAAGACTGTAAAATTATTCTGTGATTCCAAAGTGAAAGACCAATGCTCTAGTCCATTTGTGATAATACTGTGCTTTTAAGAAATGGACGAATATCATGTTTCTTGTAAAGGGTATATTTAAAATTCAACTCTGTTTTACACGGTGCTAATTTGTCAGCAAAACAGGCATCTCACATGCTGAGAATGCAGACTAATGACTGATTTTAGTATGCCATGTGTTTGTTTGAATCTGAGTGAATGCATTTGTGTTTAATTGGTTTTTCCACTAGGTTTCGTAATCGGATTTGATTAGCAGAGTCATATGCTAAAGGGCTTTCCCTAAGCTCACAGGGAAAAATAGTTCTCTTTGATTTTAAAAGTTAGTTTCTGCTTGGTTTTGAAAGAAGCAAGAAGTCTCTCTCTGCCTCTGGAGGTTGTTGTTTGGGGCCCAAGGAAAATGCGTCTCTCTCTCTCTCTTTCTCAAGGTGTTCTAGAGCCTTGAGGTGTGGCAGCCCAAGCACATAAGCCTGTGGGTTGCTAACTGATTTTGAAAAGGAATCTAAGCCTATCAGAGGAATATTGCTTATATTGGAGCTAATAGATATAGATTAACAGTTAAGAATTGTATCTTGTCATGTTTAAATGTTCCAATTGATAAAAGTTAAACTAAATCATTCATTATGGTTAAAATGCATTGTTAAATAAAGTTTATTTTGGTCTAATCACACCAGAAGTGAAACTTCTTATCCTCACAAGAATGCTGAAAATTAAATTGTTAGGATCTAATCCGGCTTTATGCTCAGGTACCCTAACAATTGTATCCCCGATCCCCAATTCTGCCTTTCTAAAATTGGGAGATCAAGAAAAAATGGTAAGCAATGGAAATTTACAAGACTGAAAAAGGCTGAGAAAATACTAAGAAATGGAAGATCTTACTGGTAATCGCCAGTAAATAAAGAAATCACAAATTCAGAGACGCAAAGTATTTTTTAAAAATCCATAAAGCAGCAGAAATATTGTGCACAGTTATTGAGGAACAGAAAAAAATCAAAACATGAAAACAATCAAATGTACAACTTCTGAGTAAAAATCAACGGCTATTTGATATGATTGGCAACTTTTAGACTATTCGTCTGGACCAGTTTGGACTTTGATTTTTAATTTAAAATCTCTAAAGCATTTCTCTCTCTTGCTGTCAGAAATTTACTGAAGGCAAGGAAGCAAACCTGCAAAACCAAAGGGATGACATTGATTATGCACACTCAAGCAGTCAGGTAGGCTGGGAAAAACTGAACTGCACAGGTAGAACAGCAGGTCAGGAAGCTGGGTGCTGCTCAGCAGGAACTGAATGCAATTAACATTATGTCTGTTCAGTAACACTGCAGGCTTTTTTACTAATACAGAAGTGTTTGACCATATAAAACAATGATCAGCAAGCACTTGCTAATCTAAAATGTATTCTGTATTGTATTAAACCTGAGAAAAAATGCAACTTTTGCTCAACTCAATAAAATTATTGGAGAAAAGAAAATAGCCTGCATTACATAAAATGCTTGCAAACCGTGCATTAATTTTTATGGCAAGTGCATTTAAGCACATTATCACATTACAATTGACAATGTACCTGTATATTATTGTCACCTAGAAATGCAATTTAATTTATTTGTGGAATCAAGCTATATAAAATGAAAGTTGAAAAAATGATAGATGATGGTCATCTGATTTTACACTTTTATTCTTGCTCTCCTGAAGATGGTGATGGTTCATGCAAGGTATAATTCTTCTGGTACTTTACTCAAGGGACAACTTTTCACAGTTGTCCCAGAAAGGCATATCACCACTGATTACTTGACATCAAACAGAGCTACCTTTCTTTTCCTGTTGCCTAGGGATTCTGACAATACCCACTGTTATCCTGCAATTAGTTAACTCAATGTTAGCCAAGAACAAAACTCAAGAAATGACTGCTTCATACGTCACAGTGACCAAGTCAAAAATCAGAAAATCGATTACAACTCTTATCAGTTTTTAGGAAAATTATTACCGAATGAGAACATCAATTCTGATGGAGCATGATGGTACAGTGGTTAACACTGCTGCCTTTCAGTGCCAGGGATCTGGGCTTGATTTTGACCTTGGATGACTGTACGGAGTTTGCACATTCTTCGGTTTATTCCAAAGTCGAAAAATGTGCAATTTAGGTGGATCAGCCATGGTAAATGCTTGGTGTTACAGCAATAAGGTAAGATGCTCTTACTGAGAATCAGTGCAGATAAGATGGACTGAATGGCCTCCTTCTGCTCTGTAGTGATTCTATGGTAATTTATCATCTTCATGCCATCAGATCTCATCATTTCAGGAGATAATAATAGGTTAGTGTAATTTGAGACACAAAAATTAATATACTTTCACAGATACAAAAATTGTACATGATTTTGCTCTTGACAATGAAATGCCATGATATCTGAAATTTCCAGTATTATGACTGGGTTGAAACATGACAATTTATACAGCAAAAGCAATAAAAAGATTGGTCACATGAAACATAACATTCTCACAAAAATATTAGAATAAAAGAATACCATTGCAAAACGCAGGATTGCTTCCCATTACTCTTTTGACAATATTGCATGCTAATACCACTATGATAAATAAATTGCAATCAAGTTGAGGCAAAAGAGATTTGCAAACTAAAAGGAATAAAACTACACATTTGCTTACAAGTGGAGCTTATCCTGCACAATCTTTCTTTCTGAAACATCTATACTAAATCAATGAAACCACATTACAAATACTGAAAATTTGGACAAGAGCAACACCTCTTCAAATGACTGCCCTGAAGAGCATCATCCACACTCAATATTATTGAAATAGTAGTTCTCCTCATTGACTTTTATTGTTAATTCTTGTACATTAATTGCTCGTCCTACACACATCAGGAAAAAGGTCTTGAGGGAGGACGAAGAAGCAACAAATTAAAGAAAAAAAACTGTTCAACACCAGCAAGTTGCTTCTTCTATTGCAAATCTTCAAAATGCATTCCTATTCACTGAGTTAATGATATCAATTCCACAGGTGATCATATTTCACCTCATCCAAACAAATTGCAGATAATAATGTTTGGACTAATGCTTTATTGCTAATTCTATTGGAACAAAATACTTCACTAGGAAAAGGGGCAACAAAATTTATCAGTAGAGATATAAACGTGCAGTGGTGGATGGAGGTGAAGGGCAATAAAATTTCACCATGTGTGCAGGCTACTGATTTGATCTACTATAAAAGAACATATTAAGTAGATTACAAACACTGAAGCTGGATAAAACATTTGACCTGTCCTTATACCACAGTTTCAAAAGACAGTGGGCACTTTAAAGTTATTTTCTTTAAAGATTGAACACATTGAAGTGGATTTGAGTATTGAAAATTTATTCTTACTGAAGATGGAAGCAGGCTATTTGAAGATCCAAAATTTTCATGAATTGTGAGAATTCCAGAATTTGATTTGGTAATCAATTAATTATTTTTGCTAAATGTAAACCAACTAAGTTGATGGTGTTTTTAGATGAGATAACGAAGAGTTGATTAAATTAATGCAGTTAATATGATTGATGCACATTGACATGTGGTCTAAAAGCGATTTAAGTGCCATGAAATTGGCTCATCAGCAAATGAAGTCCGTGGAATAAAAGGGGCAAAGGCAGCACAGAAACAAAATTGGTAAAGTGATGGGAGAGGGACGCTATTGGTGAAGAATTGTTTTTTTATATTGGAAAAAGTTGCGGTTTCCAGGGGTTGATTCAAGGGCCACTACTTTTCGTGATACATATTAATGACTTAGATGTACATTGCAAAATTGCACATTTTCACGGAAATTTCATTGCAGTGTTAATGTAAGCTTATTTGTGACATAATAAATAAAATTAAACTTGTAGATGACAGAAAACTTGCAATAAATTGAACCATAAAGAATAGTCATCAATTTGAAGCACAGACAGGCTGGCAGAATGGTCCTCAGTAGACAAACACGGGACATGGCAAACAGAGTACTCTTCGTCATCCAATACTTCCCCAGAGCGGAGAAGCTACAACATCTTCTCTGGAGCCTTCAACATATCATTGATGAAGACAAACAACTTGCCAAGGCCATCTCCACACTCCCACTTTTTGCCTTCAAACAACCGTGCAACCTCAAACAGACCATTGATTGCAGCAAACTAACCAACCTTCAGGAGAACTGTGACCATGACACCACACAACCCTGCCACAGCAAACCTCTGTAAGACACGCTGGATCATTGACACGGGTGCCATCACGTCACGTAAGAATACCATCCACCTGGTACACGATACATACTCTTGGAACTCGGCCAACATTGTCTATTTGATATGATGTAGGAAAAGATGTCCCAAGGTATGGTACATGCAGACGGTACGACAACAGATGAATTAACACCATTCGACAATCACCAAGCAAGAATGTCATCTTCCTGTTGGGGAACACTTCAGCAGTCACGGGCATTTGGCCTGATTTTTGGGTAAGTGTTTTCAAGGTGTTTCATGATACACGACAGCGCAGAGTCACGCAGCAGATACTGATAGCCAAGTTCCGCACACAAGGATGGCCTCAACCAGGATCTTGGATTCACACTATCTGTAACCCATATGACTTGCCTGGACTTGCAAAATCTCACTAACTGTCCTGTCTGGAGACAATGCACATATCTTTAACCTATGTTTTAAAGCTCTCTCCATCACATTGTCTGTACCTTTAAGACTTGATTACCATAAAGACTCACATTCCAACCCATTATTTTGTAAATTGAGTTTGTGTCTTTATTCTTTATATGCCCCATTTGTGAAAGGGACTCCCACTTATCTAATGAAGGAGCAGCATTCCAAAAACTAGTGGCTTTTGGACTTTAACCTGGTGTTGGGAAACTTCTGAGAATGAGTCGACTCATAACAGATGAAATTCAAAGGACAGAAGTGTAAAGTGGTATTTTTTTTTTAAAAGGAAAATAAGATCAGGCAATTTAAATTACAAGATGCAGGGAGAGAGAGACCTGGGGGCATATGAACACAAATTAAAGGTGGCAGGGCAGTTTGAGAAGATGGTTACAAGTGCTTGTGGGATTTTGGGCGTTATAAATGGAAACAGAGAACGTAAGTAAATTAAATAGACAAACAAGGGAATGAAAAGATTAATGAGTAAAAAGGAAAGTAGAGTTGAGGTCACAATCAGATTAGCCATGATCTTTTCAAATAGAGGAGCAGATTCATGGGCAAGAACAACCTACACCTGCTCATAAACTGTATGTTCTGACCACTTCCAAGCACCACACATTCGGAGGTATGTGACAGCTATATGAGGGTTCAGAAAAGATTTACAAGAATAATTTTAGGGATGAGGGACTACAGCTACATGGATAAATTGGCACAACTTTGCCTCAGAAAAAATAAGATTAAAAGGAGATTTGATAGAGGTGCTTCAAATCATGAATTACAATCAAAATCAGGACAGAGTACTGTAGATCAAGAGCAACTATTTCAAGGATGTAAGAATCAAAAGTCAGAGCATTCGAGTTTAAGGCAAAAGGACCAAAAAAGAGGGCAGAGGAGAAAGTAGTTTATAGTTACAATCTGAAATACACTGCCTGAAAAGATCATGGAGCCGGACTGAATCATGACTTTTATAAGCATCTGAAGGCAAAAATTTGCAGAGTAATGGGAAAAATGTTGGTGAATGGAACTAGATAAATTGCTCTCACAAAGACTCAACATGGATCAACGGATCAAAAAATCTCCTATTCTGTGGCCATCCTATGATTCTAATCTATAAAAGCCACAGTAATGGCATTCAAATGCAGCAGATGATATGCACACAGCAAGGTCCCACAAATAGTAAATGAGATTCGTTTTTATGGTAGTGATAACGGGTCAGAGTTATTGACTGGGACATCATAACCAATCAACCTTCTTTAAATAATGTTGTCAGTATTTTCCACAACAACCAAGATATGCGGTCAGCTCTATTTATAGCCCAAAAGACTGAACCTTAACATATTGCAGCACTTGAGTGTAGCGCTATTCTTCAGCCTTGATAATGAAACTGGAGTTAAAATTCAAAACTTTTCAACTTCCAGATGACAGTACAACAAACCCAGGCAAGCTGATGTTCTTTAGTTGGAATAAAGCAAAAAAAAAAGCAGCCATAGGAAGTGGTGTTGCAACTGTTTTAATTTCATAATTTCTAAAACTAAGAAAATGGAATCAGTTCACAGGTGCTTAAAATCTGCACAGGCTACAAGTATAACAACAAGGACAAGTGGTAGGAATCACGTGAAAATTTAATGCTTTGGTGCTAATATTCAAAGCAGGAAATTATACTTCATACAATTTAACATGTATAAATGCTAAAGATAGGTTGAAGAGGAGGAACATGGACGATGTACTTGGTGAGAACATTCTAGAGTCACTGTAACAGGACAGAGATCTTAGAATATTTGTAGAGATATCAATATCACCATTAGGATAGAGTTCTTCAGTGGAAAAGAAAACAAAACAACAGATTAACTTGTGAAAGTATAAATAAAAATGGCATTGTGGCACAGTGATTAGCACTGCTGCCTCATAGCACCAAGGACCTATTTTCAATTCCAGCCTTGGTGACTATGTAGAGTTTGCACGCTCTTCTTGTATCTGCATGGGTTTCCTCTCACAGGCTAAAGATGTGCATGTTAGGTGGATTCGCTCTATTAAATTGTCCCTTAGTGAAGGATGGGCGGATGAGCCTTGGTGAATGTGCACTATTATGAGGATAGTGTGGGGGCTGGGTGTGGGTAACATGCTCTTTGAGAGTCACTGCAAACTCAATAAGCTGAATGGCCTCCGTCTGCGCTGTAGGGATTCCATTTCATGGTTCTAAAAGAGATTTTATAATAGTATCTGAACATGGTGAGGCCACATTTGGAGTGTTGTATCCCATTTTATTCTGTCTCATTCAAAAGATATATATTTGCTTTTTTTGTTAAAGGTTATTTTAAAAAATTACAGAATCAAACACAAAGAAAATATAGCATCCTTAATTAATGCATGGAAATGTAATAATATTTGAAAACATCAATCTCAAATGAACAATTTCAAAATTATGAATGGTGTAAAATTGAAAAGGACTTAGAATCAAGTAAGGTATCAACTCATTTATAATAGATTCTGTTCCACCTCACTTCACTAATGCAGTTACAATTGTAGAACGAGTCCAAGAACAAGAACAACAAATGTAATTTTCTATCCTAGCTCATCAACTATGGAGGGAGACAATTACAAACATAACAAATGAAGCAATGCCAGATCAAAAGCATACAACCATATCCAATTCACGGTTTAAGGTGGTGGCGGTTCCCTATCAAATCCTCTAGAAGCTCATTATGAATAAAGCAAAACCTGGATAAATCTGAATCAAATGGATACCACTTTGGCTTAATAGAGCATTTGTCCATACGACCTTGCTCAGGGAACAAGAGAAACAAATTTACTTGATTCAGCAACGGCTGAAATGTGATCTTCTGGCATCGAGAAGACGCACTGATTTTATCTGGCTGTGTTCATTAGTTTGGGTGTTGCAAGCAAGCTCGTTTCTCAAACAGATAAAAAGAATTCCCTTCACATACAAATCTTTTTCCCTTTTTTGAACTCATCACTCCAACCCTGATTCTTTCCTCATGTAACATCTGTCTCACTGCTGGTTGCTAGATACCCATTAGAAATCATAATACTTCCCTCATTCAGGGCACAACAGTAAACTGCATTGGTCTGTCCAGTATTCAAATGGAGATTTGCGAATGGACTCCAGAAGAGACAAAAAAAGATGATTGGTTACAACTAGTAACATTGGCTGACTTCCCTTCTCCCTTTGGTGTAAAAGCAGAAGAATTGTACTGAACCACATCATACAATGAAAAGGGTCGTGTTTTGAAAAAATGGGGGAAGAAGAAATTTATTTGGGTGGTTAGCACTATTGTCTCGGCACCAGGAACCCAAGTTCAATTACATCCTTGGGTAACTGTGTGTGGAGTTTGTACGTTTTCCCAGTGTCTGCGTGAGTTTTTTCCAGGTATTATGGCTTTCTCCCACAATCCAAAAATGTGCAGGTTAGGTGGATTGGCCATGGTAAATTGCCCCTTTGTGTCAGGATGCTAAGCAGGGTTAATCTGAGAGTTTGAGGATGGGAGCCTGAGTGGAATTGTTGTCAGTGTAGGCTCAATGGGTCAAATGGCATCTTTCTGCACTATAGGGATTCTAAAATTTGCACCTGATTGCGAACTATAAACATTACAAGTATGAAGGACACAGGTTCGATTTCTGGTATGGGTCACTGTCTGTGTGGAGTTTGCACATTCCCCCCATGTCTGCATGGGTTTCCTCCAGGTGCTCTGGTTTTCTCCCACATCCCAAAAATATGCTGGTCAGGTGGATTGGCTATGCTAAATTGCTCCTGAGTTTCAGGGGTCTAGCAGAGTAAATGCATAGGGCCTGGGTGGGACTATGGTTGGTGCAGATTTGTTGGACCAAATGGCCTTCTTCTGCACTGTCAGATTCTACATTCTATACATACAGATGATATCCATCTCTTGATTCCTCCACTATCTAAGCTGTCAGAACATTTGTTCAACATCAAATACAGGATAAGTAGAAATTTCCTCTACACAAATAATGGCAAGACAGAAAGCTTTGCTATCATTCCTCATCACAACTCCATTCCCTTGCCAGCCATTCCATCATCTTTCTAGCAATTGTCCAAGGCTGATTAATCTAGGTGTTACATTTGGAGCAGCTTCAAAATTGCCTATTTCCACATCCACAACATTATTTGACTCCACATTTGCCTCAGCTTATATACTAAAGAAAGCAAAATCAGGGATGAGGCTAATTCTAGACAACCTCCCATGTTATATCGTCTACAAACTTGGGGTCTTTCAAAACTCTTCTGCCAATATTCTAACTCGGGCCAAACTCTTGTCATCCATCTCCCTCACTGATAACATTGGCTCCCAGTTCAGCACATCTTAATTTCAAAATTTTCATCATCATTTTCAATTACTCCATGACTTCATTTCTTTGCATTTGTTAACTCCTCCAGTCCTACATTTTTCTTAGATCTCTACATGCCACCAATTCTGGCCTCTTGATTGTGATTGTTCCACCATTGATGGCCATGCCTTTAGCTATCAAAACCTTAAACTCAGGAATTATGTTTGAAACACTAGATAAATGCAAGGTTTTTAAATAAAAATTCAAACTTTCCAAAGCAAACATAAAATTCAAACATCAGAACTCTATCAATATTTGAAGGCTGTAAACCAACTCAAGAAAATGGTGGAAGAGATGGCCAATTATAATGCATTCCGGCTGGGTTCAGCCAACTCAGACAAGCTTAAACTTTGATTCTTCCTGGTCAGCACTGTTCTAGAAAAAGTATTTTGTATTTTTGTGATTTTTTTGGGACTTCAGGATGTTCCAAAATGCTTCATAGACAATGGAGTATTTTTCAAGTACTGTCATTGCTGTGTCCATATAGTTCAGATGATAGCACTCCTGCTTAGGAGTTAGAGACTGTGGGTTTGAGCCCTAATCTAGAGACCAGAGCACAAAAATTCAGATCAACATGCAAGAGTTTCCACTGTGTGTTGGCCAATGTCATCCCTCAATCAACATCACAAAAACAGTTAACTGATTATCATACTCTCTTAGAAGGGCATTCTGTGAACAAACTGGTTGCTGAATTTCTGACCTTACAAAAGTGGGGAAATTTCAAAGATAGTTCATTCTGGAGCATCACGACTTCTAGAAGGTACCATATAGATGCAAGTCCTTTTTCATTTTAAGGAATCTATTATTTGAGACTGCCTTGTAAGCCTAAATTTTCTTTATTTGAGATGATTAGAAAAAGAGACATGAGATGTGATCCAGGTCTTTAATATGCCAATGAACAAACATTGCATATTTGCATACACTATTCGCGATATAAGTACAGAACCCGAAAACATAGGCACAAAACTAACAAGTTTAAAATGACACTGGAAATTAGAAGAAATTGTTTTTTTCCCACAGAGATGCAGATTTAATGGAATGCATCCCTGCAAAAAGGGATTTCCATTAACTCTTTCATTTCTGAATCAAGCTAGGAATGGCATTGGAAGTTAAAAAGCTCCGTAAAGAGTAAAACGATCAAATGCTTCAATGGTCACAATGGTTCCTAAATTGCTGGTGTTGTTGAATAGGAAAGATGTTACTTGTGGAGGAAAATTAATTGGAATCTAGGAATACAATCATTCTAACTTCCCTATAGAGGTATTCACACTTAGGATTATTTACTCTTTCACTCAGACCAAAGGAGGAAAGATAAAGAAGATGCTGATGGAAACAGGGGCACAGGGACAGTGGGCAAGGGACAGTGTATTTGTGTAAGATGGACAGATCTACTCCAGCCAAGTAAAATAACCTTAAAATTTGAACTAGGTTGATTAGGTATTATGTTAAGAAGTATTTCTTCACAAAAAATGAGAGTGGAATATAGACAAAAGAATACTGAAGTTCGGGATTAATTAGTAATCTCAAACTGACATTGATAGATTTTTGTTAGGGAAAGGCACTAAAGCTATAGAACCAAAGCAAATGGAATTATAATACAGATAATACAAATCTCAGCAAACGTAAAACAGACTTGAGGGGCTCAATGGAGTATGTCTGCTCCTATTTTCTTCTTATTAACTACAATTCAGTTCACCAACTCACTTTGATTATACTCCTTACAACCCTGAACCCTCTGTGTGGCAGTGATTACAGGAGCACAGTTCTATTATGCTTATAACAATTACAGGAGACAAATAGTAGGGATTTATGAACATGGAAATAAGAAGTTAAACTGAGGCTCAATCTATCTAATTAGGCTCCCAAGGAACTATTTTAAGATGGACAGGGGGAGTACACCAGAAGTCCTAAACAACATTCAATCTTTAATCAATGGCAATGAAACAGATTATCCTGGCATTTATTGCACGCTATGCGTACAATGACCGAAAATAATTATTGTCCTGTGTAATTGCTGTGTTTTGTTAAGGACTGAAGCACAATCGCTTATTTCAGTGGTTATAACAGTGTACGGTTCTTTCAGAAAGTACAAATAAAGGACATGTTTCGCAATAGTTTCAGTTTTATTTTTATTCAAGTGAAGCAAAATCAATTCCAAATGACCTCTCAGAATTAAGACCTGCTTACATGACAGTCAAGAGCGGCCAGCATATTGTACCCTTGGCACTCATACACGGAGAAATTTCAGTACAAGATCAAGACAAAGTATAATAGTATTATTTGCAGTTACTAATGAATGCCACTACGTAGCAACAACTGCCCTGGATTTATTTAAATCTCACAATACAATGCAAACCTAAATCCTCTTAGCCTCTGTTATTTTCAAAATAATTCAATGTATTAACAACCATTTAGATCATAAACATTCTTTAACAGACTTGAGAAATAATGTGAAACGGTCCTTAATACATCCTTGTCATTCCCTTTATAAATTTACAGTCACTTTCCAATCCATTTCATTTATTTGATGGTTATTTATTAAATTAAGCACCTGTGCTGTAACAATTGGATAATTATGCAATAATATTATGATTTTTTTTGGAGGGCAATGAATAACTGTTGTGTTAATAAGCTAATTTTAAATAGCCTGAAAGGGTTAATAATCACACAAGTTTAGAAATCACCTAAGTTGCAAGCTGAACCTCAGTCACACAGGGAAAGCTATGTGCAAATGACAGGTTTTGATTAAAGTAAGTCCAGATAAGTGAATAATGTGCAAATATACTTCATGTCTGCCCATTAGAATAAGGAATAATAGAAACAGAAATTGAGATACCATTGATCAGAGATATAGCTATCAATTATTGATGATACAATATGCATACATTGAATTGGACATTGTGCCCTTATGTAATTAACCTTAACCTTAATTATGATTGGATAGAGACAACTTCCATATGTCTATTGGTATATGCTAATTACTTATAATCAAAACTGACTTTTTAATTGCCAACGTATTTCTGAATTTTTCACTTCAAATGGCTTCATTCAATGTCCTATACTAACAAAAAGTTCACCTTGGAACCACTCTGTTACTATGACTACCTGAAAGGAATGATGGTTTTAAATACAACAAGAAAACGATTGTAACAGTTCCTAATATAGCTATAATGTCCTATGCCAGTATGGCCATTCCCTGTGCTAACTGGAATAAAACATTGTCCATGGACAAAGGAAATATTGAAGTTTTTTTAAACCAAAAGTCAACCTGCAAGTAAAATAAATCTAGAATACAGAATTCTTAAGGTATGTTCAGTGGGTAGGACAGAGAGAATATGAATAATTCAAGTCTGAGAACCATTCTCTTCAACACAAGAGACGAGAAATAAAAACCATAAAAGCAGAAATGTAATATGAAGCAATATGCATCAGGGTAGTCAGTTGTTAGAGCTACAACTCATCACAATGAAGCCTCAAATCTGACCCATCTCTTGTTTTTCAGGTAGCGATGCGCATGCTGTGTATTTGATACCTGTGGAGGGATTTTTCTTCCCCTTCATGACATGTTTCATGGTGGCAGAAGGCATATGCCACTCACTGGCAGCGGGAATATTATAGTCTCTGCCTTGGCCAACTGGGTTTCTCACTCAACGCATTTCTTATTGTGAAACCTGTGGCAGTGTGCCATTGGTGGAACTGCAAAATTCCGCTGGCATGAACAGCAGCAAGATTTAGATGTTGCTGTTTTAAAAAAAAGTTGAGCAATGCAGCTTGTTAGAAGTCTTTTATTTCTAGGCTCTTATCAATTTCAGAGCAACCAAAAGTTCTCTCTGCTATCCCAGATTCATTTCTTCTTTCTTGTTAAGACCCAAGCAGCACAATGTACATACTTTGGTATCATAAACTGAGTTGAGGGAATTAATGTTTGCTGATGCATTAGTATATCTGCCTCCAAGTACAAGAGCACATGTAGCAGGTATGCAAGTTAATGAGAATAAGCGCAAACTGATATATGTGCGTTTGTTTGCATCAATGTTTATTCAGAAAAGGAACAACGAATTAAGTGTGTAATTAAAATGTAACTCAGTAAACCAATGTATTTGATCTTTATGAGTGAGATAAACATCAGTGTATCACAAAGAGGGGGAATAAGGAAGGTTTAAATTTATCTATTTACATATCATTCAAATTATTGAGTCTAACAGGTTTGTGATAGTTCTCACACAGTCCTTTCTGACTATCCCACACACTCTCTACACAGAGAGAATGAGAATGTGAAGCTTACTAATTGAAGTCGGTTACATCGATGCATTGGGAGTTTAATGCATTATTGATGGAGAAAATAGTGAAGGCTATACGGACAGGATGGGAAAGAGAGTTAAGAAGAATAGGAAAAGATTTGTATGGAATATTAACATCATTACTACCAAGTGGGTCTAATCGCCTCTGTTGCACATTCTAAATAATTCTAAGCAAGAGAATTTTCAGTGGCAAATAAAAGCTGGATTCTGACTTTGGCTCAATAAATAGGCTAGCAAAACATGACAAATTTTATATTTGCAACTTGTGCTCAGGTGTAACCTCCAAAACAAAAGCAAATACGAGAGTGTAGTGCTCAAACAAAACTCCAGATTAAAACCCAGCCTCAGCAAAAGTTAAGGATCTAACACTGGTGATGGAAAAGCACAGCTTTGAAATGTTGGTCTTTCAACTGTAGAGAATGGATGTTCACCAAACTCTAGAAAATAAGATTTCTGATGTGATTTTTTTTTACTGTTGTAATATTGTTCTTCTGAGAAATAGGCTTGAAGCAAAAATATAACAAGTTGTACATCTGACCTTTACTTATACAATGGCTGCAGTCTCTAGGCCACTACAAGTATTCCAACAAAACTATTTTAAGTTTTGCAATCCACACCATATGACCAATATTCATATTGTTACATTTAGGAAGAAATAGCAAAAATATCCATTAAGTTTCAGAACAGAAGCACTAAACTCGAGATAAACATTTAGCAATGTTCTGTGAATTAAAGGTCAAGAAAGAAACGCAGCCTTTAAAACATCAGCAATAGTTGTTATAAGGAACAGGTTATATAGAAAAGCTAATCTATTTTTAGTCAATATTGCTCAGGGATAAATGTTGAGGGATTATTCCATGTTTCTTTTTCAAAACTGTGGTATGTGACTGCTTATATCTATCCAAGGTTAGATGGGGTTGCAACTTAATATCTAATCTAAAAAACAGCACTTCCGATAGTGCAGCACTCCCTCAGTACTCAGTACTAGATGTACAGCCTAGATTTTGTGCTCAAGTCATTGAAGTTGGACATGAACCAATAATCACACAATTAACTCAGAGATGAGACTTTTACTAACAAAGCCATGGTTAATGTAGTACTGATCAACACCATGCTGTACATATAAAAGCAATATTGTACAAAGATGTTATGATTGATGATGCTACATTCAAAATAAACCATCACAGACATAAATACTACATTATGAGGTAAAAAAGTATCTTATTGGATCTTAGTCACACAAGTTGCTTCACTTCAAATAACATATGCTAAACCTCAATACACAATCCTTCAGCTTCAATATAAAAGACATAATTGCTTTGAACTGCTGTACAACCATATCTATAGTTTAGTTTTATTCATTCATAGGATGCAAGCATTATTGGATATACCAGCATGTATTGCCCATCTCTTATTGCCCTAGAGAAGATGGTATTGAGCTGTCTCCTTGTACAGTTGCGGTCTATGTGAAGAACATCACAGTATTGTTAGTGAGGAAGTTCCAGGATTCTGATCCAACAACAACGAAAGAATGATGATAGAGTTCAGAATCAAATTGCACAAGACTTAGAGAGGAACATGCAAGTGGTACTGTTCCTATGCATCTGCCTTCTTTGTCCTTAGAGATGGCAAAGGTTGTGAGGTTGAAAAGTACTGATGAAGGAACCTTTCTGAAATGTTGCCATACTTCTTATAGACGGTATAAAATGCCACCACTGCGTGTCAATGGTGGAGCAATTGAATGTTAAAGATTATGGATAGGGAACCAATCAAGTGGGCTATTTTATACTGGATGGTGTTGAGTTTTTACGTGTTGCTGGAGTTGCACACATCCAGACAAGTGGAGAGTATTCCATCACACACCCAACTTGTACCTTGTAGGATAGTTTTTGAGGAGATACAGGAGGTTAGTTACTTGCCACAAAATTCCAAACTTCTAACCTGCAGAAGAGGTCAGAACAAAGAACAAATGAGATGGATGGCAAGCACAGAATATCTAGGAAAGAAGCTTGAAATTAATTTTGAAATCGAAGCAGAAGGAACAGAGGAAGGGAGTTCCAGAAACTATGAGTGTCTCCAACTATACAGCAGATGTTCTGCACAAGATCAGAATTACAAGACCAAAGGTTGCAATGTGGATCTACAGAGACTGCAAAGATAGATTGGAATGAGGCCACAGAAAGATTTGTAAACAAGGCAAGATTTTCAATTCAATGCACTAAGGCACAGGAAGCAAATGAACATTTATGAACAAACAGGACTTAAGAAATGGATGAGATGCAGGTGGGTCAAGGTTTGGAAAAGCTAAAATTTATATGACCAAAAGAGATGCTGGCAGTGTCATGCCTGGAGGAAAAACACATATAAAATTTTCAGCAGTGCTGAGGAGGACAGGAGATGTATGAAAACACAAGCAAGTAGTCCTGGTAATGGTTTTACTGAAACATGGCTAAGGGAGGGACAGGACTGGACTGGTAACTTAACGTTCCATGGTATAGATGCTATATGAAAGATAGAACAGGAGGTAAGAGAGAATCAGGAGTTTCACTTTTGATTAGGGAAAGCATCACAGCCATGATGCACAGGCAGGGAATAGAACATGAGTAGAACTGAGAAATAAGAAGGGGAAATCATTTTGATAGAGTCGTACTATAGGCCCCCAAATAGTCAGCAGGAAATTGAAGAGCAAATATGCAAGGAGATTCCAGATAGCTCCAAGAAAAATAGTTGAAGAGTTTCATTTTCCCAACATTGATTGGGACAGCCACAGTATTCGAGGGTTGGATGGAGAGAAATTTGTTGAGTGTATTTAGGAGGAATTTCTCATTCAGTATGTGGATGGCCGGACTATAGAGGGGGCAAAATTTGACCTCCTCTTGGGAAATAAGGCAAGGATCATTTTGGTTTCAGTGACCATAATTCTGTTAGTTTTAAGATCCAATGATAGGTCTGTCCCAAAAGTTAAAATTTTAAATTGGGGCCAGGCCAATTTTGATGCTATTAGACAGGAACTTTTAAAAGTTAATTGAAGGAGTCTGTGGGAAGGCAAAGGGATGCCTCGTAAGTGGCATGCTTTTAAAAGTGTGTTAACTAGGGTTCAGGGTAAACATATTCCTCTTAGAGTGAAGGGCAAGACTGTCAGAAGTCAGAAACCCTGGATGACTTGGGAAATTGAAGCCCTGGTCAAGAAGAAGAAAGAGGCACATAACATGCATAGACAGCTGTGATCAAGTGAATTTCTTGAAGAATATAGGGGGTATAAGAGAAGAGTTGAGAGAGAAATCAGGAGGCAAAAAAGGTACATGAGATTGTTTTGGCAGATAAGGCAACGGAGAATCCAAAGAACTTCTACAAATACATAACGTGCAAAAGAATAACAAGGGAAGAGTAGGGCCTCTAAAGGATCAACAAGGCCATCTATGTGCAGATCCAGAAGATATGGATGATATCCTAAATGAATATCTCTCATCAGTATTTATTGTTGAGAAAAGCATGAATGCTAGGGAACTTGGGTAATAGTGAGGCTTTGAGGAGTGTACATATTATAAAAAAGGAGGCGCTAGAAGTCTTAAAGTGCATCAAAGTAGATAAATCCCTGGGACCTGATGAAGTTTATCCAAGGTGTTGTGGGGGCTAGGGAGGAAATTGCAGGTCCCCTAGTTGAGATATGTGAATCATCAACAGTCAATGTGAGGTGCTCGAAGAGTGACAAATGTGCCTTTGTTTAAAGAGGGTCTTCAGGAAAAAGTCTGGAAACTAGCTAACCTCACATGTGTCGTGGGTAAACTGTTGGAAGATATTTTGAGAGACAGGATCTACAGACAATTAGAGATGCAAGGACTGATTAGGGACAGTCAGCGTGGCTTTGTGAGTGAAAAATAAAATCTCTCAAATTTAATTGAGTTTTTTGATCAGGTAACCAAGAAGGTAGTTGAGGGCAGTGCAGTTGATGTTGTCGACTTTAGCAAGGCCTTTAACAAGGTATTGCATGGTAAGTTGTTACATAAAGTTAAATCTCTCAGTATCCATGGTGAGGTATCTAAATGGATACAAAATTGGCTTCTTGACAGAAACCAGATGGTGACTTTAGAGAATTGTTTTTCAAACTAGAGGCCTGTGACTAGTGGTGTGCCTCAGGGATCAGTGCTGGGCCCACTGTTATTTGTCATTTATATTAATGATTTGGATGAGAATATAGGAGGCATGGTTATTTAGTTTGCAGATGACACTAACACTGGTGGCAATAGTGGACAGTGAAGAAAGTTATCTCCAATTGCAACGGATCTTGATTAATTGGGCCAGTGGGCTGACGAATGGCAGATGGAGTTTAATTTAGAAAAACGCGAGGTGATGCATTTTGGGAGACTGAACCAGGGCAGGACTTACTCAGTTAATGGTAGGGCATTGGGGAGAGTTACAGAACAAAGACATCTAGGAGGTACATGTTCAGAGCTCCTTGGAAGTAGAGTCACAGATGAACAGAGTGATGAAGAGGGCATTCAGCATGCTTAGTTTCATCGGTCAGAACATTGAATACAGGGATTGGGACGTCTTGTTAAACTTGTACAAGACATTAGAAAGTCATACTTGGAATACTCTGTCGCCCTATTATAGAAAGGATATTATTAAACTAGAAAGAGTGCAGAAATGATTTACTAGGATGCTACTAGGATTTGATGGATTGAGTTATAAGGAGAGACTGAACAGACTGGGACGTTTTTCTATGGTGTGTAGGAGACTGACGGGTAACCTTATAGATATCTATAAAATAATGAGGGGCATAAACAAGGTAGATAGTCAATGTCTTTTCCAAAGTAGGGAGTCTAAAACTAGAGGGCAGAGGTTTAAGACCAGAGGGGAGAGACACAAAAATGTCCAGCGAGGCAATTTTTTTTTTTTTACACAGAGGGTGGTGAGTGTTTGGAACAAGCAGCCAGAGACAGAAGTAAAGGCAGGTACAATTTTATGTTTTAAAAAGCATTTAGATAGTTACTGATGGGTATGATGGGTATAAAGGGATATTGGGCCAAATGCAGGCAACTGGGATTAGCTTAGGGGTTTTAAAAAAGGGCAGCATGGACAAGTTGGGCCAAAGGGCCTGTTTCCAAGTTGTAAACCTCTAAATTCTACAATGGATAGAATATGATAAGAAATACAAAGAAAAAAAAGTTAATAAAATAAATTACCAAAAATGCATAACATATTCTTTCATCCAACTTCTAGGTTGCAATGTGATTTGATGATGCCTATAAAAAAAAAAGGCATCACCCAAAGTCTGGGGACAAAAAGACAACTTTCAATTCCCCACTAATGAATAAAGAGAGGTAAACACAATTACTGAAAATAAATCACTGGTCAAGATTTCAGGGCAAGTCTGCTGTGGGGGATGCGGAAAGCCAGCCAATCACCCTGTGACTTGAGATGAACTGGATATTCCCACCATTGTACAGGGATGGAATATTCTCTCCATGTCCAAGTGAATCTCCTCCGAGTGCTCCGGTTATCCCCCCACAAACCAAAGATGTGCAGGTAAGGTGAATCATCCATACTAAAAATTCTCCCTCAGAGTACCCGAACAGACACCGGAGCGTGGCGACTAGGGGATTTTCACAGTATCTTCATCGCAGTGTGAATGTAAGCCTACTTATGACTAATAAATAAACTTTATTTTAATATCCCACCTATGGTGAACAATGGCACACTGGTTTGCCTCACAGCGCCAGGGGACCTGGGTTTGATTCCCGGCTTAGGTCACTGTCTGTGTGGAGTTCTCTTGTCTGCATGGTTTTCTCCGGGTACTCTGGTTTCCTTCCACAATTGAAAGACGTGCTGGTTAGGTGCATTGAACCGACCAGGCACCAGAATGTGGCAACTAAGGGAATTTCAGTAACCTCATTGCAGTGTTAATGTTAGGCCTACTTGTGACGAAAAAATAAACTTTAATTTTGTTTTATCCCAATTCAAAGTTGGCTGTCATCACCAATGCTACAAGATCCAAAGGAAACTGGTTTTGAAACCCATCCGCCCCCCCACAACTACCCACCCAATTACCATTGAGTCCATAGCACTATAAATAATGAACATTGTTTTTCACTGTACGTTTAGTTAAATGTTGTACGTAGCTTGTGCCTTATATATGATGGAAAGGTTTTTAAGTTAGAAGGTGAGTTACCCATCACATGATAGAATATAGCACAGTACAGGCCCTTCGACCCTCAATGTTGTGCCAACCTGTGAAACCAATCTAAAGCCCATCTAACCTATATTTTTCCAATATCATCCATATGTTTATCCAATGACCATTTAAATGCCCTTAATGTTGGCAAATCCAGTACTGTTGCAGGCAGGATATTCCACGCTCTTATTACTGAGTAAAGACCCTAACTTTGACATCTGTCCTATATCTGGCCCAGGGGGCTTATCTATTTTCATACTTTCCTGAATTGCTAACACCTCCTCCTTACGAACCTCAATCCCGTCTAGTCTAACAGCCAGTATTTCAGTATCCTCTTCGACAATATTATCTTTCTCCTGTGTTAATACTGACAAAAAAATATTCATTTAGCGCCTCTCCTACCTTTTCAGATTTCACGCACAACTTCCAACTACTGTTCTTGACTGGCCCTAATCTTACCCGAGTCATTCTTTTATGCCTGACATACCAATAGAAAGCATTAGGGTTTTCCTTGATCCTACCTGCAAAAGACTTCTCATTTCCCCTCCTGGATCTTCTTACCTCCCTCTTTAGGTCCTTCCTGGCTAACTTGTAACTCTCAAACTAACTGAGCCTTCACATCTCATCTTGACGTAAGTCTCCTTCTTCCTTTTCACAAACAATTCAACTTCTTTAGTAAACTACGGTTCCCTCCCTCGACCACTTCCTCCCTGCCTGACAGGTACATACTTATCAAGGATATGCAGTAGCTGTTCCTTGAACAAGCTCCACATTTCAATTGTGCTCATCCCCTGCAGTTTCTTTCCACATCCTATGCATCCTAAATTACTAGCATCTGGCCTGCTCTTGTAGACATAGTATTTATATGCTTAGTTCATAAGAATATAAGAAATAGGAGCAAGCGTAGTCCATCTAACCCTTCGAGCCTACCCTGCCATTCAATAAGATCACGGCTGGTCTGGAGTGGATCAGCTCCACTTTCCTGCTTTCTCCCCATAACCCTTAATTCCCTTGTCTAACAGAAACCTATCCACCTGTGATTTAATTATATTCAGTGAGGTAGCCTCCACCACTTCAACGGGCAAAGAATTTGAGATTCACCACCCTTTGAGTGAAGAAGTTCCTCCTCAACTCTGATCTAAGCTGGCCCTCCCCCCTTATTTTGAGGCTGTGCCCTCTAGTCCTGCTATCCTTTCTAAACGGGAAGAATCTCTCTCCCTCTACCCTATCTATCCCCTTCATTATCTTATATGTCTCTAAAAGATCCCCCCTCAGTCTTCTAAATTTCAACAAATACAGACCTAGTGTATTCAATCTCTCTTCATAGGCTAACCTCCTCATCTCCGGGATCAGCCCAGTGAACCTTCTCCGCACTCCCTCCAAGGCTAATATATCCTTCCCACAAGTGCGTGGTGACCAAAGCTGCACACAGTACTCCAGCTGCGGCCTTATAAGTACCCTGTACAGTTGCAGCAAGACCTTCCTGCTTTTATATTCCATCCCTCTCACTATAAAGGCCATTTGCCTTCTTGATCACCCACTGCACCTGCAGACTGGTTTTTGTGATTCGTGCACAAGGACCCAGGTCCCTCTGCACCTTAGTATGCTGCAGCTTTTCACCTTTTAAATAATAATCCCTCCTACTATTATTTCTGCCAAAGTGATAAACTCACATTTGTTAACATTATACTCCATCTGCCAGATCCTCGCCCATTCACTCAGCCTATCCAGATCTCTCTGCAGATTTTCCACACGCTCACACAATTTGCTTTTTCACTCATCTTCGTGTCATTAGCAAATTTCGCTACCCTACACTCAGCCCCCTCCTCCAGATCATCTGTGTAAATGGTAAACAGTCCAGTTCAATTTCTAGTCAGACAATCCCCCAGGATGTTAATAATGGGGATTCAGTAATAGTAATGTCATTGATGTCGAGAGGCAATGGTTAGCTTCTCTGTTGTGAAGATAATCATTGCTTGCCATTTGTGAGGCACAAATGTTATTTGCCACTTAACAGCCCAAGCCGAGATATTATCCAGATTTTGTTACTCATGGACAATTAAAAGTATCTGAAAAGGTGCAAATGTTCCCTAACATTATGCAATCATCAGCAAACATCTCTACTTCCAACCTGATGATGAAGTAGCTGAAAAGCTTAAGACATTACCTCCTGGAACTGAGATAATTGACTTCCAACAACCACAATCATTTCCCTTTGTGCTAGTTTTGTCTCCAACCAGCAGAATCCCACCCCTGTGATGTGGCTCTGGTTTTCAGAGGGTTCCTTGATGCCTGGTTAAATGCTGCCTTGGATTCAAAGGACATAGCAACTTCTAGAGCACAAACCTTCAGTACAATTCCCAAAATATTATCAGGGACTACAGCTTTTGCGATAACCAATGCCTTCAACTATTTCTTGATATTATGTGGAGTGAATGGAATTGGCTAAAGACAGATATCTCTGATGATTGTGACTTCCAGAACAGGCAGAGATGGATTATCCACTCAACACAGCTGGCTGAAGATTGTTATGAGGTTTTTTAAATTATGGAATGTGGGCCAGCATTTATTGCCCATCCATAATTGCTCTGAGAAGGTGGTGGTGAGCTGCCTTCTTGAACCATAAGTCTCTAAGATGCACTTATACCCGCAATGCTGTTAAGGAGGAAGTTGCAGGATTTTGATCTAATGACAGTGAAGGAACAACAATATATTTCCAAGACTATTAGTGATGTAGCATTGTTATGATCCAAGTTGATGTTACAATGAATGGGAAGCTCCTGGAGTGGAACCCTGGCTCAAAAGACCATAACTTACTCTTTTTTGAGAAAACATGAATAATAGTCACAGGGTTACCTGTGACTATCATTTTTTTAATGTCAAAAAAATTTATGAAACATGATAAGTTTGACTGGAATACAATACTCCTTCACACACTAATATTCACAAATGTACAGAGATCTCAAGGATAAAATATATCCTGTGCTGTAATATTCTCTTTCAAACCCTTTTCAAACAGTGCTTCTTCTTAACTGATCCCCTCAAGGATATGCACTCAAATTTTACAACTTTTAGTCTTCCTCTTGAATGCTTTTATACTTTTACACAAATTCTGAGATTCAGCCACCAATAGCTCACAATTATATTAACAATCACTTCACAGGCTGTAGCAAGATATCAAACCTTAGAATCACTTCTGATATCACTGGCATTTCACTAGCCAACAACATTTCAGTTCCGTCTGTAAATTCAATGAACAGTATTCTATTCTAGTTCCCGCTGTTCCTTTAACCTCAAACTTCCTGGAAATTTCTTTTCCTTCTCTAGTTTCCATAACTAGCTGTTCATTCGGTTTCTGGTGTGCTTTTTGGGAAGTTTGCCTTTTTGCAGTCCTTTGCCTTACTTCTGCCAGAACTGAGAGGACTGTCCTCTCTCTGCATCCCCAGTGCATCTGCTATGAATTCAGCTAAAATACTATAAAAATCTATGCCTTCCTAAAATGGTCCCTAGTTGCTAAGCAACAGCTCATTCTTTCTCCAATCTCTTATTTCTTCACATGTTTTAAACTCACTTAGCACGTGCAGCCTCAGTTTAGAATGAAACCAAAAACTCCCAGACATACAAACATTTAATTTAATAGAAATCTAATTTAGTGTTTCCTTACAAGCAAACTCACTTAAATTTATACCTTATTTCTAATCTCCAACAAAATAAACACTGGTCGCTTAAAACTACTTATGCCTGCTTCCCAACAGCATGACAAAATCCATTTGAAAACTTATGCTGCTGAGGCACAATAAATAAAAAGTGACGATAAATGCCACTTTTCTTCATTAGTTAAAACAGCAATTTATGTGTTACCTTGGTGCAGAAATCCAAAGCACTTCTCAGATAAACAAGCACGAAGTTGGCATATCAAGAAAGTAAAAGCTTGTTGACAGCTTGTATAGCAGTTTTAGGTCCAATATAAATTGAGTGGAGTGTGCACAGTAATGTGCATTTTCCAGTGTATTCATAGTCAGTAAATGTGATGTGTATTTCAATCAGCTTCATATTTATTAACAAATTAAAATGTTAGCATTGCAGATTATATTGAACAATTGGAATAACAGCCAGGAACAGAAGTAATTTGGGAGCACTGAGACTGAATCATATGATATGACAGCTAAATGACTGGCCACATCTCAATGAGTGGTGCAACTGCTCTGAAGAGCAGATAAAATAATGAAAACTTTATGGAAACAAAACATCTTCTCTGGCTAAACAAAAAAAAAGCAGCAGAACTGACATTGCAACTGACCTTGCAGATATTAACTGCATCCTGATTTATTGTCCAAGACATCAATGGACCAGGTGTCTAGTGATGAGTAATGGCGGTGCTCATCAGAATATGTTTGCAATATTTTGTCACGCTGTACACATTTACATACCACTGGACTCATTTCTCTGCACTGTATTCATACTTGTATATTTTTTTCAAATTTCCAATTCCCTTTTAAAAATAAGTTGATCGACTCATTATACCTACACTGGTGGGAGGTAATGGCTTAGTGGTATTATCGCTATACTATTAATTACCAAAAAATTCAGCTAATGTTCTGGGGACCTGGGTTCGAATCCTGCCATTACAGATTGTGGAATTTGTATTCAGTTAAAAAAAAATCCGGAATTAAGAGTTCACTGATGATCATAAATCCATTGCTGACTGTTGGAAAAACTCATTTGGTTCGCTGATATCCTTTAAGGAAGAAAATCTGCTGTCCTTACCTGCCCTGGCCTACATGTGATTCTGGAGCTGCAGCAACTGTCCTCTGAAATGGCCAAGCAAGACACTCAGTTCAAAGCAATTATAGATGGGCAACAAATGCTAGCCAGTCAACGACGTCTATGCCCCACAAATGAATAAAAAAAAATTATGACAATGACTACACATATTCACAAATATGTGAAAAGTAAAAGGATGAGAAGAGAAGGGATAGGGCCTATAAAAGGTGAAGGAGGAAAAGTCTGTGTGAATCCAGAAGAAATGGCAGAGGTGCTTAACGAGTACTTTGCCTCGGTATTCACGGTGGAAAGTGAACTGGCAGATTGCACTGCAGTTTTGAGGCATATGGAAAAGATTGAGTATGTGGATGTTAGGAAAGAGGATGTGTTAGATCTGTTAAATTCTATCAAGATAGACAAGTCGCTGGGACCGGATGGGATGTACCCCAGGTTATTGTGGGAGGTGAGGGAAGTGGTTGCAGAGCCCCTGGCGATGATCTTTGCGTCGTCCGTGGAAACGGGAGAGGTTCCAGAGGATTGGAGGCTTGCGGATGTGATTCCTATCTTTAAGAAAGGGACCAGAGATAGTCCAGGAAATTACCGACTGGTGAGTTTGACTTCAGTGGTTGGTAAGCTAATGGAGAGGCTTCTGAGGGATAAGATATATGAACATTTGGAGAAGTTTGGACTGATTAGAAATAGTCAGCATGGTTTTGTCAAGGGCAGGTCATGCCTTACGAGCCTAGTTGAGTTCTTCGAAAATGTGACTGAACACATTGACGAAGGAAGGGCAGTGGACATAGTGTACATGGACTTTAGTAAGGCGTTTGATAAGGTCCCACATGCAAGGCTTCTGGAGAAGGTGAGAGGGCATGGGATCCAAGGGGCTTTGGCCTCGTGGATCCAGAACTGGCTTGCCGGCAGAAGGCAGAGAGTGGTTGTGGATGGGTCTTGTTCTGCATGGAGGTCGGTAACCAGTGGAGTGCCCCAGGGATCTGTTCTGGGACCCCTGCTGTTTGTCATTTTCATAAATGACCTGGATGAGGAAGTGGAGGGATGGGTTAGCAAGTTCGCCGACGATACAAAGGTCGGTGGTGTTGTGGATGGTCTGGAGGGATGCCAAAAGTTGCAGCGGGACATAGACAGGATGCAAGACTGGGCGGAGAAGTGGCAGATGGACTTCAACGCAGATAAATGTGTAGTGGTCCATTTTGGCAGGAATAATGGGATGAAGGAGTACAATATAAGGGGTAGGAGTCTTAGCTGTGTTGTAGAGCAGAAGGATCTTGGGGTCCGGGTCCATACGACTCTTAAATTATCTCTGGTTTGTTACCTGTGCTGTGGGATAGCATAGAAAAGAATACGGAGAGAGAACATTTGAACTCGTGGCTAAAGGGATGGTGCAGGAGGGAAGGGTTCAGGTATTTAGACAATTGGGGCTCATTGTGGGGAAGGTGGGACCTCTACAAGAGCAATGGTCTGCACCTGAACTGGAGAGGTACCAATATCTTGGGGGGTAAATTTACCAGTGCTATTCGGGGGGGTTTAAACTGATTCGGGGGGGGATGGGGACCTGAATTGTTGTGCCAGTATACAGGAGGATGTGAATAGGGAGGTCACGGATAAGGTTTCTAGGTCGCAGCAGTATAGTGGCAAACGGGAGGGTGGTTTGAAATGTGTATACTTTAATGCGAGGAGCATACGCAATAAGGTGGATGAACTTGCAGCCTGGATTGGTGCTTGGGACTTCGATGTTGTGGCCATTTTAGAGACGTGGATAGAGCACGGGCAGGAATGGTTGTTGCAGGTTCCAGGGTTCAGATGTTTCAGTCAGAGCAGAGGTGGTGGTAGAAGAGGGGGAGGAGTGGCATTGTTAGTTAAGGACAGCATTACGGTGGCAGAAAAGACGTTTGATGTGGACTTGTCTGCTGAGGTAGTGTGGGCTGAGATTAGAAACAAGAAAGGAGAGGTCACACTGTTGGGAGTTTTTTATAGGCCTCCAAAAAGTTCCAGAGAAGTAGAGGAAGGGATTGCAAAGTTGATCCTGGATAGGTGTGAAAGTAACAGGGTAGTTGTAATGGGGGACTTTAACTTTTCTAATATCGATTGGAAAAGCTATAGTTCAAGTACATTAGAGGGGTCAGTTTTTGTTCAATGTGTGCAGGAAGGTTTCATGACTCAGTATGTAGATAGGCCAACAAGAGGTGAGGCTATATTGGATTTGGTACTGGGTAATGAACCAGACCAGGTGTTAGACTTGGAGGTGGGTGAGCACTTTGGTGATAGTGACCACAATTCGGTTACGTTTACCTTAGTGATGGAAAGGGATGGGCACGTACCGAATAACAGTAGTTATAGCTGGGGGAAAGGTAATTATGAGGCTATTAGGAGAGATTTAGGATGCATAGGGTGGAGCAGGAAATTGCAGGGGCTGGGGACATCTGAAATGTGGAGCATATTTAAGGAACAGCTTCTGCATGTCCTTAATGAATATGTACCTGCCAGGCAGGGAGGAAGTGGTCGAGTGAGGGAACCATGGTGTACTAGGGAAGTTGAATCTCTGGTGAAGAGGAAGAAGGAGGCTTATATAATATGACTGAAGGCTCAGTTAGGGCAATGGAGAGCTATAAATCAGCCAGGAAGGAGCTAAAGAGGGAGTTGAGAAGAGCTAGAAGAGGACACGAGAAGACTTTGGCAGATAGGATTAAGGAGAATCCTAAAGCTTTTAACAGGTATATAAATAATAAAAGATTGGTTAGGGCAAGATTAGGGCCAGTCAGAGATAGCAGTGCGAAGTTGTGCGTGGAGCCTGAGGAGATAGGAGAGACACTGAATGAGTATTTTTCGTCAGTATTCACGCAGGAGAAAGACAATGTTGTCGGGGAGAATACTGCGATACCAGCTTGTAGACTGGGTAGGATTGAGGTTCATAAGGAGGAGGTGTTAGCGAATCTCGAGGGTATGAAAATTGATAAGTCCCCTGGTCCAGATGGGATTTACCCTAGGATTCTCTGGGAGGCTAGAGAGGAGATTGCAGAGCCTTTGGCTTTGATCTTCATGTCGTCGTTAGCTACAGGTATAGTGCCGGAAGACTGGAGGATGGCAAATGTTGTCCCTTTGTTCAAAAAGGGGAGTAGGGACCATCCTGGAAATTATAGACCGGTGAGCCTGACTTCTGTTGTGGGCAAGGTCTTGGAAAGAATTATAAGGGATAGGATTTATAAGCATCCAGAGAGGAATAAATTGATTAGGGATAGTCAGCACGGTTTTGTGAAGGGTAGGTCGTGCCTCACAAACCTTAGAGTTTTTTGAGGAGGTGACCAAAGAGGTAGATAAGGGTAAGGCAGTTGATGTAGTGTATATGGATTTTAGCAAAGCGTTTGATAAGGTTCCCCATGGTAGGCTACTGCAGAAAGTGCAGATGCATGGGATTGAAGGTGATTTAGCAGTTTGGATTAGGAATTGGCTAGCTGATAGAAGACAGAGGGTGGTGGTTGATGGGAAATATTCAACCTGGAGTGCAGTTACAAGTGGTGTACCTCAAGGATCTGTTTTAGGGCCACTGCTGTTTGTCATTTTTATAAATGACCTAGATGAGGGTGTAGAGGGTTGGATTAGTAAATTTGCTGACGATACCAAAGTGGGGGGAGTTGTAGACAGCGAGGATGGATGTTACAGTTTGCAGAGGGACATAGATAGGTTGCAGAGCTGGGCCGTGAGGTGGCAAATGGAATTCAATACGGATAAGTGTGAGGTGATTCACTTTGGTAGGAATAACAGGCATATGAAATATAGGGCTAATGGAAGGACCCTTAATAGTGTTGTCGAGCAGAGGGATCTTGGGGTACAAGTACATAGCTCTTTGAAAGTTGGCACCCAGGTTGATAAAGTTGTTAAGAAGGCGTACGGTGTGTTAGCTTTTATTGGTAGAGGGATTGAATTTAGGAGCCGTGAGGTTATGTTACAACTGTACAAAACTCTGGTGCGGCCGCACTTGGAGTATTGCGTACAGTTCTGGTCGCCGCATTATAAGAAAGATGTGGAAGCATTGGAAAGGGTGCAGAGGAGGTTTACCAGGATGTTGCCTGGTATGGTGGGAAGGCCTTATGAGGAAAGGCTGAGGGACCTGAGGTTATTTTCATTAGAGAGAAGAAGGTTACGCGGTGACCTAATTGAGGCGTATAAGATGATCAAGGGATTGGATAGGGTGGATAGTGAGAGCCTTTTTTCTCGGATGGTGATGACCAACACGAGGGGACATAACTTTAAGTTAAGAGGTGGTAGTTATAGGACGGATGTCAGAGGCAGGTTCTTCACACAGAGGGTGGTGAGGGCGTGGAATGCCCTGCCTGCAGCAGTTGTGGACTCGCCTACTTTGGGGGCATTCAAATGTTCGGTGGATAGGCATATGGATGATATTGGAAAAGTTTAGGTTAGAGGGTCCACTGGCCGGCGCAACATCGAGGGCCGAAGGGCTTGTACTGCACTGTAATGTTCTATGTTCTAAATCGGCCTCGCAGGTGGAGGAAGTAGTCAAGAAGGCGTACGGTGTACTGGCCTTCATTAATCGAGGAATAGAGTTTAGGAGTCAGGAGGTAATGATGCAGCTCTATAAGACTCTTGTCAGACCCCAGTTGGAGTATTGTGCGCAGTTCTGGTCGCCTCATTATACGAAGGATGTAGAGGCTATTGAAAGAGTTCAGGGGAAATTTACAAGGATGCTGTCTGGATTGGGAGGCAGGCCTTATGAAGATAGGTTGAGGGAGCTGGGACTCTTCTCACTGGAGGGACGTAGGTTGAGAGGCGACCTGATAGAGGTTTCTCAAATGTTGAGAGGAATAGATAGGGTGGACTCTCAGAGACTATTTCCCCGAGCTGAAATGGTCACTACGAGAGGACACAGATTTAAGGTGCAGGGAAGCAAATACAAAGGAGATGTCAGGGGTAGGTTTTTCACTGAGGGTGGTGAGTGAATGGAACCGACTGCTGTCGGAGGTTGTTGAGGCAAACTCACTGGAGTCTTTTAAAAGACTTCTGGATGAGTATATGGAAAAGAATAGGATAGGGGGTTATAGATAGGTCTGTGGATTGGTGGATGTGATCGGCGCAACTCATGGGCTAAAGGGCCTGTTTGTGCTGTATTGTTCTATGTTCTATGTCCACTACAAAAATATCAAATTGGCTGTAAAACACTATGCTCACAGCTAACATAAATGCAAGTTATTTCTTTTACTTCAGTAGCCACGTGAGATAAACATCCCATGCTCTAACAATGCTCTCTGTAAAATAAATCTCCTAACTTCTACTTTCATTCTTCTAGTGATAATCCTGATTTCATGACCCTCTTGCAACTTGCCTGGAAATAAATACCTTCCATGAGTTTGAAAACCTTTTATTAGATTATTATGCAAGCCTCACTTTCTTGGTCTTCTTAAGAAAGCTAGGCTTTTGAGCCTTTTGTGAGAAACAGAACTTTTCATTCATGGTTTAATTTTTGTGCATCTTCAGTACTCTTTCCATAGCACCCAGAAATGCCTGCATTCCCCCAGCTGAGGTCTAATATTATCACTTACTTGCTTTTATCTTCAACTTCCTATGTACAAAACCCATACATTTTATAGGAGCTATTTTATTCTATATTTCCAACTTTACAGATCTATGTACCAGTACTTCTATATTGTCCCAATTTTCTCTCAAAAAACAGCTTTATTGCTTTAGTATCTACTTACTTTCACTGTTCTTTTTATCAAATGGACATTACGTCTATGCATTGAACTGCTAATGCCACTTTTCTGCTAATCCCATTAACCATGTTGATATGCCCTCCTGCATTTCCCTCAGTTGACCATGCCATTCACGATTAACAAATTCTATGTCATGCATTTTGTGCCCAACTGCAAATTATGTAACTGCAAAAACAGTGGCATCAGCAAATAGATGCTCTTCACGCTTCATCAATTAAGAGCACATTTAGTCTAGCACTGTGCTTTCTGTACTTCAGCATCTTTCCATTCTCTACAATATTATGCATTTGAATATGCACAAAAAGATTTGTGTGAAAACCCATATATCTAATTTCCACAACTTCACTAACTTCTCCCAAAAAGCCAATTTCCTTTGATTCTCTTTTAAAGCTTATTCTTTGTACCTTTTACCTTCAGTGATGACATTTGCACATCCTTATCAAATGTATATTCAACCCCATTTTTATCTTTTTCATTCAAAGGAGGAGCCAAAATACTTGTTGAGCATCAGGGTAATTTGTTGATTCTTAATTACAGCAGACTCCCTTAAGATTCAAGTGCTCCCTCCCAAATTAGTTTTCAAAATTCTTTCCATTTACCTTTATGTTATGCATTAGTCTTTTTCAGATTCCTTTTTCACTCCCAAAGTTTCCTTTGCACTTTTCTTCTCTAAAATATTTCTCAGTTTTTATTTGTATCAGCTCCCATATATTTATATCTCATTGAATATCAGTTTTATTACAATCTCTATTCAAGAATGGAACTTAGCCTTTCATTCCTCCCAAGTATTTACATATTGTACCTTATTCGTCTGAAATTTAGTAACTCCCTTTGTTGGTCTTACCTTATAAATTGATGTTTCTCTTACTTAGCACATTATTTCGCATTAGAAACCTCCCATCCCACTAAAATAAGCTAATTTGTATTCAGCTGTGATTTTTTCCTCCTTTTCCTTATTCCAAATGTAAAATTAATTTGGTTATGGTCACTATTCCTCACATTTAAAAAACTCACTTTTTCAAATCCTTTCGTGGATTTTTTTTTAAGGTTTTTTAAAAAATCAGTTTCACAAGTAAGCTTACTTTAACACTGCAATGATGTTACTATGAAAATCCCCTAATTGCCACATCCAGCATGCTCGGATACATGGAGGGAGAATTTAACATGATTAATACGCTTAACAAGCACGTTTTTCGGATCGTGGAAGGAAACTGGAGCGCCCAAAGAAAACCCACACATACTGGTCTTGTCACTCCTGACCGATGTAATCTCCCTACAATCCCCTATACTCTTCATATGCAGCCAATTTTGGCCTCTTGCATATTGACTTTATTTGCTGTACCACTAATGTTCATACCATCAGTTTCCTGGGTCTTGGGCTTGGGAATTGTCCCCCTAAACTTCCCCAACTCTTTCTCTTCTTTTAAGCCCCATCTCTTGGTGGTGCTTGAGATCACCTGTCCTAATATCCTATGTAGCATGATATCAAATTTATTGGAAAATGTTCCTATGACGTGATTTAGTAGTTCTTATTACTTCAAAGGGACTATACAAATTGTTGCTATTGTTTTCTATTATCAGGACTCTTTCTTGCCCGCTTCATTAATTTTGAATAGATCCAACTAAAAAGAATCACAAGCAATTGGTTCTCAGGTATCTCTCCACAACATTCTGAATTAATACTTTACAAGTGCATTTGCCCTGAGCATTTTGTTAGTTCTGAAGAAGGGATCCAACTATGTATTTTTTTTTCAATTTATGTCATTTCCACCATATTCATCCCCCACTTGCTCAAATTCAGTCATGATCACTGGGAAGTGTGAAATGTTAGGGAAATGATTCATCCTGTCCCATTTGGCTGACACAACTAACACGTAACTGCGAAGCTCCACTGCTTTACCTGCCATTAATTTAACGTTCTGTTGAAAAACATCCTCCACCATACTGGTCACTAATTTTCTGAATCTTGTCCATCTCCTTGGCTCTCATTTCAGACAGTATTTCTTCTACACATCACACATCTTACAGGTTTAACTGTATTACAGCAAATCTTTGGTAGAATCCTTTGGCAAGTGCTACCTTTTAAGTCAAACTTATACAATATGGACCATTTGATAACATTGAGTTGATTATTTCAAATGTACTGCAGGTTACAAAAGCACCTAATTTTTTTGATTCATTCATCGGATGTGTGTGTTGCTGTCTAGATCAACATTTATTGTCCATCCTTAATTGCCCTTGAGAAAGTGGTGATGAACTGCCTTCTTGAACAACTGTAGGCAATGTGGTGCTGGTATACCCAGAGTGTTGGTAGGAAGGATTTTTATTTCAGGAGAGTGAGGGAACAGCAAAATAATTCCAAGTCAAGATCATGTTTGGCTTAGAACGGAATTTTCAGGTAGTGGTGTTCCCATGCATTCGTTGCCCTTGTCCCTCTAGCTGATAGTGATTGTGGATATGGAAGGTGCTGTCCAAGAAGCCCGAGTACAATTTGTAGATGATAGATAATATTGCCACACTGCATCAGTGATGCAGAAAGTAAATGTTTGTGAATGGGTTGTCAATCAAGTGGGCTGTTTTGTCGTGGAAGGTTTTGGTGGAGTTGCATTAATCCAGGCAAGTGGAAAGTATTCCATCACACTCCTCATTTGTGCCTTGTAGATTTTGCCAGGGAGTCAGGAGATGAGTTACTCATTACTGAATTTCTTGCCTCTGATCAGTTCTTATAATCACAGTATTTATTTGGCTGGTCCAGTTCAGTTTCCAGTCAATGGTAATGCCAAGGACGTTGATAGCGTGGATTTGGCAACAGTCACGCCATTGAATGTCACGAGTCTGATTATCTCTTGCTGGAAATGATCATTGCCTAGCACATGTTACTTGCCACTTGCCAGCTCAATCCTGAATATTGTCCAGGTATTGCTGAATTTAGATAATATGGGGAGGTAGTGGCGTAGTGATCTTGTCACAGGACTAGCGATCCAGAGACGCAGGGCAAGATCTGGGTTCAAATCCCACCACAGCATATGGTGAAATTTAAATTCAATACAAAGTATTGGAATTACTGGAATCAAAAGTCTAATGATGGCTATGAAACCATTGTTAATTGACCCATTTGGTTCAGTAATGTCCCTTAGGGAAGGAAATCTGCCATCCTTACCTGCATGAGGCTCCAGATGCACAGCAATGTGCTTGACTCTCAAATGTCCTCTGAAATAGGGGGCAGTTAGGAATGGGCAATGAATGCATCCCTGTATTTACATCTGGAATCGAGATGATTGACCTCCAACAAACTTCCTTTTGCTAGTTGGAGAGTTCTCCCCCTGATTCCTATTGACCAGTTTTACTCAGGTTCCTTGATGCCACACTTGGTCAAGGTCACTCATTCTCACCTCTGGCATTCAGCTCTTTTTCCATGTTTAACCAAGACTATAATAAGGTGAAGAGCTAAGCAATCCTGGTGGAACCCAAACTTAGCATCACATAATGCAAGACAAGCCAGTGTGAGCCAAATTGCCAAGCTAATATATTTTGTGCTGACAGCGTCATTGTTTAGGACACCACAGCAGCCACTCTTTGTGTTAGCCCTTTTGGTATTCTTCCATTAGCATGTGAACAGTTAACAGTTCCTGGATCTCACTGAAGAAACATCATTTAATTGACTTGAATGCATGCCAATAATCTATTCAGACATTCTGCAAAGTATATACATCCAATTAATGCAGAGAAAATCCATCTTCAGTTGGAAGAAACCAACTCAGGTAGATGAATAGTGAATTTAAATGCCCATTGTTGAACTTTCCAATGAACATTTACTGTACACCAGCAAGCTGACATCCCAAACAAGGAGCACCATACTTACTGTAGCAAGTTCAGTGCAACAATCCATCTCTCCAACTCTGATGCAATGCCCAACATTCCATTTTTGTTATCTCCTATCACTGTCTTAATACAGGAAAAAGGATTGAAACAATTCCAAGCACTTAAGTACAACTTTTTGACCATAATTCAATGAAAAACAGCATATGAGAAAGCATCTTAATTCTGATTTAGAGGCAACTATTAGAGTTATTGTCTAAAGCACAGCACAATATATAAGAAATGCTGTGTCTCAACAGATTGGCTTTGTTGCACGCAATTGCAATTTCCTAAGCGATACGAGATAAATGATTTTTGAAGTAATTAAACAGGGAATAATTGATTCTTGGCAGTACTATTACAAAGATGAAGTTTCAACAACAGTTTGAACCCCAGGATTAGAATGCCTTCTATCAAATCGCAATTGTACATCATAACATTGGAAGGTACAGTAGAGTCATTGAGATGATACAAATCTAATAATTAGAAGTTTTAAAAGTTAATATCTGAATGGCAATTTGGGCTAGCACAAGAAAGAATGAAAGAAGCAGAACAAAGAGATTTATCACCCAAAAAAAAGCCCTGAGTTCATGAATGTTTTTTGAAGAAAAAAAGCATCACCCTTTCCAACTCAGCCTATATGTTGTCCAATGTTATAATATATGGTTTGTTCTCTTGGAGGTGACCTAGTTGTAAAAAATAAGAAACGTCAGCTGACTGAAACACATGACAACCACAGCCAAGTCGGTCATTCTCGGATACCTGCCAGCTAGAATATCTTTCCCACAGATCAGTCAAGCAACATAATTCGAATCAGACTCAATATTGCACAGAACAAGACCATTTGACCCACTGTGTGCATGTCAGCTGTCCAATCAGTCCTATTCCCGTATTCAAATCCTATTGATCTGGAAGCTGTTTTCTTCAACCCTCAAAACTTCATTTGGCGATCAATCATCTCCAGATCTACCACCTTCGTGAACAGCAAGTTCCATTCATATATAAAACAGCTCTTCCTCACATCCCAAAGTCTGTTCACATCTCTTACCCAAAATTTTAAATCTGTGTCCTCTAGTACTTGTATCATCAGCTAATGGGAACAGCTATATCTGCCTTATCTAAACTTATCTTGTATACCCCCATTTAATTTCCTCTCAACCCTTTTGCTCCAACAAGAATGATCACAACTTCTCCAGCCTAACCTTAGATCTAAAATCATTCATCTTGGAACCATTCTGGTAAATCAACCCTGCACCACCTCAAGGATCCTCACATTCTTCATAAATGTGATGACCAGAACTGACACCATACTCTATTTGTGGCCTAACCAGTGCTTTATATATTTTCAGCATAATCTCCCTACTTTTGTACTCAACACTTCAATTTATTATATCCAAGATCCTGTATTGTAGCTGATGTGCTGACATTCCTCAACATTTCCACTACCTTCAAATATCTGTACATGTGCATCCTAAAATCCTTCTGTTCCTGCACACTTTACAATTGTCTATATCAAACTCACATTAAACTCCTTTTGTCACTTGTCTGCCCATTCTTACCTTATGTTCTGCTGCAACTGATATGTACCATTCTCACTCTTCACCATTCAAGCCTGGTAACACCAGCATATCTTGAAACTTTATTCTGTATTCTCATATTCACATCATTTTTGTATATCAAAAAATCAGCATATTACTTCAGACTGTCATCTGGATTCAAACTTCATTGCTTAAAATAAAGTTCTGACATTAAAACAAAATATATCTGCCTTCAAACCAAATAAAAATCACAGTTTGTTTTTTTTTGTTGCCACTTGATCTGCCACCCTACAAGCTAAACTGAAGACCTAAAACACGCACACAACCTTTATGGTTTAAACATTTAATCTGCTGTTCTGTTTCACCAAAGACTTCTGTCCAAATAGATACCGTAACATGTTTTATTTCTTTAATCTCAATTATTATATTTTCCCAGTGTGTAAATGCAATTCAGTGAATGACTAGGTATTCACATTTTATGTACATTTTTTGTCATAAATTGTTAATTTTCACACAAGCTTCCCACAATTCAGCTTTCTGAAATATTGCCTAAAGCAGTTGCACCACATCTTTCTTATGCATTAAAATTTGTTTCACTTTCTAAATAAATAACTCTTGCTTGGCAAAGATCTTTTTCCAACTTCGACTGCATTTATGATTTTATTTTATCAAAAATGTGTTTCAAAAGATCACTTCTTAACTCCAATCATAACATTGTATTGCTGTCACAAAGCCAAAAGGTCTTTTTTAAATTGAAACAGAAAACATTTATTTTTGATTTTTGTTTTGGAAAACATATTGTTCAAATGCCAACCATAGTGCATATTAAGCTTTAAAAGCAAGATAATCAAATGCAATTAAGAATGAAGTCAAATATCATAACTTCAGAAAATAACCAAAGCAGATGAAAGATCAGAAACTGAATGTGTACCAAAGCTGAATGTGTACATAATTTTGTTGTAAAACAATTCTTTTGTGTTTACATGCAAAAGAATTACAAAACAGGTGATGTTTATTAGACCAAAGCATTAAAATCCAAGCATCTAAATCACTGAATTATTATAGTGCAAAATGAGCCATTTTGCCCATCAAGCCTGTACTGACAACAATCCCAACCAGGCCCTATTCTCGTAACTTCACATATTTACCTTGTGAATCTCCCTAACACTAATATTTAGGTTAATCCCCCCCCAATTAACCTAACCTGCAACTCCTTGGACTGTAGGAGGAAACTGGAGCACCTGGAGGAAACCCACAGACACAGATACTCATCCAAGACTGGAATTGAACTGAGGTCACTGGTGCTGTGAGAAAGCAGTGCCAAACACTGTGCCACCTCTGACATTTGACTAATTTCCCTTGTACATAATTTTTTAAAAATTCATTTGTAGGACATGGGCATCGCTGTCTGGCCAGCATTCACTGGGACAGTCGTCATCGTGACAAGATAGTGATATGCATTATGCTGCAACAATGCATTTACTGATGGAATAATTTGTGCACGAAAGACTTGCTTGCCTAGTTGCTCATCATGTATATAGTTTATGTTGTGTAAATAGTTTTGAAATAATATACCCATGAGTGGATACACATATATATAAGGCCACAAGATTCATCCCAAAACACTTGCCATAAAACTTTCAAATATCACATTCATTCTGTAATTTCCACTGTTCAGTAAAAGTGATTAGATAAACAATATTATTTCTGCAATGTTATGCATTGACTTTAATTGTAAGTATTGTCTTTTATATGATACGTTGTTTACCAGGTTATGCAACATTCTAGTGGCGGTACGGAGAAGACAGACCAAAGAACTTGTAATTAAATAACATCTTTGGAAACCTGAGGACATTCATAAATGCTTTACAACTAATTAAGTGCCTTGTAAAGTGTAGATTGCTATAACAAAGAACCTGTGGCAGCCAATTTGCACACATCAAGGTCCCTGAAACAGCAATGAAATTTAATTGTCCATGGCAACACATTATATTAAATGAAATTTCATTTTCTTTTGTCTGAGGGATAAATACTAGCCAAGTCACCAGGGAAAACTCCCCTGTTCTTTTTTGAATAGTGTCTTGGGATCTTTTCGCCAGAATTCTACTGCCACGCCCACCACGGAATGGGAACGGGCAAGAGACAGGCAACAGAAATTGACCTTAGGTGGGAATTTCTGGTCTTGCTCAAGCGAGGCTGTAAAATCCCATGCTTTATATCCAGAACAGATGACCCTTAGTTTAATGTCTCACCTGAATGTTGTCACCTCCAACACAGCGTAGCATTTCCTCAGTATTGGGCACTAGCCAGCTCAAGACACTGGAGTGTCTTGGAGTTACTGGAGAGTACAAGACACTGGAGTTACGAGGAGAGATTAGGCAAATTGGGACTGTTTTCCTTAGAAATACGTAGACTTAGAGGAGATCTGATAGAGGTGTACAAGATTTTGAAGGGGATAGATAGAGTAAACAGGGCTAAGCTTTTTCCTAGGATGGACTCAAATAGCACGGGGTCACGGGCTTAGGGCGAGGAGGGTAAGGTATAATTTGGATGCTAGAGGGAGTTTTTTCACACAGAGGGTGGTGGGGGCATGGAATGCGCTACCAAGTAAAGTGGTGAAGGCAGGTACTCTGGAGATGTTTAAGAAGTACTTAGATAGGCACATGAACAGAATGGGAATGGAGGGGTATAGAAAACTGATTTAAAATAGGGATCACGTACTTGTTTTTATCCTACAGGTGCTTTGGTCCACCTTGTTGTCTAACGAGGGGCATACACGTGATGGGTCGTGAGAAGACTGCTCTTGGACCTTTTTCGAGAGTATCCTACTGCTTCACATCGTTAGTGTATGCTTGACCTGGACCATCTGATGGGCAACACGACAGCTCAGTGACTATCGCTGTGCTGTGCAGATACATGGATTTGGGCCTGTGTCGGTGGGAGTTTGCGCATTCTCCCCGTGCTTGCGTGGGTTTTCTCCGGGAGCTCTGGTTTCCTCCCACATCCCAAAGATGTGCTCTTAGGCTAATTGGCAAAACAAATTCTCCCTAAATTGTCTCAAATTTGGTTTTTAATCCATAGATCTATAAACATGGACAGGGATCGCGTGTAGAAGTGGGAACATCGAGGTGGCGGCGCGGGCTTGTTGGGCCGAAGGGCCTGTTTCCCATGCTGTTTTTGTTCTTTGTTCTTTGAGTGGAGTTTCAACGCATAACCTTCTAATTAAGACAATTGTACCATCACTGAGCCACAGCTCAGATCTTGTTCAGATTTCAATCAACATGCTTAAATCTTCTGATTAATGTATTTTGAAATAAGTAGAATCTTATTTCAAATCAATTCCTGATTGAGCACTATACCATGATTCACCTCTTTCTGGTCCCAAAGCAAGATTTCATCTAAATTACCTGAGCTTATCTCAAAATTAGTTAGGTTGCATGCATGTTATTCCTAGCTTGTAAACTCCAGCAGCCTTATCCAAACAAACTTCATATGTTTGGTGTATCCAATGGCCATTGGAAGGTAAAAAAAAGTATCACCAAATGTTTTGATCAGGCAGATGGTGATTGCTGTGCTAATCAAATCCCAAAGGGAAACTTGGCAAGCTATCACAATGATTTTCAACTGATATTTTTACTATGAGAAGATACATGAGCTCAATCAGGAATCACAAATTTCAATAACACTTTTGGGGATTTTCAATAGTAAATTAAGGTATTTGTTAACAATGTAGTATATAGGGACTTTAGTAAGGCGTTTGATAAGGTGGCCCATGGAAGACTTCTACAGAAAATGCAGATGTGTGGAATAGAGGGTGATTTAGCTAATTGGATTAGGAATTGGCTGACAGATAGAAGACAGAGGGTGGTGGTTGATGGGAGATATTCATCGTGGAGTTCGGTGACAAGTGGTGTGCCTCAGGAGTCTGTTTTGGGGCCCCTGCTGTTTGTAATTTTTATAAATGATCTGGATGAGGGTATTGAGGGATGGATCAGTAAATTTGCAGATGATACTAAAGTTGGTGGTGTGGTAGATAGTGAAGAGGGGTGTTTTAGTTTACAGAGTTACTTGGACAAGTTGCAGAGCTGGGCCGAGAGGTGGCAAATGGAGTTTAATGTGGAAAAGTGTGAGGTAATGCACTTTGGCAGGAACAATAAATGTGTAGAGTATAGGGCTAATGGTAGGGCTCTTAATAGTGTTGAGGAACAGAAGGATCTTGGTATATGTGTCAATAGATCCCTGAAAGTAGGCAGTCAAGTGGATAAAGTTGTTAAGAAGGCATATGGAGTCTTAGCTTTTATTGGTAGGGGATTGAATTTCGGAGCCGCAACGTCATGTTGCAACTGTACAAAACTCTAGTGCGGCCGCACTTGGAGTATTGTGTGCAGTTCTGGTCCCCACATTATAAGAAAGATGTGAGGCATTGGAGAGGGTACAGAGGAGGTTTACCAGGATGTTGCCTGGTAGGGAGGGCAGGTCCTATGAAGAGAGGTTGAAGGATTTGAGGTTGTTTTCGTTAGAAAGGAGGCGGCTAAGAGGGGATCTTATTGAAGCATATAAGATGATTACAGGTTTAGATAGGGTGGACAGTGATAGCCTTTTTCCTAGGATGGAGAAAGCTAGCACGAGGGGACACAGCTTTAAATTAAGGGTAATGAGTTATAGGACGGATATCAGAGGTAGGTTCTTTACTCAAAGAGTGATTAGGAGTGGAATGCCCTGCCTGCAGCTGTTGTAGATGCGCCAAGTTTGGTGGCGTTTAAGAGGTTAATTGATAAGTATATGGAAGAGAAGGGAATGGTTTAGGTTGGAGGGGCATTGCTTTTTATTTTGGTCAGCACAACATCGAAGGCCGAAGGGCCTGTTCTGTGCTGTATTGTTCTATGTTCTATGTTCTATGTAAACACACAAGATTACATTTCCACAGTGCTAAGAAAGCCAAAGATGGATTTAAGGGACTGGTATTGGAATGGGTAAAACATTAAAGCAAGGCTACTTCTCAGTTGGTTTAATTTAATATTTTTGTGCCTGGAGGGAAGCAGTGGTTAGATTTTATGTGGAAAAATTGTTTGGCTATTTAAGGGTTAGCTTTAGTTCCTGTTGAAATCCAAAACAATCTGCCTTGGCAACAAGTTTAGAAATTAGAAAGAAATCATGGGGCCAGAGAATTCTGTGTTCTTAAGTGCAACAAAAGCGTAGCAGGTGTGTTTTTGAGGGCTGGTGGGGAGTTGGAGGAAGGTCTCTCTCAGTTTTGCTCAAGATTGAGAAAGGCTATAACAACGAAGTAATATGAAGCTAAATAAGCCAACTGAACAAAACCAAAGAACAGTAATAGATAATGGACTTTAGAATGCTGAAGCTAAATGAATAAAGTATGCTCTAGAAGATATCAAAGAGGAGAGAAACAAGGGCTTTGAGTTAAAGAAACCATTCTAACAAGATTCATAGTTGGGAGAAGACATTCAGAGGCAACTGAAAGTTTTGAAGCAATTCTAAGAAGCTGGGTTTTGAAAGTTAAAACCATTGATAGTGAGGAGGAGCTGTAATCCATGCAAGGCAGAGGAAACCAAAATGAACTGGTTCAAAATCCTGATAGGAATTACTGCTAAGGGTGAAGTGAAAATTCACCTACAAAAATTAAAGCAGAAATTCTGAGGGAGAATCCAGAAAGCACAAACTTGAGTGCTCATGAAATCATTGTAGCTTTGAATATACTTTGTCATCCATATTAATCTTAAAACGTGTGTATTTGTTAAGCTAGGACAGAGTAAAGAAATATTGTATTATAATCCATTTCTTTCATGCTTAATGTTTTCTTTTGTTGGAAAAATCAAATTAATGATCTTGTGACTCCATCACCTCTACATCTGATAGTAAAAAAAATCAGTTACAGTTTTTAAGCCAGGATTTCATTCTGACATCTTGCCATTCAGTTATAACATCAAGCAGGATTGCAACAGTTAAATTTTATCTTATAGAGCATTTCTGAAACTAGACTAAAAAATAAAATCCTTTAGTCAACAGTCCTTAGAGATATTTAATAAAAATTCTACTAATATTAGCATAACAAACTGTTGCTGCAGGGAAGATATGTATAGTAAGTCTTACAACACCAGGTTAAAGTCCAACAGGTTTATTTGGTAGCATAATCTTTCAGAATCTTGCTCTTTCTTCAGGTGACTGAGGAGTTGTGTTTACAAACAGAGCATATAAAGACACAAACTCAATTTAGAAATCTTAAAGGTACAGACAACGTGAATGGAGAGAGGGCCAAGCATAAGTTAGAGGTGTGTATAGTCTTCAGCCAGGACAGTTAGTGAGATTTTGCAAGCCCAGGCAAAGTTGTGGGTGTTACAGGCACTGTGACATAAACCCAAGACTCCATTCAGGCCATCCTCGTACGTGGAACCTGGCTATCAGTTTCTGCTCAATGATTCTGCATTGTGTGTCATGAAAGCCACCTTGGAGAACGCTTATCTGAAGATCAGAGCCTGAATGCCCATGACTGCTGAGGTGTTCCTCGACTGTAAGAGAACATTCCTGCTTGGTGATTGTCAAGCGGTGTTCATTCATCCGTTGTTGCAGCGTCTGCATAGTCTCTCCAATGCACTATGCCTCAGGATATCCTTTCCTGCAGCGTTTCAGGTCAACAACGTTGGCCAAGTTACAAGTGTATGTACTGTATACTTGGTGGATGGTGTTCTCACATGAGATGACATTAACAAGTTCCATCCCACCATCAGACTCACCGTGGTCTGCTCTCCGGAATCAGCTGCACTCTTGGACACACACATCTCCATCAAGGATGGTCACCTCAGCATTTCACTGTACCGCAAGCCCACAGATAACTTCACAATGCTTCACTTCTCCAGCTTCCAGCCTAAACACATTAAAGAAGCCATCCCCCACAGGATCTGCTCAGATGAGAAGGATTGCAACAGACATCTACAGACACTGAAAGACGCCCTCATAAGAATAGGATATGGCACTCAACTCATCGAACGACAGTTCTTATGCACTACAGTAAAACATCACACCGATCTCCTCAGAAGACAAACACAGGACACAGCGGACAGAGAACCCTTTGTCGTCCAGTACTTCCCTGGAGTGGAAAAGCTACAGCATCTTCTCCGGAACCTTCAGCATGTCATCAATGCAGATGAACATCTTGCCAAGGCCATCCCCACATTCCTACTTCTCGCTTTCAAACAACTGAACAACCTCAAACAGGCCATTGTCTGCAGCAAACTACCCAGCCTTCAGGAGAACAGTGCCCATCATGCCACACAACCCTGCCACAGCAACCTCTGCAAGACATGTCGGATCATTGACATGAATGTCATCATCTCACATGGGAATACCACATACCAGGTACACGGTACATACTCTTGAGACTCGACCAACGTTGTCTACCTAATATGCTTCAGGAAAGGATGTTCCGAGGCATGGTACATTGGGGAGGCTTTGCAGACACTATACAATGGATGAATGAACACTGCTTGACAATTACCAGGCAGGAGTGTTCTTTTCCAATTGGGGAACATTTCAGCAGTAACAGGCATTCAGCCTCTGATCTACAGATAAGCATTCTCCAAGGCAGCCTTCATGACAACGCAGAATTGTTGAGCAGAAACTGATAGCCAAGTTCCACACAGAGGATGGACTCAACTTTATAAAGAACCCCACTTTTGGGAACAGGCAGACACTTTCTGGGTTGGCTGAAGGGTGCTCATGCTGTTTCTTTTCACAATTCTTATCCACAGAGCACACTGCATGATCGTACAAGACCACACAATTCCCAATGTTTTCTTAAATATGTTTTTTCTGTTTCATCTTTACAACCATTATTTGCAAAACATCTCTGAACTTAACAGTCTTCAAAATAAACATTTTTAATATTCTCTATTACCTCCATTCTTGATCAAATAAAACTTAACCTTGCCTATATTTACTTACATACTTTGCTAAAGTTCTTCTTAACTCACTTTGAAATTCAAAAACTAAAAATCCAAATCTCACTTATCTCCAACTGCAAATTTCTATTAATACCATGTTTATATGTAGAACATCCAATTTGGTCCTATTTACTTCAAATGCTTGCTTTTCATACCTAACCCATTTGACAGTCTCAATTCCATAGATGCTCAGGCTCCAGCTTAATTAAACTAGTCACGCATACTGATAAACATACACATTTCTATAGCCCAACACAATATCATCAAAAGCATGAAAATACTAACATACAAGTTAGGAGAATTTATTTTAAAAGTAGAAATGGAAATGGAACTAAGTGGATTGTTTTTTTTAAAGAGCTTAGTCAAGGTGATCTAAATGCCCCCTTGCACAAGGTCTAATTCATATTTTCTGTGTGATTCAATAAATATATGATGCCTGGATAATTGCAAACAAAACGTAAGCTACACAGAAAGTGTTTATTTGATTGATACAGTAGTTGGTCGGTTGCTTAAGATAAGCCAACCTTCTTGACGGACTAAACTAACATAAATAACAAGCAGCTAGGGTTTGGGCATACGTCATTTGTTCTCTTGTTCCCATGTTTCTTCCTGTATTTCTAAGGCCAAGAGTAGGAAACAAAAAAAAGTATATACTTGCAAGGGAATTTGAGGGAAAGGGGAGAAAAAGAATGGGTTAAATAAATATAATATTTTAAAAATATTTAAAAAAACATTATTTTCTGGTCATTAATCATAAATTGAGATTCAATAAATTTGCAGCAATTATACCACAAACAAAGGACTACATCATGAATCAAATATGAAACATCCTGATCCACGTCTGCCATGACATCTGTTCTGCCACAGACAGGAACAAAACATCAACACCACAACGCAATCGTTTTTTTTAAATGGATATGTGTAAGTGAGTCTCAGACTGTAATCCCAAATGAAATCAGACAACAATAATGAACTGTTCGTGATCTCATGTTTCGGGATGTTATCAGAATGTCGCAATGAGAGAACTGCAAGTAATCACTCGCAGGTGCCTATTACAATGTATTTTAAGGCTCGATTTGATTGAGCACTCAATTCAGCTCTCCAAAAAATTTAATAATTGAACATGCTTACTTTTCAGCTGAGAGCACATAGCTCCCTGAAACGTGACTGCGCTCATCCGGCTTGCAATTAATGACAAAATGTTTGTCCAACAAATTGAAACAGACAAAATGACAAAAATAAGTTTAAAACAATTCACTGGTACCTGGAAAGAGTAAACAGGTACTGAAGCAGGCAAGATGCTTAACAAAGCACATTAAAGTGAAATCATGTCAGATGGTGAGGGAGGACCCATTGGCAATTTCAACTAGAAATTAGCTGATACGCAGAGCACAAAACTATATTTCGCCCCCTGGCAATGCCAATTCATTGCAGCTTGCAAATCAGTCAGGGAAAAGAGGTAATGTTTGTTTTCTCTTCATCTCGTTGTTATTCACAGGACTATTACACATCCGTCTGTCAAAACTAGCACTATACAAATTTTGTCATCTGCACTGCCATGGCGCAGAGAAACAGCAGGGTTCACCATTAGTGCTCGTAACTTGCATATTTGACTCACCTTTTTTGAAAATTTCCACAGGCACATAAGTTTAGATTTACTAAGCAGAAGTGAACCATCTATAAAATACTTACTACAGATACAGCTTCTCAAATACTGAAAACAACAACAGGCCCATTGATACAGTGCATTATACAGCTACATATTTATTTCATGCTTCTGTTTGGAATCATTTGTTTACTGAGTCAGACCAGGATAAACATTTAAGCGCAAAAACAAATTAGTGGTCATTTACTACTGAACTGAAATTATTAATAATTAAAGAATACAAGGGACTGGATTTATTATAGGAATAATGGTTAAACCATCAGAGTGCAACGTTATCTGGGAATAAATGGGATAGCTGCAGGTGCCTAAGTAAGCACAGTAAAAAACAAAGCTCCTCTTCAAGATTTGTTGCACTGGTACCTAACTAAGCCTGTGGCATTCAAACAAATTGCTTTACTTATGCACCAGATGCCCACTAAACATGCTTTCGGCTTGTCCTTTTAAGTACAAGAGAATTTCTTTAATGACATGATAAATCGTGGTACTCTCAAACAACTTCTCTGGTGTTGAAAACTTGCTTCCACAATTGTGAAGCTATCCCTTCGTATTTTAATGATAGCTAGCAGGCTAATAAAAAGAGTTAATTTCCTTTTTAATTCTCCTTTCTCCATGTGCAATTTTTCTTTCCCTCAATCACTGTGCATAGAATTTACTTTGGATTAAATATTCTAATTTACACTTACTACTTCAGACTACGTATGCCTTGCTAAGAATTCTTCAATCTGATTGGTTGAGGAAACACTGTGTTGTGTGACCTATTCATTAAAGTTCCAGATTTCTTAAGGAAGATGCTGCACCAGATCAGATTCCATGAAAAGCTGTGGCTACACTGAAGTGTTCACTAGTGACTACAAATTTCAGAGCAACATTTAAGCAGCCCTGCCCTGTCAATGCTCGTGTACCAAAAGTTTTACCTCAATTACCATCTTGGTGTCTAACGTTACATGAAAGATCATGAATAGGCATTGACCATGATGTTTGATTTCTAATCCCAGATCAACCTGTCTCATGCTTTAAATCCTTTAACCATATTTTCTTGATTTTTTCCCCCAAACATGCTTACCAACAATTTTTCTTATTTTTTCTGACTCTTCAAAGTACTTGGAGGGTATGATTCTCACTGTTCTTAAGCTCTTCAGGTGCTTCAATATTTTTCTGTTTAGTCAATGAGGCGTGAGGATCTTTCTAGTTTGAAACACAGTTAACATTTTTCTCTTTTTCAGCATATATGCTTCATATCCAGGGGGTATTCAAACTAAATCACAGTTTCTCATAGCCTCCTCTTTCTTCTGCGTGATATGCCCGAAACTTCGAAATCTTGTTCAATTTTCAGTCAAAAAAGCGAAATAAATTCTCCAAAAGAAAACTCTTCTACAGAGAGAGAAAAATGTAAACCAAGACATTTTCTTTACTTTTATTACACCCTTTATATTTTTAAATGCATCAGCAACAAAAATGATATTACTGTTCAATGTATGCACACTCAGCTGTTATGCATTGTACATGGAAATATGTTTGACACCATAAAAACTCATGATGATTTGCAGGACTAAAATTAGTCCTGAAGTAATTTCTGTATTTCAGAAATGAAGATATGGTCTTTCCCTGTCATGCTTTTAAATACGACTTAAGTTTTAAGTTTAAGTTTAAGTTTATTTATTAGTGTCACAAGTAAGTTTACTTTAACACTGCAGTGAAGTTACTGTGAAAATCCCCTAAGTCACCACATTCTGGCACTGGTTCGGGAATACTGAGGGAAAATTTAGCCAATGTACCTAACCAGGATGTCTTTTGGATTGTGGGAGGAAATTTGTGATGTCCTGAGGTCATCCAGTGGAATGCAATGTTGATTCTAAATATTTCATTTGCAGTGCCTTTATCTGCAATTTCATAGGAATAGAATAGGACCTGTAGCTCACTGTCCCCCATTTGTCAGGGCTACAATTTTGAGAACTCAGGCTTGAAATCAATGAAAGATGAACCAAGACATTTTAAACCAATTTCATATACCTTTTCGAAACTATTGCATGTAGATTGTGGTAAAACAAAACACTGCAATTTTATCATAAACTGATCTGTTCAATTGTCTCAACAAGAAAACAAACTTATAATGTACAAATAAAACACCACATAAACTTACTAGGATCAAGATCAAGTTAAAAGAACCAGCCAGTAGTACAGTTTCAACACTGTTCCACAACAAATTGCCTGACAAATAATATCTAGTGTTTGAATGAAGAGACTAATTGGGCAGGCAAGGCAGAATGCAATAGGTGCAGTTTATCTGGGTTTTCACAAAGTCTTGCAACCGATGCTTCTTACAATGTTCAGGCATTTGTTTTAATAGATTAATGCAAACTAGTTGAATAGAAATTTATTGAACAGGCATGAAAGAAAGAGTGTATTGATTAGTGTTGCAAGTTTCCAAAATCTGGTATCAGATGCATAAGAGGGAAATAGGAGAATTTTTTTTTTTATTAAGTTCAAACTAGCACATTGAGATCACTTGCCTCAGGTTTTGGGTCCATGCAATGCTGTTGACCACATCAGTACGCAATTATAGTAGATTGCAGACATAAGCTGACTCGCCATTTACAACAACTCAATTTTTCTAGTGCTAAAAGTCATGTTTTTGCATATATTCAATATAAGTCAGTCCCCCCCCAAAAAAAACCACAACATACATTCACATTAGAGTTATATTATGCTCTACTACTTGCCTTACAACTGAGCTAAAGAAATCAGGCAGGCAAAACAGACCACGTTACAAAGATGTATGAGAGTTTAAAACACCCACACAGAGCAACTGCTCATAGCAAACAACAAAGATAAATGAATCTTCCAGAATGAAATATGAAGCTGGTTTCAAGCAAAATGTTGTAACGCTTACTAAATCATCGAACAACTGTGGTGCAGCGAGGGAATTAGGCATCAGTGAAAAAATAGTGTAAAAATGCAAAGAGAAGGAATCTGTCCTGAGGATGGCGCAAATCAAATGTGAACAGGGACAAGCAACTGTCCTGATCTAGAACAGCCTGTTTCACATTGGGTCCTCAAAAATTGTCACAACAGTTCCATTGTCACTAGAAATAAAATGCACATAAAAGCACCTGAGTGGGCCAAATCAAATTCTTGATCCAGCAAAGATTTCAGAGTTAGCTCGTGTAATTGCTTTACTGAATATATTTAGTGTAATAGCAGAAAACAAAGATCACTCAAACTACCAAAACATGCCAAATCCAAAATTACCAGTTTCCAGCAAACAGGTATATTCAAAAACACAAGAACCATTATGCCAGCAATATGGATGAACCACCGTGAATCTTGAAATGCCCAGCAACCAAACAGTGGAGTGGAAAGAGTTGAAAATATTTCTGCTAACAGCCACAGGATACATGATTCACAGTGTTACTTGTTACTGACTTGCTGACTGAACAAAATTAAAGCCTATAATAATTTTCAAACCTAAAATGATGTTTAAAACCACATTTCTCTGCAGGAGATTTTTTACTTGTCCATGACAATGGTTGGATAGATGAAGATAGAGTGAAGTTGTGGATTGATGTGTAGAACAGGCATCCCAGTGGTCAGTGTAAATGAAGCAGCTTGTATGCATGAGATACTTTTAGAACCTGTCTAACTGATAAAATCAAGATCAACCTTTGAATGAGTGCCTCAAAAAACTATTCAAGGATCACGCACGTACTGGATGGAATATGTGGATGATTGACATGCACTATGTCCTACTTGATGCTTTGAGTGGCTTCATCATCAAATCATGGGATACTATTAGTTCACAAAGTGTCTTCAAATTACAAGAAATGCTAACTATTCAGTTCAATAGAATCAAAGAATCCCTACAGTGCAGAAGAGGCCATTTGGTCCATTCAGTCTGCACCAGCACTCCAAAAGAGCATTATACCCAGGCCCTTTACCCTGTCCTATTCCTGTAATCACACGTTTACCATATAAGCTGACTCGCCATTTACTTCCCATACCATTACATTTTGGGACACTAAGAGGCAATTTAGCATGGCCAATCAACTTAACCTGCGCATTTTTGGACTATCAATAGATGGAAAGAAAGGTGATTTGTTGTGATGATGAAGTGGCATATCTGATCCAGCATGGGATATTTACGATAATGTGAAAGTCAAAGTGAACTTCATGGGCTTTAAAGACTTTCATTGTGGTTCAAGGTATCTTTGTGCAATTAGTTTACTCAATATACCATGGCATTCATTTACTCTGAATTACTGGTATTACTCTTTTTTCACATCTCAAAATGGCAACCACCTAAACCAGTGGGGCATATTTAATACTCAGTATACAAGTCGACTCCCAGTTGTGGGATGATTTTTGGAGGCTTCAAGGATCAATTTATACTCCAAAATGCATGTTTTTTTTCTTCTTTTGAATAGGTACAAGATAGAAAGTTATTTATTTGCAGGAGTAAAAGGGAGCATAAGATAAAAAAAATGGAAGGACATACAACGTTGGTCCCATTATTTAAGATCAGAAACAATTGTTTTCCTAAAGTCCAAGGGCAATGAATTTCTGAGCCGAGGGTGTTTGCATATTGGTACGCTAAAGACAGCTATTCAGTTGATTGTGCAGCCAGGGCCCTTTAGGCTTAACCTCGTGTAATTAAGTAGATGGAATGTGACATGGTCAAGAAAGAAGCTGATCGTTAAACTGCAGCAAGATCTGCATTGTTAATCCCTAAAGCATCCAGCAGTGTCAAAGTTTTTAATGATATTGAGGTAAATTAATCCTACAGGGACTGCTTAAATTTCCCCTTGGTAACAAGCAAATATTACATTTCAACTTTTTTCTTCGAGCTCAGTGAAAAACTGCTTGGAATACTGGCACTTTATTACTATGGTAAATATTCATACTTCATTTATGACTAAAAGTCATAATTGAACCTGTCCTGTGAAGTGCATTTGAACGGCAATTAAGTTCTGCAGTCAAAAGGCGCAGATATGATTCACAGAATCCACTGAAGTGAAAAATAGCCATGGTTCCACTCCAAATAAAAGGTATGACTATAGGTATCCACATGAGCCCTAGTATACCCATCTTTTTACAGGATATGGGGAACATTCCATGTTCCAGTCCTACTCAGGCATCCCCCCCCCCAACCCACCCACCCCACACAACTTCTTTTCCCCCAGAACATCAATAACTGTTTCAGTGCCACTTTCTGCCCTCATCCAAAACTGAAAAAAATCAATTTTGCTTCCAATTTCCAACCAGCTCTCATCTTCACTTGATCCATTCCTGACATTTCTCTGATACTTCTCTGAATCCACTTCTGATGATCAACTCTGTCAATATTCATTACAAGGGTACAAGCTACCTCAATAACACTTCATACCGTTTCTTGCGAGGACTCCATTCAATTTCTCCATCACATCTGTTCTATGATTCTACCTTTCATAATAGTGCTTTTCCTCAGCCAAGGATGCCTCACACCCCGCTTCCCTCTCTGGCTAACAGGAGCCCTGAACTGTGTCCAACCCATTTCTCGCACTTCTACCCTCAACCCTTCCTCTCCTTCCAGAACCATGATAGAATTCCTTTGTCTTTGCTTTCCACTCTACCAGCCTCTATGTTCTCTGTATTTATACCAACTCCAGCATGATATGACCACCAGGGGCAATTTCCCCTCATTTCCTCTGTATCATTTGAAGAGATAGTTCTCTTGGTGACACTTTGATCCACTCATCAATCACCCATCATCTCATCCCCTTCCCGTGCAATCACATCAAGTGTAACTGCTTCTTTACCTCTTCCCTCATCACTATCCAAGACCCCAAATGCTCTTTTTATGCAACTTACTTCAGCTCCTTTCAAGTTAGTCTACTGTTTTCACTGCACAGAACACAGTAGATTAAAATCTATACATTTGTAAGACTAAATACAAGCTGGGCAACATCTTTGTGCAACATCTTGCTCAGTCTGCAAGCATGACCCCGACCTTTGTCGCTTGCCATTTCAATTCACTCTCTTGCTCTCGTGCTCTGTCGTCAGCCTGAGAGATAGTTCCAGTGAACCCAATGTAAACTTGAAAGCAGCACTTCATCTTCTAATTAAAATAGAAACATAGAAAATAGGAGCAAGAGAAGCCATTTGGCCCTTCAAGCCATGCATTATGACAATGGCTGATCTTCCAACTCAATAGCCTGATCCCACCTTCACCCTCATATCCTTTTATACCGTTCGCCCCATCTAACTGCTTCTTGAAAACATACAATGTTTTGGCCTCAACTACTTTCTGTGGTAGCAAATTCCACAGACTGACCATTCTCTAGTCAGGGGTGATGACAGCGGATTTAAAAGAGATGAGGACAACATCTGAAAGGACAGGATCATTAGCAATAGCAGCCCAACATGGGGACCAGGAAGGGAAGTTTCAAAAATATCATCAATGGAGCAGAAGATGGGTCTCAGATTAAAGTGAGTTTGGGAAAGGCATGAAAAGAGAAGGCAATGAAATTGGAAGAAGGTGTGTGTTCAGTGTTACGGCAGGGGGAGATGTTTGGCCTGGTGGGCTAATGGAAGGAATTAAACACTTTACAGCCTTATAGATTCAACACATCTTCCATTTCTTCTTTTATCCCATCTCCATTCCTTTGCCCCTCTAAGCTGTCATTCAATCTCTCGTCTTCTACCCTTATCACAGACTCTCCCACTATCTATCTGCTCAAAACTTCATCCTTTTCCAATTCTGATGAACTACCACTGAATCAAAATGTTAATTATTTCTCTCATCATAGTTGCTGAGTATTTCAAGTGTTTTCTGTTTTATTTCACGTTTAATAAGTTTGCTTACACATGGACTACGAAAAGGCATTTGATAAAATACCACCAAAAGTTAGAGGCCCATGGAGTAAAAAGGGATGTAGACAGCATGGATAAGAAATTGGCTGAATGACAGGAAATGTAAAGTCTTATTGAATCATTACTGAAAGATGATTTACAATGGGATTTCCAGGATTGGATGTTAGGATTCTTGTTTTTATCATTTTATATCAATTACCTAGACTTGAATGGGCAAGGCACAAGTTGAAAATTTGCAGATGACACCAAACTTGAAACTATTGTGAACTGCAATGTGATTACGAGTTGCTGAACAGGACATGAAATTTAATGCAAAGAAGTGTGAGGGACTTCATTTTGGTAAGGAAGTAAGCCAATGTAAAATGAATTGCGCAATTCTAAAGGCAGTGCAGGAGCATGAAATCCTTGGGGATATAATGCAGCAAGTGAGGATGTGGAAGAGGTTATTAAAGCATATGGGACCCTGGGCTTTAAGTACAGGAATAGAGTACAAATGAAACAAGGTTACAGAAAACTGGTTCGGCCTCATTTGGAGTGGTATTCAGTCCAGGACATTACACCTTCATAGAAACAGAAGCAGGAGACGACCATTTGGTCCTTCATTATGATCATGGCTGATCATCGAACTCAACAGCCTAATCCTGCTTTTTCTCATAACCCTTGATCCCATTTGCCCTAAGTGCTATAATCCAGCTGCTTCTTGAAGGAAGGAACCTTCAAAAGGATATAAAAACATCAAGAGAGAAGAACAAAGAAATTATTCCGAGAATGGCTCCAGGGATGAAGAACTTGAATTACTTGGATAGACTGGAGAAGACGGGACTGTTCTCCTTGGAGGAGAAAAGATTAAGAAAAGATTTGATAGAGTTGTTCAAAATCGTGAAGCTTCAGGACAGCGTATATAGGGACAAGCTGCTCCCTTTGATAGAAAGATCAAGAACAAATGGATACTGATTTAAGATGATTGTCATAAAAAGCACATTGACATGAGGAAAAACTTCTATTATTCAGCCTATGGTTAGGATCGAGTCAGTGTGTGTTGGTGAAGGCAGATTCAATCAAGGCCTTCAAAAGACAACTGAATTACTATCTGAAGAAAAAATGTTTACAGACTTAGAGATAAACGGATAGGGAATGGGAATAAGCAGATTGTTCTGCATGAGCATAATGGCCTGAATGGCTTCCTTGTGTACAGTAACCATTGTAAGATTCTATGAGTGGGACCAAAAACAATGGCTTCTGTCCTCTCAATATATAATTGAAGGACATTTCCATCATCCAGTGCTTGGGTGTCAAACAAGCTTTGAGCATTTACCAACAGTTCAGGAGATGAAGAGGTGGTGATGAGGTAGCCGAGTTTCGTCATTATGTATGTGAAAATTATCACTATGCTTTTGGAAGATGTCACCAAGGAGCAGCATGTAGATGAGAAAAAGGGTCCAAGGTTAGCTCCCATGGAGAAAACAAGAGTTAAAGCCCTAGGAGCAAGAAGAAAAACCATTGCAATGATAGTCTGGATACGGTTAGATAAGAACAAAATCAGATGAAAGCAGTCCCACCCAGCTGGAAGTCAGTGGTGAGCACAGCAAAAGAATGCCATGATCAACAATGTAGAATGTTTCATACAGCTCAAGGATGAAGAATTATAATTTACCTTCATCACAGTTACTGAAGGTGTTATTTATGACTTTGATAACTGCTGTTTTAGTACTATGGCAGAGCTGAAACCTGATGGGAGAGATTCAAATATGGAGTTCTAGAAAATATTGGCACAGATTTGGGAGACAACAATATGTTCAAGGGCTTGGAAATGAAAAGGATGTTGGAGATGGGATGGTAGTTTACAACGGTGGTAGAGTCAAAGGGAAGTTTTTGAGACAGGGTGCTGACAGTGGATTTAAAAGAGGTAAGTACAACACTTTAAGGGAAAGGACCATTAGCAACATCAGTCAAAATGGAGGGAGGTTTCAGATCTCATGTCTAAGATGAGCTTAGGAAAAGAGAAAGCAGTGAAACTAGGCGAAGATACAAGTTTAGTGCTCTGACAAAGGAGAAGTTTGGCCAGGTGGGCTAATGGCAGGGAAGATCGCAACAAAGGTAGTTGGTCAGATGATCTTGATGTTAGTGACAAATAAATCTGGGAAGCTCTGCACACTTATATTTGGAGGTGAGTGGAGGCAGGGTTTTTAAAAAAGTGGTTTGCACTAGAGAAAAGAAGCAAAGTTATACCAGCATTTCAGGAATCGTGAGCAGCTTTAGCAGACAAGAACAGTAACCGATACTGCTAAATGCAACCCAATCATACGTGATTATGCATGGTTAAACCAGTTGTCTGCCAAATCTATTCAAGTTCGCTTTCCTTGCACTTAATAAATGTACAATATGATACAAAATCAGAAGTATGCATCTCAACATCAAGTGCTTGTTCATTGGAAATAAACATCCCTATAACCAATAGTCCAAGTTTAGGAGAAAAAAAAAAGGAAAAGTTGCTTTAAAGAAAGCACAGCTCAGAATGGCAGAATTACTCAGTGTTACTGTGTCCAGGCAAAATGACAGCGATATTCATCATGCATTGCCAAGCTACTGTTCAAAGGGATTAAGCAATGTGAATATCAGATATCCAACCTAAATGGCTGTGCAAATGACCAGATATTCACAGCAGCATTTACTGGCTCATCACGCACCTATTAATGATCAGATTTTTTCCTTATTCTTGCACTTGCCCATTGGAAAAAATCTGCTTCCAGGTTTCCGGCAGTGCCAGCTGCTAATGGTACATGGGAACAGAAGCGTGCTTTGGTGTGTGCCGAAGCATGGTGCGAGAATCCTTAGCTGATCAGCCTTTTCTATACCACTGTCACTATATTTCCCATGGCTGAATGCACAATGGAGTTGCTACTCTGAAAATCCTGAAATGCAAGTTACATGGTTCCTATATCCTATATGCGATGCATGTGCCATTAAGCAACATATTCATAGTTTTATCTTGTTACCCTGTTTGCCCCTAATCTCTGAATCATCCTTTTGTTGTTTGCATCTTTGAATGAAAAAGAAAAAGTTGTTTTGAATAAGGAATAATCCAAACAAACATTGGTGCTCTCTTGCTGTATGTAGATGTAGAGAAATAATATCAGACTGTACCAATCACTTGAGGGTTTGTTCTGTTGTTTCAAATTTGGAAAAGTTATCAATAAAAGTAATTTTAAAAAATAAACTTGCATTTATGAAGTGCTTGTGGTGATGGTGGTGCTAGCAGTGGTGGTGGGGTGTTTGCAGTATGAATAGCTCTGTCCCCTGAGCTTTTAATGATATTCCCTATTGTGACATCTGCATTGCACACAGTGTACGAGATTTTTGTCTGAGGTCACACTGAAAAAAAAAGCATGATTTACACCAGGTTTCCCAAGAATCTGGCACTTAAAAATATTTTTGGTAGAATCACAGCCAATAAAGAACTTTTGAAGTGCAAGTGTTGTGATGTAGGAAACACAGGAACAGCCTATCCAGTCATATGCAAAATCCCACAAACAATGTATGGATAAGTGACCGAATACTGTGTTTTAGTTGTTAGCTAATGGATCAATAGCAGCCAAGATACTGGAAGAACTCTCCTGTTCTGCCTCTATGAGTATTATGGAATGTTTGTATTTCCCTGAAGAGGAAGGTGAAGCTTGAAGCTTTGGTTTAAAATTTTATTGAACAGATGACTTTTCTAACTGTGCAAGACTCCCTCAATACTGTACTGGAGCGGCAGCCTTGATTGTGTGTTCAGGTTTCTGTAGCAGGGCTTGAATCCACAACTTCTTGATCCAGATGTGAATAAGTTACCACTGAGCCACAGCCGAAAAACTTAACACCTACTGGGGACAATAACAAAGCAACTCAGGGACACACAATCGGCTCCAGGAGGCAGATTTAGTCTGAAAATGAAAGTTCACAAACATACTTTGACAAGCACTCAACATGGTGTGCATGACTACTTAGAGTTTAAGGTCCAGCAGGTTCTCCTGTGCAACAGTTTTAAAAGACATGTCATTGTCTTGCCAAATGCAAAAATCAGCAAACTTCTATTAGGTAATGCTGCTTTCTGCACAAGCCAAAGATAAAATGTTAAAAGCTTTATGGCCCAACATACACACAGGCAGAAAGAAAGTTCTTTCCTTCCCTCCCCATCACATTAGCAACCTATTTCATAATTGCATAGCTGATGCCTCCAGTATACTACTCATATACTGGCCTTCCAAGGAAGATATGAACTTAATGGGTGAACTTTTAACCTTAAAAATCAGAAATAAAACATTACAAATTATTATCTGGATCCAAAAATAAAGCAAATAAACATATTATTTGTTTTCATTTTACGAATAGAGAGTGGGGATAACAGCAAACCTTCAAAGAGAACTTCTATTTGTCTTGATAATCACTTAACGGTTAAGTTCAAAAGCAAACAGACCAGAGCCTTAGTTGCTAGAGTGCTTGCAAGATACAACATTGACATTGCAGCCCTGAGTGAAACTTGTCTTGCCAAAGTAGGTCAGCTGACTGAAACTGGAAGAGAAGCAGCCATGGCAGTGATGAGTGTCATGATGCTGGAGGTATATTTGCTGTCAGGAGTCACCTTGTTCGGAAACATGCTAGTCTACCCAAGAACATGAATGACTGGCTTATGAATTACAGCTTCCACTACAGAACAGAAGTCAAGCCACCCTGATCAACACCTATGCCCCCACAATGAACAACCCGGACGAGATGAAAGACAAGTTCTATAAAGAACTAGACACCCTACTATCAGCAGTCAGCAGTACTGACAAGCTGATCTTGCTTGGCAATTTCAATGCAAGAATAGGGTGCTATTCTGCAACCTAGCAGGGAGTCATTGGGAGGCATGGAGTGGGCAAGTGTAACAGTAATGGCCTATTCTTAATGAAGACTCGTGCAGTAACAACCTCCTCATCACCAACACAACTTTTCATCTACCTACTCGTAACAAGACCTCCCAGATGCAACCCCACTCTAAGCATCTGGCATATCGATTATGTCACTGTCAGAAGAAAAGACAGGTAGGATGTCAGAGTGACAAGGCCATATGTGGTGCTGACTGCTGAACAGATCACAGGTTCATTGTCTCCAAAATAAGGCTCTGCCTTACAGCCAAGAGGTAACCACAAGAAAGCAAGATTATGAAAAGAATCAATGCGGCAGGCTAAAGAACCCCAGCATAGCTTCAGCACTGGCTGAAGACTTAAAAGTCAAGCTTGCTAACCTACACCTCTCAGGCAGCACTGAGGATGACTGGGAACGCTTCAGGAATGCTGTTCATTCATCTGCACTGAAGATGCTCAGGCTCTCTACTCACAAGCAGCAGGACTGGTTCGATGAGAATGATGAGGAGATACAGGCTCTACTTGTTGAAAAGCACTGTCTTCATCAGATCTGTCAGAATGACCCATTATCAGCTGCCAAGAAAAATGCTTTTACCACTGCTCGCAGAACAGTCCAGAGTAAACGGCATAAAATGCAGGCTGCCTGGCTGAGCGCCAAGACAGATGAAATACAGGATATGCAGATACAAATGACTTGAAATGGTCCATGGAGCCCTCAACACTATCTACAGACCTCAATCTCTTGGGAGTTTTTCCCTCCTGAGTACAGATGGTACAACTCTCATTACAGAGAATGCTCAGATCTTGTAGAGATGGGCTGGAGACTTTGAAGGCGTCCTCAACCAACCGTCATCTGTTAACGATGCGACAATAGACAGGACTGCCCAGGTCAACATAAACAGCGCGATGGATGACCCACCAGTAGTAGCCAAAGTCACAAAAGCTGTCAGCCAGCTATCCAGTGGTAAAGCCTAGCAGTGGATGCCATACCTACAGAGATCTATAAAGTTGCTGGTCCTGCAGTTATTGAGAAGCTCATTGAATTGTTCCAGTCCTTTTGGAAGCAAGGATCCATTCCTCAGGAACTTAGAGATGCTTCCATCATATATCTCTACAAGAGGAAGGGCAATCGGCAAGTATGCAATAACTACCAAGGAATTTTGTTGCTCTCCATCACAGGAAAAACCCTCACAAGAGTCCTGCTAAATCGTCTGGTCACCAGTTCACTTACCTTGGCAGCACCCTCTCCCAAGCAGTGATTATTGATACAGAAGTTAATTGCAGGATAGCAAAGGCAAGTTCTACTTTTGGTGGACTGCGCTCCACTGAACAGGGATGTTGAGAAACCAGCCCAGTTACAAAACTGAAGGTCTACAGTGCCCTGGTACTCACTACCCTCTGTATGCCTGTGAAACATGGACTGTGTATCAAAGGCGTGCAAGACAGCTCAATCATTTCCACATGACTTGTCTTCGCAGAATATTATGCATCAGATGGCAAGACAAAGTACCAACCATTCAAGTTCTCTCTAGAGCAAGTCTACCAACAGTCCACACACTGCTGAGAGCACGGAACCGGTGGGCAGGTCATGTCATCTGGATGCCAGAAAAATGCATACCCAAGCAGCTCCTTTTTGGGGAACTCCCTGCTAGAAGATGCTCGAATGGAGAGCAGAAGAAGCGTTACAAGACACACTCAAGGCCTCCCTCAAGTCACTTGACATAGAACCATCACTTGGGAAATGCTAGCACAAAACCGCCCTGCTAGCGCTGCCTCATCCACAAGGGCTGTCAAGCTTATGGTACAAGGTGCACTGCTGAAGCACAACTTAAGTTCAAGCTGCATAAGCCCAGAGCCACCAATGCAACATCTACAGCATCTACACAAGTCTGCCCAATAAGTGCCAGAACATTCCGTACTCAAATTGGCCTGATCAGTCATCTTCAGATACACCACATGTAGCCTCAAAATGACTAATAGTGTCAAGGTCCTCATCGACAATGATGGACGAACAACTAAGTTCAAAAGTGGACATTTTAAAATCTCCCTATGCTGATATTAAAGTTATATTGTGAAACAAAATATACAAACGTACAAGCAATTTTTCAGTTTTATTGGCAGCATGCTATACCTCACTACACAACACAGATTGGCCCATGAGATCTCAAAGCAAAAGTAATATCTGACAGTTCTTTTTGCTCTCACTCTGGGAGACAAGGGAGAAACTGTCACATTCAGTGGCTAGCTAATAGCTATGGATCTGTATGACGCAAGTTTCATTAGCCAAGCTCTACAGTGCAGGGTTACTTTCTTGAAAAATAGTACATGAGTTTTATGAAACAAGTTATTATTTTTAGAACTGGGTTTTTTTGTTTTTGCAGAACGTTACACTCAAAAATAAATTTAGAAAATTAAAAGGCAACTCAGCAAATGTCTGCACGTTGAGAGAATTTATAATATATAGACCCTTGTCAAAGAATTGACAATTTCTTGAATGTCAATCAATCAAGGACATGTACTGAAGGATATTTTAAAGAATGAGCTTGCAAAATGTAAATTCTTAACTATTCATTTATTATAACAAATATTGAATTCAGCACAGATTAAAACAATTAATCTATCATCTCACTGACAATGATGGTTCAATTCAGAATGCCCGCATCCTTTCTTTAGAGGAAAATATCAATATAAAAGTAAGAGCTGGAGCAGTAGGGACACTATTATAAATATTATTGTCCTACAGCTGGAGGGAGAAGTACTCTGAGATATCATTCATGTTTATTATCTCTTGACATTTCCACAGTAGAAAAGGAATGACATGGCACACAATTAAATGGAGAATAATTTTTCTCTCTCTGCATCTCCATATTGTTGCTTCTCTATCTCTGAGCATTTTGCTTGTGTTTTTTTCTTTCCAAGAAACCATGGTTGGTAATAACGTGTGGCAAAGAAAGGAGCCACCTACAACTGCCAATGCGCAAGAGGGTTGAGGGACAAACTACATAGAACATTACAGCACAGAACAGGCCCTTCGGCCTTCGATGTTGCGCCGACCAATATAAAAAGCAATGACCCTCCAAACTAAACCATTCCCTTCTCTTCCATATACTTATCAACTAAGCTCTTAAACGCCACCAAACTTGGCGCATCTACAACTACTGCAGGTAGGGCATTCCACTCCCGAACCACCCTTTGGGTAAAGAACCTGCCTCTGATATCCGTCCTATAACTAACACCCCTTAATTTAAAGCTGTGTCCCCTCGTGCTAGCTTTCTCCATCCTAGGAAAAAGGCTATCACTGTCCACCCTATCTAAACCTCTAATCATCTTATATGTTTCGATCAGGTCCCCTCTTAGCCGCCTCCTTTCTAACGAAAACAACCTCAAATCCCTCAGCCTCTCTTCATAAGACCTGCCCTCCATACCAGGCAACATCCTGGTAAACCTCCTCTGTACCCTCTCCAATGCCTCCACATCTTTCTTATAATGTGGGGACCAGAACTGCACACAATACTCCAAGTGCGGCCGCACTAGAGTTTTGTACAGTTGCAACATGACGTTGCGGCTCCGAAATTCAATCCCCCTACCAATAAAAGCCAAGACTCCATATGCCTTCCTAACAACCTTCTCGACCTGACTGCCTACTTTCAGGGATCTATGCACATACACACCAAGATCCCTCTGTTCATCTAGACTACTAAGAATCCTACCATTTGCCCTATACTCTACACATTTATTATTTCTGCCATAGTGCATTACCTCACACTTTTCCACATTAAACTCCATTTGCCACCTCTCGGCCCAGCTCTGCAACTTGTCCAAGTCCCTCTGCAAACTATAACACCCCTCTTCACTATCTACCACTCCACCGACTTTAGTGTCATCTGCAAATTTACTAATCCATCCTTCAATACCTCATCCAGATCATTTATAAAAATTACAAACAGCAGGGGCCCCAAAACAGACCCCTGAGGTACACCACTTGTCACCGAACTCCACGATGAATATCTCCCATCAACCACCACCCTCTGTCTTCTATCTGCTAGCCAATTCCTAACCCAATTAGCTAAATCACCCTCTATCCCATACATCTGCATTTTCTGCAGAAGTCTTCCATGGGCCACCTTATCAAACGCCTTACTAAAGTCCATATATACCACATCAACCGCCTTACCCCCATCCACCTCCTTAGTCACTTTTTCAAAAAACTCAATGAGGTTAGTAAGGCACGACCTTAAACTGTCCATTTTTAGTCCCGATTCTCCCCCACTTTCTTGCTCCAGTTTAAATTCCTACCTTTTCACTTTCCCACTACCCTGACTTATTCTTGTCAGAAATTCACTTCATCACTATCCCTATGTCCACTTGCAATTGCACACGAATCTCTTTATCCCCCTCACCATTTACTCCCATGTCAAACATCGGCTTAGGATGAGGGGGGGTAAGGTATAATTTGGATGCTAGAGGAGGGTTTTTCACACAGAGAGTGGTGGTGGAATGGAATGTGCTGCCAAGTAAAGTGGTGGAGGCAGGCACTCTGGAGTTATTTAAGAAATACTTAGATGGGCAGATGAATAGAATGGGAATGGAGGGGTACAGAAAACTGATTTAAAATAGGGATCATGAGCCTTGGGAGTCCCTGCGAATTGTGTAAATAGATGATGATATTGATGTACTTGTTTTTATCCTACAGGTGCTTTGGTCCACCTTGTCGTCTAACAAGGGCATACATGCGATGGGTTGTCAGGGGGCTGCTCTTGGATTTTTTTGCGAGTATCCTAGTGTTTCACGTCATTAGTGTACGCTTGATCTGGACCATTTGATGAGCAACACGACAGCTCAGTGACTATCGCTGTGCTGTGCAGATACATGGATTTGGGCCTGTGTCTATGGGAGTTTGCGCATTCTCCCCGTGCTTGCGTGGGTTTTCTCCGGGTGCTCCGGTTTCCTCCCATACATCCCAAAGATGTGCTCTTAGGCTAATTGGCAAAACAAATTCTCCCTAAATTGTCTCAAATTTGGTTTTTAATCCATAGATCTATAAACATAGACAGCGATCATGGGTAGAGGTGGGAACATCGGGGTGGCGGCGCGGGCTCGATGGGCCGAAGGGCCTGTTTCACATGCTGTTTTGTTCTTTGTTCTATCTTAATCTCAATTTGCAACCAATTCCTCCTTTCTTCACACTTAAGACTAATGGCAAGAGGCCCAAAGCCCCCTCCCAATAAACCATTTTACCATCTTTCTTACTGACCAACCCATGCCCCTCAAAAAAAGCTTGCAAAATACAACTTGAAGAAAATAATCAACTCAGATTAGCATGAGGAAAATACATGTCCTTTGTTCTGTCCACGTGTCTATTCACAGGTCATAGTTATTATTTTAAATGTTAACAAACACAAAGAAGCAATTAATTGACTTTAAATGCAATACTTTTTGTTAAACTGAAAAATGCACGAAGACTCTTTTGGCTTCTTATATCCTGCCCCTTCTCACTGTGGCCTTGTGTCCTTCTTCCATTTTCCGAAGGTTATGAAAACAAAGCAAATCCAACAACTGTGGAATCGGAAGTAATTTTCTCTTCACACAGAGCCTGTTTTTTAAAACCACCATGAATTTTTAGTTAAGCTCTTGAAATTTTTCTTCAGCTTTTTAAGATATTTACATTTCAAACTTTTGTGCAAAAATTGCAAGAAGCTAAAGAAAAAATATTTACAAGAAAATATAGTACACTGTTAATTGAATGTTACTGATGGAGTTAGTAAATATATATTGCTCACACTCAGGCTACACAATACAAATTGCTTTGGACAATCCTGTTAGAAGCATTACCTACAGAAAGTACAAACAAAGAAGAGGATCATACAATCTTTAACAGAAAGGTAAGTAAGAAGATGGCTGTTGTGGGCCAAAGACAGGATCATAATCACAAATGCTCACAGACCCACCTCTGCCAATATAATTTAAGCAAACACGTGTTCGGTGTTCAGTTGTGGATGAAGTTCCAAAAGGCATGCAACTGCTGCCCAAAGGAAACTTCAAGAAAGCGTAGATGAATATTTCAGAAAGTAATTCAAATGATGTTTCAAGTGGAATAATTTTTATTTTTACTGCACTAGATTATCTCAAACAACATTTTACAAATAAAAAGACATATAAAATGTAACTGACTTCCTAAATTTCCACTTCTTTAGTCATCACAGTGGAGTAACGGGATTAAATATCCTTGGCTGAGTGGACTATGGTACAAAATCTCAGTACATAGATCAATAAGTTTTTAGTTTCAATCTTAAATTTATACTGAGATGGTCGATCTCAGATGGGCCAGACTAACTGACAGCCTGCAGTTAGGAAAGAAGGATCACCATGGTATTGACATTTGATGCTTTCCAGTCGATCCTGTTGAAAAGCCTGCACATTAATTAAGGAAGGAATCAATTGCTTTCATGATACCCCTCTTTGTCAAAAATCATCAATGTTTAAGTTAACACGAGAATAGCAACTTGTTTATGTCAAGGGAATAAACAGTCTTCAAGTCTAACAGGTCCAACAAAATTCACTGGAGAGCCAACTGAAAATTGAATTCTCCCCTCACCTCCCATAAACATTAGCATCAGTGAATGTCCCATTATCAACATCCCAAGGGTTACCATTGACCAGAAACTGAACTGAACCACCTATGTAAACACCGTAGCTACGACAGCAAGTCAGAGACTGGGAATTCTACGGACAACAACTCACCTCCTGAATCCCCAAAGCCAATCCACCGTCTATCTACAATGCACAATTCAGGAATACTTTACACTTGCCTGGCTCACTACTGAAAAAGCTCAACATCATCCAAACCAAAACAGCCTGCTTGATCGGTAACCCATCCATCATCTTAAATATTCATACTCCTCCACCACCAATGCACAGTGACAGCAGTGGGTATCATTTACAAGACGTGCTTGCAGCGTCACAGCAAAGCTCTTTGGACAGCATATTTCAAACTCATAACCTCTACCACCTAGAAAAACAAGGGCATCAGATACATGGGAATACCATCACCACCTGCAGGTTTCCCTTCAAGTTACACACCATCCTCACTTGGAACTATGTTGCATTCCTTCAACATTGCTGGGTCAAAATTCTGGAATTCCCTGCACTGGGACAATTCAGATACTGTGATGGTTCAAAAAGGTGATTCACCCATCACCTTCTCGACAGTAATTAAGGATGGGTAATAAATGCTTGCCTTGCCAGTAACATCCACATTCCATGAAAGAATAAAAGTTTACTAAATACTCTAAAGGCTTTATTAAGATTCAAAAATTAAATTACATGCCACCTTTAATTTGTGGTTTACAAATTAATGGTTATATTTATATATATTAAATATAATCACAATAAAGTACCAACACAGCATAATTCCAGACAAAAAGAAATTGTGAATGCCAACTCTTTCCAAATGTTCTTGAGATACTATTGATCTGTATTACTATACTTCTTTCAATCCAACTTTTTTTTTCAATCATTCTCTTGCATCCATGTGGCATTATTAGAAAGGCAAAACATAAACAGATGCTGCTCAATTAATACCTTAAAAACGTGTTATAAATATTCATATCAATGAATGATGGAGTAGAAGAAATGAAAAAAAACAACTTCCTCTCAAATGGATGGTCACAGATTAAATTTCAAACCTGTCTAATATCAAGTTATCATGCTAGAGACTGTTGAGTCCTTGGACATTTTGGATTTGAGAGTAGGGCTCTGACTTGGCAAGATTTACAAGGTGAAGAAATAGGCAAAAAAATAGGTTCAATTAGTTACAAGTACGCTTCAATTAATAAAAATGTCTCCATAGCAGCATGAACCTGAATTTTCTTTTTCCTTAACAATGTGAATATTGGGATTTTATACTTTGTCCTTCAACGTTGCCCTGAAAAGTGTTCAGGAATGAAATAACATCAAGTCAGTGTTCACAAAACATTCCTTCTTACAAAGTGAAAGATTAGATTGGTTATTTTTAAATATTTGAAAATGTGAAGTTTCAGGAAAAGTCCAAGATCTTATCTGCCAATCAAAATTGTAAATCAATCACAGTACTACCTACAGGTGAAACCGATAAAATTAAATGCTGGCACACTTAAAATAGGTTTTCTCATTGACAATTCTGACCTAGGACTATTCAAGGTCTTCTGTTGAAGTGCTGTAACACACTTAGCATTTTTAATATACAAAATATAATTCAACCTCCATGCAAAATGCATAAGCTGAAAATCAATTGCAAAACCATGGCTTATTGTCCCTTTGATACAACACCATCCTCAAGTAATCATGTGATCACTCAAGTGAAATAATGCTTCTAATTTACAGCCACACTGTACACAAGGTCTTTGGCATACCTCATCTATAGAAGACAAAACACAGGCAAATTTGTTGCAACTGTGGTAAATAGCAAAATACAAAATTGTAGCTGCAGTAAATTGCAAGGAGAAACAGTGTGGGGGTTGGAGGTTTAAATGGAAAAGGTAAGCTGCATTATATCAATAAACAAAACCACACAACAAATAAATCAAACATTCTTAGTTATCTGTTCAACCTCACATACAAACAAATCACAAGTGTTGTAAGAAAGTCTTGGCCTGCACAAGTGTCAAAAAATTAGAATGAATTGTCAGATTAAAAGAATAATTTTATGAAAGTACAAAAAATTAAAAATGCTGCTTTGAAAATGTAATCAAGGAACATCCTTTTGTTATTAAACCTTGAGGCAGCATGAGCATGAGAAGTAACTTTCAAATTAGCTTGCAATTTTCAATGAGCTGAAAAATACCAAATACAATCTATTACTGTTCAGCCATTTGTCAATTCAAGACAAAAAAAAATAGGTAATGGCTTTGTGAAATCTTACAACCAGTCCATTTAGAGTACATACAAACAGACAAGTTAGCAGAAGACTGGGAAATGTAATGAATTAATAAAAAAGCAACAAACACTAAGTTTCAAAAACAACGAAAAATGAAATATATTTCTCACTTGGCCATTGTATCGATAGGGAAATGTACAGCTGGTTTGAAACACATGTTTTCAGCAACATGAAATACTTCTTAAACTATTTATACAATTTTTCTGGACTTTCCCTCATTTAGGATGGCCTAATTGTGTTTGTGTACAAGTTGAAAAGAACTACGAGCTTTTATTTTAAGCAAAACAAATTATTGATTGAAGTACAATTACATTGGATGTTCCTGAGCCCAATGTGATTAAGAAGCTGAAATAACTTCTTAACGAGGGTTTGAAGTTAGATAAGTCCCCTGGGCCGGATGGGATTTACCCTAGGATTCTCTGGGAGGCGAGAGGGGCGATTGCAGAGCCTCTGACTCTGATCTTCAGGTCGTCGTTGGTTAAGAGTATAGTGCCGGAAGACTGGAGGACAGCGAATGTGGTCCCATTGTTCAAGAAGGGGAATAGAGACTTTCCTGGGAATTATAGACCGGTGAGTCTTCTGTTGTGGGCAAAGTATTGGAAAGAATTATTAGGGATAGGATTTATAGTTATTTAGAGAGAAATGAATTGATTGGGGATAGTCAGCATGGTTTTGTGAAGGGTAGGTCGTGCCTTACTAACCTTATTGAGTTTTTTGAAAAAGTGACCAAAGAGGTGGATGGGGGTAAGGCAGTTGATGTGGTATATATGGACTTTAGTAAGGCGTTTGATAAGGTGGCCCATGGAAGACTTCTGCAGAAAATGCAGATGTATGGGATAGAGGGTGATTTAGCTAATTGGATTAGGAATTGGCTAGCAGATAGAAGACAGAGGGTGGTGGTTGATGGGAGATATTCATCGTGGAGTTCGGTTACAAGTGGTGTACCTCAGGGGTCTGTTTTGGGGCCCCTGCTGTTTGTAATTTTTATAAATGATCTGGATGAGGGTATTGAAGGATGGATTAGTAAATTTGCGGATGACACTAAAGTCGGTGGAGTGGTAGATAGTGAAGAGGGGTGTTATAGTTTGCAGAGAGACTTGGACAAGTTGCAGAGCTGGGCCGAGAGGTGGCAAATGGAGTTTAATGCGGAAAAGTGTGAGGTAATTCACTTTGGCAGGAATAACAAATGTGTAGAGTATAGGGCTAATGGTAGGACTCTTAATAGTGTTGATGAACAGAGGGATCTTGGTGTATATGTGCATAGATCCCTGAAAGTTGGCAATCAAGTCGATAAGGTTGTAAAGAAGGCATACGGAGTCTTAGCTTTTATTGGTAGGGGGATTGAATTTCGGAGCCGCAACGTCATGTTGCAACTGTACAAAACTCTAGTGCGGCCGCACTTGGAGTATTGTGTGCAGTTCTGGTCCCCACATTATAAGAAAGATGTGGAGGCATTGGAGAGGGTACAGAGGAGGTTTACCAGGATGTTGCCTGGTATGGAGGGCAGGTCTTATGAAGAGAGGCTGAGGGATTTGAGGTTGTTTTCGTTAGAAAGAAGGCGGCTAAGAAGAGACCTTATTGAAACATACAAGATAATTAGAGGTTTAGATAGGGTGGACAGTGATAGCCTTTTTCCTAGGATGGAGACAGCTAGCACGAGGGGACATAGCTTTAAATTAAGGGGTGGTAGTTATAGGATGGATGTCAGAGGTAGGTTCTTTACCCAAAGGGTGGTAAGGGTATGGAATGCCCTGCCTGCTGCAGTTGCAGATGTGCCAAGTTTGGTGGCGTTTAAGAGGTTAGTAGTTAAGTTTATGGACGAAAAGGGAATGGTTTAGGTTAGAGGGTCATTGTTTTTTCCTAATTGGTCGGCGCAACATCGAAGGCCGAAGGGCCTGTTCTGCGCTGTAATGTTCTATGTTCTAACACATGCCGATGAAGCCAATGGTTATGTTAATGTCAGTCTGTACACATATTAGCCTCGATATTAACACCATCAAATTTAGCATTCAGGGTAAGGCAAGTGTCTGGCAGTTCACAAAGGTACTGGTTGGTCACTATTCACATTAGCAACCGTCATATTCCTGTTGTGGATGTTCTCATGTTCCTTGTCAAGATGTTTGCATTATGACTTGTGTAAATGAGATACAATTTTGGCAAGTATGCCAGCCAATTTGTTAAAGCATTTAAAGTTTTTTTTTGTTGCTCATCAACTCAAATTCACTAAATTTAATACCTGAAAATTCATTCTATCTATCAGTGGGGGACTTAAATGTCCATCATGAAGAGTGGAAATAGCACTTGAGGTCAAGGGTCAATTAGTTGTTTAACTGTCCACCAGCATTCATAACTACACATGGCAGGACTGCAGAGTTTTGATCTATTGGTTATGGGATTACTCAACTTTGCCAATGGTAAGTTGTTTCTGGTATTAAACATGCATATTATCCTATGCTAGAGCTTCCCCAGGTTAGAACCTTCTTTTAAAGCATTCTTGGTGCTGCTTGTACCACGCTGTTTGTCCTCACTGAACCAGAACTGATCCCTTGGCTTGATGTTAGAGTGCTGAGCCATGAGGAATTAGTACAATTCTGCTGCTGCTGAAGCCCATAGCATCCCATGGTTATCCAGCACTTCCGGACCTATTCAGAATCTATCCCTTTTAGCAGTGGTAGTATCATACAACACAGTGCAGGATATCAGTTTGAAGATGGGACTTAGTTAATTGTCACTGATCAAACTCCTGGAGACATTTTCCCACCCACATGGGATGAGGGCATCACTATCTGGGCCAACATTTATTGCCCATCCAAGGATATTTAAAAGCCAAGCACATTGCTGTGGATCCAGAGACACATGTTACCAGACCAGGTTAAGGATAACAGATTATCTTACCTGAAGGACATTAGTGAATATGATGGGTTGTTTTTTCTGACAATTGACAATGGTTTCACAATCATTAGACTTTTAATTCCAAATTTTATTTGAATTCAATAAATAAGTTGGGTCAGAGAATGGTACAGACAACAAGTCGAAGGATCATAAGACAGAGGAGCAGAATTAGGCCTTTATACCCATCACGTCTGCTCTGCCATTCAATCATGGCTGATATGAAACTCATCTTCATTATCCTGTCTTCTCCCTGTAACCCTTGATCCCCTTATTGATAAAAGGCCTATTTATTTTTGTCTTAAAGACATTCAATGATCTGGCCTTCATAGCCCGCTGTGGGAATGAGTTCCACAGATTCATTACCCTTATGTTGAAGAAATTCCTCCTCAGCTCAGTTTTAAAGGAGCATCCCTTCACTCTGAAGTTGTGCCCTCGAGTTCTAGTCTTTTCCACTAGTGGAAACATCCTCTCCACATCCATTCTATCTAGACCTCTCAGTATTCTGCAAGTTTCAATTGGATCCCCACATCATCCTTCGAAACTCCATCAAGTAGAGTCCCAGACTCCTCAACTGCTCCCCATGTGACAAGTCTTTCATTCCTGGGATCATTCCTGTGAACCTCCTCTGGATCCTCCAAGGCCAGCACATTCTTCCTTAGGTACAGGGCCCAAAACTGCTCATAAACTGGGCAACATTAAAAAAGCATTCAAAAGGTGCCAAAGGTTAATTCACGAGCTACGGGCTAATGGGGTTGGGGTTGATGTATTAACATGGGTAGAGAATTGGTTAACAGACAGCATTAACAGACAGATAACAAATCGGCATAAATGGAGCATTTTTAAATGGGCAGGCTTTGATCAGTGAAATACCGCAAGGATTAGTGCTGAGGCATCAGCTATTTATAAATTATGCTGATAATTTAGACAATGAGACAGCATAATTTTAATCCAAGTTTTTTGACAATATAACAATATAATCAGAAATTAAGTGGGGAGGACAGAGAGCCTGCGAAATGATATAGACAGGTTTTGAGAGTGGGCAATAAGATGGTAGATAGGATATTGTGATGATACTGTGGTATTTTGCGGGGTTGCTTTAAGAGGCAGTGTTTTGTTACAAGTGTCAACTTGTCTAGAAAGACATGCAGCAAATGCTAATGATGCTCCACTCAATCATTCCAAATAGTCCCTCCCCTTTCCATGGCACTTTTCCATGTAACTGAAGAAGATGCCCTTTTACTTCCTCCCTTCCCACTATCCTGGGCTCAAAATACTCTTGCCAAATGAAACTGCAATTTACTTGTGCCTTTTTCAATTCAATACATTTCATTCAATGCTCATGATGCAATCTCCCCTAGAATATGTAGACCAATCCAATACTCACTTTGCAGAACACCTCTGTAAAGCAGTTATCCAGTTAGTTCAATTCCTCCCTCTTCCCTCACCAATAATCCCATTCTGATTCAGGACCAGAGAGATAAATCATGGACCTTTGTGCTGCTCCCAGTTCTGAGCCCTTATCCTCACTCCACTTACCAGCCACCCTCACATCCTTTGAGTCCCAAAATGGGGAACCAATCACAGTGGAGTCTAATTGTTTTTTTAAAGGTTTAGCAATACTTAACATTTGTACTTGATGTCTCGATTTGTCAAAATGTAGAGATGCTGGTGTTGGACTGGGGTAAACACAGTAAGAAGTCTGACAACACCAGGTTTAAGTCCAACCGACTTATTTGATAGTAAACTCACAAGCTTTTGAGGCTGTCCTCTTCATCAGGTGAATGAGATGTTCTGGTCTCAAACAGCACAGGCTGTTTACAGATTACTGATTAAAATGTGAATGTTTACACCTAACCTGCTATTCAAGTCTTAAAGCAGCTGACAATGTGAGAGGACGGAACACTGAGCACAGGTTAAAGAGATGTGTATTGTCTCCAGACAGCACAGTAAGTGAGGTTTATTGCTGACCCAGGCAAGTCATGGGGGTTACAGATAGTGTGACATGAACCCAAGATCCCTATTGAGACCGTTCTCATGTGTGCGGAACATGGCTATCAGTCTCTGCTCAGCGACTCTGCGCTGTCATGTGTCATGAAGGCCAACGTATTGGGGAGACCATGCAGACATTACGACAGCGGATGAATGAACATCGCTCAACAATCACCAGGCAAGACTGCTCCCTTCCTGTTGGCATACACTTCAGTGGTCACAGGCATTCGGCCTCCAACCTTCGAGTAAGCATTCTCTAAGGTGACCTTCAAGACATACGACAGCGCAGAGTCGCTGAGCAGAAATTGATAGCCAAATTCCACACATATAAGGAGGGTCTCAACAGGGATTCCAAATTCTCCTTAAATTGTCTCAAATTTGGTTTTTAATCCATAGATCTATAAACATAGACAGCGATCACGGGTAGAGGTGGGAACGTCGGGGTGGCAGCACAGGCTCGTTGGGCCGAAGGGCCTGTTTCCCATGCTGTTTTGTTCTTTGTTCTTACTGTGCTTATCCTACTCCAACTTCACATCACATCTATTTGTATGTCCAGTTCGCTTCCAGTCTCAAGGTTCTTACATCCATTTGTTCTCATTATTACTCACTTCCTCGGAAGGTTTGGATATTATAATGATGAGGGAACAGTTTATGACAGCTGTAAAAGTGGCAAGACAAGGTTCCTCTCTACCATGCCTAAAACTCCAGATGCTCCAGGTCTCACTGTTGCTGCTACTCCTGGCCTGCTCCACCATCTTGATGATGTGGTCAGTTCTGCAGTCTTTTAGTGACGATCCTTACATGAGACAAAGAGTATCCAGCCAAAGATGTACTACACTACCCAGAATGTATTCTAATTGTCAAAATAAACCACACGACAGACTTGGTTCTTGCTCCAATAACCACTTATACTTCAGAACTTTGTTCTGGAGCAGAATGTCCATCATGTGCTTGTTACAGCATGCGAGCTGGCCACTTGTTAGAAGTGAAGGCAAAATTTATAGGTTTCTGCAACCACTCTCTGACTCCCAACCACCGCTAGGTACAGACCCCAATGTTCGGCATTTTGTGGACCCTCTTTCTCAGTTCTTGTTTTGACCAGTTTCTTCAGTCACTTGCATTATTTGAATAAAGCTCAAAGATCAGCACCTCATATTTTGATCAGGTGTTTTAAAGCCTTCTATATTCAACATTAGAAATCAACAAATTCAGATAATAACATCTAACTCTATTTTGTCAGACAGCAGCTGTTTGTAATGATTCTGTATTTGCCATTTATGTCTAAAGGTGTGTTGATTTAACATGGATTGGCCATGTTAAATTTTCCCTTAGTGTCAGAGGGGTTATCAGGGTAAACACTTGTGAGTTATGGGGGTAGGACCTGGGTAGGATTGTGCATGCTCAATGGGCCAAATGGCCTCCTCCTGCACTATACAGATTCTTGTGATTTCTGATAAGGCCATAAAGATATAAGAGCAAAATTTTGCCATTCAGCCTACTGAGTCTGCTCCACCATCCGATCATGGTGGATGTGTTCCTCAACCCCATTCTCCCACCTTTTTCCTGTAAGCTTTGATAAGAAAGGAAGTTATGAATAAACCTTCCTTGGCCATCAAGTCCCAGAGAATGACTTTAACACAAACGTCTGGCTCAGACAGACAGGGATGCTACTCACTGCACTGCAAGTCCTTCGAAGCTCCTGGAGACATGACTTTTGTTCCTTCAGATCAATTACCGTCACTTTCTCAAGGGCAATTAGAGATCAACAATAAATGCCAACCTAGCCTTTATCCCATAAATGATTTTTTTTTAATTATCTATTTTTGCCTTGCACATTATCCCTTTTATCATTTAGTCTATCTCACCTTCCTGCCTCTGTACTTGCTTAAGAACTTTCATCTTGAATTTTTTCAGTTTTGAAAGATCATTGATTTGAAACATTAATTGTGCTCTCACTCCACAAATACCTGACTTGTTGAGCATTTCGAGCATTTCTGTTTTTATCTTGGATATCCAGAAACTGCAATATTTTGCTTTTATATTGCTGTAAAAATAGACATGTTGCAGTAACTTTTCGTCTTGCATTTATCTGGCCAAACACATGATAGGCAAATTTATTTTGTTTTTATATTGAATCAAATGAAATGGGGGAAGTTTGATCTAAAACTTTCCAAAATGTCATACCTTTTTCTTCAAATCAGAAGAGAGAAAACTTAAGCCAGGAGATCCGTTGGTTTTACTTCAGTTGTTAATAAACTACTGCAGGCTATAATATGGGTGAAATTGCTAAGTATTTAGAGAACGGGATCCATTAGCATAGATTTCTGAAAAAGTCATGCTTGATCAATCTTGTATGCAGTCTATAAATCAAGTACAGTAGGCATGTTTTACACAGAATTTCAAAACACATTTAATATGATTCCATATAAAAGACTTAGAACAAACAAAGCCATATAGAATTAACATAACTGTGCAAAATTAGACGTCATGAATTAAAGGTAATGGACATAAGAAGGTTGAACAGATGAGAATGATGCAGTGAGTGATACTGCACAATGTTTATATTGGGGCTGCTGTTATTTTCCACATACCAAAAGGATCTGAACTTAATGAAGGAGGGAACAATGCATTTAGCTGATGGCCCCAAAATGAGCAACCAAGGTCTGTGGAAATCTAAGATGAAAAGGATGGGCTAAAAAGTGAGAGCTGCAATTCATGACAGGAAAATATGAAGTTATGCAAGCAGCAGAACGCAAGAATTAGACCTTATGTGGCTGTATTTTAATTGGGAATGGAGCAAGAGGATGCATTTAATTTGTAGCCATATAGATCACAAAAGGTAAAACTTCACATTCGTAACACGAGACAAAAAGCCAAACTGAATGTTCAAATTTGTGTCTAGAGGCAGAGAATACAAAGCAATGGCATACAGTTAGCAATATACGCACCTTAATAAGCAGAACATTGCGTTTCTCCATGCGTCGGGCATTTGCTTCCTGTTGTTCCCGTTTCTTCTGTTCCAAGAGAAGCTGGGTCCTCAAGTTCAAAACGTCATCCTGAAGCTGTTGTCGAGTTTTTTCCAACATGCGAGCACTTCAATAGATAACAAGCAGCAAAATTAGAATCACACAGAAAATAAGGTGAAAAACAAGTGAGTGGATTTTTTAGATTCCCATGAGACATTTAAGTTATTTCCTCCAATAATGTGGAAGTGGAAGATCAGCACGAGTTGTCTGACGAAATTTCAGATTATCAAACCAAGCAAATCGTTGGACACACCAACAAGTCCGCAGGTTCTGATGAACATCATCCTGGAGTCTTAAAAAAAGTGGTAGTGAGAGAGTTGATGCATCAGTTTTAATTTTCCAAAATTGCAGCAAATTGGGGAAGATGCTGCTAAATTGGAAAATAAAACGTTTAATGCCTTTATTCAAAAAGGGAAAGAAGCAGGAAATAACAGGTCAATTAGCTTAACATCTGCCCTATCAAAAATGTTAAAAGGTCTGATTAAATATGTTATGACACAGCATTTAAAAAAGTCCACAGCAATCAGGCAAAGTCAATATGGTCTGTGAAAAGAAAATCATATTTAATCAATTTATTGGAGAACTTTGAAAAAGTAACATATGCTGTGGCTGAAGGATCGACAGTAAATTTACTGTACTTAAATTTCCAGGAGACATTTGAAGTGCCACAAGTGGAGACTATTAACGATTTGAAAAATAAATTGGGTGGGCATTTTAAAGAAATTAACATACAAATATATGGGTTCAGAACGTGAATGGGACTGACTAGCTCGCAATACAGAGAGCAGCATGGATTTGATGGGCTGTAAACAATTATGATAGTCAGACAAATGTGGACTTTTAATAGATGTAAGGAAGACAATTCATTATGGAATAGAGAAATCACAGAGAAGCTAAGCAGTTACTTTGTGTCTGTCTTCAGAGAGCAAGATACAGAAAATTTCCCAGAGAATTAGGCAACACAGGGTCTTGCAAAAATGAGGATGCAGAATAATTTCTAATAATACAGGTAGCCCTTCAATAATTAATTGAATTGATAAATCCCATGAATCAGATGAATTACATCGTAGTGTGTTGAAGGAGATGGCTATAAAGATAGTGGATGCATTGATAGTTATCTTTTAAACTCTACAGATTCTGGAAAGACTGGTGCATACTGTAAAGTCACAAATGTAACCCACAGAAAGGGGAGAAGAGACAAAACTGAAAACTACTGACCTGTTAAGTTAGTAGTGTGGAAAATGTTACAATCTTTTATAAAAAAATGTGACAACTGGATATGTGCAAAATAATAAAGTTGAGCAGATTCAACATGGGAAATCATGTTTGACAACTGTTATAAAGCAGAAGTTGATTTTCCCTCTGAGAGCTAACACTGAACCACCTAATGAGAGTACCTTGCCAAAGAATCTGTAAGATGCGTGTGAAAAATAGCGTGATCTGCTCTTCAGGTACTTCTAGTGGTTAAATACAAAGTAAACCCGAGCGCGGGCAGGCGGGGGGCGAGCGCCAGCCGGCGGGCGGGCGGCCGGGGGGGGGGGGGCGAGCGCCAGCCGGCAGGCGGGGGTAGACAGCGAATAAGTGGGCAAGCGACAAAGTGAGCAATTGGACAGGCAGGCTACACAGCAAGCGGGCTAGAGGGTGAACAAATGGACGGGCAAGAAAGCGAGCGAATGGGCGGGCTAGAGAGCAAGCGACTAAGGAAGAGAGCGGCAAGCATGGGGCGGGGGGAGTAATGTGCGTAGGTGGGGGAGAGAAGAGCGTGTCGGGGGGAGGGGGGGTTAGTGCGCAAGGGAGACCATGTGCATTTCACTTGCACCTCTTTCAATTCGGTGTATTGCATTCGCTGCTCCCAATGTTGTCCCCTCTATATCAGAGAGATCAAACACAGAATGGATGATCGCTTTGCCGAGCAACTTCAGTCTGTGAGCAATCAGGACCCTGACCTTTCTATTGCTTGCCATTTTAACATACAATCCTGCTTCCATGCCCACATGTCTATCCTTGGGTTGCATAAATACAGTAAGAAGTCTCACAACACCAGCTTAAAGTCCAACAGATTTATTTGGTAGAAAAAGCTACTAGCTTTCAGAGTTCTTGCAATGTTCCATGAAGCTCAACACAAACTGGAAGTTCAGCATCTCATCTTCTGAACTCAACACCAATCTCAACACTGAATTCAACAACTTCAGATGATTATCTCTATCCCACCTTGACCCCTTTGTTTTCATTTATTTATTATTTTAACTGTTCTCTAACTTTTATTTCTTTATTTTTCTTTTCCCCTAGTCTTACCATTTCACCCCTTTGCTTCCCTTTCCCTCCAATTTTACCTTTCTCCCAGCCATCTCCTACCCTCCCCCCACATCTTCATCTGTCACAGCTTATCCACTGATTTTAGCTTCTCTGCCATTTGGCCTTCCATATCTTCTATTCTCTTTATGTACTGCCAATAGCAGCCTCTTCTATTGGTTTTTGTGATTATGACTCATCTTTGATTCCCTCACCTTACTGTACAAATATTTCCCACTTTCTAAGTCTTTTAACTTTGACAAAGGGTCATCAGGACTTGAAACATCAGCTTTTTTTCTCTCCTTACACACAGTGCCAGGTCTGCTGAGATTATCCAGTATTTTCTCTCTTGGGTACTGCAAGGGTCTGTGCTGGGCCACAACTGTTCAATCTATATAAATGATTAACATAGAACATAGAACAATACAGCACAAACAGGCCCTTCGGCCCACGAGTTGCGCCAATCACATCTACCAATCCACAGACCTATTGATAACCCTTATCCTATTCTTTTCCATATACTCATCCAGAAGTCTCTTAAAAGACCCCAGTGAGTTTGCCTCAACAACCTCCGACAGCAGTCGGTTCCATTCACTCACCACCCTCTGAGTGAAAAACTTACCCCTGACATCTCCTTTGTATTTGCTTCCCTGCACCTTAAATCTGTGTCCTCTTGTAGCTCGGGGAAATAGTCTCTGAGAGTCCACCCTATCTATTCCTCTCAACATTTTATAAACCTCTATCAGGTCGCCTCTCAACCTACGTCTCTCCAGTGAGAAGAGTCCTAGCTCCCTCAACCTATCTTCATAAGGCCTGCCTCCCAATCCAGGCAGCATCCTTGTAAATCTCCTCTGAACCCTCTCAATAGCCTCTACATCCTTCCTATAATGAGGCAACCAGAACTGCGCACAATACTCCAACGGGTCTGACCAGAGTCTTATAGAGCTGCATCATTACCTCCTGACTCCTAAACTCTATTCCTCGATTAATGAAGGCCAGTACACCGTACGCCCTCTTGACCACTTCCTCCACCTGCGAGACCGATTTAAGAGTCCTATGGACCCGGACCCCGAGATCCTTCTGCTCTACAACACAGCTAAGACTCCTACCCTTATATTGTACTCCTTCATCCCATTATTCCTGCCAAAATGGACCACTACACATTTATCTGCGTTGAAGTCCATCTGCCACTTCTCCACCCAGTCTTGCAATCTGTCTATGTCCCGCTGCAACTTTTGGCATCCCTCCAGGCCATCCACAATGCCACCGACCTTTGTATCGTCGGCAAACTTGCTAACCCATCCCTCCACTTCCTCATCCAGGTCATTGATGAAAATGACAAACAGAAGGGGTCCCAGAACAGATCCCTGGGGCACTCCATTGGTTACTGACCTCCATGCAGTAAAAGACCCATCCACAACCACTCTCTGCCTTCTGCCAGCAAGCCAGTTCTGGATCCACGAGGCCAAAGTCCCTTGGATCCCATGCACTCTCACCTTCTCCAGAAGCCTTGCATGGGGGACCTTATCAAACGCCTTACTAAAGTCCATGTACACTACGTCCACCGCCCTTCCTTCGTCAATGTGTTCAGTCACATTTTTGAAGAACTCAACTAGGCTCGTAAGGCATGACCTGCCCTTGACAAAACCATGCTGACTATTTCTAATCAGTCCAAACTTCTCCAAATGTTCATTTATCTTATCCCTCAGAAGCCTCTCCATCAGCTTACCAACCACTGAAGTCAGACTCACCGGTCGGTAATTTCCTGGGCTATCCCTGTTCCCTTTCTTAAAGATAGGAACCACATCCGCAATCCTCCAATCCTCCGGAACCTCTCCCGTTTCCACGGACGACGCAAAGATCATCGCCAGGGGCTCTGCAACCACTTCCCTCACTTCCCACAATAACTTGGGGTACATCCCATCCGGTCCCGGCGACTTGTCTATCTTGATAGAATTTAACAGATCTAACACATCCTCTTTCCTAACATCCACATACTCAATCTTTTCCGTATGCCTCAAACCTGCAGTGCAATCTCCCAGTTCACTTTCCACCGTGAATACCGAGGCAAAGTACTCGTTAAGCACCTCTGCCATTTCTTCCAGATTCACACAGACTTTTCCTCCTTCACCTTTTATAGGCCCTATCCCTTCTCTTCTCATCCTTTTACTTTTCACATTTTGTAGAAGGCCTTGGGATTCTCCTTAATCTTACCTGCCAAAGCCTTCTCATGACCCCTTCTGGCTCTCCTAATTTCCTTTTTAAGTTCCCTTCTACATATCTTATACTCCTCTAGATCCCTAACATCCCCTAGCTCTCTGAACCTTTTATATACCTTTTTTTTCTTCCTAACTAGGTTCACCACTACCTTCGTGCACCACGGTTCCTGCGTCCTACCAGAACCTCCTTGACTCCTCAGAACATTAAATTGCAGTGCCCAGACAAACATTCCTTGAAAAACTGCCACTTTCCTTCTGTACTCTTCCCCAAGAACACCTCCTTCCAGTTTATACATCCAATTACATGCCTAATGTTTTCATATTTCCCCTTACTCCAGACATACACCTTCCTAGCCTGCCTGATCCTATCTCTTTCCATCGCTATCATGATGGCGATCACGATGGGGGCTAAAAGTAATATTTCCAAATTTACTGATGATAAAAAACTTGGTGAAAATGTACAAGTTCTGTAGAAGGATCATATGGACTCAAAACATTAACTGTTTCTCTCTCCATAGATGCTGCTTGACTTGCTGAGTTTATCATATCTTATGCTTTTATTTCAGATTTCCAGCATCCACAACATTTTGTTCATATTATTTTAGGAATACATTTTAGGAGGTGGATAAAAATTAGTTTGGCTGACCAACTGAAAGCAGAGTGTGTGATAAATGGATCTCTTTCTGGTTGGCAAGCTGTGACTAGTGATGTACCAGAGGGGTCAGTCCTCAGGCCCCAACCAGTCATAATCTATATCAATGACTTGGATGCAAGAATAGAATGTACTATCACCAAATTTGCAGGTGATACTGAAATCAGTAAAAAAGCAATTTGCAATGAGGACATAAGAAATTTACAGATAGACATGAATAGCCCAATGGATATAAATGAATCAGATGGAATTTAACCAATAAGTGCAAGATTATGTGTTTTGTTTGGAGGAATAAAAAGGCAACATTTTGTCTAAACAAAGAAGACATTTCAAGGAAAATGTTTTGGAGAAGAGGGATTGGGTGTCCTTGTGCATGAATTGCAGAGAGTTAGCATGCAAGTGCAACAAGTAATAAGGGAGGTAAATAAAAGTTTGGCATTCATTGCTCATGAAATGGAGTATTAAACTAGGGCGGTAAACATAATTGGCCCAGACTTGGAAGGCCAAAGACCTGTACTGTTCTGTGTTCTTGGTGCTGTTACAACTGTATAGCACATCAGGGAGACTACATCTGGAATACTGTACACAATTACTTAAGGAAGGACACAAGTGTGTTTCAGAAAAGGTTCGCTAGATTGATTAACGGATTAAAGACTTGTTTTATGAAGAGAGATTGAGCTGTTTAGGTCTGTTTGCTGTAGTTTAGAAGCACGAGGGGGATCTAATTGAGGTATACAAAATGCTAAACGGGATTCACAGGTTAGACATACAGCAGATGTATGTTTCTCCTTGTTAAACATGCTAAAATTAGAGACCATAGTTTTAGACTAAGGAATGGCAGATTTAAAACAGAAAGGAGGAGGAATTACCTCACTCAAAGAGTCACGAATCTGTGGAATTCTCTACCCCAGAGTGCAATAACACCAGAGCACTAAACAAGTTATGGAGATACATGGGTTTTTAATTAGTGGCAAAATAAAGGCTTGTGGGCAGAAGCAGAGTGGTGGACATGAGGCCAAGATAAGTTTAGCCATGATCAAATCGAATGGTGAAGCAAGATCAAGGGGTTAAATTGCCTACTCCTGCTCCTAGTTCTAATGGTATCAGCCATGATCTGTTTTGCGTGGCAAAGCAAACTCAATGGGTCAAATAGCCTACTCCTGTGCCTATGTTCCCAACATCGATTTAGGGCACTGCATTCGATAAGAATCTCTCTGAGCATAAATTAGTACCTTTGAAAACAATTTTTGACTTGTCAGACAAGAACGAGGGAAGGAAAAATAAAAATGATCCAAAATAGCGAGAAAAAAGGGTGCTTTGTAAATTAAAAAGGGGAAAAAAACTTAAGGAAAAGGGCTGAGTATGGATACTGAAAGTGGTGAAATAGAGTAGCGGCATCAAATGAAAATCAAAATCAGATAAAGCAGCAGATATTTGTATGTTTTTGTTACCTCAGCCTTTCCAAGTAATCGTCATCATTTTTTTGTGAAATATTAAAAGAACATGAGCGTTATGAAATAATTTTAAAATTTAGTGACCCAAAAGGAACCAAGCATCAGAACGACTAAAGATAATTAATTCGTCAAATGGTTGCTGCTGGGAGGAGTGGAAGAAAAGTAATATATCAAACATACGTGCCCTGGGATTTAGATGCAAGTCAAATAAATATTCCAGCTGGACTCAAGTAACTAAAAACTGTTAAGTATCTTTTCAGAAACTTAGAAACGGAAGAGGAAATGTGCAAAACAGAGATGGTTGCTCTTTAGAGAGTTAGGAATTCGAAAACAGACATGAATAAACAAGCAAATCTAATTCAAAAGATTCAGAATCATGCTGTGGGATCCATTGCTCTTATTATAATTAGTTTGATCAATATTCAGAATCAAAACATAACAGCAAACAGAAAATAACTGAACAAACAATAACTCAGTGTTAGAGAAGCCAAGATCTTGCCTGATGAACCATAGACTTCATTTTTGAGGAAATGACATCTCAAATTGACGAGGGGGAAGGGATGAGGGATTGTAAATAGCAGAAACCAAATGTGATAATCTGACTGCCATGCTAGCTAAAATTGGCTCATTCCATTAACAATGTGAATGAGACATTCTTATTCTGTTTGGTTCAGTTTAACAATGAGCAATACATTTCATAGCTAATCTATGAAGGTGCGCTCCTCAATTGCTTTAATAGTTTGCTCCATGTCAAATATTTAAAATTCACTGCCTTGCTTCATCTGAAAATGATGCCGTAAACCAAACCTTTTCCTGCAATAAAGGTGATTTGAAGTAAGATTTAAGGAATGAACATTTTATCATTTTAATTTCTAACCACTTTAAAAGACAATGATTAAGTAAGCTTGCAATTCATAGAAATTCTAATGAGCACATTCTTGGTCGATACATACATGATTTGCCAAACATGTTATGCATCTATTCCCCAAAATTGTGCTTAAACAGACAATTGACTAACACAGCCTTTTATCAGTAAAGATGCATCCTAGTATCAAGGATGAAGTGTACCGATATATGCTCACAGAATGGTATTTAACTAAATTAATAATCTGTCACACTTCACATATCTGAAGATTTCCTGACTACTTACCTCTCCTTTGTTTCTTAACATTACTTCCTCAAAGTGAAATAGAAATTTAAAACAAATCACACCACTTCCCTTGCAAACTAACCCTATAAATAGGTATCTTAAAATGTGGACATGCCTAGTTACTTGTAACATTTGCACTGAATTTCACATCAAAAATCTTTTTAAACAGATATTTATGACATATAATGAAATATGTTTTATCAGCTCCAAATATTGTTTTATTATCTAACACAAAAAAACCAAAAACCTAAATCATTTCTCCTGTGTGTCACTTAATACAAATTGTAATAGCAGGTAAATGGACATTTTCAGTATTATCTGATCATGATAGTTTAAACTATAAGTTATTGTTTCAATAAATCACCCTTCAATTTTAAGCCAAGTTGGTAAAGTGGGAATTAATCAAAGAATTTTCTTTATGTGTCCTGCAGAGATAAGAGTAATAAATCAGCAGCAATAAATCCACAATGCAAATAAGAAGCAGGAGATTTACACGAGACAATTTGCACAAAATTCAGAACATCAAACAGTGTTCAATAAGGATCTGTATAAATTGCAAGAGAGCCTAATGTCTAACCTTCAGGAAAGCTGGAACAAAAATAATTCTGTGCACTTAAACACTTGGGAATGTTGATTTAATTGTCTATTTTGTTCGACTATTTTAAATTTGAATAAATAAAAAGAAACAATCATCCATTCAATCTACTGTCACAATAAAGAAGCTCAGTCATTGTTAAAATTTCATTTCACTCACTCCATGGGCATAATGATTGGGTTCACCTATTCAATTAGCCTCACCCAGAGCAACCAAAAAAATTGTGCACACTGGAGTGAGGAAAGATGGGGAAGGATTCTGCGCATTAGAAGTCAAAATTATGGAAATGAACAGGAATTAATTAATCAATTAGAATTCTAAACAAATTGCAATAAATAGAAGGGAGAAGAACACAGGAAAAACAACTAATTTGTTGCTGTGGCACTCATTGATAGCCCATATCACTTTCAGCAGTGCACCTTTTCTCAAACAAAAATTAGAGATAACTGAGAATATTCCTGGGTACAAGTGTTTCAGGCGTGACAGAGGAGGGTCCAGAGAGCATCACAGCAGTGCAGAGGGAGGACAATACAGAGGAGTTAGGAGTGGAATCGCTGTGGGTGGAGTTGAAGAATAGAAAGGAGGCAATTACTATGCTAGGGGTTTATTATAGGCCACCCAACAGCCCGCGGGCAGAGGAAGAAGGCATATGTAAAACATTTTGGATAGGTGCAGAAAGAGTCGTTATAGTGGGAGATTTTAATCTCCCTAGGGTGGATTGGAAGGTACCTAGAGCTGAGAGTTTGGATGGGGAGGAATTTGTAAAATGTGTACTGGAAGGATCGTTGGAGCAGTACGTGGCTAGCCCGACTAGAGAAGGGGCTATATTGGATTTAGTTCTGAGTAATGAGCCAGGGCAGGTGGTTGATGTTGTAGCAGGGGAACAGTGGCTAACAGTGACCACAATTCTGTCTACTTTAGGATACAGATGGAAAAGGATGCTTGTTGCCCTAGGGGCAGGGTGCTGAATTGGGGGAAGGCTAACTACGGTCGGTTTAGGCAGGAATTTATGGAAACTGATTGGGAACGGTTGTTCGAGGGTAAGTCCATGCCAGGCACGTGGGACTCTTTCAAGGGAATACTGAAAATGTTGCAAGAAAGAAATGCACCGGCTAAGAGGAAAGATGGGAAAGGTAGGATTAGAGAGCCGAGGATTACTAGGGATATTGAGGAGTTAGGAAGAAAAGAGAGGTGTATGATAGGTTGAAGCAGCTGGGAACGGAGACAACGTTGGAGGAATATAGAGAGAGTAGGAGGGAGCTCAAACAGGGAGTTAGAAGGGCAAAAAGGGAGCATGAAATAGTTTTGGCGGATAGGATTAAGGGAAATAAAAAGGCTTTTTACTCCTATGTTAGGAATAAAAAGGGTGGTTAGAGGAAAAATCAGACCTCTCAGGGACAGAGGAGGGGAACCGTGCTTAGAGCCCGAGGGAATGGCGGAGATCCTGAATGAATACTTTGCGTCAGTATTCACGAAGGAGACGGGCTTGTTGACAGCTCCTGTCTCTGAGGGAGCTGTGGACCAGTTGAGGGAAATATCCATACCAAGGGAGGAAGTGTTAGAGCTTCTAGGTAGCATTAAAACTGATAAATCTCCGGGGCCTGATGGCATTTATCCCAGGCTGCTTAGGCAGGTGCGAGGTGAAATTGCTGGGCCTCTGACGCAAATCTTTATCTCTTCTTTGGACACAGGTGAGGTCCCAGAGGACTGGAGAATAGCTAATGTTGTACTGTTGTTTAAAAAGGGTAATAGGGATAACCCTGGAAATTATAGGCCGGTGTGTTTGACGTCAGTGGTAGGGAAGCTGTTGGAGGGGATTCTTAGAGATAGGATGTATAGGCACTTAGAGCGTTGCGATCTGATTAGGGATATGCAGCATGGATTTGTTAAGGGGAGGTCGTGCCTTACAAATCTGGTAGAATTTTTTGAGGAGGTGACAAAAACAGTGGACGAAGGGCGAGCCGTTGATGTTGTCTATTTGGATTTTAGTAAGGCGTTTGACAAAGTCCCTCATGGGAGGTTAGTCGAGAAGATCAAGGCAAATGGGATACAAGGACAGGTAGCTAGATGGATAAGTAACTGGCTTGGTAAAAGGAGACAGAGAGTTATAGTGGAAAGGTGTTTCTCTAGCTGGAGGTCGGTCACTAGTGGTGTGCCGCAGGGCTCGGTACTGGGACCTCTTCTATTTGTAATATATATAAATGACTTGGAAGAGGGAGGAAGTGGAGTGATCAGAAAGTTTGCAGACGATACAAAGATGGCTGGACTTGCGGATAGTGAGGAGCATTGTCAGGCGATGCAGCAGACATAGATAGGCTGGTAGCTTGGGCAGATAGATGGCAGATGGAATTCAATCCTGATAAATGTGAGGTGATGCATTTTGGGAGAAAGAATATAGGGGGGAGGTATATGATAAAGGGTAGACCTATTAAGAGTATAGAAACGCAGAGGGACCTGGGGGTACAGGTGAACAAGTCTCTGAAGGTGGCAGAGCAAGTGGAGAAGGTTGTGAAGAAAGCATATAGTATGTTAGCCTTTATAGGAAGGGGTATAGAGTACAAGAGCTAGCCTTTAATGTTGCAGTTGTATAAAACTTTGGTTAGACCTCATTTGGAATACTACGTCCAGTTTTGGTCGCCTTACTAGTGGAAGGACGTGGAGACGCGGGAGAGAATGCAGAGGAGGTTTACCAGGACGCTGCCTGGTATGGAAGGTCTGAGTTACGAGGAGAGGTTAGACAAATTGGGGCTGTTTTTCTTAGAAAGACGTAGACTTAGGAGGAGATCTAATAGAGGTGTACAAGATTATGAGGGGTATAGATAGAATAAACAGGGTTAAGCTTTTTCCTAGGATGGACTCAAATAGCACGAGGGGTCACGGGCTTAGGGTGAGGGGGGGTAAGGTATAATTTGGATGCTAGAGGGAGTTTTTTCACACAGAGGGTGGTGGGGGTATGGAATGCGCTGCCAAGTAAACTGGTGGAGGCAGGAACTCTGGAGTTATTTAAGAAATACTTAGATGGGCACATGAACAGAATGGGAATGGAGGGGTATAGAAAACTGATTTAAAACAGGGATCATGGGAGTCTTGGGAGCCCCTGCAAAGTGTGTAAATAGATGATGATATTGATGTACTTGATTTTACCCTACAGGTGCTTTGGTCCACCTTGTTGTCTAACAAGGGGCATACAAGCGATGTGTCGTGAGAGGGCTGCTCTTGGATTTTTGAGAGTATTCTTGTGCTTCATGTCGTTAGTGTACGCTTGACCTGGACCATTTGATGGGCAACACAACAGCTCAGTGACTATCACTGTGCTGTGCAGATTTGGGCCTGTGTCTGTGGGAGTTTGTGCATTCTCCCCATGCTTGCGTGGGTTTTCTCCGTGTGCTCCGGTTTCCTCCCACATCCCAAAAATGTGCTCTTAGACTAATTGGCAGAACAAATTCTCCCTAAATTGTTTCAAACTTGGTTTTTAATCCATAGATCTATAAACATAGACAGGAATCACGGGTAGAGATATGGTGGCGCAAGCTCGTTGGGCCGAAGGGCCTGTTTCCTGTGCTGTTTTGTTCTTTAATAAAAACATTTAAGCTTACAAATATTGGATTAGGTCAAGATGATATTTTGACTGTAAACTGTCCAAAACCAGAGGTCATAAGTATAAAATTGATCCAATAAAAGTGGCTGAACATGGAACATACACAAGTCATGCATGCTATTTCTAATTGAACAGTTGGCCTTCCCAATCAAACTCCCACACTGTCTTTGGACCTTGAGCCCAAAGCTTCCAGCTTACAGGCAGGAGCAAGACTTACTGAGCAAGCTCTCTCTAAGCCACTCTGCCTTCCTGCTCCCTTTTCCTTTAAGATACTGCTCAAAACTTACCTCTTTTTTGATCATCAGTCTTTATATCACAGAGGTAACTAAAATTGGTGCCAAAGTATATTTTCTTCTTCTCCTTTGAGGCACCTTGGGACTTTTTTTCTATATTAGAAGTACTATACCAACAGCATAGATGGCTTTAAGGAGAAACTAGCTAATTACATAATGGAGGATGGAAGAAAAGAATAAGCAGATAACATCAGATGAGACACGATGAGAGGAGACTCGTGTGGAACAAAACACAAACATAGATAGGTTAAGTCAAACAGAATTTACAGGACAGAAATAAGCTATGTATTCCATATAACACATACACTGCCTCCATTCTTCACCAATCAAATATCGGTTTATATCATCCATCTTTATGATTAAAAACAATGCAAGACCAGAACCAACTGGACAGCTCTTTCAAAAGAGTGGTATTACCACGGTAGGTTGGCTAACTTCTTTTTGTGTTGCATCAATCTACGAAATGAACCCCTCGCAGGGGATCAAAGCCTGAAAAATATATGCATAATGCATTCTGAAAACTGAAAATCCTACTATCACAAGGAAGCCATGAAATAGCCTGGTCTACCACAAGAAGTACACATGTGCAGATTAACAGCACGTTTTGCTACAACACAAGGAATCAGAACAGCATTGTGATGGGGTCAGAACAATAAGAGTGTTGAATTGACAGGAATTTCAATTTACCCAATAGAAACTTTAAATTTATTAATGGAAATCGAGCAACAAGCAACAGAATCCAAAATTATATATTTGTTGGAAAATAGTTTTGGAGCCATGTACACAACAAAGTAAAACTACATCATGATCGGATTCTGATGATTGATGGGGATAGCAATCACAAATTAGGATTGGAACCTCCAGGGACTTCTAACCATATTATGAAGGCACTTGTGGTCATTTAGCAATCAGCACCAGTAATGGCCAAGACAAAAATATGCATGCTGTTTTAAAAAGGAAACTGAATGATTGAAAGAAGTCAACAGGCAAACATATTTAAAAAGCCTCTCAGTTGGGATGATGTGGTGTGGAGCCAAGTAGAACACTACAGCATTCATTCTGCAAATATAGTACTGTATAATAGTAATTAATGACAAGAGAAATTACCACAGAATAAAGAATTGGCAGAAACATTAAAAAAGTGTGTGTTTTCACAGAAGACAACAAATAGAGGATCTAGAGAGCTGTCTGTTGCTCTGTATTCATGAGAGAGAGACGCAGAGAACATACAGCTGACATTTTAAGTCCCTGGAGAAGTATCACCGATGTGCTTCGTCTTTTGTGACCGTAAGACACAGGAACAGAATCAGGCCATTTGGCCCATCGAGTTCGCTCGTGGCTGATTTTTTTTCCTCATCCCCATTCTCCTATCTTTTTCATATCACCACTGACCCTCTGATTAATCAAGAACCTATCTTTCTTTGTCTTTAAGACATTCAATGACCTGGCCTCCACAGCCTTCTGCAGCAAAGAGTTCCACAGATTCACGACACTCTGGCTGAAGAAATTCCTCCTCATCTCTGTTTTCAAGGATTATCCCTTTAGCCTGAGCTTGTACCCTCTGGTTCTAGTTTTGCCTGCTAATGGAAACATCCTCTCTACGTCAACTCTATCCAGGCCTCGCACATCCTTTCACTAAGTTTCAATAAGATTTCACCCTCATCCGTTTAAACTCTGACGAGTACATACCCAGAGTCCTCAACCGTTCCTCGTACGACAAACTCTTCATTCCAGGGATAAATCTTGTGAACCTCCTCTGGATCCTTTCCAAGGCCAGCACATCTTAGGAAAGATACTCCAACATCTCACAATACTCCAAATGGGGTCTGACCAGAGCTTATAAAGCCTTAGAAGTACATCCCTGCTCTAGTATTCTAGCCCTCTCAACATGAAGGCTAACATTGCATTTGCCTTCCCAACTGCCGATTGAACCTGCGTGTTAACCTGAAGAGAATCTTGAACAATGACTCCCAAGTCCCTTTGTGTTTGATTTCCTAAGCGCTTTCTCATTTAGAAAATAGTCTATGCCCCCATTCTTCCTTCCAAAATGCATAACCTCATAGTTTTACACATTGTATCCCAACTGCTACTTCTTTGCCCATGGTCCTAACCTGTCCAAGTCCATCTGCAGCTCCCCTGCTTCCTCAATATTACCTGTTCCTCTACGTATCTTTGTATCATCTGCAAACTTAGTAACAGTGCATTCAGTTCCTTCCTACAAATCGTTTTGTGTATAGTGTGAAAAGTTGTGGTCCTGGCACTGACCCCTGCAGCACACTACTAGTCATTGGCTGCCATCCTGAAAAAGACTCCTTTGTCCCCACTCTCTGCCTTCGGCCAGTCAGCCAATCCTCTAGCCATGCCAGGATCTTACCCTCAACACCATGGGTACTTAACTTATTTAACAGTCTTCTATATAGCATCCTGTCAAAGGCCTTCTGGAAATCTAAATAAATCACGTCCACTGGTTCTCTTTTATTTATTTTCTTGTTACCTCCTCAAAGAACTCAAATAGATTTGTCAGATATGACCTCCCCTTGACAAAGCCGTGATGACTTGGTCTTACTTTATCATGCACTTCCAAGCACTTCTGCATGGCATTTAGGATGGGTGCTCCAAAGTCAATGTTTTCCCTGCAGACCAGAATCCCCATGAGCGAGGCGCTGGTTATAGTTCATCAGCAGTGATCGGGAGACCACATCATATTTCTGAATCAAGATTCTTAAATCAATCTCTGCTCCAACTTTCCTCACAGTTACCAGGACAACGGAGGAAATGCGTCACGTCATCTTCACAATATGCAACATCACTATCTGTTTAAAAGGCCCAATGAGCAGAGTTAGCAAAGGTTTCAAAATTTGCTGCTTGACCTGGACCAGTATTATAGAATGTAAACTGTCTAGCTGTAAGCCACAGATACAGCCCTTTTCTTTGATAAACAATAAAGAATATGTGATAACAGAAAACTGCTGTTTGGGTGAATTACTGCATCACTGATGTTTTGCTCAAGACTGCCCAAATCAAAGAAACATTCACAAGGGTGCAAAATATTTTTGTGTCTTTGGTAACACACGTGGAGGTCAGTGGCATAAGCAGCATTCCTAAATCGAAGCTTCCCACTCACCAGCCTCAACAAACACTATCTCCTCCATCTGTGGCACAATGTGCAGATCCAGCATTGGATGTTTTTTGGTCACCAAACCCAAGTGGAAGAAAGCTGTCCTCAGTCCTTGGGGATTGCCCAAGACTGGGGAAAGAAGCATTGAAGCCTCAACTATTTACAGCCCATGTTAATGGCTGATCAAAGATAAAGAGAGAAATGCATCTAAGTTTATTAATGGTACAAAGTTAGGCAAGGATGTACGCTCTTAGGAGGCCCCATATATCATCAGTTAAATAAATCGACAGAAGGGCTATAAGGCTGGGACGTGTGAAATTATTCATTTTGGTAATAAAAATAGATTATCCAAATATTTTTTAAAAGGCATGGAACATGCAAATATTGATATTCAGATAGACTTGGGTATACAAATACAAGGAACACAAAGTTATCAGGTAGATGCAGCAAGGAATTAGGAAGGTAAATGGCATTAAAGCCTTTACTGCAAGAAGAACGGAATACATGAGCATGCAAGTTTTGCTACAATTGTACAGGCTTCAGTGACGACACCATGATTAGAACAACGTGCAGTTTTGGTCTCCATGGAAAGCAGGACCTATTTGTCTTGCAGGCAGTATGCTGAAGGTTCACTTGACTTGGTACTGTCATGAGAAATTGCATAAATTGGGCCAGTACTCTGTGGACTGATTTTTCCATAAGGAAGAGATTCTGATGGGGCTCAATAAGATAGATACAAAGGTTGGTATTTGTGACTAGTGGGTCAAGAACACATGGATACAGTTTTAGTATAAAGAGCTAATGATTTAGGACTGAAATGACAAGACATTTCTTCACTTGGAGGGTTGTGCATCTTTGGAATGGTCTGCCTCAGAGTTTTGTGAATGCTCCATTGTTGAGAATATTGAAGACTGAGTATTAATATATTTTCAGTCTCTCAGGGAATCAAGAGATATGCTAAGCAGCAGAAAGTGGAGTTCAGAAAGAAACCCAACTATGACTATATTAAAAGGTGGAGGAGGTTCAAGTGGAAGCAGCTCAAAGGGCTGAATGATCTACCTTCTGCTCCTATTTGTTGTGTTCTGACTTCAGATAACATCACAAAATAAAAGTGATAACAGTTCAATTATAATTCAGTTTCTTAAAAATGAGTTTCTACACTGCCTTAATTAGAGAATTCAATTATTATGAACAACCAATTTGCTATTAAACATTGCTAGCTTTGAGATTTGTGACTTTTTTTTTACAATCATAGAACATTACAGTGCAGAACAGGCCCTTTGGCCTTCGATGTTGCACCGACTAATTAAGAAAAAGCAATGACCCTCTAACCTAAACCATTCCCTTTTCGTCCATAAACTTATCTACTAACCTCTTAAACACCTCCAAACTTGGCGCATCTATAACTGCAGCACACAGGGCATTCCATACCCTTACCACCCTCTGGGTAAAGAACTTACTTCTGACATCCGTCCTATAACTACCACCCCTTAATTTAATTTAAAGCACCCCTCGTGCTAGCTTTCTCCATCCTAGGAAAAAGGCTATCACTGTCCACCCTATCTAAACCTCTAATCATCTTATATGTTTCGATAAGGTCCCCTCTTAGCCTCCTCCTTTCTAACGAAAAAAACCTCAAATCCCTCAGCCTCTCCTCATAAGACCTGCCCTCCATACCAGGCAACATCCTGGTAAACCTCCTCTGTACCCTCTCCAATGCCTCCACATCTTTCTTATAATGTGGGGACCAGAACTGCACACAATACTCCAAGTGCGGCCGCACTAGAGTTTTGTACAGTTGCAACATGACGTTGCGGCTCCGAAATTCAATCCCCCTACCAATAAAAGCTAAGACTCCATATGCCTTCTTAACAACCTTATCGACTTGACTGCCTACTTTCAGAGATCTATGCACATATACACCAAGATCCCTCTGTTCATCAACACTATTAAGAGTCCTACCATTAGCCCTATACTCTACACATTTGTTATTCCTGCCAAAGTGAATTACCTCACACTTTTCCGCATTAAACTCCATTTGCCACCTCTCGGCCCAGCTCTGCAACTTGTCCAAGTCTCTCTGCAAACTATAACACCCCTCTTCACTATCTACCACTCCTCCGACTTTGGTGTCATCCGCAAATTTACTAATCCATCCTTCAATACCCTCATCCAGATCATTTATAAAAATTACAAACAGCAGGGGCCCCAAAACAGATCCCTGAGGTACACCACTTGTAACCAAACTCCATGATGAATAATTTCCATCAACCACCACCCTCTGTCTTCTATCAGCTAGCCAATTCCTGATCCAATTAGCTAAATCACCCTCTATCCCATACATCTGCATTTTCTGCAGAAGCCTTCCATGGCGAACCTTATCGAACGCCTTACTAAAGTCCATATATACCACATCAACTGCCTTACCCCCATCCACCTCTTTGGTCACTTTTTCAAAAAACTCAATAAGGTTAGTAAGGCACGACCTACCCTTCACAAAACCATGCTGACTATCCCCAATCAATTCATTTCTCTCTAAATAACTATAAATCCTATCCCTAATAATTCTCTCCAATACTTTGCCCACAACAGAAGTAAGACTCACCGGCCTATAATTCCCAGGAAAGTCTCTATTCCCCTTCTTGAACAATGGGACCACATTCGCTATCCTCCAGTCTTCCGGCACTATACCTGTAACCAACGACAACCTGAAGATCAGAGCCAGAGGCTCTGCAATCTCCTCTCTTGCCTCCCAGAGAATCCTAGGGTAAATCCCGTCCGGCCCAGGGGACTTATCCAACTTCAAACCCTCGAGAATATCTAGCACATCCTCCCTATCTACTTCAATACTTTCCAGTTTGCAACCCTGTACCTCAGTGTTCTCCACAACTACATTTACATCTCCCTGCGTGAATACCGAAGAGAAATATTTATTCAGTGCCTCTCCAATCTCTTCAGGCTCCACGCACAACTTCCCACTGCTGTCTATGACTGGCCCTAATCTTGCCCTAACCAATCTTCTATTCTTAACATATCTAAGGAAAGCTTTAGGATTCTCCTTGATCCTATCAGCCAAAGTCTTCTCGTGTCCCCTTTTAGCTCTCCTCAACTCACTCTTTAGCTCCCTCCTGGCTAATCTATAGCTATCCAGTGCACTAACTGAGCCTTCAAGCCTCATCCTGACATAAGCCTCCTTTTTCCTTTTAACCAGCGAATTAACTTTTTTCGTACACCAAGGTTCCCTTACTCGACCATTTCCTCCTTGCCTGACAGGGACATACTTATCAAGGACTCGCAGCAGCTGCTCCTTGAATAAGCTCCACATTTCAGATGTTCCCAGTCCCTGTAGTTTCCTAGTCCAACCTATGCACCCTAATTCTCTCCTTATGGCCTCATAATTACCATTCCCCCAGCTATAACTACTGCCCCCAGCTTCATGCCTATCCCTATCCATCACTAAGGTGAACGTAACCGAATTGTGGTCGCTATCACCAAAATGTTCACCAACTTCCAAGTCTAACACCTGGTCTGGCTCATTGCCCAGCACCAAATCCAATGTAGCCTCACCTCTAGTTGGCCTATCTACATACTGAGTCAAAAAACCTTCCTGCACACTTTGTACGAAAACTGACCCCTCCAACGAGCTAGAGCTATAGCTATTCCAATCAATATTAGTAAAGTTAAAGTCCCCCATAACAATTACCCTATTACTTTCACTCCTGTCCATGATCGACTTTTATAATTTATAAAGTTTTATATTATAATTTTATAATCACATTTATAATTTATGTTTGTCTTCTATGATCTGCTCTGGCCTTGCTGCAAGGTGCATCAAAAGGCACAGCAGATCATGGAAGACAAATGTAAATTGTAAATGTTGATCTAGATAGATTTTTTTAGCATCATCTGCACTGACTCTGTGGATGATATTCACAAATATCTATTTAAATCAACCTATCAAAAACTTAATATGCATGCACTACCAATTTAAACTTTTTACTAATTACAACCTCACTGAGTATGGTACAGTCTCTGAAGCAGAATAGTGCAATTAATTAAAAAATATATAGTTACATAGCATATTTAATGATTATCCAAGAGAATTTTGCAGCCCATGAAGCACTTCTGAAGTACAGTCATTGTTGAAATGTGGAAAACACAGCAGTCAATTTGGGCCTGGTGAGTTCACATAGTGGCATGAGAATGGTCAAGTAATCTGCTTTTTGTTTTTGTGATTTTGTTGAGGGACAATATTGACTAGGACACCAGGAATAACTGCTTTAGTCTTTTTCAAAATTGTGCTCTGGGGTGTTTTACATTCACTTTACAGAGCAGATGTAGCAGTGGTTTCAAATCTCAACCAGAAGATAGCAACTGTTAACCTGCAATACTACCAATATCACACTGGAGCTTTCAATACAAGTGGGAATGAAACCTTTTGAGTCAGAGGTTAAGTTCTACCAACAGAACTACTGCAAACATGTACATTTTATTGAAACTATATTATTTTAACCTGCTACACCCAGTATCTCTTCCACAAATGTAATTGGTCAATTCCAAATTTAGAGACTGGAGCAGTATTTAGCCTCTTTCACATCTTATTCAAAAACTCTGAAGCAGTCCATGTTCAAATGCTGGGCAATATAGGCTTGAGCTGCCAAGTGGCAAGTAACACTCGTGCCACACAAATGCCAAGCAATGGCTTTCACCAATAAGAGATACTCTAACCACCGCCCCTTGACATTCAAAGGTGCTACCATCACCAAATCCCCCACTGTTAACATCCTTGGGGTTATCATTGACCAGAAGTTCACCACACAAACAGTGGCTACAAGAGCAGGTCAGAGACAAGGAATACTGCAGCGAGTAACTCACCTTCTGACTCCCCAAAGCCTTGCTACCATCTACCAGGCACAAATGAGGAATGTGATGGAATACTTCACTTGCCTGGGTGGGTGCAGCTCCAATAACACTCAAGAAGCTTGACACCATCCAGGGCAAAGCAGCTTGCTTGACTAACACCACATCTACAAACATTCTATCTCTCCACCACCGACATTTGGTAACAGCAGTGTGTACAATCTACATGATGTGTTGCAGCAGTTCACTAAAGATCCTTAGACTGCACTTTCCAAACCTACAATCACTTTCATCTAGAAGGACTAGAGTACAGATACATGGAACACCATGACCTGCAAGTTCCCATCCAAGCTATTCATCATCTTGACTTGGAAATATATCACCATTCCTTCATAGTCATTGGGTCAAAATCCTGGAATTCCCTCTCTAATGGCACTGTGGGTCAACCCACAGTACATGGACTTCAGAGATTCAAGAAGGCAGCTTCACCACCACCTTCTCAAGGGCAAGGATCAACAACAAATGCTAGCTAACCAGCGACGCTCTTGTCTTACAAATGAATTTTAAAAATTTAGTCCCTGCCTATTGTGGATTGCGCTCAGTAAAAGAAAACTGAATTACTCACAAAATGACTTGAGCAATTTTGATAAAACAAAGTTGCAGCTTTTTTAAAAACATAATTTCACTCTGAATTAAGTGCACTTGAGCTAAAAGGCACCGAGTTTGGACATTTGTCTGAATCCACTTTACCAAATTTTGACAGTTTGGAAAATCATCTGATCTACACTTGCAAACACCTTGTGATTTCCTGTGCACAGCAGACAGTTCACTGTGGACAGCACATTCAATCCTGAGGTTTGATAGAACTTGTGCCATTCCAAGTCAAATATGCAAATATATAGAATTATATCTTTTGTTGAAACTAACGTTAGCATTGAATGGCTCATGAAAATAAGCAGATCACAAAAATCACATCTTTTGTAATGTACTAAATGATTGTTAATATTTGTTTGGTGGAGACAAATAGTAGAGCTGGTTACTTTACCTTGGCCTTTGTATAAGCCATGCTTGAATTCTTTTGAGTTAATTTACAAAGTCACAGATTGAATGGTTGAAAGTCTAAAATTATCAAGGCATAATATGATAAAGAACAAAACTAGCTGTAATCAGTTATCTGGAACCTATGCAATTTCTGAAGCAGGAAATTAATCAACTCTTACAATATGGCCACATGGTTCTGCAAAAGGAATAAGATGGATTTTAATGGGATTAGTATGTTCAATCAGGTCTGGCTGCTTAGTCAACTTTCATTTTACCTTCACAACAGGAGCCAGCCATTACATGAGGCCCTTATTTTCCCCCATCTGATAAAATGAGACAATTAAAATACACATGGCCCAGTGGCACATCAAAACAACACACTTGCACTGAACTGAGGCACAATTAAAAAACTGTTGCAAAAGGAGCCATTATTTTGTTAACAACCCACAGCATTCAGACCCTTACTGGTTTTGGTCAATATTAGCACAGTGATAACTCACACAGTTGGTAATGCTCATTGATTCATGAGGTCTTCTCTCTTTGCACAACACTTTTTTTTGGAAAATGATGCATTATATAGACAAGTTCCCCTGGCTAACATACTAAAAAAAATTGCTTTCAATGCAGTGTACACATCAGCCTCAAAATCATTGATTGAAGTCTGGCACGGCAATCTAGCAACTGGGAAACAATTATTGATGAATGGCTCTTGTTCCTGTTCTAAAGCTCAGAAACTGCTCACAAATTGTTTAAATTACACAAACTGGTGATAAATCATGTTTGTGCAATAGGTCATAATAGAAACGTAGATCATGTTGTCTTGGTGGTATAGTGGATTAGAACAATACCCTTTTACCTCGAGGGCCTGGGTTCAAACAACCCACATTGATTTCAAAGGAAGTCTCCAGTCTGTTGTCTCTAATAGCCTTAAGCAAAATAAGTCTGCTAGTTCCTTCTGAGCACTGGCCAGAACACATCTTTTATTTTAGTTAAGTACTAAATGGCTCTAAATTGTGGACCACCCTCTGTTGCTGTTGGATAACTAATATGTCAGATGGAAACCACAAGTGCAGTACAGAATACTCTATGAAGTGTGAATATGAGTGGACAGTGTCTTTACTCTGCAGATGTTTGCCAACATTGTATGTCAACTTTCCATAGGTAATGGTTTTGATGACCATAATGTCAAACCTAATCAATGCTCCAAACAAAAAAAATTGAATTCGATGTTCTAGGGTTCAACGCAATCATTTGAAATTCGTGGCCTGTTGCACCACCCATCACAGACTTGAGGGTCCAAAGGATCATCATATATAAAAGGCCCAATTGATAATCTATTGATATTTCCACATTAGTGTACTCCACCCCAATAACAAAGGCACTGCAATATTAATCAAATTGCTTCCAAGTTACTTAATAAATGCAAAGCAAGTTTTATATAGGGTTGCTAGGTGAGTATTGAAACAAATGGCCAGTTTTCCTACTCGCTGCCACAAAGAATTGTATAATTTCTATCTGAAAAATTTGCTGTTTATCACAAGATGCGGTGTTGGTAAAAACCTTGAATAAATCATAGCTTGTATGATCTGAGTGAAGAATATAAAATATACAAGGCCAATAAGGATCCTATATTGAAAACCATCAGTGCTGCCCAAACTTCACCCCAAAGGACACTCCCACAGTGCATGCAGAATTCATACAGAAACATACAGTACAAATTCGCAGGTGCATCCTCCAAGTTCAGTGCCTCACCAAGTTTTCAGTTAAGTACATAGGTCTACAATAACCAAGGAACAAATCCAATCTCAGAAGGGCACTCCTTACATGGCCAATAAGACATTTCAATTGTCCAACTTCTGACATGCTTAGTGCACTGATTTTACAAGTACTAATCTGGCCTCTATTTGCTTCCTCCCTAGGATAACTGCAACTCCTCATAAGATCAACCATATTCTGTCATTCCATGCCAAGCCATAAATAAGTTCTCTTGTGAAATGCTGCCCTGCATATGCTGTAGACAAAGAAGCTGAGTTAGTTCAATCAATCAAGAGGCGACTCTCTTATCTTCTGCTGACCCTCAGCTTACTTCTGTGAATAGAATCCTTGACAGCACACTAATAGAAAAAAAAGAATTTTGGACAAAAATTCTAAATTTCATTAACTTGTTTATTTTGCTTTAAAGGATAACTGGGTTTCAGTTAGGACAATTTCTGTGTTGACATCAACTACAACATTTCCTCTTTTGACAAAATTCAATTTCATATGAACTTAGTGTTCGACCTGAAAGTTGATCTGAATGTCAGTTTAAAATACAAGCCTTTAAATCTTGGGAACAGAAGTTGCTGCATTAATGAGACTGACATTCAAAGCTTGCTTAACTCAGTGCAACGCTCATAAGATGGAACAGCTAATATTGTTTCCTCACATTCAATGTTAAAATTCACTGCGTTTACAATCATCATGCCTTGGCATGAACCCTCCAGTGTGGACATCAATATGACCATAACTTACACATCTCCCCCATATCTTCATGATAAGTTGTAATTATGGGAGAGAAAAGGAACAAAGTACCAAAAAGGAGAAGGCCATTCAATGCCTTGAGCCTATTCTTCCATCAATCAGGTCACAGCTAATCTGCGGCGAACACTATTTCCCCCCTACTCCAAACCCATGACAGCCCTATCGGACAAAATACTTATATAAAACATAAATAAAGAATTGATATGCAAAACAAAATAACTGAGTCTGCAATTCAACTTCAGGATGCAGAGAATTGTTGCAAATGTACAGGATTTAGTGTTTCATCAAAATACTGCACTTCACTAAATCAGATTTTTGTCCTTTTGATGGGAGAGAAGGGTAGAGAGAGGGAGACAAATCATTTATGTCTCATCAGACCACCTATATTAAAGCAGTTAGTTTAATTTCAGATTGTTTTAGAATAAGTAAGGTTGATGGATATTTGCAATTTATCTCAAATATGGCACCACAACTGTGAGCAACACTTCCTTTCAAAAAAAAAAACAAACCAACGATAATGGAAAATCAGTAAAGGTGGGGATATCAATATATGATGCTTGGATATTACACAACACTGCAACAAATGGGCAATTATGTATGTCAGCTCTGATCCTTTAACATGTTATCACTATTAGCCCATAATTCTCAAATCATTTAATCGTGGCATCCACTTGCTGTAAAAAAAAATCTTCAACGACCTTGGAAGGTGATACAGAAATTGCTCTTGGCAAGTTCAATTCAAGTTATAATAATGAAGAGTCAATGAAACTCACATAAAACTCATTTACCTGCAGCCATCAATAACATTTGTATTTATGAGCTTTAAATAGCCATTGCCTGACTTATGAGTTAGTGCAAGATATTTCGGTTTTCTGATTTTTCATACTTTGATGATACCCCTGAAAATAATTGGCACAGCAGAAAGATAAACTGCATAATAATAGCATCCTGCTGAGTAACTCTGCTGAATAAATTTCCTTTGTAGCTTTCAAAATATAAACTGACAATTTTACCTTCCCTTTCTCTCGTTCATTTCCACATCTTGCAAGTTGCAAAGAGGAAGAAATGGAAAAAGAACAAGGCAAAGAAAAAGTTCCTCATGAGATTTAATGATTTTAACACAAATAAGGCACTGAGATTAAAAGAATCATATCTTGATACAGAACAGAAGATAGCAATTTGACCCATCATAAAGCTTTCCAATTTCTCCCACTAGCCTATTCTTTTTCAATATCCGATTGTCTTCCGAAAGTCGCAACGTGTTAACAGAGAATACAAATGGTGAAAAACAAGCTCAGCTAAAAAGGAACACTGGCTGGATGGCGGTATATTTGCATTGCAACTTGGCATAGATGTGCCATGGAACCATTTATCCAAAGTCTAAGAGTAGAACAATACATGGAAATTCCAATTTTCCAGTCGGTGGAATTGTCTTGCTGTTCTTGTAGCTCTGGGACGGGTCTCAGAATAGTTCAAATTTGCAGACAAAGCAGCTTATTACCCACTCCATTTCAGTGGAATAGTCCATTCAGCTATGCAAATGAAGATGACAACTCAAGAAATTAAAAACTGATATGCCCATACCTTTTTCAGAAATAGGCCTACTTTGAACAGAAAGCATTTACATAGACTTTCTTTGCAGTTGGCTATTAACAGTGATGCAACATGGGTGATCTATTGATCAGAACAAAACAATACATATTCTGATGTAATGAGCCAGCAAACGGCAAATTTAGAAAGGAAATATACTACAAAATTTACTTGGCAAAGAACACACACCATCGATGCACATCATCTTCATTTTCGCAGTAGTGTGATTGAAAATGATTTGAGGTTTCATCTTTACAATACAAGGCTTTTTTCTGTCAATTCCTCAAATATGCATGTTGCTTCACATTTCTCAAATTCAACCAACAGCTATTACTTCTTTTTCTTCTGGGACTTCAAATAACCACCCTAAATGCTCTTTCTTCTACTTACATAATCTGTGATGAAATCAAGCTCAGTCTAACTCTTATCTTTCCTAGGATCTCCAAACTGTGAAACATCTACCTCTCTTCATAAGAATCCAAGTTCATTGTTGCCCAATCACCGTTTTGTTCATCATCTTCTCTCCCTTTTTATTATATGTCTTGGCCCTCAAATTCAACTCAATTCTTACTATCCATTCAGAAATTCATTATAAATACAATTTTCACTCAAAGATTGTACAACAAATAACCAACAATAAAAAATGAAAACTACATAACAATGAGCAATCCCATGCTGCCTCAATGCAGTTCTATCGTATCTCCAGGGGCATAGACAATACACAAAAAAATCCTCTCTTCGGCAAAAGAGTTGGGACAGAGCGATAGAAAGTGAAAGCTTTTAAGGAAAGCTAAGGTGAAATGTAAAAAGCAACGAATGGACATAATTGTGTAATCCCTGATAATCAGCAAAGGCCTGAGCGCCCTCCTTTTTTCCAAGAACTTCATAGAACCATAGAAAAGTTACAGTGCAGAAAGAAGCCATTTGTGCCGGCCAAAAAGAGAAGAAACTAGCTACTCTTTAATCCCATTTATCAGCACCTGGTCCATAATTTTGCAGATTATAGTACTGACAGCACTTCAAACACAGATCCACTGTGTGCAAGGATACAAGTAAGCTGTGGGTCATGCTGACACAAAAGGAATGCTGGAAAAGGTACGCTGACTTTGGTTCCGGCTTTTCCGCAATTCATGGGCCTCACCCTGCCAAGTTCATTAATGGTGCCTATCTGCTCCAGAGGTGGACACCCCTAGTGCAGTACAAGGTTCAAGTTAGGAATTCTGACCATGAGGACTGCTGGACCAAGGAGAGGTGGTTTTGCTAGGTGTTTCAGTTCTTTCTGTTTCTGCTTAAGATGATTGTAAGAGGAGGAGAAGGTTCCATCACTCCTCTAGGAGTTGAGGCAATCAGAGAGAGGTGTGGGAGATCTGCCCCCCCGGCCTGGCCTGGTGATTTCTGCCAGGGCTCCATTACTTTATGAAGCATGTCACAACCAGAGGGCAACACCAATGGAAGAGGCCACACTTAAGAGGTTTTATAGAAAATCACAAAGGACATTTTTTAAAAGATTGATCACAAAAGTGTACCATTTAAACCAAAGTGTGAATCAAACAGTTTTAGATCAGCATTCCTTATGTAAGATAAATATCAACTGAAGTACAAGTTTGTCAGAAAAATGTGTTCTCTTTGTACTACTATAATATCTACTGGTAAAATTGTCCCTATATAAATCAAATTGGTTCTTAAAACAATTTTCATGGACTAGTAATCAAAGTTCTTTTTGTTGGAGACAAGAATCAGAACAGTGAAAAAATCTGTACAAAGTTGGAGACATTACAGAAGCATACTACTCTCAATTTACAGAAAAACATATTTGATAAAACTGCATCATTTTCCCTGCATGAAGACTGTTTAATCTTCTTTCCATTGCGATTTCAAAATAGACTCATGTCTAGAAAAGATAAAACCAATAACCCATTAAACAAAGAAGTGCTAAATTGCCCAGTAATAAAATGTACATAAGGCTTTAAAGTTTGAAACAATTTTAGGAACAGTAGTAATCGATTGCGTTAGTCTTTGCTCAACAGGTATTAATGACTTTGCATGGGAGATGTCTTTCAAAATGGCTTCTGGATCTTTTAGCTGAAAAGATTATTAGAATGCTTATCAGCTGAATTATTTTTCTTCTTTCCAAAACAAATGATTAAACTATAAAGTGATGATTAATACAGATCATTAATGGACTAGCCAATTGTATGATGTTCCAATTTGAAACCAATAATAGTCCCTGCTACGTTAGAGATTGAGTAAATATAGATCAATCACCTCATCTGACAGAAATTATATTACTTAATTTCTGAAGACATGTTGTTAAAAAGATTCAATTCTGGGTCAAATGCTCTATATCAGAGATGCTGTGTTTGAATGGGACCATTTTGCCTATTCAAATGTTCATTATTATATCTAATAACATTATTCCAAGAATAGCAAATGCCCTGGCCAACATTCCTTCCTCAATCATAATCATTAATTATCTATTTGTTTCACTTCTGTTTATGTAATATTGCAGTGTACAAAATGGCTGCCAATTTTCCTCAGAAGTATAGCATAGGATTTCAAAGTAATTGATTGCATACAAAACACGGGCATTTTTGAAGTGACAAGGCGCTAACAAAATTATAGAATCATAGAACCCTACAGTGCAGAAAAAAGCCCATCGAGTCTTCATCGAACACAATCCCACCCAGGCCCTACCCCTATATCCCTACACATTATACCTCCTAATCCCTCTAACCTATGCAGCCCTGGTCACTAAGGGCCATTTCTTGGCACGGCCAGTCAACCTAACCCACACATCTTTGGACTGTGGGAGGAAACCGGAGCACCTGGAGGAAACCCACACAGATACGAGAAGAATGTGCAAACTCCACACAGACAGTGACCCATGCCGGGAATCGAACCGAGGACCCTGGAACTGTGAAGCAGCAGTGCTAACCACTGGGCTACCGTGCCACCCAAAATGGAAGTCAATTAACTAATACTTTGTAAACAAAAATCATTGAATGCTTATCAACAATCGTAACATATTTGGTCTCTCTTTTGGGGTATAAATTGAATTTTTTTCTGGTTGGTAGAATGTGACAAATGCTGTGCTTTAGGGATCAGGGTTGAGGTCTCAACTTTTAACAATTAATGTAAATGACTTGGATGAAGGGGCTGAATGCACGTCTGCTAAATTTGCTGATGACACAAAGTAGGAAACTAAATTGTAAAGAGGATTGAAGACAAACCAAGGGACATAGATCAGTTGTGATTGGGCAAAACTCTGGCAAATGGAGCCTAATGTGGACAAATGCGAAACTGTTCTTTTTGGCAGGAAGAATAAAAAATATCATCCAAATGATGAGATATTGCAGAGCTCTGAGATTCAGCAAGATCTGGGTGATCTAATGCATGAATCACAAAAGGCTAGTATACAAGTGCAGCAAGCACCTAGGAAAGCTAATAAAAAGTTAACATTTATTGTGAGAGGAACTAATTACGAAAGTAGGGAGTTTATGGTTCAGTTGTATACGGCATTGTTGAAATCACATCTGAAGTAGTGTGCACAGTAATGATGTTCTTATTTAAAAGATGTAAATACATTAGAACAGTTCAGAGAAATTTTACTGGATTATATCAGAAATGGATGGCTTGTCTTGCAAGGAAAGACTGCAGAGGTTAGGTTTGTATCCATCAGAGTTTACAAGAGTGAGTTAATTTGATAAAAACCTTTCAGATTCTGAGGTGATGTGGAGATGCCGACACTTGGACTGGGGTGGACACAGTAAGAAATTTCACAACACCAGGTTAAAGTCCAACAGGTTTATTTGTTGGCACAAGCTTTCAGAGAGGTGTTCTTCATCAGGTGAGTGAATGCTAAAGGCTACTGAGGAATTTCTGAGATTCTGAAGGGTATTGACAGAATAAGGAGAGGATGCATCCTCTTGTCAGAAAATCTAGGTCAGCGTTTAAAAGTAAACAATTGCTCATTTAAGACAAATAAGGAGAACTTTTTCTGACAGTTTTAAGTCTCTGAAACTCACTTCCTAAAAAGACAGTGGAAGCAGAGTCTTTGAATATTTTTAAGACAGAGCTATAAATATTCTTGATTAACAAGGGGGTGAAATGTTACAGGGGTGGGCAGGAATGCAGGGTTGAAGTTACAATCAGATTGACCATGATTTTATTGAATGACGGAACAGGCTGAAGGAGCCAAGTGGTCTAGTGCTGCTCCTATTTCATCTGGACCAACCAGGTGCTGTTAGATGCTGTGAATTATATGGTGTTCCTTACAAAATCAGAAGAAAGCAAGTCTTCTCTCAGCATTTGTTACAATGTAGGTTACAGTTTAGCAGATGTGCGGCTTTTGGAGCTTATGAAGCATCATCTTGGGAATTACATGGGCAGCTGCAGACATAACAGCATATTACAGAATGATGATGACCAAAACAAGTGTATGTAATTTAATGCGCTATAGACATTTTAAGATATTTTGGTACAAAGCTGTCATCAGGTTCTTAATAAAACTACTTTGATATTAACAATAAAACAGCACAAGACCATGACTTGTAATTTTTTTGAAACCAGTAATTGATGACATCACCAACAAACAGAAATGATGCAGATTACTTTACTCCACACAAAACTCACATTCATTTTTCATGGTGTTCCAAAGTGGTTGCAGTACTTATGCTCATTATGTTTTTTAAACATGCAATTACATGATACTATTAAAAGCGAAATTTAAAACTTACATGGAGTATAATGCAAGCTACATGAACGTGCTGTTACAATCTAGAGAATAGGACTTTAGCAGAAAAAGAACAGAGTACAAAGGACCCTGCAGCAAAAATTGTTGTTCCTGAATAAAGGAATGGATTAAAATAATGCACTTATGGTCATTTAGAAGTAATTTCAACACACTACATAAACATTAAGATTTCTGCACGTCACTGCAAACTACTGCTGTCAATTACTAGTTCAATAAAAATGCCAGATTCAGAATGTTTCAGTAAATGTGAAGAAGGTCATTATGAAAGAATCCATGTATTCCTATCTTATTCAATTGTATCAATCCTTATTGTACAAGATATTATTTGAAAATTCAAGCATATACCATATCATTTAACTGATTAAGTACAACACAAAGAATTTAGATAAAACTAAATCAAGATACTAAAGTTGGACAAAAATACACAACCAGAAATCTAGCAAGGCAGCTTCTACTGCCACTGGATTGCAAGAAATTAATTTTTATTTTCTTGCACAGAGAAAATAGTTATTACACACTGAAAATGTTGAATTATTACTAGTTTAAAAATTACCATAGTTAATAAACAGATGATGACAGGGTGGCAAAATTATAAGCTCTGCAAACTGTTAACGGACTCAATATTACATTACAGGAATTTGCCGGAATGATCGCCAGGCAGCAAGCAGCTAACGCACATTTCATCAAAACAAACCCTGCAGAATGCGTAGCAGTACAAAGACAGAAATAGCAACAGCTTATCAACACAGACAAATGGGTCTGTTATCAGACACAGACCACCTCGCTTCAACCATTAATCACAATTACCCGCACTCATTCCACCCTGGCTAACAGCGACAGGTGGCAATACCCAATTTCCAGCTACTTCAGATCAAGAAAACAGCACAATATCCCCAGCTGAGGGTGTCTGCCTACATTTATTTCTTTCACCTCAAAAACTTAGTTTATTTTCTTGGAATGGTATTAGCCCCAACCTATAATCTTGCCAGACAAGACTACCCTTTCCCCTATTAACAAATCCTACCTCTGATTACTTTATATTTTTCTGAAATAAATTGAATTGTTATTTCAGATTTCAAGCATGGATTTCATATCTACAAAAAGTCTGCTCTAAAGTATGAAAATACCCAAACATGCCACAATTATAAAAAGCTAGTTTTCTCATTTCAGTTACAATTAATTGTAGTATTGCTATTACACCAATGCTTAATTAAGTGCATTGCAGAAATCATCAAGCAAACATTTCATAAATATATCTGGTGTACTCAGGTTTATTCTTCTTGAAGTTTATTTATCTTTTATGGAATGTGGGTAGCACTAGCAAAGTCAGCATTTTTTTCACATCCCTAAATGAATAATAGCCTGCTCAACCATTTCAGAGAACAGTTAAGAATCAACACATTGCTCTGGTCAGATGTCATATACATGCCAGAGCAGATACTCACAAGTAAGCTTTCAATAACACTGCAATTAAGTTACTGCGAAAATCTCCGAGTCGCTATACTCCAGTGGCTGTTCGGAAACATTGAGGGAGAATTTAGCATGGCCAACGTACCTAACCAGCATATCTTTCAGGCTGTAGGCGGAAACCGGAACACCCAGGAGAAAAATCATACAGCCATGGGAAAAACGCGTAGACTCTGCAATGGGACCCAAGCCCAGAATCAAATTCAGGTCCCTGGCACTGTAAGACAACAGTACTAACCACTGTGCCATTCAAGGACAACAAAACCTGTTCCTTAAAGGACAATTAGTGAACCATTTAGATTTTTAAATGACATTTGATGGTACTTTATGATCGCCATTACTGAGACTAGTTTTCAATTCCAGAATTATTGATCAATTTTTATTAATTGATTAAACTTAAATTCCAGCAGCTAGTGACATTTGAAAGCAGAACAATTGTTCCATTCACAAAAGTGGCAAACACTCAATTGTAATCTCTCCCCAAAGATTTGGGCACAAAATCTAGATTGCACTCCAATGCAATACTGAAGGGGTGCTGCACATTCTTTTGGATGAGATCTTACATCAAGACCGACACTTGTTTGCAAAATATCTCAATTTTTCAAAGAACAACAAGAAAGTTCTCCCACAAAAATTCCTGTCAATTCCTTCAACCAACATCACTAAAACAGAATATCTGGTCATGATCTTATCACAGCTTGAGGAAGCTTTTTATGCATAAATTAGCAGTTGTTTTTTTGCATTCCCACACATACTGGACTTTAAAAGTACTTCATGGTTGGTAAAGAGCTTCGAAATGTTCTCAGACAGTGAATGCATAATATAAACGCAGGTTCTTTTCCTTTTTATGCAGCAGTGAATTACACCATCATCAATAAAAGCACTGTATTTTGACAGTCCTACTGTCAATTGTTAGATACTGGTTAATCCTCAGTTTGAAAGCAGATTTGAGCTATGTGTTTTTGTCCACTGGGAATTAAAATTAGACAGGAAAAATCTGTTCGTGCATGTTTGCATATCAAGTGTTACAATTTTACATTTTCTTCGTGTCCTCTACAGACTTGTTAAATTACAATTTTTTTTGGCGTTAAAGTAACTCTTTGCTCCAGTGTTATCAAAGAGCAGGACTAGGCCAAACATAACATTTCAGAAATCTAAGGCTGAAAAAAAATGACAGGCATGAACCCCTTTATTTATTTTGCTTGATTTCACAGGGCCATAAACGAGAGAGAAAAGCTTCTGCAGAGAATCTGCAAAACCTCTACACACAAGTTCATTGAAAAGAGATGATTCAGGGTCTGGAAGCTTTTAGCATGGTCCAACTGTAAACAGTAGCAGATTTTCCAAACATGTAAAAGGCAAAATACTCAAGTTTGTAGTTTTCAATGAGCAAGAATTCAAGTTGGGACTGTAACACTGCATGCCACACCAAAGCACAGCATTCATCAAAAAAAAAGACACAAATAGGTCAAATTTTGACACAAAGCCACTCTAAGTTAAAGATTCACCTGATGGGTGCATAAAACCATGCTCAGCCACCACATTAACAGAAGCAAAAAATGAAATATGCACATGACTGATTCTTTTGCTGGCAAAGAAATGTCATGTGATATTAAAATTGGACAGCATCTACAACACAAAGCAGAACAGATTTGTAAGTGGAAAAGGATAGTCATTTCAGAAGTAAAGAAACAAAAATAATTAATTAGGCTGAGTGTGCTGCTTAAATATTCAGATCTATAACATTTGGTGATGTGCAAAAAAATGTTAATTTCACACTAGTGACTGCAAGATCAAGTCCTGGTATGCACCAATTACTGTTACACTAGCATCTCAGAACCCATAACACACAGAACAAACCTAAACCAGCTATATTGTCATCCTGGAGTCTATGAATAACATTTACCAACAGTTAGCAGGACCACCCAAGCAATTTTTCTTTCAGACACATATGTACCATATGGGCAGCAAGGTGGCACAGTGGCTACCACTGCTACCTCACAACGCCAGGGACCCACATTCTATTCCCATCCCTACCCAACCGGAGTCTGCACGTTCTCCCAGTCTCTATGTGGGTTTCCTCTGGGTACCCTGGTTTCCTCCCACAGTCCCAAAGATGTGCTGGTTAGGTGCAACGGCCATGCTAAATTCTCCCTTAGTGTACTTGAACATGCACCAGAGTGTGGCGACTAGGAAATTTTTATAAGAAAATATTTGCAGTGTTAACACAAGCCTACTTGTGACGTTATAAAATAAACCACAATGAAACTATACGCCACGCATTACAAAGGAACATTTAAACAGGAATCAGCTATTCAGCCCTTTGAGGATGGTCTGCAATTTATTGAGATGACTGATAGGCCTCACAAATCTATCTATCCACCTTGCCTCCATATCCCTCAAAATCCTTGAAAATTTATCAATCTCAGATTCAAAATTATCGAGATAATTTTGCTGCCTTTTATGGGACAGAGTTCCAAATTACTTTAATCTTCTGCATATATAATTATTTCCCAACTTCTCTCCTGAATGGCCTGGTTCTGATTTTATGGGGTATGCTCCCTTATCCTACACTGTTCCACTAGTGGAAACTGGTTATTTCAACCAATGCTATCAATTCCATTCAAAATGCTAAAGCCCTCAATTAAATCAATCCTCAACTTCTTTATTCCAGGAAATACAAGCCTAGGATATGTAATCTCTCGTAATTAATTCTTGGATGCCTACTAACATTCTGATGAATCTGAACCTCAGCAAATAGATCCAGAAATGCAGTGTCCAGAACTGTACGCATGGCTTCTGATATGGTCTAACTAGGGCTTTATTCATCTGGAACAAAATTTCCTCTCCATTTATAATTATAGTACCTTTGCTATACAGGCTAATATCCCATTAACCTGTTAGAAGGCGAAATGATCTCATATCATTGTTTCCTGCAGTCAGATCTGGATCAGACTAGACTTAGCTTATTACAAATGCTCATCAATGATCCTAAAGTGGCCAAAATAGCCAAATAGTGACTGTCAATGCTATTGTTTACACCTTCTCTCTGCAGTTCAAGATGCCAGGATAGAGGAGTCGAGAACATGGCCTTTTAAAAGTTGCAGCAAATTAGAGGCAGAGCAATTTTTACTAGTTGTACTTAAATATGAATAAGGATTGCATTATCACAGAAGAACAAATTCTACAAAAGCTACTGATTATATTAATACTTATAAAACTCCAAGAAGTTTATTTTTTTTTAATTTTAACTACCTTCAAGTTTAAGGTTTCTGCAGGTTCATTTCATTTAATTTTCTACATGTATCAGGCAATGGCAGCATGTCAAGGTTGAATAGATGAACTCCAGAAGTTGCTTATTTCTGTGTGGTGCAAGAATGGTAAGAGATTTGTGGCGAAACCATAGCTTACAAAGGAAATTAAAGATAGTGTCAGATTCAAGGAAGAAGCACACAAATTGGCAACAAAAAGCAATAGGCCTAAGGATTGGGAGCAGTTTAAAATTCAGCAAAGGAGGACCAAGGGATTGATTAAAAAGAGAAAAATAGAGTATGAAAGTAAGCCAACAGGGAACATAAAAACTGACTGTAAAAGTTTCTATAGGTATGTAAAGAGAAAAAGATTGACAAAAACAAATGTAGGCTCCTTACAATCTAAAGAGTATTCATAAAAGGGAATAAAGAAATGATTGAGGAATTAAATTTGTATTTTGCTTCTTTTTTCACAAAAAAATATGAATAATGCACCAGATGTTTTAGTGAGAAAATCAGCATTAGTAGAGAATTGGTTTTGGGGAAATTGATGGCATTGAAGGTTGATAATTCTTCAGGTCCTTAATATTCATTCCAGAATACTTAAGGAAGTGGCCCTGGAAAAAATAGATCCACTGATGGTTTATCTTCCAAAATTCTTTGATCTCTGGACAGGCTCCTACAGATTAGAGGGTAGCTAATGTACGTCCACTATTCAAAAAGGGAGGTAGAGAAAAACAGGGAAATATAGCTCAGTGAGCCTAATATCACTACTGCAGAAGTTGCTAGAATCAATTATTAAGGATTTTATAACTCAGCATTTGGAAAGCAATGGTATAATCAGAAAGTCAGAATGGATTTACAAAAGGGAAGACATGCTTGACAAATCTAGTGGAATTCTTTGAGGATGAAATTAGTAGAGTTGACCGAGCAGAACCAGTGGATGTGGTTTATTTAGGCTTTCAGAAGGCTTTTTCAAGGTCTTTTACATAGACAGCTATGTAAAATTAAAGTACATGGGATTGCAGTTAATGATGTCTTGAGATGAATCGAAAGCTGGTTAGCAAATAAGAAACAATGCTGACATAAATGGGTCTTTTTCTGATTGGCAGTCAGTAACTAGTGGGGTTCCACAGAGATCTGTTCACATTATATATTAATGATTTGAAAGAGTGAATTGAATGTATTTTTGCCAAATTTGCAGATGATACAAAGTTGGGTGGGAGGGTGAGCTGTGAGGAGGATGCAGAGATGCTTCAGTGTGATTTGGACAGGTTGAGCGGATGGGCATCAGCATGGTACAGATGCAGCATAATGTGGATAAATGTGACATTATCCACTTTGGTAGCAACAGGAAGACAGATTATTACTTGAGTGGGTCTAAATTGAGAGAGATGGATAGTCAGCAAGATGTTGGTGTCCTCAAGCATCAGTCGCTGGAAGTAAGCGTGCAGGGACAGCAGGCAGTAAAAAAGGCAAATGGTATGTTAGCCTTCATAATGAAGATTTGAGTACAAGAGATTTTGCTGCAATTGTATAAGGTATTGATGAGGCCACATCTAGAATATTGTTAGCAGTTTTGGTGTCCTTATCTGAGGAAGGATGTCCGTGCTGTACAAGTAGTACAACAAAGCTTTACCAGATTGATTCCTAGGATGGAAGGTCTGTCAAATGAGGACAGACTATGTCAATTAGGATCACATTTATTGGCGTTTCAAAGCACGAGGAGGACCTCATAGAAATTTATAAAATTCTAACAGGGTTTCCAATGGTGGAGGGAGTCCAGAACAAGGGGTCATAGTTTGAGGATAAGGGGTAAACCTTTTAGACCTGAGGTGAGGAGAAATTTCATCACCCATTGTCAACGTGTGGAATTCACACCAATATAATGTAATTGAGGCCAAAACGTCTGATTTCATGAAGAAATTAGATGTGGCTCTCGAGACTAAAGGGATCAAGAGATGTGGGAGTGAAATGGGGAGGATCAGGATACTGAATTCAACGTATCAGCCATGATCAAAGTGAATAGTGGAGCAGGATCAAAGGGCTAAATGGCCTACTCCAGCTTCTAGTTTCTATGTTTCTTTCTTGTGCTGCCCTCGATTTTCCTTTCGTCACAGGCTTCTGTTCTTCTCCATTTATTTTTTCCCTCAGCTTGCCAGTTCCTTGTAATCATCAGTACCAATATCACAGGGCTATTCCTGGATTTGATCCCCTTCCAAATTATTTTGCCCACGTGGATCCCACAAGTGCTTACCCCACACCTTTCTACCACTTTTTAAAGTTCACTGTTTTCAAGCACCAAATGCAAAAACTAAGTCTATTTTTAAATACATTATGGTATGCATGTAGCAATAAATTCTAGGCCAGTTTCTATTCAATGCATGAATGAAAGCTTTACAAAGCATCCTGATGTGAGCAGATGGAAGTTTTTTTTTATTTGCTTAGGGATGTAGGCCCCAGTGGCTCGGCCAGCATTTAATGCAACACTAAGTTAAAATCCAATAGTTTATTTGGTAGCATGAGCCACAAGCTTTCAGAGCGCTGCCCCTTCATCGAGTGAGTGGAGGATGTGTTTCGCAAACAGGGCATACGTAGAAACAAACTCAATTATGCTCTACAGTATAAATACCTTCCTTTCTATGCCTTTAAACTTTGACAAAGGATCATCAGGACTCGAAACATCAGCTCTTTTCTCTCCTTACAGAGGCTGCCAGATCTGCTGAGATTTTCCAGCATTTTTTCTTTTGGTTTCAGAGCTGTGCTGAGTTGTGATATAAAACAGTGGATAGTGATGTCAAATTAGTTTGGATTGAAATCATGAACAACAGAGAAGGGAAGACAAGGAATAGTTTATAGACTCCCAAAATGTGTCCTCTCAAGAAGTGGGAGCAGAAATGAGGAAATATCAGAGGCATCTCTGAAGGGAACTGCACTGATTGGCAGTCAGTGATAAGCAGGGTTCCACAGAGATCTATGCTAGGATCCCAACTATTCACATTATATATTAATATATTATTAATGGAAGACATAATTGAATGTATTATCTCCAAATTTGCAGATGATACAAAGTTGGGTAGGAGGGTGAGCTGTGAGGAGGATGCAGAGATTCTTTAGTGTGATTTGGACAGAGAGAATGAGAGATTATATTTGGATAAGGAGAAGCAAATTTAAGACTAAGTTGAGGAGAAGCTACTTCTCCCAAAGGTTTGTGAATCTGTGGAATTTGCAATCCCAAAGTGCGGTAGATGCTGAGACAATGAGTAAATTTCAGGAGTTATCAGATTTTTAATTGGTGATGGGTTGAAGGGTTATGGGGAAGAGGCAGCAAAATGGGGATGAGGAATATATCAACCATGATCGAATGGTGGAGCAGACTCAATAGGCCAAATAGCCTAATTCTATTTTTATATCTTATGATCTTATGGACAGGCTGAGTCTGTGGGATCTGCATGGCCGATGCAGCATATAATGTGGATAATGTGAACTTATTCACTTCAGTAGCAGTAATATGAAGGCAGATCATTACTTGAAAGCATGCAAATTGACAAAGATGAATACTCAGCGAGATCTTGATGTTCTTGTGCATCAGTTACTGAAAGTAAACACAAAAGTACAGCAGGCAGTGAAGGCGGCAGATGGTATGTTGGCCTTCATAGTGAGAGGATTTGAATAAAACTGAAGTTTATTTATTAGTCATAAGTAGGCTTACATTAACACTGCGATGTAGTTACTGTGAAATTCCCCTAATTGTCACACTCCAGCACCTGTTCAGCTACACTGAAGAGGAATTTAACATTGGCAATGCACCTAACCTACACATCTTTAGTTTGTGGGAGGAAACAAATGCTTACACAGGGAGAATGTGTAAACTCCACACAAACAATGACCCAAGCTGGGAATCGAATTGAGGTCCCTGACGCTGTGAAGCAGCATTGTTAGTGTACCATCCCTATAGGGATACAGTATAAAATATAAGGATAGGGATGTTTTGCTGCAATTATATAGGGGGTTGGTGAGGTCACACTGGACTATTGTGTATAGTTTCGGTGTTCTTATCTGAGGAAGGATATCTTTACTATAGAGGGAGTACACGAAGGGTTACCAGGATGGCAGGTCTGTCATATCAGAGACTAAGTCAGTTAGGATCATTTCACTGGAGTTTAGAGGACTGAGGGGGGAATCTCATAGAAACTTATAAAATTCTAACAGGATTAAACTGAGTAGATTCCGAAAGAATGTTCTCAATGATGGCGGAGTTTGAGGATAAGGAATAAACCTTTTAGAACTGAGGTTAGGATAAATTTCTTCACCAGGATGGTGGTAAATGTGTGAAATTCACTCCCACAGAAAGTAGGTGAGCCTAAAATGTCACAGTAAGTCATCTACAGCAAAAATCTCACCTATCTCCTCAGAAGGCAAACACAGGATACAGCAGACAGAGTACCCTTTGTCATCCCTGGCGTGGAGAAGCTACGACATCTTTTTCAAAGCATTCAACATGTCATTGATGAAGACAAACATCTTGCCAAAGCCTACCCACACCTCTACTGCTTGCCTCAAACAACCACACAATCTCAACAGACTACTGTCTGCAGCAAACTACCCAGCCTTCAGGAGAACAGTGACCACAACACTACACAACTCCACGACAGCAACTTCTGCAAGACATGCTAGATCATCGACATGAATGCCATCATCTCATGGGAGAACACCACAAGGTATTATGTAAGGTGCACAGTACATACTCTTGCGGCTCAGCCAACATTGTTTACCTGATGCACTGCAGAAAAGGATGTCCTGAGGCATGGTACATTGGCAAGACCATGCAAACAGTACCACAACAGATGAATGGACACTGCTTGACAATCACCAGGCAGCAGTGTTCCCTTCCCGTCAGGCACTAAGCCTTTGATCTTTGGGTAAGCCAAGGTAGCTTTCAAGACACATGACGATGCAAAATCGCTGAGCAGAAATTGAGAGCTAAGTTCCACATGCATGAGGGCGGCCTCAATTGGGATCTTGGATTCAAGGCACACTATTTGTAACCTCTACAACTTGCCTAGGCTTGCAAAATATCACTAACGGTCTTGGCTTGAGACAATTCACACTTCTTTAACCTGTGCTTAACACTCTCTCCACTCGCATTAACTGCACCTGTAAAGACTTGATTCCCTAATCAGACTCACATTCCAACTATTATTTTGTAATTGAATTTGTGTCAATATATGCCCTGTTTGTGAAACAATCCTCCTTTCATATCTGATGAAGGGGCAGCTCTCCGAAAGCTCGTGGCTCGTGCTACAAAATAATTGAACTTTAACCTAGTGTTGTGAGACTTCTTACTATGCCTACCCCAGTCCAACATCACAGCACTGATTGCCCATCTCTAATTGCCCTCCAGATGGTGGTGATGAATTGCTGCCTTGAACCACTGTAGTCCACGTGAAGTAGCTACACCCATGGTGCTGTTCGGAAATTTCAGAATTTTTACCCAGCAATCATAAAGGACCAGTGATATAGTTCCAATTCAGATGGTATGTCGCTTCGAGTGATCATGTTCCCATTATTTTTTGGGGCAGTATTGATCATAGGTCTGGAAGGTGCTGTTACAGAAGCCTTGGTGAGTTGCTGCAGTGCATTCCTTGGATAGGACCTCTGCTGCCACTGTGCATTAGTGGTGGAAGTTGAAGGTTGAAGGTGTTGGATGAGGTGCCAATTAAACAGCATCTATGTTCTGGATGGGGGATGAGCGTTTTGATTGTTATTGGAGCTGCACTCATCCAGGCAAGTCAAGAGTGTTCCATTACACTTTAGACTTGTATCTTGGAGATGGCACAAGTCAGACAGGCTTTGGAGACTTGGAGTTTTCTGCTGCAGAATACCCAGCCTCTGACCTTGTTTTGTAGCCAAAATTCAATTTCCAGTCAATGGTAATTCCTCCAGGATGTTGGTAGTGGTGTAATTCAGTGATGTTAATCCCATTGATTGTCATGGGGAGATGGGTTTAAGCAGGACAGGATCTCAATTTGAATATTCTCATTGATACGATACACCACTTAACTTATACACAACCTCCCTGCACCACCACCATGACCAAACTACTCCTAGAAAACCCCCATCCATGCTAAACTCATTGCCCTGCATCCCCACTTGGCCAAATTATTCCCAGAAAATCACTATTCTCATCCTTTTCTTTGTAACATGCCACTCCTTCCATGTCCTCACCCCTCAAAATCTCCTTCTCAATTCACTTGCATATAGTAAACCCAGTGCCCAATTCTCATAATATTACCACCTTCATGCCACTGCACTGAAGCTCATCCTCCTACACTCACCTCAGGAACCGTTTTGTCACTGTTCAGCACCCTAGGCACTGTGCCACTGCTCCACACCACCCTATTTTCTGTTATTGGTACAGATTATTTACCTACAAGCAGCATTTTTCCTCCTTTGGTGATGCAACTTCATATAATTCACTATGCTTAAGGCATTATATGAGTGATAATTGTTGTTGCAAGATGGAGGGACTAAATAGCAAACAAAATGAACTACATAATTAAACATTTGATACCAATCAGGACTACAGACACAGCATTTCCATTCAAATTTGCTTATACTATATATTAACAAATTTAGTCATGTTTATTATATGGCAAATTGAAAATTATTTTGTGCCTACATATTTGTAGCTGAACTGTGAATAAGCAACAGCTCGAAAGAGTTAGTCAACCACACAGCAGGGTGAGATGAATTAACATGTACAGTTGAAATGACACAATCACTAAAGTACACTGGATTAATCATGATGTCTATCAGTGTTGACTCAGCTTCCTCACACTGGTACTCCAATACTCCTCCCCATCAGTTACCCTGGTGATCCATGAGCATCTACTGAAAGTAGCACTTTAAAATCTAAAATATGTTAAAAGTCACGGTTCTTTGCATTCCTCGAGTGAACTCTTCTGATGGCAAATTCTCAAAAAGCCTGCAATTTGCGAGACTGATTATAATAATATATAGTTTGAAAAAAATAAATTGCTGTCAAGACTTTCTATACGCCTCTAAAAACAGTCAGGGAAGATGATCTGCAGCAGTTTCTTAACAGAATTTTGCTTTTGAATTATCAGGAGAAAGGCCTACAGACAATCAGATGCATTTAAGTGTTGCAGATTAAGTCCATTTAAAATTAGAGGGAAAAATTGAGCACAAATTTCAAAGTTAATTTTTTTTTTAATACATTGGTCAATTTCCTGCTGTCAAGACAATTTCACATTCTGCCAGCGGATCTTTTTTGGCGTGGTGACAGGGGACAAGGAACTGAAGGATTCCCTACGCTGAGGCAGACAAGGCTTTGGCCAGGAAGTTTCCATTAAAGCCCTTAAGTGACAAGTGGGTTCCTACCTGGACTCAATTCTCAGGTTGGCAGGACGATTTACCTGGCTGGAAAAAGAACACACTTATACAGGAACCTAACATAAGAACTAGAAATGGAAGTAGACAATTCAGCTCCTTGAGCATGCTCCGCCATTCAAAGCAATCATGGCTGATCTCATCTCATCTTCAACTCCACTTTCCTGTTCATTTACCATAGCCCATCAAGTCCTTATTAATTAATAATTAGTAATTAAAAATTAAGATTTGTCCAATGTTCTAGGATCCATCACATTCTGGGATAATGAATTTCATAGACCCACAATCCTTTGAGAGAAGTAATTTTTCCTCATCTGTTTTAAATCTGCCATTCCTTATCCTAAAACTATGATTTCTTGTTCTATATTGTGCTAGAAGAGGAAACATCCTCTCCATGTCTACTTTTTCAATCCCCCTACTCCTTATTTTATATATTTTGGATGATCTCTCATTGTAAATTCTAGGGAGTATAGGACTAAACTGTCCAATCTCTCTTCATAAAATAATCAATCTGATGATCTCCTTTGAATTGCCTCCAATGCAACTACATCTGCCCTCAAATAAGGGAAGCAAAATATTCAATGTGCAGCTCACTAATACAGTAGCAGCAACACTCCACTACTAAGATTCCATTTTCCTTCCTTATTACCTGCACACTAGTTTTATATGAATCATCCACAGAGCCACACAGATCCTTCTGCATCATAGCACTCCAAAATTTCTCTTCATTTAGAAGATAATTTGCCTTTTCCTTTTTCTATCAAAATGGATAACCTCACACTTATCCACATTAAACTCCATCTACTGAATTTTGCCCCATTCACTTAACCTATCAATATCCATTTGTAAATTTCCTATTTCATTACAATGATTCATTTTAATATCATCTGCAAATTTGGCTATGATATCTAATATCCCTGAATCTAAGTCATTAATATACCACTCCAAACCCTCCAGCAAATCTTTCCCATCATTCCTGCTCAGAGATTCCTTAAATTCATCTGTCTGCCTGGTCTTGGCTCGAACATGCTGGTGCACTTCCTGTTCGGTTCACTGCAGTTCTGGGGTGGCACAGTGGTTAGCATTCTGGCCTTGGGGGATAGCTTGCACATTCTCCCATGTTTGCATGAGTTTTTTCCAGGTGCTCCAGCTTCCTCCCCCAGTCTAAAGATGCACAGGTTAGATGGATTGGTCATGCTAACTTGCCCTTTAGTTCCCAAGATGTATAGGTTAGATGGATTAGCCATGGTAAACGTGTGGGCTACAGGGATAGGACAGGGTGGTGGGCCTGGGTAAGATACTTTGTCAGAGTGTCGATGCAGACTCGATGGGCCAAATGGCCTCTTTCTGTGCTGCTGAGTTTTTAGGATTCTTGTCATTGCAGGGACTGGATCTCCTCCCGAGTGGCTACCACTTAACGCTCATTCAAGCGAGAAATAGCTGTGGGGCAGTTAAGAATCAGCAAGATATGTTCTTTGCCAACATTTCAGATGGCGGGACAGGTCACACTACCATCTGGTTCAACTGTAATATTTGAAGGAGCAGAGAACTATGCTGAAAGTACAAAGAAACGTATAGGTAAAGCAAGCCATACAAAGCTGTTTTGTCTAAGATGTTACAGCTACAAGAAATATAAATATGTGTGATTTAAAAATATTGATGGAAGACAGGAACCAACCTACAATAACCATTAAGTGTTTAAAAAAGATCCTATATCAAGATCAGTAAAATAACAGTACATTAACACCCACTTAAGCTTTCCACTGCTTCACCCTGTAAGCATTTTTTTTTTTAAATGTAATTTAGAGTTTATGGCAAAAGTTTATAGTTATTTTTTCAATATTAGCTAGGGTACTTTTCCCAGATTAATCTCAAGTATATCTGGCTTCACACTGCTCCTACGACCCAATAAGTATATTAATAAAGTTAATATAAATTCAATATTAGGAAACAGCAATGTTTAAAAAAGCCAATGGCAATTTTCCTATCAAGATGCTTAGTATGATGCAATTGTCTTATCAGTTATTTCAAAAAGCAATAGCTAAAGTTCAAAATTTCCCATGGCATGTTATTTCGTTATCCTCATAATACACAAAACTAGAAGTTTGCAACTCATGCCATGGGAATACTGATTTTGTCCCAAAATGGCACAATATAATAATTAACATCACGAGGAAGGAAATATTGCTAGAATGTGAAGTAGAGTGCAATTGTAGAATGAGGCAAATAGGCTAGCTCATCATGAACACCTGTCATCAGTTCATCTCCTGTGCCGATTTTCTCCTGCAGATTGCAGCTTCTCTACTTTATTTTCCAGTCTACAATTTTGCAAAGGAAATAATAGCATTATGGTCCAATGCTCAAATGTCAGTAAGAACGCTTGGTCAGTTTTACAATGAAGTATTTTACAATGATCAATGTAATCACTGCAGTCACCTTGGAGTCAGGAAGTTGCAGGAACACAAAATATGCTTAATCGAGGTCAACTTCAAAACTGATTGATAGAATGTTATTATTCAAGAGCATTAATAGATAGAGAACCAAGATGCATAGATGGGAGTTCAAGATACCCACCAGCTATGATCTGAGTCTGGAACTCTACCTGAAAGAATGATTGAGTCAGAAACTCTTGTAACATTCAAGAAGTATTTACACATTCACTTGCAGTGTGGTAACCTCCAAGACTATGGGCCAAGCACTGCAAAATTGGATAGGCGAAATGGCCTTTTTCCATGCTGTAAACATCAATAAATCTACAAAATATATTCCTTTTTCCATGTTCCTGTGTTCCAGCTGAACGAGTATTGAGCACAATCTAGGCTGATACTTTAATGTAGCACTTTATACCACGATCAAAACATTGGCTTTGAAGCCAACTGTTCATTTCCTCTGAAACATTAATTTTTTCAACAATTGTTGTGATGACTATTTTGACAGGAAACTTTAAATTCTCGAAGGCTTTGTACGCTCCATTTCTTCCTGGCAGAAAATCTTTGTGTCTCAGAAGTTTCACTTCAGTTAACTGATTCAATGACAGATTAGACTTAAAAATCAGTATTGTGAAAACTCAAAAGCCGATGCTAACTCCTTTGTCTCTGGTAACAGTCACTAGTTGGCAATTTAAAAAGTTCCTATCCTATTATAAACTATCCTATCACTCTTTCAATCTCCAAATTATCGACCTAACAGTAAACATCCTATTATGATGTTTCCTTCCTTTTTGGAAGGCTGGCCTCCATCATTACCCTACTGATGTTAGGGAAAAGACGACACATTTTCTTTCAACAACTTTGCACCACTTGTTTATAATGACGACAAGTGTGCCTATCCTAGCACTCACAATAAAGAATTGTAAGATCCACGTGGATCATTTGCTTCTCAATGTTTCCACTTTTCTGACCAGGCACTGCACTGCCAAACACCTGCACTCAATATTTACTTGCATGAGTGGGTAATATGGCCAAAGAAATTTAATAAGTTAAAATGAGAGTCATGACACAATCTTGTTTATTTGGACACAAGAGCTTTTTGTTAGAGATATCAAATCAATATTCTTTTGCATCCACATAAAAAAAATCAATAATTTTACTACTTTCCCAGCTTAGTAAACAAGAAATGTAATCTCTATCCAAAATGACAATAAATTTACACAAGAGTTCCAAACTTGCTGTGGGGCATATTTTAAAAATGAATGCAATCTTATTGTTAAATGGATTTGTAGAAATGAAATTTTAAGTAAGGAATTTCTCACTATGCACAAACAAATAATAACTGTCTGAAACCAATGTCCATTGGTGTCGTCTGCAAATGCACACAGTACCATACAATTTCAACGGGTTTGATAAATTGATAATGGTAACATTCTTCTATAACATTACTTCAAATCAAATGTATCAATTTGTTACAATGCCCATAGGAAGTGATAACTTTTAAAAAAATGAAAATTTGAACTTCCAGTTGATACCTGAAATGGTGACACGTCAAGATGTCATGTTTTGAGACAGTTAGTGCAACAAAAGCTAAACACACTATTAACTAAACACTACTGCTAAGGTCACTTATGATTTGAGCCACAGAACAGAACTTTCCCCTTTTGCTTGTAACCATTCCACTGATATACTTTAAACTGATCCTCAAGTAGAATTCGGGACTCCTGGACACAGTCCAAAGTGATGCTTGGTTTTTGAGGATTTACATTGGTTATTTTCCTTTACCACGCTAGTATTAATTTATCAAACCCGTTGAAATTCTATGGTACTGTGTGCATTTGCAGATGACACCAATGGACATTGGTTTCAGACAGTTATTATTTGTTTGTGCATAGTGAGAAATTCCTTACTTAAAATTTCATTTCTACAAATCCATTTAACAATGAGATTGCATTCATTTTTAAAACATGCCCCACAGCAAGTTTGGAACTCTTGTGTAAATTTATTGTCATTTTGGATAGAGATTACATTTCTTGTTTACTAAGCCGGGAAAGTAGTAAAATTATTGATTTTTTTTATGTGGATGCAAAAGAATATTGATTGGATATCTCTAACAAAAAGCTCTTGTGTCCCAATAAACAAGATTGTGTATTTTGTGCTAAGGGTTTATCCTGCTGATCTCTCTCTGGCACAAGCTAGACAAATTTTCCACCCTCATTTCAAATCTTCAAAAATTTGGTACCTTCAATACGAGCATAAGCTCCCACTCACTCCTACGCAGTTAACCAGAGACATTTGGCCTCCAGCTGCTCTCTTTTTCCCTGGCAGACTACCAGCATCCACATATTTCAGGGACATTTTAGACACCGATCACCCTCACAGAAAATCTTCATGGCAACGTAAATTACACAAGCTTTGTACACCAGTGTATTGTAAGGGTCTGACACTGAGTTAATGTTGCACTAAGTGCAGTACCAGCCACACAGTGAAGGCAATTGATCCAGAAACAGAGGTTAAAGTGGGGCTGAGTAAAAACGGGGAAAGACTTAATTATGGCGATACCTTCAAGCCTGCTCCCTTCATTACAGCATGTATAAGATTGTTGTAGTAGTTAGTAACAACTTAGTTAACCTATTGAAGGCTTCTTTAAGACACATTATTCTTTAACTAACACCTTTCCAACGTAGTGGCAATGATCAAATCAAAAAATCTCAAACTTGCTAAACTATTAAAACAAGTCAGGACTCTGGAAGGTAAGAAAAAACTTCAATGAAAATTCTGACGTGAGAGAAGCCCCCAGTAGGAGCTGGAGGTCCAAGTTCAGCTTCAGAATGAAGAATCCACACAGCCTGTAAGAGTGAGCTAAATCTTTCCAAGATCCAGGCTGTAGCAAATCCTGAGAACCCTTTATCTTATCCAATGTTGTAGGTAAAAGGACACCTCTGAGACTGTTAGTGAGTCAAAATATAGTAGTTTTATTACAAAAGCTTTTGGGAAAGATCTGGCACCTAACAGTGGTTTATTAGGCTTCTCACTGAACACAAATAAGTGTGGGTATTTATACAATATGATTCCCATCACCAGTCATGACGCAAACTCTGGTATCGGTCAGGGTCCACAACGCTTCCAATTCCAACCAGGACCCACAGTTCGTCTGGCAGCTTCAGTCTCAACTCAGTCATCAGTACAGTCGCGACACACAGCTTTTCTGGCAGCTTCAGCAGTTTCTTCACTGAAGTAAATTGTGGTTGCAGTTCCCAGCAGGGGTCCTCCTGTCAAATAGCCATTGTCACACTCTACCATCTGTAGTTGTTTAACTATGTTTAGTTAGTACAAACAGGTAAGATTTGCAATGTCTGCAAAACAACATTCACATTTGACTATCTGTTTTTATGGAAATGAAAGTTAAAGAATGAAAGACACGAACAAGTAAAGAAATCATGAATAAATAATTCATATTGATGCCAGAAGCACTATAAGCCTGGGGAGATCAGCTGTGAGGAAGGGTTATGTTTGTGACATATTAGGTACAAAATTCATTAAATTCATGAACTCTGTCCCTTCTTCAACCAATGTCAAATAATATTAAAATGAAGCCAATCACTAAACCCAATCTCCAAGTTGGAGTCTCAACATGTGACTTCTAACCTCATAAGAAATAATTCTTTACTTAAATGTCTCAAGAAGGTCACAACTATACAGCTCAAAAAACAAACATAAGTTTGAATTCAACCGCCTCATGATTTGTCAAAGAGGAGGCTAACTAAAAGTTAGCAGCCAAGTGGTCATTGCATTTTTTAAAAATTTAAGAAGCACACCAACACCATTTTGCACAGCATGCCAAAACCCAACAAGTTCTAGAGGAAGAACAGAGAAAAAATGGTTACTACTATGGCCATTCTTAAAAGGGCAATGCCATTTAAAGTTGAAGCTCCAGACCAGTATTAAATGACAATGGATCAAAAATGCTTGGTATTTACTACAGAAATTACTTCATGAAATTGGCAGTCCTAGAAACAGGAATTTCTAAACTACTGAAGGACATCAAGTCTCAAAAAGACATCATGTCAAGTAGAGATTAATACCATTTTTAACTCACTTGTTGACAATGTTGACAAAATAAGCCTTATGCAAGGTATTGATATCCCTCACCCAGCTTCAATGAAATATTAAATATTGGTTGATGAATATTTTAATCTTCAAGTTCTGGAATGCATAAAGAATAGAAACCCCCAATCAAGCATCACCTGAGCAAAGCAAGAGCACCAAAGCAGCAAAGAACACTCCGGAAGTCACAAGAATATATATTTTGGGGCATTTAAGCCATTACACAGACTGCAACAGCAGGTGACATGCAGAGCAAATGTCTGACTGTGAATGAGAGAAAGCAGTCTGATGAAATCCAAAATGAACAAATCCTGCCAAAGGAAAATTAGGTAAGGCTCAAACTATTCATATCGAATTTGAACTAGAAGATCTCAAATACAAGATTCAAGCTGAGTATTTATCTTTAAAAATCACACAATAAACTTAACTTTTCAATGGACCAAAGCATTGTAGATGGGAAATTTCAAAGTCATCACAAAGATACTTGAAGGAAATAATGGCTCTCAATTCCATGATTGACAAATCGAACTGGGAAATCTCAGCCAGCTATATAGCCAGGCATTATAACAGACAAAAAAGAATGTCAAATAACTTGTAGCCCTGAACGATTCTTTGAGAACCAATACTTGCCCTTAAAAAAAACATGAGTTAAAAAATGCTGAATGTTACTTCAGGAAAAGCTATTTCGTAGCTACCAGCATGACAAAGCATTACATTGATACTCAGAGTGAGGAAATAAAAGTTGAACAAGAAAACAAACCGTTGAAAGAACAGCTCATTGTCCTTCAGGATCAAATTATGAGACAATACACAACCCTTCAGAAATATGACAGAATAAAGACCATCTTGAGCATAACGGCAGGACAGCAGAATAAACTCAACAAGATTATGGTAAATTACAATAAAACTCAATAAGTTACTGAGATTTTCAATGAAAGAAAACTTGTTAAAAGATCTTCACACACTACAAGGATCCTTCAAGTCAGAGTTCGTCCTCTGAACATTACCAAATGAAGCAAAATTAATTTAACGCAATTCTGCAAGACCTGATGAACCAGATTTTAGAAAAGACTTAGCAATATTTTATATACTGGGAGGAAGCCAAGAGATACAAGAAATAGTCCACATCACTGAAGAAATCAGTTACATACTTGGAAGGAACCTTAAAAAAACATTACATTTCCAAAGAGATGCATGAGGAGATAAAAATCAAGAATATTGAATAATATGAGGATTAAAGTTCTCTCAGAAGAGCAGGCAATGTCTCAAAAAAATTAGCAAAAATGCAATTACAGAAAATGAGCTTGAAGGATAAGACAAAGTAACTACACTCTGCTGAGGAAAAAATGATCAATGTCGAGATTGAATTTTCATGCACAAAGAAAAAGCAGGAAATGAGAGTATCATAGAGTCACAGAACCCTACAGTGCAGAAAGAAGCCCTTCAGCCCATCGAGTCTGCACCAACCACAATCCCACCCAGGCCCTACCCCCATATCCCTATTATTACCCTATAATCCCTCTAACCTAAACATCTTAGGACACTAAGGGGCAATTTTAGAATGGCCAATCAACCTAACCCGCACATCTTTAGACTGTGGGAGGAAACCAGAGCACGCAGAGGAAACCACACAGACACAAGGAGAACATGCAAACTCCATACAATGACCTGAACCGGGAATCGAACTCAGGTTCCAGGAGTTGTGAAGTAGCAGTGCTAACCACTGTGCTACCATGCCACCCTATAACTCTGTGCCAGAGAAAGTAGAACTCTAAAGCCGACTTGAAGTGCTTAAGTGATTAACTTGTACAAACAGATTTAACAAAAGCAGATATTAAAGTAAAATCTGATGAACCTCAAGCATCAGGTATCTCTAGTAAACACTGTGAAAAATGGTGAGAACAGGATAAATAACTGCTGAAGAATCAGAACAGCTCCTCTAAAACAGAATTAACAAAAAAGTTGATTAAATTGTTGAACTCCAAACTAATTTAAACAACACCATTTGGAGTACTGTGAGCAGTTTTGGGCCCCATATCTAAGGAAGGACGTGCTGGCATTGGAAAGGATCCACAGGAGATTCACAAGATTAATTCCAGGAATAAAGAGCTTGTCGTATAAGGAATGGTTGAGAACTCTAGGTCTGTACTCTTTGGAATTTAGAAGGATGAGGGGGGATCTTATTGAAACTTAGGGGATACAGCGAGGCTGTAGAGGGAATAGAGTGGACGTGGAGATGGTGTTTCCAATAGTAGGAAAAACTAGAACCAGAAGGCACATCCTCACACTAGAAAGATGACCCTTTAAAACAGAGATGAGGAAGGTGATGAATGTGTGGAATTGTTTGCCGCAGAAGGCTGTGGAGACCAAGTCATTGAGTGTCTTTAAGAAGAGATAGATAGGCTCCTGATTAATAAGGGGATCAGGGGTTATGGGTAGTGGTGATGACCAAAACAGTTGAACAGCCTTTATACAATTTAGATACAGAACCTCTGCAAAAATAATTTCCTGGAGTATATGAAATTGTCACAGGCACACAAGCTTAAAGAGCAATAGAAATTGAAGGACAGGATCAGTTAAATGAGATTAATTTATAGGATATAATCTTTCACAAATTAACTGCAGAGGGAGCAAGCCAAGATAGAGATAGATATGTTTACACTAAACAGATTGATGGAGCTACAGCAAAAAGATTCCAAATTTATCAAATAGACTATTCAATACTAGAAGCACAGTGCATTCTTGCATTTGTATCATGAGAAACTGGTGCAAGCAGATAGACATCTGATTGGACCATCTCCCAAACGTAGAAAACAGATTCAACAAATAGCTCATAAGACACCACTGCGGGGACATTTTCAAATAAGTAAAATCAAAACTATGATACATAAATATATATCATAAATAACACATATAAAACAATGTCAAAATACGTGGGCCTGGATTACACAGAAGTCAAATCTTATGGCAAAATCATTTCAAGGGGTTATGGACAATTTGGATATAAAACAATATTATGACAAAAATACATTGGTCTGGATTACACAGATGGGGCTAGTTTCTGCAAAACGTGTCACACTTGCAAGTAGTGAGAAACCATAAGCTGTAATTAAACCTTTCCCAGCTTTTGAACAACCTTTTTTCACAAGTTCTCACTGATTGTGTGGCCCTGCAAGCAGCCCTAGTCCATTGCAAAATAGTCCTGGACAATGTAGCCAACTGGTTAACTTATCTTCCAGTCAAAAATCAGGTAGAGTTGAAAGCATTATTGCAGTCACACAAAGTCATTTTCCAGGAAAAAAAATCAGAAGAAAGATTCTGCCATCAAAAAATACCTTTTAGTACTAGCACTACAGCATTTTAAAATTTATGTTGCCAGTAATCCTACAGAGACAGTGTACATGGGTCAAAATCCATTAAAGTTGTTGGAAATGTTTCAAGGTCTTAACACTAGACTGTGTCACTGGAGTCTAGTACTGTGGCCATTTAATTTTAAAAATTTTCATGTTGCTGGATAAGAAAATATGATAGCAGATGCTCTATCAAGAGTTTAAAAAAGCTGTCAAGAACATACACAAGTTTATCGTTCTGTTAAAGGATGCCAGTTTTTTTTGTAACAGTGGGCAGGATTTTCCAGTAGTGTTCACCCCAAAACTGGAAAATCCTGCCCGAGGTCAGTGGACCTTTCCATGGTCTGCCCCTCACCCGCTACAATTCCCATGGCAGGCAGAACAGTAAATTCATCCCAGTGTTAAGTTAAACTGGTTCCTGTGCAAAATGAAAAAACTTTTAAATTTTAAATGTTTCATTTTTCTCTTAGGAGGACTTGTTGCAAAATGTTAGGTTGCTTTTGAAATAAATGTATTGTTTTGTGCAAGAAAGAAAAATCAAACATTTGAACAATGTTTGTTCTCATTGATTAAGTGAGTCCCTCACCAAAAACATACAGCAGAAATCAATATTTGTTGACCACCATTTCTACTAGATTTCCTAAAGCCATCCCCTCAGAAATATTTCAACTAAGAGTGGTAGAAGAATTGACCAATTTTTTTTTCCAAATGTGGCTTTACCAAAAGAAAGTCAATCTGATCAGAAATCAAATGTAATTTAGAGAGATTACAGACCATTTAGATAAAAAAAAATTATGACAAAAATACATTAATGTCTGGGCAGGAACCATGGGAACATGGTATTCTCCAAAATCAGATTGGAACCCTGCAGTTTTGTAACATCTTGGAAGTACGGGCAACATGGTAGCACAGTACCTCAGCACCAGCAACTCAGGTTCAATTCCCGGCTACGATCACAATTTGTGCGAAGTCTGCATGGGTTCCCTCCTACAGTCCAAAAATGTGGGGGTTAGGTGGATTGGCCATGCTAAATTGCCCCTTCGTGTCAGGGGGTCTGGCTGGGGTAAATGCATGGGGTTATGGGGATGGGGCATGTTGGGACTGCAGTCAATGCAGATAGGTTGAATGGCCTCATTCTTCACTGTAGGATTCTATAAGTAAATGGCCAATGTTGTTTCTCATCTGGCATTCCCAACACCTTTCTGGGACTTTTGAAGTCTAATCATTTTTACAAAGCATTATCTCCAAGTGTAAACACCTTGTGCTTTATTTTCAGCTAAAAAACATCAGGCCACCCTTCAATCTTTAACAGCTAATGCCACCCATGAGGCTTATTGTTAGGCAGACTTCAGATAAGATCACAAGAACTTAAAACTTACATCTTCCAGTCGAGTACAGGACTGGACAATAGGGATGCAAGATTCTGCAACCAGCCTCCATCACAATGTCTTTCACTCCAACCCAGGCATTGTCCTATGCTTGAAGATCCTCCTTAAATATACTTCACCAGGTCTTCTTTGGCCAGCCCCATTTTCTTTTTCCTTCTAGTGTCCATTCTACTGCCACTCTGGCAGGGCATGTGTCTGGGAAGTCAAATACATATCCTATCATTTTCAACCGTCTCTGTCATGATGTCCTACAGGCACTTCTGACCAATTCTCTTTAAGCATGGCTGGTCATATTATCTTTCCATGTGATGGCCAGAATCATTGCCAATGGCAATACTGGTGAAAAACACCCATTTTCAGATTTTTTATATTTCGCTGTATAGATTGCACTTGGTACTACTATGAGTATTTAGTGTCAGTTTCATGATATATTGATAAATGCTACTAGGAAAATCAATCATTAAAATAATAAACCAATGTACAAAGCAAATTAGAAGAATTGGAGATACTTGGGGTCCAACAATTATTAGCATTTTACTAAACCAGCTAATGGAACAGCACCAGTAAAACATTGAATGTATTACTACTGTATGCTGTAATCTGATGCACTCAAACTAAAGCCTGACATATTAGCAGTAACTAACATACCTAATAAAAGATCTGATACTGACAATTTTGATATTGAAGATGGAGGACACTGCTGTTTACTGCACAAATTAGAAAACCAGGTATTCTGTTCAACAATGCCATGTTTACCAGTTCAACCCAGAAAGTGCTATATAGCATTGGAGTTTCAAACTGCTATGTTGCCTCACCACTTTATTTCACGTGGATCTGCTTATTAACACAAATTGGAATGTATATGTCAATATGAGCAAGTTCCTTTAATTTGCACATGCACTAATCTCCTAAATGAGACATTCATTCCATAGCAAGTACATTTACAGCTCTGCTCATCTGCCTATATTTATTTATTGTATACTGCAGGGCTAACTTTCTGTTAAGTTACAAATCTCTCCTGCCCACCAGAACTGTTCTGTGATATATTTAGCCACTTATGAATTAAACCAAAACAGCAACCAAACATCTACAAAAACAAAAATATAAAAATTTGCAATGCAAAAATGCAGCATCAGCAAAATGAGAAACAGAGTTAATACTACAAGATTTGCTGAATATTTTTAGCATTTTCTTCTTTTAAGTTTGTAAAATAACTCCCTCCTAACTTTCCTGCACAAACAGGTCTATTGCACAGTATTTCCACAAACATTTCCTGGTCCTTGACTTTTGCATTCAACTGACAGTACGTTACAACCAGCATTTCATACACCTTCTACAAGACAAACATTGCGTCTATTGCAGACTTTGATTTATGTCCTAACCATTCCCCATTAGTAAGCATTTCCACGCAATTTGGAAGGGTGTTTTGCAATATTATATATCTGGTCTTGTCTCACAAAGAGATCACGTGATTCGGGAGACAAAATGCTGTTTTATAATATATAAATACCTAGACTGATGAGATATCCATCATACTCCAGAGGAAAAACTACAGTCATATATAACTGACAGATAAATCCCATGTTTTAGATTAAAAGCAAAATGTTGCAGATGTTGGAAATCTGCTAAAATCTGAATCGAAAGCAGAAAATGCTAGATAAACTCAGCAGGTGTGGCAGCATCTATGGAGAGAAAAACAGAGTTAAAGTTTCCAGCCTGTATGACTGAAGAGTCACATGGGCTCTAAACATTGTTTCTATCTCCACAAATGTTGCCAGACCTGCTAAGGTTATCCAGCATTTTGTTTTTAATTCCGGCTTCAGATTCTTCTCGTAAATGATGAGTGTATCGATTTTTTTTAAAATAGTGAATTTCACAGAAACTGTATGTAACTTTGTTTAATGTGTGCTGCTAGCAGCAGCTATGCTGGATAAAATCAGAAGTGCACTCCTCGATGCAATATAATGATACCTACACTGAGGGATGAGTGGCATTAATGTAACTGTTCCAAGGTTACTACGTGATATATTAGTTGATTATGATGTATACAGATTTTTTTAAAAAAAATAAACACAAAAAACACTTTCTAATGTCTTAGAATGAGTATAAAAGGTTATTTTCATTCTGAAATATTCTACCCAAAGCAGCAACCTATCTTCCTTGATCACTACTGATGGAGCTCCCCGAATTCCATACACTGTTCAAATTCCTTTCCTTTACCCAATATTGTCAGTTAGGTCAGCACTGACTAAACTAACCAAAATAATCAAGTGTTCTGTGTCAAAGATTTTTTTTTAAAAAATCCATCAGCTATTTCAGATTCCACCTAACCCTCCACCATTCTTATTCAATCATTTATTCGATCACTGTTTAAAAATATTCATTCTAAATAGCTATTCCTACCTTCTATTGTGTATGTAATGGTTCAGGTGTAATTATGTAAAATGGCCCACTTGAAAATTTAATTTCAATTCGCAGAATTAATCTAATGCCGAGAGCACAGATGTAAAATTACAACAGTAAGACAATAGCTCTTAACTAAGTCTGTCTGTCACTGAATTAAAAACTAATTTGCCAATAACCGTAATGTGCTACAGCTGCACTTCGTTTTTCTTCCTACCCCTGAAAAAGAAATCGAAACAAATTGGAGAGCTGCTCCAACAAAGAAACAGCTGTATTCCTTGAAAAGGTGCTGAACCCAAAATCTTATTATAAAAAAGGGCTGATTTTATCATATGAATGATACAAAATTACTAAAGTGAATATTTAACAATGTAAAACTTAGCAATTTATACTGAAAAAATGCTCACAATTTACAGAGAAGCAATGTTTTCCATTCAGATACCACTTCTTGTTCCAAGCACGATTTTGAGTTAAAATTAAGTACTTAATTTCTACACCTTTCACTGCTATTCAATTTTTTATAGTTTTTTTCAAGGGATGGGGCATTATTCTTAATTAGGTAGAATGGGAATGAATGCTAAGGTGCTGATATCAGATTCAAACTCAACAGCACATGGCAAGTAAGAATTTATATCATGTCTTGGGAAAAAAGTCCCAGCACAGCTTTTTCCAAACTGGATTCTAGAGGACCTGTGGTTCCATGGGCATCCTCGAGGGGTTCTGTGGTAGATCTACGCATATTAAATTTGGAAGAAAAATTTGTCCTTCCAGCTTGACCACTTTTTGCAAGCATTCTAAAGGACTGAATTTTGAAGTTACATTAAATCTTTCTTAACATGAAACAATATTGTGCTTCAGTTATAATCTCAGAAGGGCATCAATTATACTCCAGAAAGCCAGGTCATGAAGGTAGAGTTGGAGCCAAACTTTTACATATTTTTATAAGCATGTATGTACATGGATACATATGCATTCCTGAGCTATCAACAATAATGTCAATCTGTTCCTATTTATAAGGACAAAAGCGCATCCCCACACAAATGAATACAATATACAACATCAAAAAGAACACTTCATAGATCCTCCGCCATGCTATGTCAACTCAATATTATGACAATTATGCACTCTTCCTTGCAGGCTAATTCCGGCCTGATCAATGTTCTGTAACTACAAAAGTGGAACAATAAACAATTTTATTAAGAGCTTCCATCTCACTGAGGATCAATTCACATCCAACAACCTGCTCTGAAAACTCTGCTCACATTATGACAGATATGACCATTCCATTACACCATCCACACTATTTTAATTGAAAATCCTCTTTTAATATTAGTTTGTGCTACTTGAAATTCAATGGTTGAGACAACATGAGACATCTCGGATCTGGCTTGCCTCTGGAATCATGAAAAAGCTGCATTGTAATCAAATTTCTTACCATAGGTTTGGCAGCAATGTGTGACCTACACGCACAAAACCAGGTGTAGACCAAACGACCTGAAATTTCTCCATCACTTGATGCAATCATGGCTGATCTTGGGCTTCAAGTCAATCTTCCCACCTTATGCCCCTCAGTTTTCTGGGACCCAAAACCTGTCTATCCCCGCCTCACACGTATTCAACAATGAAGCATTCACAAGTCTCTGGCACAGAGAACACCAAAGAGTCACACCGTTGGAATGGAATAATGATTTAAATTCAGGTCCAGGTTGTATGCTAATCCACTTTACCAGCCAATCCAAAAGGTTCTCATCAGAAATTCTGATTGCTTTCAGTCCTCATATTGTTAAAGCTATTTCAAACTAAGCTACTTGCGAAACACAAGAAGTATCTACATTTCTTCCACAGATCTCATGGTATCTGCTAGAATGTAATGACCACAATTCACCAAGTAGCCTGTGGTGAGTTTGCTTCTAGCTTCAATGAACAAAAACTGTAATTTGTAAACTGACAGGTAGTATCAATTTCCCTTTGCCTGCTGCATCCCATTTTTTGTCACTAAGTTTTCCATCGCCTAAGATTTATTTCTTTTTCTTGCCATTCTCGGCCACTTTGAAGTAAAATTCAGTGACAACTAAACAAAAGAATAAGAGTAGTGAGATAGAGCCAAAAAGCTTTGAAAATACAAATTTTAGTTCTAAATATGAAGGTTCATGTCATATTCTGCATACTCTCAGCAAACATCAATTCCAAGAAAAATTCAATTTATCCTCAGGCCAAGTAAAATATTGAGAGCTCCTACACTAGGAAACATAGAGCAGTCATGTTCAAGTTCTCTAGAATTCTAGTGAAAAAGAAATCAGTTCCCTATCACTGGATAACAAAAGTTACTGGATTCTGGGGCAGTTCTAGCAGATTGGAAGATAGCTCTTGTGATGTCATTATTTTAAAAAAAGGTAGACAAAAAGCAGGTAACTGTAGGTCAGTTAGCTTAACTTCTGTTGTAAGGAAAATGCCTGGACCTATTATCAAGAAAAAATAGCGAGACATCTGGATAAAAATTGTCCCATTGGGAAGACACAGCAATGGTTCATGAAATGCAGGTCATGTTTAAATAATTTAATGGAACTCTTTGAGGACATTATGAGTGCAATGGTTGTGGCGTATCTGGATTTCCAGAAGGCATTCGACAAGGTGCTGCACAAAAGGCTGCTGTATAAGATAAAGGTGCACAGCATTATTGGTAATGTGTTAATAAGGATAGAGGATTGGTTAACTAACAGAAAGCAAAGAGTGGGGAGAAATGGGTATTTTTTTTGTTGGTGTTCAGTAACTAGTGCTGTGCCTCAGACATCAGTGTTGAGACTGCAGTTTTTTTACAATTTACATGGATGATTCGGAGTTCCGGACCAACTGCAGTGTGTCAATGTTTACAGATGACACTAACAGTGGTAGAACAATGTGTGCAGAAGACACAAAGTCTGCAAAGGGGTATATAGATAGTTTGAGTGGGCAAGAATCTGACAGATGGAGCACAATGTTAGTAAATGAGAGGTCATCCATTTTTAGCATTATTTAAAAGCTAAAAAGTTACAACATGTTGCTGTACAGAAGGACCTGGGTGTCGTTCTGCATGATTCACAAAATGTTGGTTTGCAGGTACAGCAGGAATTAAGAAGGCAAATGGAATTTTGTCCTTCACTTCTAGAGGAATGAAGTTTAAAAACAGGGAGATTATGTTACAGCTGTATAAGATGCTGATGAGGTCACATCTGGAGTACAACTTTGGTCTCCTTACTGGAGAAAGGATATACTGGCACTGGAGAGGGTGCAGAGGAGATTCACTAAGTTAATTTCAGAGTTGAGAGCGTTTGCTTATGAGGAGAGACTGAGTAAACTGAGACTATGCCATTTGGAAGAATAAGGTACAAAGAACAACAAGCATGGGAAACAGGCCCTCCGGCCCAACGAGCCCACGCTGCCATTTTAACAGCGTGAATTCCCTCTTCCTTGTCTATGTTTATGGAAATCCACATTGGAAACCAGACTGGGGAGAAAATTTAGGGACAATTTGTTTCACCAATCAGCCTAACAGCACATCTTTGGAGTGTGGGAAGAAACCAGAGCACCCGGAGAAAACCCACGCAACCACGGGGAGAATGCTCAAACTCCCACAGATACTGGCGTAAAGTCATGTATCTGCACAGCAAACAGTGATAGTCACTGAGCTGTTGTGTTGACCATCAAGTGGTCCAGTTTAAGCATACACTAATGACGTAAAGCACGAGGCTACTCTCAAAAAAATCCAAGAGCAGCCCTCGCACGATCATCGTGTATATGCCCCTTGTTGGACAACAAAGCGGCCCAAAGTACCTGTGGAATAAAAGAGAAAAACATCAATAACATGCACATCTTATGCACACATTCAAGGGGGAATCCGCAGAAACTCAAAAGTAAAGCAAATGAGCCAGAAAAGTATGGTGGAAGGTCCATAGGAATCAATTGATTTCCAAGAATGTCAAGGCTCTTGATCCCTATTTAAAACAGTCTTCTATATCCCTCCATCTCTATTCCACTCAAGTGCCTAAGTATCCCATAAATAACTCCAGTGTGCCTGCCTCCACCACTTTACTTGGCAGTGAATTCCATACCCCCACAACCCTGTGTGAAAAACCTCCCTCGAACATACAAATTAAACCTCGCCCTCCTCACTCTAAGCCCGTGGCCCCTCATAATTTTTGTTTCTAATCTAGGAAAAAGCTTACCACTGTTTACTTTATCTATACCCTTCATAATCTTATACACCTCTATTAGATCTCCTCTCAGTCTTCGTCTTTCCAAACACAACCCCAATTTGCCCAACCTTTCCTCGTAACCCAGACCTTCCATACCAGGGAGCATCCTGGTAAACCTCCTCTGCACCCTCTCGAGGGTCTACACATCTTTCCAGTAGTAAGGCGGCCAGAGCTGGACACAGTATTCCAAATGAGGTCTAACCAATGTTCTATACAACCGCAACATTAAACGCCAGCTCTTGTACTCTATATCCCTTCCTATAAAGGCTAGCATACCATAAGCTTTCTTCACAACCTTCTCCACCTGTATTGCCACCTTCAAAGACTTGTGCATTTGCACCCCCAGGTCTCTCTGCATTTCTATATTCTTAATAGGTCTATTCTTTATTTAAAAAACTCCCCCCAGCATTATTTCTCCCAAAATGCATCACCTCACATATAACAGGATTAAATTCCATTTGCCATTTATCCGTCCAATCTACCACCCTATGTTCTGCTGTATTGCCTGACACTGCTCTTTGCTGTCTGCAGGTCCAGCCATCTTCCTGTCATCTGCAAACTTGCTGATCACACCACTTACTCCCTCTTAGGATTTAATGGAAACATAAAATTATGAAGGGAATAGATAAGATAGAAGCAGAGAGGTTGCTTCCTCTGGCGGGTGAAACCAGAATTAAAGGGCATAGCCTCAAAATAAGGGGGAGCAGACTGAGTACTGAGTTCAGGAAGAACTTCTTCACCCAAATCTGGGAATTCCCTGCCCACTAAAGCAATTGAAGCTACCTTGTTGAAATGTTTTTAAGGCAAAAATAGATTTTTGAAGAGTAAAGGAATTAAGGGTTATGCTGAGCAGGCAGGAAGCGGAGCTCAGTCCACGAAAAGATAGCCGTGATCTTAATGAATGGCAGAGCAGACTCCAGAGGCCAAAACGACCTACTCCTGCTCCTAGACCATGTTCTTGAACCACAGCAACATTGATGTCATATTTCACCCAAGATGAATTAACAACACTATTTGCAGCATCACTAAGACCCCCATTTCCACCTTCAACACCTCCCAACTCCAACTATGACTCGGATAGTCTGCTGCTGTAACTCTAATTCAGGGTTTTGTTGCCTCTAACTTTTATTATCCCAATTAATTATTGGCCAGCATCCACCCTCCATAAGTTTGAAGTTATCTAAAATTCTGCTGCCTATGTCTAACTCACAACAAAGTCTTGTTCACTCACCATCCCTGCACTTCCTGTCCCATAGCAGTTCCAAGTTAAGCAATAACTTTGATTTTAAAATCTTCATCTTCTAATCCATAAAGGTTAGTCCTCCCAATCTTCATAATTTCGTCAAATTCCACAAACGTTCAAGATCTCTGTGCTTCTCCAATTATGGCCTCTTGCACATTCTCAATTTTATTCGTAGTCTAATTGACAACTGTGCTCTTGGCTGCCATGCTTCAACCTCTGGAATTGCCTCCCACACCTCTATGGAGTGTATGGGGTGTCAGCGAGGGATAGTAGCTCTAGTAGGGGAACATGTCGCATCCTTTTCAGGGTGGTTTGTCCACCCTTTGTCCCCAGCTGGTACTCAGCTTTCACCTGTGATTCTTCATAGCTGTTTGCCTGGGGTGTGGCCGTAGCAATGGCTTTGACAAGCCGGCTAAACCAGATGAGATTGGCTGACAGGTCTCAACCCTCGGGGAGATAGGGAGATGTCTATCCCAGCATGTGAAAGCAGACTCTGGTGGATTGAGTGGACGAGACCAATGGAAGGTCCAACAATCAAGAAGGCAGTCTCTGCAAGTGTCATGGAACGTGAAGAGCAGGACAAGATACAAAAGGCATCTTGGTCACTCGCTACACCTAGTTCTGCTAATCAAAGCGGCAGTGAAATTCGGCATGTACCTGGGCGACTGAGCAGTCTTCTTCAGGAACGCACTGCTCACCTCTGTAGTTTGAGGAAGGGACAAGAAAAGATGCCCTAAACATTGCCTGCTTCACTACGCCTGGCCAGCTAACTGCAGCTGGCGAGGATCCCATCTTGCGATTGAACAAACAAACTAAAACACAAGATGACACCACTCACCATTTGCACTTGGAACGTGCACATGCTTTTGGACAACCCTACAGCAGACAGGCCAAAGAGAAGAACGGCCTTAGTTAGCAGAGAGCCTGCAAGTTACAACATTGACATTGCAGCTCTGAGTGAAACTCATCTTGCCAATGTAGGTCAGTTGACTGAAACTGGAGGTAGATACACCTTTTCCTGGAGCAGTCATGGCAGCAATGAGTGTCATGATGCTGGAGTTGGACTTGCCATCAGAAGTCACCTTGTTCAGAAAGTTGCTAGTTTACCTAAGGGTGTGAACGGCTGACTTACAGCATTACAGCTTCTGCTATAGAACAGAAGTCAAGCCACCCTGATCAACACCTATTCCCCCACAATTCGGAGGAGCTGTAAGACAAGTTCTACGAAGAACTAGACACCCTACTGTCAGCAGTGAGCAGGTCGACAAACTGATCTTGCTTGACAATTTCAAAGCAACAGTAGGGTGTGACTCTGCAATCTGTTAGGGGGTCACTGGGAGGCATGGAATGGGCAAGTGTAACAGTAACGGGATACTCAGTGAAGACGTGTACAGATACGACCTCATCACCAACACCACTTTCCATCTGCCTACTAGTAACAAGATCTCCTGGATGCACCCCTGCTCTAAGCATTGGCATCTTATTGACTATGTCATTGTTAGGAGAAAAGATAGGCAGGATGTCAGAGTAACCAAGGCCATGTGTAGTGCTGACTGCTAGACAGATCACAGGCTCATTGTCTCCAAAATGAGGCTCCGCATCAGATCCAAGAGATGATCACAAAGAAGCAAGGTTATGAAAAGAATCAATGCGGCCAAGCTAAAGAACCCCAACATTGCTTCAGCACTTGAAGATTTTTAAAAAATCAAGCTTGCTTTCATACACCTCGCAGGCAGTGCTGAGAACGACTGGGAACGCTTCAGGGCTGTTGTCCATTCATCTGCACTGAAGATGCTCGGGCCCTCTACCTGCAAGCAGCATGACTGGTTCGATGAGAATGATGAGAAGATACAGGCTCTACTTTTGAAAAGCATCATCTTCATCAGATCGGTCAGAACAACCGATCATCAGCTGCTAAGAAAAATGCTTTTATCAGTGCTCGCAGTACAGTCCAGAGTAAACTGTGTAAAATGCAAGATACCTGGCTGAGCGCCAAGGCAGATGAAATACAGGGATACGCAGACAGAAGTGATTTGAAACGATTCTATGAAGCTTTCAACACTCTCTACGGACCTCAATCTCTTGAGAATTCCTCCCTCCTGATTACCAATGATACAACTCTCATTACAGAAAGGATTCAGATCCTGCAGAGATGGACTGAACACTTGGAAGCATCCTCAACCAACCATCATCTATTAACAATGAAGCAATAGACAGAATTCATCAGGTCAATATCAACAGTGCCTTGGATGACCCACTGGTAGTAGCCGAAATCACAAAAGCTGTCAGCCAGCTATCCAGTGGCAAAGCCCCAGGGGCAGATGCTATGCCTGCAGAGATCTACAAAACAGCTGCTTGTCTTGTACTTACTGAGAAGCTCACCAGGTTATTCCAGTCCTTTTGAAAGCAAGGATCCGTCCCTCAGGATGCTTCCATCGTGCACCTCTACAAGCAAAAGGGCAATCAGCAAGTATGCAACAACCACCAAGGAATCTTGTTGGTCTCCATCACAAGAGTCCTGCTAAATTGTCTAGTCACTCATCTGGAGCTGGACCAGCTTCCAGAATCACAGTGTGGCTTCCACAGAAGTTACAAGACTGTTGACATGATTTTTGCTGGGTACCAACTTCAGGAAAAGTGTCAGGAGCAGAATCACGAGCTCTACACAACCTTTGTTGACCTCGCAAAAGACTTCAACACTGCCAGCCAACAAGGCCTGTTCCACAATGGCATGATGGCCAGAGTATTGTATGGCAGAGAATCCTTTGAGGCATTCCCAGTCATCAATAGCATTAAATAGGGCTGTGTGTTCGTATCCACACTGTTCAGCATGATATTTATTGCTATACTGAATGATGCCTTCCAGCTCAGTGTTGCTGGAATCAGTCTCAAGTACAGAGTGGATGGAAAGCTCTTCAACCTAAGGAGACTTCAAACTGTTACCAAAATGAAGGAGACTGTTCTGACAGACTTCCTCTTTGCCGATGACTGCACCCTGTATACTGGCTCAAAGCTTAGAGATGCAAATCTGTATGGCCAAATTTTCCATGGCTTGTGACAATTTTGGACTCACCATCAACATTAAAAAGACCAAAGTCATGCACCAGTCTGCTCCTTATGCACCGTACACAGAACCCATAATGACAATCAACGGGCAGAAACTACAGTAGTGGATCAGTTCACTTATCTTGGCAGCACCCTCTCCCAAGCAGTGACTATTGATACATAAGTTAACTGCAGAACAGCAAAGGCAAGTTCTGCTTTCGGTAGACTGCGCTCCACTGTATGGAAACATCAAGGAATGAGCCTGAAACTGAAAGGTCTACAATGTCATGGTACTCAGTGCCCTCCTATATGCCTGTGAAACTTGGACTGTGTATCGAAGGCATGCAAGGCAGCTCAGTCATTTCCATATGACTTGTCTTCGCAGAATATTACGCGTTAGATAGCAAGACCAAATACCAGACACTGAAGTTCTCTTTAGAGCAAGTGTACCATCAGTCACACACTGCTGATGAGAGCACAGGCCCAGTGGGCAGGTCATGTCATCCGTACGCCAGATAAGTGTATATCCAAGCAGCTCCTTTTTGAGGAACTCTCTGCTGGAGGATGCTCACATGGAGGGAAGAAGAAATGTTACAAAGACACATTCCAGGCGTCCCTGAAGTCGCCTGACATAGACTCGACCACCTGGAAACACTGGCACAAAACCACCCTACCCGATGCTGCCTCATCCATAAGGGCTATCAAGTTTCGAAGCAAGGTGCACAAGTCCAGAGCCAACAACTACAGCGTCTACACAAGCCTGTCGAATATGTGCCAGGACATTCCGTGCCTGATCAATCATCTTCGGACATATCCAGCCTCAAAATGGCTAATGGTATCGTCGTCATCATTGACGACGATGGATGAACAACCTCCAATAATCCTGGTTTTTTTCAAACTTAATCTTGCTTCTTAAAACCTAATTCTTAGATCAAACTTCTTATCTGTCCTAACATATCCTTACATGGCTTAATGTCAAATTTTAATTTGGTAAAGTCCCTGAAGTACCTTGGATATTTTACCATGTTAAAGATACAATATAAATACAAGTTGTTGTTGCATTCTGTCTGGAGCTGTCTTTAGAGACATACGAGGATTGACTATCATTGTATAAAGTGGTACAGATAATTGCTGATTAAAAAAATACAGACAGGAACAGAATATATCATTGATATATGCCATTGTTACCAACTTTTTAAAAACTCCAAGAAATTAAACCTGCAATGAAAGCAGTGCAATAACTGTGCTAACCCCAACTGTTTTATCACATACAACATCCCTGAGAGGAGGAGGAAGCCCCATAAACATCCCAACGTCAGTGTGGAAGAACGTAGCACATCAGTGCAAAAGACAAGGCTAAAGCATTTGCAACCTGAGTGGATGATCTATCTCTGCCTCCTCCAGTGATCCCCAGCATCACACATGCCAGTCTCCAGACAATTCAATTCACTCAACATGACAGCAAGAAACAGTTGGAGGCACTGAATACTGCGAAGGCAACAGGACCTAACAACATTCCAGCAATAGCACTGAAGATTTGTGCTACATGCCGTGCCAAGCTCTTCCAGTACATTTATAATACCTCATCTACCCGACAATGTGACAATACCCAAGTCTGTCACGTGCACAAAAAGCAGGACAAATCTACCCCGGCCAATTACCACCCAGTCAACCTGCGATCATCAGCAATAGTGCTATCAAGCAGCAACTGCTCAGCGACGCCCAGTTTGGGTTTCATCAGGGTCACTCAGCTCCAGATCTCATTACAGCTATGATTCCAACACAGACAAAAGGGCTGAAATCCAGAGGTGAGATAAGAGTGACAACCCTTCACATGAAGGCTGCATTCGACTGTGTGTGGCATCAAGGGGCCCCAGCAAAACTGGAGTCAATGGAAACAGGAGGCAAACACTCTGCTGGTAGGAGTCATACCTGGCACAAAGGAAGATGATTGTGGTTTTGAGGGATCAGTCATCTCAGCTCCAAGATAGCTTTGTAGGAGTCCCTCAGCATAGTGTCCTAAGCCCATCCATCTTCAGCTGTTTCATCAATTACCTTTCTTCCATCATAATATTAGAACTGGGGATATTTGTCAATGATTGCACAATGTTCAGCAAGTGACAAACAACTTTTACACCACACAAATGCCAAGCAATGACCATCACCAGTAAGTGACAGTCAAACCAATGCCCTCTGACATTCAATAATATGACCATCACTGAATTTGCCACTGTCAACACCTTTGAGGTTACTATTACTAGAAACTCAACTGGATTCACCACATAAACACGGTAGTTACAAGAGCAGGTCAGAGACTAGGAATAACTCACTACCTGACTCCCCAAAACCTGTCCACTACCTACAAAGCACAAGTCAGGAATTTAATGGAATACTGCCCACTTGCCTGGATGGATGCAGCTCCAACAACATTCAAGCAGCTGGTCACAATCTAGGACAAAGCAGCCCATTTGATTGGCACAACATCCACTCCTTCTACTACCAATGTTCAGTAGCCGCAGTGTGTACTATTTACAAGCTGCACTGCAGCAATTCACCAAAAACACCTTCCAAACCCATTACCACTTCCATCTGGAAGGCCAAGGGCAGTGGATACATGGGAGCACAACCACCTCCCAAGATCCCTTTCAAGCCATTCACTACCCTGACTTGGAAATATATTATTGTGGGTCAACCCACAGCATGTGGACTGCAGTGTTTCAAAGCAGCAGCTCACCACCACCTTCAAGGGCAACTAGGGATGGGTACTATGTGCTGGCCAGTAAGCGATGCCATATCCCATGAATTTACGAAAACAAAATCCCAAACAGAGGTTATAATAATATTGTATTTTGAAATTACTACTGCTTTTACAACCATCAACTCGTTTGTTATAATTAGTGAAGGCACATGATTCCATTAGCCAGTGAAACTAATTTTTCAATGGCTCAAATGTATATTATTTCTTTTCACGTGAAATGAATGGCTAAGACAATCGACAGAAGTGAGCTCTACATCTAGTCTCTTTTCTTTCCCATTTCCCATGCAATTACAATTAAAATTTTAATGGTGACAGCAAGCAAAGGAATCTCATATGATTGCACAGCAGCGAAAGCTCTTTAGTGGTGAAATGTGCCATCAGTTTACAACACTGCAGGTACGTGTGGGTTAGAGGCCCTTTTGGCCAAACTAGGGGACATTCCATAACAGCCACCTCTTTCATGTCAAATACTATTGCTTTAACATAACATTTAGTGGAAGCACAAAGTTGGAACAGGAGTTTCCTCAAATTAAAATTTCACTTCTAAATAACTAACATTATTCACATGTGCAAGATATATAGGATGAATACTTGGTTTAAAAAATGTTGCAGGGGGCAGGTTTTCACATTCCTGGAGCATTGGGACTGTTTCTGGGGGAGATGGAACCTTATGAACTGCACAGTTTACATCTGGATAGGACCTGGCCAAAAACGAGAGGTTGAGGGTAGGGGCAAACTTATGCAAGGATTCAGAGAAGAAGCAGCAAGAACTTGCAAAAATTTGATTTATTATTGTCGCATGTATTATTGTACAGTGAAAATTATTTCTTGCATGCTGTGCAGACAAACTATACAATTCATAGAGAAGGAAATGACAGAGTGCAGAATGTAATGTTACAGAGATAACTAAGGTGTAGAGAAAGATCAATTTAGTGCGAGGTAAATCCATTCAAAAGGCAGCAGGGAAGAAGCGATTCTCGAATCGGTTGGTACTCGACTTCTGTATCTTTTTTCCTGATGGAAGAGAGTACATCCAGAATGCAAAAGACAGCAAGGAGAATAAGAAAATTAATGGGCAGACAAATCAAGGACCAGAATCAGATAAGACACAGAAAGATTAGTAGGAACAGGACATGAAACGTACCTAAATGCTCAGAGCATTTGAAATAAAATTAATGAATTAATTGCACAGATGAACATAAATGGGTATGATACAACTGGCATTACAGAGATGTAGCTCCAAGGTGACCAAGAATGGGAACTAAACATTGAGGGCTATTCAGTGTTTAGGAAGGACAGGCAAGAAACGAATTTTAAAGGCAACATTGAGGAAAATAGAGAATCTAAGGTGGCACAGTAGCACAGTGATTAGCACTGCTGCTTCACAGTTCCAAGAACCTGAGTTCAATTCCTAGCTTGGGTCACTGTCTGTGTGGAGTTTGCACATTCTCCTCGTGTCTGCCCGTATTCCCTCTGGGTGCTCTGGTTTCTTCCCACAGTCCAAAAACATGCAGGTTAGGTTGAACGGCCATGCTAAAATTACCCTTTAGTGTCCTGCGATGCATCGGTAGGGGGATTAGTGAGGAAGGGGTATAGGGGTAGGTCCTGGGTGGGATTGTGGTCGGTGCAGTCGATGGGCCAAATGGCCTCTTTTTGTACTGTAGCGTTTCTATGTATGAGTCGAGTTAAGAAACATGCATGACCATCAAACTTTTGTGCAATGTTGAGAATAGCATTAAGCAGAAAATTAGGAGGTGCATGTGATAAAGGAACATCTGAGATTATGGGTCACTAGGCCAGTGAGCCTAACTTCAATAACAGGGAAGTTTTTAAGAGTCTATTGTCAAGGGTTTCATTGAAAAGCATTTGGAAAACAGTAGTATAATCAGACAAAGTTAGGATTGATTTACAAAAGGAACATCATGCCTGGCATATCTACTGGAATTCTTTGAGGATGTAACTAGTACAGGTGACCAGGAAAACTAGCGAATGTGGTTTATTTAAATTTTCAGAAGACTTTCGACAAGTCTCACATCACAGATTAATATGTAAAATTAAAGCAAATGGGAATACACGGGATATTTTGAGATGGATGGAAAGCTGGTTAGCAAACAGGAAGCAAAGAGTTTGAATAAATGGGTCTTTTTCTGATTAGCAGACAGTGACTAGTATAGGGATCTGTTAATGATTTGGATAAGGGAACTAAATGTGTTATCACTAAATTTGCAGATGATACAAAGTTGTGTGAGAAGATGAGCTGCAAGGAAAATGTAGATATGCTTCAATGTAATTGATTAAGCTGAGTGGGCATATTGAGTGGGAAGTTGTTTCCACTGGCAAGGGAAACTAGGAGGTATGGCCTTAAAATTTAGGACTGAATTGAGCAGGAATTTCTTCACACAAACGGTTGTGAATCTGAGGAATTCTCTGCCCAGTGAAGCAGCTGAGGCTACCCTCATTGAATGTTTTTGCGGTAAGATTCGATAAATTTTTGAACAGTAGAGGAATTATGGTGAGTGGGCAGGTAAGTGGAGTCGAGTCCACAAAAACATCAACCATGAACTTACTAAATGGCAACAATGACTCGAGGGGGCCAGATGGCTTACTGCTGCTTCTAGTTCTTATGTTATGCTCTTATATGCTTGGCATTTGTAATATGTGAATAAATAGGAGCTTATCCACTCCATTAGCAAAAATAGAAAAAAAAGTTATTTGAATAGGCGTAAATTGAGACAGGTAGGTAGTCAGTGTGACCTCGGTGAACTTGTGCATCAGTTATTGAAAACAAGCATGCAGATGCAGCAGGCAGTAAAGGCTGCAAAACAGCATGTTGGCCTTCATCGCAAGAGCATCACATTCCAAGAGCATAGGAATTTTTGACTGCAATTGTTCAGGGCAGGGGTCTCCAAACTTGGCCCCGTGGGCCACATCCAGCCTGCATCCAGATCAGAGTTTGGAGACCGCTGGTTTAGGGCATTGTGAGGCCATACCTGCAGTACTGTATGTAGCTTTGGTGTCCTTATCTTGCGACAGAAGAGATGCAGCAAAGGTTTACCTCACTGTTCTTGGGATAGCAGTTCTGTCTCATGAGAAGTGGCCAAGGTTATAGAAAATTAGAAGGTAAAAAAGTCTTTAAAATACAGTTGTAAAATTCTCTTTTCTCTGAAAAGAAATCTTATGTTGTTAATACCTCAGTAAATAGTATCTGTAATGTTAGATAATGGATGTCTGGCAGTGAGATCCAGGGCAGCAATTCAATTGAGTAATTCTGGTTCAATAAAAGGCAAGAACAAAACTTGAATGGTTTATGAATGTCAGCAGAACCTCCAATTTAGAAGAGTGAGAAGGGCTCTCATTGAAACTTATAAAATTCTAAAAGAATTAGACAGGATAGATTCATAAAGAATGTTTCTAATGGTGAACGAGTCCAGAACTAGAAGTCATAGTTTGAAGGGATAAACCTTTTAGGAGTATGCAGAGGAAAACTGTCTTCATCCAGAGAGTGATGAATCTATGGAATTCACTACCACAGAAAGTAGTTGAGACCAAACTGTTGTGTGATTACTAGGAGGAATGAGATCTCGCATTTAGGACTAAAAAGGTCAAGACATATGGGGGAGGGGGACTCCAATCTTCGTGACAAAATCATTCATGAGCTTGCACTTATTGTTTCTTGAAATAAGAAAAATATGAAGATTGTACATATTTTCTCCACTGTAACAATTTCAAGAGGAGGATAGTGGGGAACTAGGGAGAGGTACAAGCGCTACAACAGATCGACAATGTACCATGAACTTCATTATTTAATTCATTTCATTACTACGTGGAAGAGACTAAGGGAGCAAAATTCAGCCAAGTACATTTCACACCACCTGACAACTTATCCATAGCAGTATGGGTGGAAATTGTAGAAGTTTACTCATCCAATCTCAACTGCTATGTATCCTCCAGAGGCCATTAGAAGGAGAAAATTAGTATAAATGAAAAATGAGAAATCATATTCAGAAACAGCAAAACATTTCAGGGTAGCCGTGGTGCGGTATCAACATCTTCAGTTGCATCAGAAGACGCAAATGTCATGTCACCTCCATTTGGTTTAAAGAAAAAAGAAAAAGGTATCAATGTTTTTTCAGACGATATATTAAAGCATAATTAATGTCTGTCACTAAGCTTGCAGCAATAATTCAATGTGGAGGTTCTGATGACATTCGTAAACCATTCAAGCTCTGCTCTTGCCTTTCATTGTATCAGAATTGCTCAACTGAATTACTGCCTTGGATCTCACTGCCAGCATCCATTGTCTAATATAATAGGTACTATTTACTGTGGTATTAAGAAAAAGGATTTCTTTTCAGAGGAGAGAAAATTTTACATCTGTATTTTCAAAATTTTTTTTTTTTAATTTTCTCTCTTCATTTCCTACAAGTTCTTACAGTAGTTTATCTTACTAGTTAGAAACATCAATTTTAGTGGTACAATTAATACAAGGAGATATTAAGTTGTAGAATGGGCATGTAATTGACAAAAGGAAGAAAGAAGGAGGGAGTATATTTTGGTAAGAGGAATAAGGAGGTCACATATGCCTTGAAAAAGAGTTAATAAACTTTGAGAAAAACAAAGCATTGAGGTGCATTTCTAGAAGGGTGTGAATTGAAAAGCTGCTGTTAAATATGCACAGAATCTTGGTCAGACCACACTTGGAAGTACTGTTAACAGTTCTGAGTTCCATATTATAAAAATGGAGAACTGCTGACTGTGCAAAAAAAATTTGACTGGTTATTAGTACAGAAATGGAGCTGATATACCATCCAGAATATTAAATAGGCTGGGCTATTTTCTCCACAAAACAGATTGAGGACTGATAGTTTCATTAAGAATTTGAAAGAGTTTCAAAGGTAAACCAAATCCATTAACAGACATGACTAGAACCAACAGTCATAAATATAAGTCTCACAAAGGTGTCCAAAAGGGAATTCAAGGGAAACCTCTTTACCCAGAGACTGACTGAACTTGCTACTACATGGAGCAATTTGAGATGTTTAGCAGATGCATTTATGGGGAAACTAAAGGGGGAAAATAAACATAGGAACTAGGAGAGTAGTAGTTAATGTGGCTCATGAAGCCTGCTCCATCATTCAATAGTGGATGATCATCTTTTTCTTCGCATACTACATCCTCATATCCCTTATTGTACTTAGCACCCAAAAATCTTTCAACCCCCATCTTGAACATATTCAACAATTAAGCATCTACAATTCTCTGGGCAGAGAATTCCACAGGTTCACAACCCTGAGTGGACAAGTTTTTCCATGACTCAGCTCTAAGTAAACTTCTTATTCTGAACCTGCGACTGTATTCCCCTGGCTGTGGAATTGTTTTCTAAGCATCTACTCTGCCCCAGCTCCTTCAGAGTTGTGTATGCATCAATTAGATTCCCTCTCATTCATCAATGGGAGGAAGCAATGCTAAACACATAGATGAACACAAGATTGCTGAGTTAACATTCATTTTTTTTCAATTCCAATAAAAGAGCTGAAACGTAGTGCAAGTTCCGCAAAGTTCTTGAGCTAATTCCTTTGAAGTCATCAGCAGTTAGCATTTAAACAAAAAGATTTTTCATCTTATATGATCCTAAGGCTGGAGAAAATATCAAGATAGGTTGGGAAGAAACAACACAGATTTTAAAGACAAAAATTTAACATGTAATTATTTGGAGGCAGGTAAGCAATCTAGGTCTGGGAGAATGGATGATATGAAGAAAACTTTATAGAGGTAGAATGTAAAGCATTGCAGTAGTTAGTTCTAAATTTCAGGAGGATGCAAATAAAATTTCAGCAACAATAGGATGGAAGATAGCAATGTTACTATGGTAGAAGAGAATGGAAAGGAAAGGAAAAGATGTAGCAACTAAAACTTAGCTCAGGATTGTAAATTACTATGGTTCTGGCCTACCCTAACATATTAGTTTGGTGTTCCAATGAAACAAGCAGCTTGCATGGTTCCCCAGCTCATAGTTCCCAAGTTCCTACTCAGGTGTTGATTTACATTTGAATTATCGACTTAAAGCTTCCAATAGGGTATTTTGCAAAGCATCTGTCATTGATGTATCGCATCTTTCAATTCATAACTTTTCACCTTTCCTTCCCTTGATAAATTAATGCAGACATCGAAAGCTATTGAAAGATTCATCTTTCTCGGATTGGCAAATTCAGCACAAAACAAAGAGGTAACTCCAGCTGTACCCTAAGACAATTGAGCCTCCTGGATTCTGGGGAGAAAACAATTGTTCATCCTTTGGCAATATTTCAAATGATAACTATTAAAAGTGCAAAACAAACCTAGTTATTGAATAATTCCTCTTATCCAAGAGATAGTGGATTTAATAGCTGCAGAAAGACATGATTAAATCATCAGATCATGAGTAAACCAAACAAAAATCAGGACTGACACAGATGAACAAATCATGCTGTTGATCAGCACTTCCCAAACAGAACAGAAAGAGAGAATGAAAGAAAATCCTCAGACCTTTTTTTTTTAAAACCAAGAAGCAAGTAATTTTTCAACAAATTGGTAGTGTTACTCCCATATTTAAAGAGTAAGTATACCAATCATTATGCTGAAGACATACTTATTAGGGAGATCCCAGTTTCCAATCCTGATCTGTGTTGTGTCATTGTTGCTGTTAGCCACATATTACAGTCTCAGACAAGAACGGAGTACAGGAGTCACTCTCCCTCCAACAAATTTGCTGGATACGCGCACAGGACTGACAATGCATGGATGAGAAGCAGGATGCTGTATAACGGAAGCATGAGTTATAACATCAGGAAATCTGATAAAAGTTAGCTGCATACAATTAATTAACTGCAAAAAAGTGATAAGGAACAGATTGTAGTGTCAACCTATCTATTTTACAATTTGATGTGGAAATGCTGGTTTTGGTCTGGGGTAAAGACAGTAAGAAATCTCACAACACCAAGTTAAAGTCCAAAAATTTATTTAACTTGGTATTGAGACTTCTTACTATTTTATGATTTACCAACAATCTTTAAAAGATTGTCAGACAGTCAAAACTTTCTTCTTCTCTCCATCACACAGTCAACAACAGTTTAAAGTGAATTTCTTCACACAAGAGAGTAATAAAACTGTGCAAAAACTGAGGGCAGAAAAATTTGAGGAAAGCCTTTGAACAAAAGTTTAAAAATCTCTTATCTCTGGAAACAATATTTTAGTTCCACAAGAAATTAATTACAGGCCTTGAATTTACAATTCGCTAGGGTGAGGTTATCTTCGCCTATTTAAGAATAAAAATATTTCGGTTATGTGGCATGGAGATACAAGATAATTAAATTTAGCAACCTACTTGTTAAATGCTTCTTTATGTCACAGTAAAAAATATCGTTTGCTTTATTCTTTCATGGCATATGACTGGACCAGCATTTATTGACTGAGTTTAGTTGCCCTTGAGGGGACATTTAAGAGTTGATCATATTATGATGTTATTATTTGAAGTAAAGCAAAACACAAGGCTAGTAGAGAAAAGGTAGAATGATGAGATTAGTTTGGACCACTCTAGCAAACAGCCAATGACACACTGGATAGGGTAAATACCACTTAATGGTCTTCAGTTTAATATTTCCATAGACTGAAAGAGAAGATTAAGGCAAGCTTTTCCTGATGCTCTTTGCAACTGTCCAAATCTCTTCTCACCAAAGTCTCTTAATGAGTTCACTATGTGATGAGATTGGTCCTTTATTTCTACTTTTGTGCATTATATACATAAAGCTGACCAATATGATAGTCATTTGGTAGCACAGGACTGGAGTACCATTGAGAAAAGATAAGTTGAAACTTTTCATCTTGCACTCATTAGGACATTCAAAAGAATGCCACATATAAAGGAAACAAAAATTTCATGAGTGTGCTAATAAGTTGGCAAGTGGGGTCTGACTGGCAAAGGCATTGCCATGAAAAATATACTAGTTAAGTGATAATGAACAGTTAACTTGCAAGTTTTATTTAAATTCAAACCAGATAGGTTGACTCTGGAGAATAAACCACAGAATGGCTGTCATCTGTTTTGTTTGGCTGAAGCAGACGCAATGTGTATACATGTTCTTTCTGTCTGAAGAAAAACAGGTCTCTGTATTAATGTGACCAATTCCTGGCATGCATAGGGTGCCACACTGTCAGCCCAACTGATAATCTTGAATTGGTCATTAAGTGTAATTCAGGATTATGTAGTAAATGTTATCTCATTTCAGAATCAGATCTAATGCTGGACATTGTTTTGAGTTTTGCAAGCATGGGCTTGTTCAGGACAGTCAGTACCTTGTCTGTTGCAAACAGCTTCATATTGTCTGACAGCACCTGCCCATCTTTGGGATGCAAGCCTCACATATCAAACATCATCCTGCCATTTGCTCACCATACAAGCTCATTGCATATCTCACAAACGCATGAATGGGCCAAAGGCTGCCACTTCTAATCCAGAAAAATGCCCAGTCTACTTCAAGTTACTGTAGAAAGGCAAGACATCTCAGAAATTTGAACAACAGTGAAACTAGCATTCCACACTGCTACTATGCTGTAGCTCGCCACCAGGAGGATGCTGTCATCAAGGCTTATCATGCAAATGAGTAACGTGATATATGATTTTTCGTGCCAGTGACACTAGGTATGTCGGCCATACGTCCTTTTCACTGCTCTCAATGGGCAAGGTACAGAGCACATCCAACCAGCTAATTCCGATATTAGATATGATTCCGCAATTGGACAACATTTGCTAAACAGCTGAGTGTGCTAAGAATTACGCTGCCAACTAATCAGACCCACGGCGCACCAACTAATTAGTACACTCTCATGAAATATGAACTATTGTTCGCTTTACATTTGGTGTTCTTGTGAAAGTCTTGAAGAGAAGCTGAAAAGCTTCGACGTATGTCTTTGATCAGCAATACTTGATGTAATCACTTTATCCTCCGCATTTGATGCTTTAATAAAAACAACTTAAAAACTGACCAAAAACAAAGATACAATGAGAATCTTTACAGCACAGAAAGCAGCCATTTGGCCCATCAAGTCTGTGGGTGCTCCACATAAAGCAATAGCCAGTCCTCTTGGTATTAATCTTAAAATCAGTCCTTTGAAAAGCTTTCTTCTTAATCTTCTTTAAACCATATCAGCATCGTCAAAAAAATAAACAATACATTTTTGCAAATCCCAGGACTGAAGAGCATTGATTTTTTGCAGTCTTGCAACACATGGGAAATAACAAGAATGAATACCAAGACAGAGATAATATGAATATCTAGTACTATCGTCTGTCATGACTAATGATCTCACTAACAGGTCAGAACAGGCTCATTTCTCTGTGCTCTTAGCTTTGCTATACCTGGAAAATTGCTTCTCACTATGTCACTTAGTTCCTTGTCCCATAAGAATTAGCCCTTGAATTATACAGAATTTACAGCACAGAAACAAGTCATTTAGCCCAACTGTCAATGCTGGTATTTATGCTCCACATGGCTCTCCTCTCCTTTGTCCAACCCTCCTACTCCTTTCTCCATGTTCTAATCCAGCAGTCCCATAGGCATGAATGCTGTTCACCACAACTCCATGTGATAGACCCATTGATTTTTGTTAAGTAAGCTACCATCTCATATTTAAGATAACATGTGTTCCAACATAGCAGTAAGAGCCTGCAAGAGCCAACTCTATATTCCAAATTCTATTAATGGTGAGTGTCCAAATTCAGTTATGTCATTAGAAGCTGCCAAGCTGCACAGAAAGTGAAAAATATCCAAATCAAGACAGGCCGTGTTGTATTTCCAATAATCAGTAGGAGGGCCTTCAAAACAAGTTGGCTGGCAACCCTCTAATTAAAGAGTGGTATACAGCCTGAAAAAATTAAAATGAAAAAAAAAATCAGAAACAACAGAAATTTCTGCTATTATAATTACTTAAGTCTGAGAACAGCCGGTTTTCCACAGACCTCGGTTTTAAGTGGAGAATGTTAAACAATTAATATCAAATGCTGAACTCAAGATAAATTGAAAAAATGTGATCAAAATAGAGCAAAAAAATTGCAATAACATTCTGTGAATTATCTGAAGTTTCAGGCTATATTTACATACTTCATTTCTGGTTTAGGTTTTGAACCGAAAACTTTGACTCAAAAGACAAGATTACGTATCATGCAAGCTGACCATTAAACTGTGACGTAATGCAGGACATCAAACGGCTCATGAGAAGATATTGCCAAAATAGTGTGTTAGTTCTAACATCCCCACACAGCTTTATAGTCACCATCTTACTGAGGTACTAATTTTGTACAAGAAATTCAACCAGAATCATATGGCTTCAAGTAAGTGGATAATGTAACCTTGAAGCACAAATTACTATGGTCAGGCAATACTCACATCTGAGTTAATACTTCTGCTGGATATTTCCAACCCTCACTTCTGCAACTACTGCCCTAGCAGAAATCTAAAACAAACAGGTTGTGAGCACATCAACAAATAATTGAAATTAAAAAAGTGACCCTCAAATATCATCATGCCATCGTACTGTTCCTGGAAAACAGAACTAACCCAACACAATGATTAAGCAGTTGAACGTATACTCCTTTTAAACTTTATGATTCTGCAACCAATAGATAAACGAAAAAGATGAAAAAACTCAAAACTGACATTCCTCTCCATCTGGAATGCAGCTGTCCTGGCATTGAAAGACATCGTGGAAACCTACAACTTGTTCATTTCTTAATAAGCAGAAGAGGAATATGATAAAAGTTGAGTATGGATCACAACTCTAACATGTTATAAATGCACTGATGAATAAAGTATTCCATAAGAAATAAAACAGGGTGACAATAGATGCTTTAACTCTGATAATGTGCCATGTCCTCCAGACATAATATTTTCCTATCCTCCCCAACCCCTACAGAAAAAAAGCCATACAGTATCTAAGGAGGAAAACCCCAGGTGGCCAGAATTTTTTTTTTTTTTGATTTGATGAATGTCCAGAATGGGGGTCAGAGATACAGAAAATTAGTACTTCTTTCCCATAAACCTGCTATCTGGGAACATCTGCAATCTGGTACATTACAAAGGGAATAACGGCACTCAAAAGGCCATTCTTCCACAAGCCCAGTATTAATATAAATATCGAACTTGTTCAAGCTGAAGAGAGAAACAAGAATACAAATTATATATGGAAGAAGAAAACGCTGCATGATGCATAACTGATTAGACAAATTTGCACAAAAGTATATAGATAGAACAACAATTTGTGCCAGTAAATTGGTTAGTATTTGTTTTCAACTGTTCAACAGTCATCACATATTGCTAACATCCTAGTCAGTAAAATCCATATGAACAGTTACTGAGCCATTAATAAAGAGTCAGAACAAATGAAATACATTTAAACAAAAACTCATTACTTATTGCATAAGAACGAAAAGCACAATTCACATATTTCCAATTCGTGATCCCCCAAGTTTTATTGAATCTCAGATTTAAAAATTGGAAAAGATATTTATAAGTGTGCAATAAAGAGAGATCTTGCACTGAGGTTAAATCCAAAGTATGGAAGCGCATCATTACAGTTACTCACAGTAATTCATCAATTCAGTCAAGTCCACAGTTTCAATAATAAAGCTTAAATGGACAAAATTTCATCCAATTTGTTGAACAAAAATAGCAGGAATAAAGTCATAGTGTTTAATCTATTAAGTATCTTCAAAAGAGGATGCCAATTATCGTGCGCCTTCATTTTTTTGCACAAAGATGTGTCATTGACTGAGTTAATTAAGTTCCATTCCCCACAAAAAATTTAAGCATTGTTGAAAAAAAGATGCATGCCAATAAACTCTACACCTTGCACTCATCAGAAAGCTACTCAAGGTAAAGCAACAATAAAGGGAACAACAATTTATACTGCATGAGAGAAAAAAGCACCTTGGTTGGCAAGTCAACTGATTGGTCGAGAAGGTTTTGTCATGGAGGAACATAGTAGAGAACAATTAACTACCTCTGCTGCATTCTCCATGACAACACCTCATTTATCAGCACTACACAACTTCTGCACTACCAAATGACAGAAAATATAGTAATCAGGAGGCATCGTAACCCATAAAAAAGTGTTATAAAATATAACATACAATCTAGAACACAGAAATAGGTCATTCAACCCAAATGGTCAATGCCAGTGCTTGCACTCCATATAATTCTCCTCTCATTACAATCACTTTTCATCCTGTTCCAGTATCCTTCTATTCCCTTTCCGCTCATGCTCATGGCATGATTCATGCCTCCTCTTAAATTCAACGTCATCTGTTTCAATCACTACCTAAAGAAGGTCCTCGTCAACTTTTTCTATTTGATCTGATCGCAGTTAACCTATATATATTACATATATCACATATAGGCTTTTTCATTATAGATTCACACACAAGAGCTTTAACATGATAACACCTCCCAAGGCATTTCACAGGAGTAATTCAAGCCATGCATGGCATGAAATTATATAAGGAACTATTAGTTCAAATAAAAGTTTGGTCAAAGAAGGAGATTTTAAACGTTGTGTGTTAAGGAGGACAGCGAAGTCGAGTGGCAGAGCCCCAATTCCCTAGGACATTGTCCCAACTTCTGGCTGCCATTTTGCTCAACTCTCTGGCAATCAACATTCAACAGTGACTGTGATGATGTATTCATTGAGGAACCTTTGCACTCTTAATGACTGAGTTCAGCCAGCTACTTGGATGGAAAAAAAGAGTTCAAACGCCCGTTAAAATTAAAAATGCTCTCTGGGGGGAAAAAGAAGTTCAGTCAGACCACAGGCACATTTGAGGAAGCCCTTGAGAATTAATGGGGCATGACATGCTGTGTAAACAGACAATCTCAAAAGCTTCTGGAGACAGACAGCCACTGACTAGCCATAGAAGCTCGTACAAATTAATGGTGTCTGAAATCAAATATAAACAAATAACCACAAAGAACTTAATGCTGGCACAATACCCAAGGTAGGACATTCATAAAAGTTAAGGGGGCAAGAAATCAAATATAACCAAATAATTACAAAGGGATAAAATCAGGTAGATTGCAACAGGGAAACCACACTGCCTGTTGAAACTGCAAGGACGCAAAACAATTCTCCAAGAAACAAGTTACGGAACAACTGTCTTGAGGGAGGATTTTACGACAGACAGGCTGCAGCTGTGCTATGTTCTGTTAAAGTGTGTTAAACCTGAAAAAAGGCAAGCCTCAAGGCTACAGAGACCTATTCCAACTCCCATCCCATGGGATAACCACAACTTGGCCCTCTCCAGCCCAATGCAAGTTCCCAACCCTCAGCTCCCTTGAAGAACCCTCCCCCAATTTGCATCTGGCCAGTGGCTGCTTTATCTTTGTGCACCCTTGAAATAAGTGGGAAGCAGCACTCACCTCCTTCTGAGATCATGGCCCATTTTTAAAGGCCAGTAGTAATTGCTGCCCACGTGACCAGAATTCCATCGGTTCCCACAGGGTGAGTAGATGGATTCCGTCAGCTTAGACCATCTGACTCTAACCTCGGCAATGAGACTACAATGCTTAGATAGGCACATGAACAGAATGGGAATGGAGGGATATAGAAAACTGATTTAAAATAGGGATCGTGAGCCTTGGGAGTCCCTGGGAAGTGTGTAAATAGATGATATTGGTGTACTTGTTTTTATCCTACAGGTGCTTAGGTCCACCTTGTTGTCTAACAAGGGGCATACACGCGATGGGTCGTGAGAGGGCTGCTCTTAGAATTTTTTTTTAAAGAGTATCCTAGTGTTTCACGTCGTTAGTGTACGCTTGACCTGGACCATTTGATGGTCAACACAACAGTTCAGTGAGTATCGCTGTGCTGTGCAGATACGTGGATTTGGGCCTGTGTCTGTGGGAGTTTGCGCATTCTCTGGGTGGGTTTTCTCTGGGTGCTCCGGTTTGCTCCCAAATCCCAAAAATGTGCTCTTAGGCAGACTGGCAAAACAAATTCTCCCTAAACGGTCTCAAATTTGGTTTTTAATCCATAGATCTATAAACATAGACAGGGATCACGAGTAGAGGTGGGAATGTCGGGGCGGTGGCGCGGGCCCGTTGGGCCAAAGGGCCTGTTTCCTGTGCTGTTTTGTCCTTTGTATTCAAATCAGGTTTTCACCCTTTAGGGATGAGATCCTGGTCATGCCAGCTGAAAGGACCTGGGAAGACTGCGATCCAGATTTATACTGGCATGATATCCATTTTAAGCCTTTCAACAGTTTCTCTTACTGTTTGCCACAGCAAATGGAGCCAGAAAAATCATCTCCTTTCTCTCTTATCATTACTCTATGCTTAATTGTCCACCAATACAGAAACTAACATTTGATTTCGTTAACAGCAACGGTTGAATCCAGTTTCTCTTTTTTTGTGATGGTTTCTTTAATTGTTTAAGTATTGATTAGTGAACTAACATTTATTAATTTTAAACTGCGCTGCTGGGCAAGTCAACCTATCCGGAGTCATTCTGATCTGAACAAATGTAGCACGTATTCATATTCCATCAGAAGCATTCCATCATGCCTACATATTTCTTCCACAAAGAACACTTCTTGAAAACATTCCATGTATTAAATGTCATGATTTGCACAGTAACTGGTCTACAGAAAGTCAAATGCACAGAGTGCAAAGATGACATTACGGCAGACTCAAGTAAATTGCTTCAGTACTGAAAAAAACGTCTCAATTACATCTACTTTCAAATGGATCCCCGGAACCATCTACTATTTTTGCATATGAGATCTTCTCAATGTAAGTTTACATCGACAAATTACACTTTGAATAACACTGTCATCTCTACGCAAACGGACTGCTCCTTAACCAGCTATTCCCAATCTCTGACCTTGAGTTTCTGCCATGAGGAAGTGGCTACAGCCGAACAGACTAGTTCGGATAAGGAGCTCAACATGGAAAATGAGGAGGAATTATTTTAGGCAATATAATTAATCTGGAGTGTACTCCCTGAGCAAGTGATGGAAGCAGTTTACTAACAAACTTCCAAAAGGGAATTGGATGTATGCTTGTAAAATAAACATAAGTAAGGCTACAGGACAAGAGCAGGTGAGTGAAACTAACTGAATGGTCAATTAAAAAGACCCAGCATGTACATGTAAGATAAGTCAAATCGGCCCCAAGGTATGCTGTGTGATTGTAAAAACTAAGAATTCCTTGTTCAATCTATTCAGGAGTCTTTGGGCATGATACTAGTATTTCATATACTATCACTATGCACCTTGTATCCCATACATGCACAAGCAGAAAACAAAACTCTCACCATTGCTTCTATTTCATGTGGTTAGCGTTGAAAGTTACCTATCAAAACATCTGAGCATTACTGTTAATAACATACTGTATGTTTTCCATTCAAACTTGCCAATTTGAATAATTTTTCTTCAGAAATGTAAAACAAAAGCAAATGAATTAACAAGATATGCTATTTTTATAGCCATCCTTTGCAATACTTGACAAAAAGCAAATACTCAATTGCTTCTGCTGAAAAGGTCAGTGGTAATGGATGAAAGGGTAAATGATCCAAACTTTTGTTAATAGCTGCTTTGCACCCTTCCAATCATTTCCCAGGTTTTGCCATGCGTGACTAAGGTTTTTATAATCATGCTTCCGTTAGATGACAACACAGCAAAAAGACTTTTTTGCCAATGCAAACCCCTCATATGTGAGAAGATGAACTGGAAGGAGAAAATATCACGTTAAATCTGTGTGCAGTAGCTCAGGCCCATCCCTCTCTCTGAAGTCTGGAGCTTGGGTTTCACTGAATCCCTGATTCTTGAAAGGCTCTGATTTATAATTAAGCCTGAGTGAACATGTTCACAGAATAAGACTCAGAATGCACTGATATCATTCTGATGGTTGCTGCATTAACCTGAATGTGTCCGCCGTTCTGAACTGAACATCATAATTGCAACTTAAAGTTGCCATCAACTCCTCTCTAATAATACTGTACAGTTATAGGCCAATACAGCAAGTGCTGGGGAACTGCAGGAATAGCAAATCACTAAATCAAAAACATGGCACTTTAAAAAGGTCAAAAAAATTAAAATTGTTCAAACTTCAAAATGGAAATAAATTCAGGAAAATACTCCACTCCACAGCTCCTGCACAAATCAACAATTAGAACAGGCAAGCCCTTGGTTCTTTATTTAAAATTCAACGTGCTCATGCTCAGCTCTATTAATCAGATATGAAATATCAGCCATGTCCCAAACCGAGGACTATCCATAAGTAATTTCACAAGTGTTCAGTTTATACGTCTGATGTTTTATTTCTGTGATCCGTTCCAAAGCTGATCAACAGAAAAACCTAATCCCATTTGCCAAGCTTAAAAATGTTTTCTACCCCTAAACAAGTTGTGCTTTGTATGGGAATTTAATGCTGTTCTTGAAGAATTACATCATATTTCTTGGCTTTTGCAATATTATCATTTGACACATCTCCAGGTAAATAATGCTCAAAGTACCCCATACAAGATCATCAGTGTTAGGTTTGTACCAATGGTTTACAATTATACAAGCAGTAAGAATTTGAATAAATGCAATATGTTTCCATTATACAAGGACAAAAATGAAATAACTTAACAGAAATGCACACCCAAACACCAAACATACAATGAGGATTGAGAGAAGAATTGGGAATTTGGTTTAGTGGGAATTAGAGACAGGGAGGAAAAGATGCTTTTTTTTCAGCCTCCAGGAGTGAGCTTCCTCCTGTAATGACTTCATTCAAGCCACTGCCGTTAGCCTATTGGAGTATGAACTCCCTGATTAAGGATACAATTGACCAGCCAATCAGGAAATCTTTGCCTTGTACTTGACCGGGAGTGTCAGTTCTTCTGAAACTCCTGTAGATAGACTGCTAACTACTAGCCTCTGTGTACTGTTGTTAAGAGCTATAAATAAAAGGATTCTGGTGAAGGGCTTCTTCCTCCAAAGACTTGTTACATCTTCCTTGTCACCAAGCTAAATGAGAGCAACTTTCTATCATTTTATCTATGTAAATTAGTTGTTAAATAAAAAGGTTGGACACAAGTGGCAGGGATAGTGATGTGCCACAACTGAAGCATGTGGGAAGCTATAGAATGCACTAGAATCTCAGAAAGGCATATGTCTGGAAAGTATCTGCAGCTTAGGCACTCGATTCAGAGCTGCTGATCAGGAATCTAAATTGCAGACATTGCTAGGCATCAGAGGGGCAGATTTACCTAGATACTTTGTTCCAAGAGATAGACACCTTCCTTAGGCAGAACTTTAGTGCTGCTCAACTGTAAGGGCCATGATGGTGTGATTGTGAATCAGGCAAGTAAGAGGAATCAGCATGTAATGATGGAGGAGCCCCAGCCCCTGACTCCAACAGGTACGAGGTGTTCGTTACCTGTTTAGACACAAAGTGGATAAGCAGACTGACTATGGCATCATGGCGAAGGATGTCATTCAAGTGAGGGGAACGAATAGTAACGTGATAGTGATAGAAGACAGTGTAGTCAAGGGGATAGATACCATTCACTGCAGTCATGAGCACAAGTCCAGACAGCTGCGATGCCTATTTGATGCCAGAATTCAGAATAGCTGCCTAAGGTTGAACAGGAACATGTAGTGGGAGCATACATGGTCACATCAGTACTAAGAACATAGATAAGATTAGCAAAGATGCTCTGCACAGTGAATAAGAGAAGCTAGGCACTAAATTAAGAAACAAAATCTCAAAGGTGATAATCTCCAGATTATTGCCCATGCCATGGGCAAATTAGTATAAGTAAATAAGACCAGAGAGATGAATGCATGGTTCAAAGAATGGAATGGAAGAAATGGGTTTCAATTCATGGGCCACTGGCAACAGTACTGGAGATAATGGCAACCAAACTGTTGGGACAGTATGCACTTGGACCATGCTGGGGCCAGCGTTCTAGCACGTCAAATGGCTAACAAATCAAAGGGGATTATAAATTAAGTATTGGGGGAGAGGAAATCATGTATGGGAAGATTGAGTAAATTACAAGGAAATAACATGGCAATTGATCAAGGTAGTTGTAACGGTAATGATAACCAAGGACAGCAATTACAAAGACTGTGCCAGCAGAAAGGGCCACAGTTTACAAAAACGGGAAAATATCTGATTTGTGCTCTGTTTTGAAATGCCAGCAGTAGTTACAATAAAACAAATGAACTTTCAGCTCATGTAAAAATTTGACTCGATAGCCATTAAGAGATGTGACTAGAAGGAAAACTAAAACTGGACCAAAATATCCAAGCAAGTGTGTCATTTATGAATGACAGGAAGCTGAGAAAAGGTGATGCAATAGCTGTATAAGTTAAAGAGGGCATTATACTGTAGTGAAAGATTGTCTTAGTTCTAAAAACCAAGACATGGAATCAGTTTGGGTGGAACTAAGAAACAGCAAGAAGCAAAACATATTGGTGGGAGTTGTTTACAGGCCACCAAAAAGAGCAATAACGTAAATTGACAAGGATAATACATTAATCATGGGGATTTCAATTTACACATAGATTGGGTAGATCCAATTAGTATTAATGCTGTGGAGGACAAATTCTTGAAAGGTATGTGATGGTTTTCTATAGCAACACATTCAAGGAACCATCTGGAGAATGGACTTTTTTTAGATCTGGTATTGTGCAATGAAAAACTGCTACTAAATAATCCTGTTGTAAAGAAGCCTTTAACAAAAAAGTAATCTTAATATGACAGATATTTAGAAATATTGTAGTTCATTCAGAGACAAGGTCTAAAATCCAATAAAGGAAACTATGGGATTGAGTAAAAACCAACAATAGCAGATTGGGAAACTAGGATAAAAGGCAATGATGGTAGACAGACAATAGCTAACATTTAAAGAATTAATATAGTTTACAACACAATACATTCCTTTAAAGCAAAAAAACCAAGGACTACGTTAAATCAAAGGAAGGAACGTATATTTGTCAAAAATGGTAGGCCTTGAAATTTGGGAACATTTTAGAATTCTGCAAAACAGAAACAGAACCAAGAAAAATGTTAAGGAAAGATTAATACAAAAGTTAAAATAGCAGGAAACAAAAATAGACACAAAAGCTTCCATAGATATATAAAAGGATAAAGATTAGCAAAGGCAAATCTGTGTCCACTATAGACAGACAGGAGAATTTGTAATGGGAAATAAGGAAATTGCAGAGAAAGCAAATAAATACATTGACTGTTTCCACTGAGAAAGATTCAATAAAAAACCTCCTTGGAATACTAGACAACCAAGGGAGCAGTATAAACAAGGAACCATAAAATACCAATAGTAAAAAATACAGAGAGAAATTAATGGGACTTAAAGTAGATGGAATCTGGACCTGATGATCTATATCCAAAAGTGTTAAAAGAGGTGGTTGTAGGGATAGTAAATATCATCTTTAAAATTCTATTGATTCTGGAACAGTTCCTGCAGATCAAGTGGCAAATTTAATCCCACTATTTGAAAAAAGGAGGGAGAGAACAGGGAACTACAGACCTATTGCCTAACGTCAGTAATGCTAGAATCTATAATACAAGCTGTGACAACAGGGCACTTGGAAAATAATGATAGCATTGGACAGAGTCAACATGGATTAAGGAAAAGGAAATCATGTTTAACAAACATGGAGGTTTTTGAAGATTTTACTAGCAGAATGGAGAAAGAGGAACTGACATGGTATATTTTGATTTTTGGAAAGCTTCTGCTGAGATCCTAAACAAGAGGTTATTAAACCAAATTCGAGGATGTGAGATAGAGTGTAATATACAGTATGGATTGAGGATCGGTGAAAACAGTACAAATAAAAAGGTCATTTCCAGGTTGGCTGGCTATGATGAGTAGAGTACTGCAAGATCAGAGCTTCAGCCACAGCTCTTCACAATCTTAATTAATGGTTTGGATATGGGGATTAAATGCATTATTTCCAAGTTTGCAGATCACAAAACCAGAGGGAAGTAAGAGTCATGAGGAGAGGAGATTTGGAGAGGCAGAGGGCAAAAATTTGGCAGATGGAATATAACGCGAGAAATGAGAGGTTATTCATTTTGGTATAACAAACAGAAATACTGATTATTTCTTGAACAGCAAGATGTTGGCAAGTGTTGAACTTCATAGGGACGTCCAAAAGCGAACATGCAGATGCAGCAATCATGACAGAAAACGGTACACTGGTTTTTATTACAAGAGGATTTGAGTGTAGGAGTAAAGACGTCTTACTGCAATTACATAGAGCCTGCTGAGACCACACTAGAAGTATTGTGTGTAGTTTCTGACTCATTGCCCAACAAAAAATAAACTTGACTTAGAAAGGAATAGCAAAAAAAAATTTGAGATGGAGAGATTGTCCCATGAGGAAAGATCAAGTAGACTAAGCATTTAATCTTTGAAGCTTAGAAGAATGAGGTGCAATCTCATTCAAACATGAAAATTATTACAGGATTCACTAGAGTAGATGCAACACGACGTTTCCTTTGATTGGGGACTCTAGAATCAGGAGAATTGGGAGCATTTTAGTGACTCAAAATAAGGGGTGAATTATTTAGGGCTGAAACGAGGAGGAATTTTTTCACTCAAGAGACTTCTGATCTTTGGAATTCTCTGCCTGTAAGGGCTGTCGAAGGGTAGTTATTGAGTATGTTCAAGATGGAGATTGAAAGTAGCCTAATTCACTCCTTATGTTCTGATCTAACTTAATAGATTCACAACTTGGATACTGTTGAAAAGTGAAACATGTTGGCAAAGCTTTTAATCTTGCACTCATTACAACAAATGCAAGAATGCTAAATTTTAAACAATTACAACAATTGATACCACAGGAGAAAAAAAAGTGTGCTATTGATTGGAACATTGACTGTGATTGATTCAGCATTGACATTGAGAAAGCAATGGGAACTAAAGGATTTACAAACACCTAAAACACAGTGATCTGTTTTCTACAAAAAGGAATATGTTCAAATCTACTGCCTATTTTGAATTACCTGAGAGCTTGGGGACGCTACAGTTCCCCATTGCTTTCTTCATCACAATGCCTCTGAGTGTCAATTGGTCAACCAGTTAGCACCTATGCTCCTGTAGTATAAATTACAGTGATCATTTGAAACTAAGCCTTCTTGCATTTGTCCTGATAAGTGCAAAATGAAAAGCTTCAGCAACATGTCTTTCTTTTCAACAGTATTCAGATTCACAATGTTCAAATTTTAATGCCAAGCTCCTTAGAGGTAAAGTATCTTTCTGTCAAAGTCAGAATTGGTCAGGATAACCTCAGGAGGAAATTTTCTAACTTTTCAAGCAGAACAATACAGCTGAATTTTCTCAGAGCATTTAATATATTTACCATAAACAATATTAACCCATACTTGAAATTACAGGATCTTGCATGGTTGAATGACATAGAGCATTGAGCCATCTGTATGTGGTCCAATTGCTTTCAGTGGAACTAGACATTGAAGCCACAGTACTCAATTGTTGTGGTGTATATTCACCTTCCAAAATATATTGAGATACAATATAAATGGAAATTAATAAGCTTCTTTTCAATGTATTATAGCAGTAACTCAGCATGACAGGGCATCAGGTTTGTTGATCTTATATAAAAATAGCACAAAATGATGATCCAGTAGCTTTCACACATGCAGCTGCAATCTCATTTAAGATAGCAGAATTTAAATCTCACCCTTATGGATATTCAACAAGAACAACTTGCCTTTATATAGAACTTTTAAAGTAGTAAAATTTCCCAAGTTGCTTCACAGGAAGTTATCAAGCAAAACTGGATACTGAGCCACATGACACGGTATTACAACAGACGACCAAAAGGATTCTGCAGGGCTGTGGAGAAGAGTGGGATTAGCAGAGTTGCTCCTTTAGACAGCTGGCTCGGACATGGTGGATTAAATAGTCTCCTTTCATGCTGTAACCATTCTCTGATAGCATGTTTAAGCTATCAGATGGAGCATAGATGAGAAGTAGAAGCACAGTTAGTTAGAGAGAAAATTTCAGAGTTTAGAATCTAAGACAAGCAGCAGACAAAGATACTAGTGGTTAAAATTGATATCAGTATAACTTTGTTCCCAGGAGAGGTTAATTCATTCACAAGTTCTGATTTAATGAGTGGCACCTGAAGAGAGACAAACAGGACTTTTCTTTCAACTCAAATGAGAGCAAGGTTGAAGCTGCTGAGTGAAAACAAAAAAGAAGTTTGGTTTTACTTAAAAGCAACTTTGCCGTATTATCACATATATCAAATTTATGCAAAAGTTCAGAAGATTTTGAATAGGAAGATCACATAAGGCAAATAGAAATTGTCCTGAAGATTATAGAGATTTAGTGGCTATGATTCATCCGTCTTTAGATCTAAACGCTCACGCCAGCAAGAGAACTAGATTATTTCGCACTGGTGTTATATGTAGCTGAGAGGTGGGATTGTCCCATCTGAACGATGCAGTTATGCATCACAGGAAAGAACCAGTCACCCCCTTTTTTTCAAGTATAAAGGTAACCCAATCACACTACTGCCCCTACTCCACTCAGAGGCCTCAAATCCTGCTTTAGCTCCGTCACTCCCATTCCCACCAGCAGCAAATGAGGACATTATGTCAACAAAAGTTAAATTTCACATAAAAGTAAGTGAGGACTTGTCAGGGGAGTCTGTCAACCTGTTTTAACCTTATTTAGTTGGGGCTTAAGATCCTATGGTATCATCCAAAGGAAAGCAAGGTTGATTCAGATCATGAAGTGCCACTTCAAATGGATTGAGGCTGATCATCATGGAATTTGAGAGTGTGGATAAAACAGAAAGGGGCTTGAACAAAGTACCAGAGTCACTGCAAAGACATGAACTAAGTTTCCAACTAAAGCAGACAAGATCGTGCATATTATCAGAACATGATGGATTTTAGCTGAGGAGCAAAGGACCAAGACAAGATACTGAAGGATATGGGGGAAAGGAATAAGTTAACAGAGGGAAAAGGGAGACATGGTGCATTCAAAGAAACCAAAAGCCATGAGGACAGGAGCCAATGATATGGAGTTGGAGTACTTAGGGTGGCCTGTACACAAAATCTGCACCAGGTTCAGTTCAACAGATTTTCCCTCTATATTCTAATTTAACTCATCAAATCAACATATCCTTCTATTCATTGCCCTCTCAGATATTTATTGAGCTTCTCCTTAAATGCATTAAGCCTTAGCCTAAACTATCCCTTGTGAGAGGGCATCCAATCTAACCAATCTTCAGGCAAAGATTTTCCTCCCACCTGAATTCATTTTTGCATAGACTTGCGACAATTATGTTTAAGACGTTCGCTCACATGAATGAGGAGTTTATATAGAGCAGTTGTGCTCTTCCTCGAGTGCTTGTCTCAGGCATGGATTGAAGTGAAACAAAATCTATAAGGAGCAAAGTGAAGATAATATACTTGATGGATGATTAAGTGGGGAAATGAGGGAGGGCTTGAAGGTGGAGGTGAGGGTTGGGGTGTGGGGAGGGGGAAGAAATCATTAAAAGCTGAAGTGCAACTGCAGCAAGCAAATGAAAGGTAAACTGTATGTTGCCCTTTATTGCAAGAGGATTTGAGTAGAGGAATTAAAGATGTCTTACTGCAATTGTACAGAACATTGGTGAGACCACACCTGGAAAAATGTATACACCTGGAGGAGATAGAGAGGGTACAAGTGGTAGCATAAGAATGCATTTGCAGTAAGAGTCCTTTAATTCTCATGATCAGTAAAGGGCTTTTTGACTGCACAAGGCTTTTCATAAATGTAAAAGGATTCCACACATCTTTACTGAAAAAGCAAAATTACCTCAGAATCCATTGTTTTTTCACGAATTAATTGCTTAGACGCAAGGAATGTCTTCTGCATTTGTCACAATTCAAAATTTTCTTTAGTAATCCTCATTATTAAAGAGAATTACAATGGACTGACAGCACCACCTACTGACACTGAGAAAATTGCCAAAGTCTCTTCTATTTAATAAAACTACTTTTTAGAAGTTTTATTTAATAACTTCTTGAAGATTTGACAGTATACAAAATGAAGAATTTAACACAGCAAGAGACATGTTCAAAAAAGGTTTACACATGTAAACAGAGCCAGCTGGGAATGTTAATTGTAAGAACAATACAAAAACTTCAAAAGGGTTGATAGGCAAGGGAGTGGGCAGGAAATGGTAGACAGAATATAATGTGGAAAATGTTAAGTTTTATACTTTGGTAGGAAAAACAGAAAGAGTATTTCTTAAATGGTGATAGCAAAGTGTTGATTTTCAAAGGGATCCAAATGTTCTTTTTCGTGAATCATTAAAAGCAAGCAAACATAAAGGATGTTTGTCTCTCTTCAAGTGCCACTCATTAAATCAGAACTTGTGAATGAATTAACCACTCCTGGGAACAAAGTTATATTGATATCAATTTTAACCACTAGTATCTTTGTCTGCTGCTTAGATTCTAAATTCTGAAATTTTCTCCCGAACTGACTGTGCTTCTACTTCTCATCTATGCTCCATCTGATAGCTTAAACATGCTATCAGAGAATGGTTACAGCATGAAAGGAGACTATTTAATCCACCATGTCCGAGCCAGCTGTCTAAAGGAGCAACTCTGCTAATCCCACTCTTCTCCACAGCCCTGCAGAATCCTTTTGGTCGTCTGTTGTAATATCATGCCATGTGGCTCAGTATCCAACTGCAGCAAGCAAACAAAGGTAAACTGTATGTTGCCCTTTACTGCAAGAGAATTTGAGTACAGGAATTAAAGATGTCTTACTGCAATTGTACTGAACATTGGTGAGACCACACCTGGAGAAAAGTGTACAATTTTAGTCTTCTGACCCAAGTAACAATATATCTGCCATTGAGGGAGTGGAGCGAAGGTTCACCAGATTCTTAGAATAATAGCATTGTTTTACGAAGAAAGTTTGAGGAGATTGGGTCTATATTCTCTAGAGTTAAGAAGACAAAGAGGTGATCTCGTTGAAGCATACAAAATTCTTAGAGCTCAACAGGGTAGATGCAGGAAGTATGTTGACACTGGTGGGGCAGGGTCTAGAACTGTAGAACAAAGTCTCAGAATAAGGACTAAGACTAAGGTGAGGAAGAATTTCTTCACAGTGGTGATTCAATGGAATTCTTTACACAGGGGCTGCGGAGGCTCAGTCACATTATGAAGACTAATACATCTCTACATACGAGAGACACAAGGGACCTGTGGACAAGGCAGGAAAATAACATTGAGGTAGAAGTTCAGCTATGATCTAATTAAGTGGCAGAATATTCTTGAGGAGCCAAATAGCTACTCCTGCTCCTATTTCCTATGTTCTGTGTTCCATAAAGATATCATTGTGATGATCATGCTGTCACATATGAATAGTTAAAAGAATTTTAACCTAATTAACAGGCAGGTACCAAATTTAGTATCAAAAGCATGGTCATGGTAAGCTTTGAACTCTGAAGTTTCTGTTGTGTTTGTCAGACCAATTACTGAGTATTGTGAATTTGTTGGTATCCAAAGATGTACCGTGCCAATGTAAGTCATTTTTTCAAAGGAGCAGAAATGCTGGAAATTAGATTGGATCCAAGTAAAATGGGTCAACTTTTCTGTTCAGTTGCTGATTAAATGGTTACACATTTCCAGCATTTTCTGCTTTGATTCTTCATTAATTTAATTCTGGTCCTGAAGTAATTAAGAATTATTTTAAATGTTGCATGGTTTCAGATTGGCACATATGACACATAGGTGGTTTCTCCTTAATTAAATTTGAAATACCTTGTGAGCATTTTCAAAGATTGTTCAATATCCAGATCAGATTTGTCTGTTGGGAATTTGAGTGAAAGTCACATCAATCTCTTTTTGTCAGGCTTCATTCTGTCTACAAACACAAATTGTTTTTCCCTATGGCAACCAATACAGCAGTGACTTATCAATTCACGTTGATGATTACTGGTCTGAAGCCATGATTTTCTACTGCCTTTTAAATCCTATCATATTTTTTCAAACTTTATTGAAGATAGCAGAGAGTAAGGAACAACTTCAAATGCTACTATAACCAACAGGCAGTTATATAGCACCATTAACAAAAAAAATTCCAAGACACCGAACAGAGGCTCAATGGATGGCAGAGTGAAGACTCTAGTCCAAAAATTATATTGAGGGATGAACAAAAATTGTGTCAAAAAAATGGCTTTTATTATTGCGTTGGAGGAGAGCAACACACATACACCAAAGTAGACAGATTAAAAGGAGGAGAAACCCCAAGTGTTAATGTGCAGTAGTTAAAGACATCCGTACGAAATTCTACCCATACTCATCTATTTCCAAATAGTACATGATAACTTTTGTTCTGGAATTACAAAGAACAAGTGCAATAAACAACTGAACTGAATTTCTACTCAAGACTTAAGAAATCACTCCAGTAGAAGCCTTTAATCAGAAGTGGAAACTGGTGAACAAATCAGGCTCTCTATCTGATCGAGCAACCAGCAATGCAATCAGCCCTGGAAGTTACAGTATACCAACATTCTCCATCATTGGGAAGCTCTAATTTTCTGTCAATGTGTCTGCCAGGTTCAGTGGAGAAGTTACTTAAGCAATTATTATTTCCCAAACAGGCAAGGGTTGTATAGAAGGAATTGCAATAGATCTACATTTATAGTGATTCTTCACCTCAAATCTGTGATAATTTAGGATTTTAGTTGGTCAGATGGGCTCAGTCAACAACACTCTTGTCTTCAGATCAAAAGGCATGTTCAAGGCCTGTTCTGGGATTTAAATTCAAACCTGGGCTGACACGCTAGCCAGCAATTGCTGCACAATTTAATATATCATTTTTAAGATATTATTTTTAACTAAGAACTTTTATTGTCTCCCCCACACACCCCGCCCCCCCTACATCGAATTTGCACCATCTACAATCCCATCTAGGCCCTCTCCCGGTTACCCGACATACCTACCCAACTAAACCTTCTAACTTACGTATCCTGGGACCATTTGGGACAACATGGTAGCACAGTAGTTAGCACAGCTCCAAGGTTCTGAGTTCGATTCCCAGCTTAGGTCATTGTCTATGTGGAGTTTGCACATTCTCTTCATGTCTGCGCAGGTTTCCTCCGGATGCTCCAGTTTCCTCCCACAGTCTAAAGATGTGCAGGTTAGGTTGATGGGCCATGGTAAAAAAATTGCCCCTCAGTGTCCTGAAGTGTGTAGGTTAGAGGGATTAGTGCGTAAATATGTAGGGATATGAAGGTAGGACCTGGGTGGAATTGTGGTTGGTGCAGATTCAATGGGCCAAATAGCCTCCTTTTGCACTGTAAGGTTTCTATGATTTATACAGTTGCAGGAGTTTAACTGCATACATTCCACATATGCATTTTTTAAAAATCACGTATTCGGAAATCTCAGGGCTAATACTTGGGACAGCATAGAACTTCAATGGTGATTATACCAACCAAAAGCTTACAAAATTGACAGATGAATAAAAGAACAGCGTCCTGCATCACAACTTGTAGAATAAGCTAGTTACAAAAAAAGGTCTAAGCTGTTGATTTAAATAAAATTGCTCAACTCAGCAGGTTAGAGCGCTGAATAAATCTCCAATAAATTGCAACACTACTTACACACACAGGTTAAATGAATTTCAGCAGCATCACATTATTTACTCAGTTATCATTAAAATATTCTGCTGGGGTAAATACCATCAGCTTCAAACAAAAAATTAATTTTCAAAGTTGCACTGCACAAAATATGGTTCACTTTCTTTTTGCCACAAGTTTGATTAATAATATAAAATGAATAACATGCTACAGATGTTGAAACTTGCATTTTGCTAAATTAAGGGGCCTACTCCCAATATAGCATAATTTTGTGTTGTGCAAGACACAAACTATAGCTTTATATTATACTGCCCACTCTACCTTGCTCAGTTTACCAATAGATATTTTGGGCAGTTGGTTTCCTGTTCATAGAAGCAAAATGGCAATTCACTTCAGTGTCAACATTAAAATGTTTCAGTCCTGAATTTTAAAAATTCCCAAAGGGAAACACAACACCCGGGAAATGCTCATTTATAAAGGTTACACACAGCTAGTAGTTATACTGCACTTATTGTGAAGCTGAAGTTCTGTTAAACTATCTACTTGAGATGGTTTCACATCTCCTAACATGAACACTCTAGAGAATCAAATCACAATCATTTCTTATTTGATGCTCATGAGAAACTGCTTCACATTAAAATGAAAGCAATGGCATAATGCCGACTATAGTGTGATGGAACCCACCTATGAATTTCTCACATTATTCCTGAATAGCTATGAAAACCTATTAAGCTCCCAGTCAGAAATAGCCAAAATTTGAATACGTTTGTTCTTCTGTTTAATACCTGTGCATAATCTAGTTAAGCGTGAAATATATAACTCCAATAAACCTAATTTTCAAGATAGGTATAATGCAGCTCAAAATATTTTAAGAAACATTTTCATTGTAGGATTTTAAAAGCAACACAATGCTAATATTACAATTTTTAAGTTTATTTATTAGCGTTACAAGTAAGTTTACATTGACACTGCAATGAAGTTACTGTGAAAAACCCTAATTGTCATATTCCAGCATCTGCTCAGATACACAAAGGAAGAATTTAGCATGGCCAATGCACCTAATCAGCATATCTTTCACACTGTGGGAGGAAACTGGAGTTTCCAGAGGAAACCCACACAGACACAAGGAGAATGTACAGACTCAGCACAGACAGTGACTCAAGCCAGGGATCAAAATCAGGTCCCTGGCACTGAGGAAGCAATGCTAAGCACTGTGCCACCATACTGGCACTTCTGGAAGTGCAGCACCCAGTCTCTCACTTTTCTATGAATTAAAATTAATGCCAGATTTAATATCTATTCTTTCTGGCACTGACACAAGTGGTTTTTGAGTACAGTTTGCAAGCTATAATACAGCAGTTTGCAAAGGTTTTTGCAATAACACCTTGTTCTTTTACAACCTCCACTACCAAGAAGAACAAAAGCAAAGATGTGGGAATACCTGTGCCCCCCGAGTCACACAACATCTAATTTAATGTCAAATGGTGTTTAAACCATTAACCATAGACAAGTCTCCGGGACCAGATGGGATGTACCCCAGGTTATTGTGGGAGGTGAGGGATGTCATTGCAGAGCCCCTGGCGATGATCTTTGCGTCGTTGGTGGAGACGGGAGAGGTTCCGGAGGATTGCGGATGTGGTCCCTATTTTCAAGGAAGGGAACAGGGATAGTCCTAGAAATTACCGACTGGTGAGTCTGACCTCAGTGGTTGGTAAGCTGATGGAGAGGCTTCTGAGGGACAAGATTTACGAGCATTTGGAGAAATTTAGGTTGATTAGAAATAGTCAGCATGGTTTTGTAAAAGGCAGGTCGTGCCTTACGAGTTTAATTGAGTTCTTCAAAAATGTGACTGAACACATTGACAAAGGTAGAGCAGTGGACGTGGTGTACATGGACTTCATCAAGGCATTTGACAAGGTCCCACGTGCAAGACTTCTTGAGAAGGTGAGAGGCCATGGGATCCAAGGGGCTTTGGCCTTGTGGATCCAGAACTGGCTTGCCTGCAGAAGGCAGAGGGTGGTTGTGGATGGCTCTTTTTCTGCATGGAGGTCGGTCACCAGTGGAGTGCCCCAGGGATCTGTTCTAGGACCCTTGCTGTTTGTCATTTTCATAAATGACCTGGATGAGGAAGTGGAGGGATGGGTGAGTAAGTTCGCCGATGACACGAAGGTCGGTGGTGTTGTGGATGGTCTGGAGGGATGTCAAAAGTTGCAGCATGACATCGACAGGATGCAAGACTGGGCGGAGAAGTGGCAGATGGACTTCAACGCGGATAAACGTGTTGTGGTCCATTTTGGCAGATCCAACGGGATGAATGAGTACACTATCAAAGGTAGGAGTCTTAGCTGTGTGGAAGAGCAGAGGGATCTTGGGGTCCGGGTCCATAAGACTCTCAAATCGGCCTCCCAGGTGGAGGATGTGGTTAAGAAAGCTTACGGTGTACTGGCCTTCATTCATCGAGGGATTGAGTTCAGGAGTCAGGAGGTAATGCTGCAGCTTTATAGGACCCTTGTCAGACCACACTTGGAGTACTGTGCGCAGTTCTGGTCGCCTCTCTATAGGAAGGACGTGGAAGCTATTGAAAGGGTGCAGAGGAGATTTACAAGGATGTTGCCTGGATTGGGAGGCATGCCTTATGAAGACAGGTTGAGGGAGCTGGGACTGTTCTCCCTGGAGAGACGAAGGTTGAGAGGCGACCTGATAGAGGTTTACAAGATGTTGAGAGGAATAGATAGGGTGGACTCTCAGAGACTATTTCCCAGGGCTGAAATGGTCACGACGAGAGGGCACAGATTTAAGGTGCAGGGAAGCAAGTACAGAGGGGATGCTAGGGGAAAGTTTTTCACTCAGAGGGTGGTGAGTGAATGGAATCGGCTGCCGTCGGTGGTGGTCGAGGCGAACTCGCTGGGGTCTTTTAAAAGACTTCTGGATGAGTATATGGGATCCAATGGGATTGGGGGTTATAGATAGGTCTATGGCTGGGTAGGTTTTGATGTGTTCGGCACAACTTGTGGGCCGAAAGGCCTGTTTGTGCTGTAGTGTTCTATGTTCTATGTTTTTGCCACAGTAGGAAGAATGCTACCACTGAGCCATCTGAAGATCTGATAGTATTAAAGGTGATCAAAGCTCCAGCAAAAACAAAAATCATAAATTTATGTACAGTTTTCAGTTTTGAGCCAGTGCTTTCTCCTTAGTAGTCAATGTCACTGCGCACACCAAAAGTCAACTTATCCCATATTGCTGGTGCAAGATAACTTCCACGTTGTAATGCTTAAAAACTATGGTACAATTATCAAGCAATCATATATCGATGATTACCAGAAAATGGTAGCATTTCTTACAAAACCTTCAATTTCAAATTTTCCATTTATAGGTTTCCATATACTCTGCAAAAATGGTATCCAACCTCATAAGCGCCGCACTTAAAATAAATTAATAGGGAACAACATGGAACTCAAAGAGACTTATACACCACCAAGTTGAAATCACGAAAATCTGGACCTTTTTTGGTGAATGGTAGAAACAGAACCAAATTTTCTTTAAAATAAGTTACACAATGGACAAGTGGTTAGCACTGCAGCCTCACAGCATCAGGGACCTGGGTTCGATTCCCAGTTTGGGTTGCTGTCTGTGCAGAGTCTGCACTTTCTCCCTGTGTCTGTGTGGATTTCCTCGAGATGCTCCGGTTTCATCCCACAGCCTAAAAGATGTGCTGGTTAGGTGCACTGACCATATTAAATTCTCCCTCAGGGTATTGAGCAGGCACTAGAGTGTGGCAACTAGGAGATTCTCACAGTAGCTTCATTGTAGTATTAATATAAACCTCTTTGTGACACTAATAAATAAATAAACTTTAAATATCCAGTAAAAGCAATAGACATGAAATAGAGCAAACATATTTTGGCATGTTATTAAACCCAGGCTCAAAGATTTTTCCAATAGCCTTCTCTGATTCACTGTAAAACACCCTTCAGCAACATGACCATACTTAATCTGGTCTTTGAAACGCAGATAGAAAGATCTCTGGAAAACTCAAATGAAGATTTCCCAATAACATACCTCTAATAACTGTCACAAGCAAATAATTCCACAAGATCCAACAGAACACACAAATTGCAAGAAATGCATTCCCCATATGGCTTTGTTTTTAAATTTGAAATCCTTTTCTGTGAATGCGCCAGTGTTATCAATCAAATTATGGTTCCTTCATCACTGACCAATACAATTTTTCTTGATTTGATTATGTCACATACATTAGTATACAGTGAAAAGTATTGTTTCTTGTGTGCTATAAAAGCACATTGTGAATCGATAAGGAAAGGAGAGGGTGCAGAGCAGTGTGACACTATAGCTATGAAGAAGAGAAAGATCAACTTAATGCAAGCTGGGTCCATTCAAAAGTCTGATGGCAGAGGGAAGGAGTTTTTCTTGAATCAGTTGATATAAGACCTCAGACTTTTGTATTTTTTTCCCCAATGATACGTCTGAAGTGTGCAGGGTCCTTGATGACGCTGGCTGCTTTTCTGAGGTAGGGAGAAGTGTAGACAATGTGATGGACTGGGCTTCGTTCATGAGTCTTTGTAGTTTCTTGAACTGTTGGACTTTTTTTGGTTGCATCAGTGCTTTCTACAGTAAAAGTCGGTGAGGATCACAGCAGACATACCAAATTTTCTTAGCCTCCTGAGAGGCGTTGGTGGGTTTCTTAACTATTGCATTGGTGTGGAGGAACCAGGACAGATTGTTGGTGATCTGGACACCTAGAAACTTAAGCTCTCAACCATTTCCATTTTGTTCCCACTGATATAGATAAGGCCATATCTTCCATTACACTTCCTGAAATTGATGACTATCTCTTCATTTTGTTGACCTTGAGGGAGAGATTATTGTCATTGCACCAGTTCACCAGATTCTCTCTTTCCTGTACTCTATTCATCATCGCTTGAGATCTGACCCACTATGGTAGTGTCATCAGTAAACTTGAAATTAGCCACAGTCATAGGTGTACAAGGAGTGCAGTGAGGGGCTGAGCACAGAACCTTGTGTTGAGGATGATTTTGGAGGTGGTGTTTTTGCCTATCCTTAATGATTGCTGAGCCCCAGGATACGGAATTTAGAAATGAGTTTTGTAGAAAGAATGGTTTTATAGGCTTCTTCCTGCTGACCATCCCAGAGCCATGTATTCTCTAAAGCATATATATCCCTGCCCCAAATGGAATATTTGGCTTTGATGGTTGTCTACCATGACTTCCTTAGATGATCATGTAAAAGACACATTTGCAATGGTCTACGTGCTGCACTAGTGCAGAAAATTGGCGTGGCAGCAAAGATGTTTCCAGAATTACACTGACCCCAGAATAAGCTGCCCTCTGGAAAGACAAATTCCCTCAGCCTTCTGTTTTTGAAAATCCAGTAAATTCTATGCCAAGCAAAGGATGTGGAACAGTGCCATAAGCATTCATCCTAGCTTCTGTGTCGAAAGCATCAATCACCAGTAAATGTAGCATATTTGCTGCCTGGCCAATGTTATTCATCCAATTTCTCGCCACTGCGGGAATTTTGCTGACAGCCAAATCAATTTGGACAGCTTATTCTTGCGTAAACATGATCCTGTGTACTCGGCAAGGAGTCCTGTGCATCCAGAATGCTCCTTGCAAAACAAACCTCTTAGCCCATGTAAACTGCTGTTTCAAAATCTCTCTCAGGAGATATTGGGCCTTCTTTTAAATCTGTACTTGAAAAACTGCTATTAAATCAACATGGAGCTGTGTAACAAAAATCTATACTGCCTTAGCAGCCTAGGTACTATACCTTTTTGCCTCAAATATCCTCATTATTTTTAGCACAGTCAGTCCACGTAATCTTTTCTAAGTGGATCTAGGAAATGCATAACCAGCTGAGACATCTACCTAAACAACTATGGTATTCTTGTTCACTGCAGGTTGTGCTTGTAGCTGTTCCCTGCAACTGACAGGTAACCCAGGATTAATTCCTTAAAGTGACGCTGAATCAGCAATCTGCCTTTCCTCCTTTCTCTATAGCTTTTCAGAAATAGTCCTCATGCTCTTTGGATGACAAAATGATATTACCTTGGTGAACTCAGTATAAGTTATAGCACCTTTTTCTCAGGCAACGCTAAGAACCTGGAAAAATTGCCATGATTCATATAGTGGTATGAGTAGCCAAGAATACACTTCAGCTGTTTACAAATTTAAAAACATTTTCACAAATGCAAAAACAGCAGAATTGGATTTATGAAGTCTTCCACCAACAGAAAACTACTTTTCTTTTTTGCTTAGAACACTTCAGATATTTCTGCTTTTAAGAAAAGGAGACATGTTTCTCAGAATAAAATATGACATGCAGAAGAGGGAGAAAACTCTGGCAAAAGGACAATAACCTAAAATATTAACTGATTTCCCTCTCCACACATGCAGTCAAACCTGCTGAGAAGTGGCACAGTAGCACAGTGGTTAGCACTGCTATCTCACAGCGCTAGGGACTCGGGTTTGATTGGTGGTTTGGGTCACTGTCTCTGTGGAGTTTGTATACTCTCCCAGTGTCTACTTGGGTTTCCTGTGGGTGCTCCAGTTTCCTTCAACATTTTTAAATGCATTGGCCCAAACACACGCCAGACTGTAATGATTAGGGGAATTTCACTTCATTGTAGTGTTAATGTTAGTCTTACTTGTGACTAATAAATAAACTTTAAGTACTTCTGGCATTTTCCACTTTTATTTCCAATTTCCAGCACTCTAAGTGCTTTCTCTTGCGTAGAGAAAAAAGAGTCAGTAAATGCACAAATTTTTGAAAGCAAATTGTCTTTCATGGCATAGTAATAGTAAAAGTTAGTTGAAAGAACAGTGGGGCTGACAAGAAATGAAAATGAAAAACTATTAGTGAAGACAGAAGATACAGGGAAGGTACTAAATAAACTTTTTGCATCCATGCTCATCAAGGAAGAGGATTTTGCCAAAGCTAAGGTAAAGTAAGATAGTAAAGGAGGGTATTGGACTGAGATAAAAATTGATGAGATATTTAAAAAAATGCCATTCTTCCAATAAGCTAATCACCCTTTGTGAGTAGAATGCATTGTTGGTTGTTGGTGGAAGTAAGGGTAGAAATTGAAGGAGGACTGGGTACAAATCTTCCAATTTCCTTTATATACAGACAAGGTGCCAAAAAACTGGAGGACTGCAAATGGCACAACCTTGTTTAAAAAGGGCAGGGTCGACCTGGATATTACAGCTTTCCAATTTAATGCCAATGATGGGGAAGCTTAACGAAACCATATTCCAAGAAGAAATTTAAAGCCCCTTGGACAAGCATGAATTCAAAGAACAGACAGTACCGATTTCTTAAAAGCAAACCATATCTAACTTAACCTTAGAGCTTTTGTAATAAGATAACACAACAGTGGATGATGGCAGTGCAGTTAATATATCTATGAACTTCTGAAACATAGTAATAGATTTGCTGACAAAATAGAAGTCCATGTGATAAAAGGAAAAGTAACAGCTTGGAGACAAAGTTAGCGAAGTCATAGGATACAAGATATACAAGCAGAAGTAGGCTACCAAGCCTTTCAAGTCTGCCCTGTTATTCAATACAATTATGGCTTATCCATGCCAGTTTCAGCTCCTTTTCTGTGTAATTTCCTCACAGCCCTCTCTTCTTCTATCTATCAAAAATGTATCCACCTTCACTTTAAATACTTCTAATGATCCAGCCTCTCGTACCCTTCGGGGCAGAGAACTCCAAGAATTCACCAGCCTCTGTGAAAAGAAATTTCTACATATCTCAGTTTTAAATGACTGGCCTGTTACCTTATGGTTATATACCCTTGTTCAAGGCTCTCCCACTAGTGCAAACATCTCACCATATATCCTATCAAGCTTCTTCAGGATCTTACATACTTGAATAAGTTCACCCTCACCAAGCTCCAAAATACAGAGACAGACTACTTTGTCTCTCTTGATTGGACAACACTCCCTTCCCAGGAATTAGCCTGGTGAACCTCCTTTGAACAGTCTCCAATGTAAATGTTTATATCCTTTAAAGAAAGAGGGGATGAAAACTACACAGAGTATTCCAGGTGAGATCTCACCAACAGCCTGTACAATTGCAATAAAACTTTTCTATTTTTAAACTTCAACCCCTTTGCAATAAAGGCTAAAATGTTATTTGCCTTTTTAGCAACTTGTTGGATCTACTTACTAGCCTTTTGAGATTCATACAACAGAACAACCAGATCTGTCTGCAATTCACTCATTTGTAGTTTCCCTCCATTTAGATGATAACCTGCTTTTTGATTCCTTCTTCCAAAATGCATGACCTCACGTTAAGCTCTATTTGCCAGATTTTCATCCAGTCACCTAATCTGTCTACATCTTGTTACAGAATCACAATACCCTCATCACAACCTGCTCTTCCCAGCTATCTTTGTATCATCAGCAAATCTGGAAACCTTATATTCCATTCCTTTGTCCAAGTCATTAATGTAAATAATGAACTGTGGGCCAAAAAATGATTCTTGCAGTATTCCACTGGTTACATCTTTCCATTTTGGAAAGAGCCCATTTATTCCAACTCTATATGTTAGCTAGTTTTCAATCCATGCTAACACTTCCTCCAATTCCATGGACTATTACTTTCAGTACCAGCCTCTTATATGACACCTTGTTAAGTGCCTTTTGGGTATCTACAGTTTTCACTTTATCTATTCTCCCTCAAAGAATTTGAGCAAATTTGTCAAACATGATTTAGCTTTCATAAAACAATTTTTACTAAGTCTTATTATATTTAACTTTCCTAATTAATTAACTATTTCCTCTGATTATTGATACCAACATCTTGCCAATAATAACTCGTCTATAGTGTCTTGCCTTCTGCCTTTCTCCTTTTTTGAACAAGGGCATCGCATTGGTTTTTTTCCAAATCTTCTGTTATCCTCCCAGAATTTAGGAGGTTATGAAAAATTTCAATCAATGGAATCTTTGCAGCCACTTCCATTAAGGCCCAAGTGTATAGTTCATTGGGTCCTGATGACTTGTCTGCCCTTAGCCCTCTGAGTTTCTGATACCCTATTCCTTGTGATTGAGATTTTTCCAAGTTATTTGAAATCCGTCCATTTGATAGCTTATGGACATTTGCAATGTCTTCCACAGCAAAGTGTGTTGCAAAAAAAAATGTATTTAGCATAGCTGCCATTTGTTTGCTGTTATGAATTCACCCATCCCATTCAGTAGAGGGTACACATTTACTTTTGCCACCCACTTCTCGTTTATATATCCATGGATGCTCTTGTTTGTTTTTAATGCTGGATACAAGTTCTCTCAAAATCCATCTCCCTTCTTATGAACTTTTTAGTTTTTTGCTGCAGGATCCTAAATATTTCACAGTCCTCTGGTATATCACTATCCATTGCCTTTGTAGATCCTGCTTTTCAATTTATCATCCTTGAATTCCTGTTTTAACCATGGCTTTTGCCTCTTTCCCAGGGAATCCTCTTTGATTGGGATAACTCCTGCTGAGGATTTTTGGACCAGATGGAGGTATACTGTGATATTTCCCTGAATTCAGTACTGGAACCACTACTGCTTTTGATAAACATTAAATGATTTAAACTTGGGGACATAGGCACAATTTTGAAACCTGTGCGTAACACCAAAATTTAGAAATGGTTTCAACTGTAGATTTATTGAAATAGTTTTCAACATCATAAATAGCTGGTGGAATCAACAACTACATGGCAGATGAACTTCAGTGCTGAAAAGCACGAAGTATTAAATTTAGGAAGAACAAGGAGAGATAACACAAACTAAGTGGTACAATTTTCAAAGGCTTGCAAGACGACTTGGGGGGGTTGTACACAATTCTCAGATGATGTCAGATCAGGTTAGCCAAGTACTTGTTAAATCTAAGCTTTATAAGTAGAAGTTATGAAGTACGATGATAGTTATACTAAACCTATATAGAACACTAGTTCAGTCCCAACTAGAGTACTGTACCCAATTATATTCACTGCATATTACAGGATGTACACGAAGGCTTCAGAGATTTACTAGAAAGGCTCCCGATGAGAGATTACTTGAATGGAAAGACAGAAATAGTTGTGGTTTTTCTTCTTAGAGCAGAGAATACTTGAGAAAAATTGACAGAAGCTTTTAAAATCATGAATTTAGATAGAGACCGATAAAGAAAACTTTTTCCAACAGCTAAAGTGTCAATTATATAGATTTAAGGTAAGGAGCAAAATAATCAGCAAGAATGGTTTAGATTTGGAATGCATTGCACTATTTGACAACATGACAGAAACAAATTCAGTAGTTGTTTTAAAAAGAGAATTGGGCACATACTAGAAAAAATAATCGCAGTGATGTGAAGAAAGAGCCAGAGAGAGACTCACTAGATTGCTCTTCAGAAGGGTCAGTATAGACTCAAAGGAACAAACAGCCCTCGCATGCTATATTATTCTACAATTCTATGAACATCTGTTTGAATATAAAGGCTTAACAAATCAAATATCTTGTTAATTTTCCTATTACATTCCAGAATTTTTTTTTATTGTAACTTGGTAAATGGTGGCACAATGGTTAGCACTGCTGCCTCACAGCTCCAGGGACCCAAGTTTGATTCTGGCCTTGGGAGATTGTGTGGAGTTTGCACATTTGCCCAGTGTCTGTGTGAGTTTCCTCTAGGTGCTCCACTTTACTTCCACAGTCCAAAGATGTGCAAATTAGGTGAATTGGCCATGCTAAATTGTTCTTTAGTGTTCCAAGATGTGTGGTATAGATGAATTAGTCATGGAAAGTGTGTGGGGTTACAAGGAGCAGGCTTGGATAAGATGCTCTGTCAGAGAGATGGTGCAGATTTGTTGGGCCAAACAGCCTGTTCTGCAGTGTAGGGATTCTAAGCTAAAGGTTTAGCTTAGATCACAAGGCATGATATGCATTTTTCAATTTCTGATCACCAAGACTGTTCTAACTGAGTTCCAGAGGAGCAGCTAGAGAGATGATTCAATTAAGGAGAGCTAGTCGGTAAGAGGGATTTTTAACTTACTTTTCTTTGGATTTTTTTTTAAAGGTAGCTGCAAGTGTAAAGCCAGAAGTAGGCCCCAGCAAGACCTGGGAATTTTTTTTTTGATGTAGAAATCCAGATGTTAGACTGGGATAAACACAGTAAAAAGTCTCACAACACCAGGTTAGAGTCCAACCAGTTTATTTGATAGTAATCCCACAAGCTTTCTGATGTGTCAACACCAGATTCATCAACTGCACTCAAGACAGCCCTAAACGTCATCCAAGCACAACACAATGCCATCCATGCTCACAAGACCAACCGCAACATTGTCATCAAACCAGCAGACAAAGGAGGGGCCATCGTCATCCTGAACAGAATGGATTATTGCAAAGAAGTGTATCGACAACTAAATAAGGAATACTACAGACAGTTACCCACAGATCTGACCAAAGAACACACTCTTCAACTCAACACTCTGATCAAGATCTTTGATCCAGACCTTCAGAGCACCTTCTGTGCTCTCATCCCACGTACTCTCCGCACTGGAGATCTCTACTGCCTCCCAAAGACACACAAGGCAAACACATCCAGCCGTCCCATCATATTGAGCAATGGGACACTGTGCGAGAACCTCTCCAGCTACATCAAGGGCATCCTGAAACCTACTGTACAAAGAACCCGAGCTTTTGTCACACAGTATGGATTTCCTATGGAAACTCAGCACACATGGAGCAGTTGAACCAGGGACACTCCTCATCACAAATCGATGTCTCGGCACTCTACACTAATATCCCCCACAACAATGGCATTGCTGCAACTGCCTCAGTACTCAATGCCAACAACTGCCAGTTTCCAGATGCAATTTTACAACTCATTGTGGTCCAGGATGAAACAATGTCTTCACCTTCAACAACAGTTTTTCATCTAGACACACAAGGAACAGCCATGGGGACCAAATTCACATCTCAATATACCAACATCTTCATGCAATGGCTCAAATAAGACTTTTTCACCACACAGGACCTTCAACCAATGCTATACACTAGATACATCGATGACATTTTCCTCCTTTGGATTCATAGTGAACAATCACTGAAACAACTATATGATGACATCAATAAGTTCCATCCCACCATCAGACTCACTATGGACTATTCTCCAGAATCAGTGGCATTCTTGGACACATGCACTTCCATCAAGGACAGTCACCTCAGCACCTCACACCCACAGATAACCTCACGATGCTCCACTTCTCCAGCTTCCACCCTAAACACGTTAAAGAAGCCATTCCCTCCGGACAAGCCCTCCACACACACAGGATCTGCTCAGATGAGGAAGATCACGACAGACACCTCCAGACGCTGAAAGATGCCCTCATAAGAACAGGATATGGCGCTCAACTCATTGATCGACAGTTCTAACATGCCACAGTGAAAAACCGCACCAACCTCCTCAGAAGACAAACACGGGACACTGTAGGCAGAGTACACTTCGTTATCCAGTACTTCCCGAGTGGAGAAGCTACTACATCTTCTCCGGAGTCTTCAACACATCATTGAAGACAACAAACATCTCACCAGAGCCATCTCCACATTCCCACTTCTTGCCTTCAAACAACCGCATAACCTCAAATAGACCACTGTTTGCAGCAAACTACCCAGCCTTCAGAAGAACAGTGACCATAACACCTTCTACAAGATACACTGGATCATCGACGTGGATGATATCATCTCACGTGAGAACACCATCTACCAGGTACACAGCACATACTCCTGCAACTCGGCCAACGTTGTCTATCTAATACGCTGCAGGAAAGGACGTCCCGAAGCATGGTACATGGGGAGACCACGCAGACGCTACAACAACGGATGAATGAACATTGCTCGACAATCACCAGGCAAGACTGTTCTCTTCCTGTTGGCGAACACTTCAGCAGTCACAGGCATTTGGTCTCTGATCTTTGGGTAAGCATTCTCCAAGGCGGCCTTCACAGCACATGACAGCGCAGAGTTGCAGAGCGAAAACAGATAGCCAAGTTCTGCACAAGAAGACGGTCTCAACTGGGATCTTGGGTTCATGTCGCATTATCTGTAACCTTCAGGACTTGCCTGGGCTTGTAAAATCTCATGTACTGTCTGTCTGAAGACAATACATATCTCTTTAACCTATGCTAATGCTATCTCCATTTACATTGGCTGCATCTTTAAGACTTGAACAGCTTGCATCTAATCAGTATTCTATAAACTGTGTGTGACTTTATATGCCTTTCTCTGATCAGAACCTTCCACACACCGTTTCTAAAAGTTTGTGGGATTACCATCAAATAAACAGATTGGACTCTAACCCAGTGTTGTAAGACTTCTTACCAGTTTTTTTCTGCCTAGTAAATTTGAAACCCAAGACACTTCACGTGGAGCCTCCCATTCTCCACCCCTCCTCTAACTTACTACAAAAGACTTGCAGTGAGAGCAAGTAAGTTTTCTTCTTTTCTTTTCATTTCTTCCTCTAACCTAATGGGGTGAGGCAAGATCTTTCTTTTTTATCAGCAAGTTATCATCTCGAGGGAATGGCAGGAAAGGCAGTGCAATGTTCCTCCTGCAGAATGTTTGAGATGAGGATACTGGCAGCGTCCGGGCTGATTTCACCTGCTCCAGTTCCTCTGTATTACAGAACTGGAGTTGAAACTGGATGAACTTTGGATCATTCAGGACTCAGAGGTGATTACAGATATAAGCTTCAAGGATATAGATATTCTAAAGAATGAAGATAGATGAATGACAGTGGGATGGGCTGGGAGGAAGCAGCCAACGCAGGGATTCCCTATGGTCGTTTCCCCTCAGCAACAACTATATCACATTGGATACTGCCAGTGGTAAACTAAGGTGACCGGATCTCCAGCACCGAGTCCATCCCTATGCCTCAGAAGGGGAGGGGGGGGGAGAGCAGGAGAGCAACTGTTATTGGGGACGCAAGGGTTAGAGGGACAGATAGGAGATTCTGCAGCAACAAAACAGACTCACGGATGGTATGTTGCCTCCCGGGTCCAGCGTCCATGATGTCTCAGACCATGTTTTTAGGATCCTTAAGGGGAAAGGGGATCAGTCACAGGTCGTAGTACACATCGGTACCAACAACATTAGTATGAGGACGGATGAGGATTTAAAACAGGAATTTAGGGAGCTAGGACTGAAACTAAGAACCAGGCCAAAGCATGTTGTCATCTCTAGTTTGTTGCTGGTGCTAAGTGCTAGCAAGGTGAGGAACAGAGAGTGAGTGTCAATAAACATGTGGTTGCAAGGATGATGTAGGAGAGAGGATTTCATTTACATGGATAATTGGAGCACATTCTGGGGAAGGTGGGACCTATGCAAACAGGATGGTTTGCATCTGAACCAGAGAGGCACCAATATTCTGGGAGGAAAATTTGCTATGGGCTTTTCAGGGGGGTTTAATTTGTTAGGGGAATGGGAAAATGAGCTGTACTTCAGAAGGCAGTGTTGAGGGTAATGAGGTACTAAGGAAAGTATCAAGGTCACAGTGTACAGGCAGACATGATGGTGGGTTGAAGTGTATCTACTTCAATGCAAGGAGCATCAGAAATAAGATGGGTGAACTTGGAGCGTGGACTGGTACTTGGGAATACGATGTTGTGACAATTACGGAGACATAGTTATAACAGGGACAGGAATGGTTGTTGGCAGTTCCAGGGAATAGATGTTTCAGTAACAGTAGGGAAGATGGTAAAAGAGGTGGAGGAGTAGCCTTGTTAATCATGAATAGTTTAATGGCTACTGAAAGGCATTGAGGGGGAGCTGCCTACTGACATAATTTGGGCTGAAGTTAGAAAGAGAAAGAGGAGTCACGTTGTTAGGAGTTTTCTACAGGCCCTGAAATAGTAGTAAATATGTGGAAGAGGAAATAGCAAAGCAGATTATGGATAGATGTGGAGGTCACAGGGTAGTTATCTTGGGTGACTTTGCCTTTCCAAATATTGAGTGGAATCTTTATAAGTTGAATAGTTTGGATGGGGCACTTTCTGTAAAATGTGTGCAGGAAGGTTTCCTGACACAATATGTGGATAAGCCAACAAGAGGTGGGGTCACATTGGACTTGATACTGAGTAATGAACCGGGCCAAGTGTTAGATTTGTTTGAGAGAGAGCACTTTGGAGATAGTGACCATAATTCAGTGTCTTTCACTATTGCAATGGAGGGCATAAAGTCATACAGCAGGGCAAGATTTATCATTGGGGCAGGGGTAATTATGATGCGATGAGGCAAGAATTTGGGAACATAAGATGGGAACAGAAACCATCAGGTAAAGGCACAAATGAAAAGTGAAGCTTATTCAAGGAACTAATACTCTGCGTCTTTGATAGGTATGTCCCTGTCAGGCAGAGAGGAAATGGCTGGGTGAGGGAACCATGGTTCACAAAGGAGGTTGAATGTCTTGTCAAGAGGGGAAAGGAAGCGTACGTAAGGATGAGAAAACAAGGTTCAGTTGGGTTGCTTGAGGGTTACAAGGCAGCAAGGAATAAGTTAAAAAAGGGCTTAACAGAACTAGGAAGGGGCATGAGAAGTCTTTGGCAGTTCAGATCAAGGAAAATACCAAGGCTTTTTACTTTTATGTGAGGAATAAAAGAATGACCAGGGTGAGGCTAGCATCAGTCAAGGATATTAGTAGGAACTTGTGCATGGATTCAGAATAGATAGATAAAGCATTAAATTAATACTTTTCTTCGGTGTTCACTAAGGAGAGGGGCCATGCTTTTGAGGATGAGCATGATACAGGCTGATAGAATGGAGTAGATGTTCTGAGGGAAGATGTATAAGCAATTTTAAAAAATCTGAGGGTCAATAAGTCCCCTGGGCCAGATGAGATATATTCGAGGATACTTTGGTGAAGGATGAGATTACGGAACCTTTAGCTTTGATCTTTGGGTTGTCACTGTCCACGGGGATTCTGCCAGAGGACTGCAGAGTGGCAAATGTTGTTCTTTTCAAGAAAGGAAACAGGAATGGCTTTGGTAATTATAGGCCAATTAGTCTTACTTCGTGGTCACTAAGTTAATGGAAAAGGTCCTGAGGGATAGGATTTATGATCATTTGGAAAAATGCAGTTTAATCCAGCATATTCAGCACGGATTCATGTGGGGTAAGTCTTGCCTCAAAAATTTGATTGAATTCTTTGAGGAGGCAACTAGGTGTGTCAATGAAGTTAGACAGTTGATGTCATATACGTGGATTTTAGTAAGGCGTTTGATAAGGTTTCCCATGGTAGGCTCATGAAGAAAGTAAGGAGGTGTGGGATAGAAGGAAATTTGGCCAATTGGATAAGTAACTGGCTATCTCATAGAAAACAGTGTGATGGTAGAGGGAAAATTTTCAGACTGGAGGCCAGCGGTGTATTACAGGGATCAATGCTGAATCCTCTGCTATTTGTGATTTTCATCAACAACTCGGAAGAGGGGGCTGAAGGATGGGTCAGTAAATTTGCTGATGGTACCAAGATTGGTGGAGTAGTGAATGAGATGGAGGGCTCTTGTAGGCTGCAAAGGGACATTGACAGAATGCAGAGCTGGGCCAAAAAGTAGCAGATGGACTTTAACGCTGCTAAGTGCGAGGTGATTCATTTTGGTAGGACAAATTTGAATATGGATTACAGTGTCAACAGCAGGGTTCTGAGGAATGCGGAAGAACAGAGATCTTGGAATTCACATCACAGATCTCTGAAGGTTGCCACTCAAATGGACAGAGCCGTGAAGAAGCCTATAATGTGTTAGCATTTATTAATAGGGGGTTTGAGTTTAAAAGCTGCAACTATATGGGACCTTGTGAGACCACATTTGGAATATTGTGTGCAGTTCTAGTTACCTCACTATAAGAATGTGGAAGCATTGGAGAGAGCGCAGAAAAGATTTACCAGGATACTGTTTGGTTTGGAGGGTAGGTCTTACGAGGAAAGGCTGAGGAAGCTGGGGCATTTCTCTTCCAAGTGGAGAAGGATGGGAGGCGACTTAATAGAAGCTTATAAGATGAGGGGGACAGATAGAATGAATGTTCAGAGACTATTTCCTTAGGTGGATGTAGCTGTTACTAGGTGGCATAACTGTAAGGTTCATGGAGGGAGATACAGGAGGGATGTCCCAGGTAGTTCTTTACTCAGAGAGTGGTTGGGGTTGGAATGCACTGCCTGCTGTGATAGTGGAGTCAGACACTTTAGGAACTTTCAAACAGTTATTGGATAAGCAAATGGAGCACACCAGAATGATAGGACGTGGGATCAGACATAACTCGGCACATCAAGGGTCAAAGGGCCTGAACTGTGCTATACTGTTCTATATTGTAAGAACCATGAAAAGTAAAAGTATTTTATCTCTCCTGGGCATAGTGCAGCTCAACTGCAACAATAATTTTTACAACTCCAGACCCTGGCTACCTCTCCCCAACCTCAAGCCATTTCACTCATTCGTGTCATTCCCCTTCAATTGAGGAGATTTTGTGCTTCCAATTTTCCCATGCTTTCTTCAAATGCTGCAGCTATTTTTATGGACTTTTGTTCTTGTCTTTCATTTAAGTTGTCAATTCTCTCTAGCCATTAACTGCCTGCCTCAAATCATTATTCTAACACTTCTTTTCTCTTTGCCTGCAACCACACACCTCATCTTTTTTATTTTATTCAATCCAAGGGTTGTTGATGTTCAAGCATTCACTTCCAATGAAGCATCTGCTCTCTGATACTGTTGGACTTCCTGTGAACTGCCAGCATTTTTCATTTCTTGCTATACTTAATTATGTCCCCCAAGTGACTAAAATTCTTCCTTATTTATTATAATCAGCAGTTTAAGGAGATAAATTGTATCCAATTGTCCATAGACTTTATTCTGACTAAAATATTCAGAAAAGTTAGATACAAATTTTGAATGAACATTATATGGATGCACAGTAGTGCTGATGGCATAACCAAATAGGTGCTTTCTCCTTCTCTGCCTCCTAAAGTTTATTTATTAGTTACAAGTAAGGCTTACGTTAACACCGCAATGAAGCTACTGTAAAATTCCCCTAGTTGCCATAGTCCGACGCCTGTTCGGATCCATGTACCTAATCAGTATATCTTTCAGAATGTGGGAGGAAACTGGAGCACCCCAAGGAAATCCACGCAGACACAGGGAGAGCATGCAAACTCCACACAAACAGTAAGCCAAGGCGGGAGTCAAACCTGGGTCCCCGGCTCTGTGAAGCAGCAGTGCTAACCACTGTGCTACTGTGCCTACACACGCCCCCACCACCCAACCCACACTTCAATTTCATTTTCTCAGCAAAAATGGCATCTTAATCACTCTTAGAACAAATTGAATTTACATCATCCCATATGTAACATAACTACACAGTAAATAATTCCCTGCACAAATCAAGTTAAAAATATCGTAAATCGTACAAAATAGGTCATACAAACAAAAACACCAATTCAAAATGTCACAATGCATTCTTCTTTACAGTGATTTTTTTTTAATACATTTCTGATGGCTTATGTGCAACTTAACTCAATCTTCCTGAACTACCATAAGCAGCTTGCTAACATTTTGAGCACAATAAATAAAGAAAAATCACCCAGCTAACAATGCAATTTTAAACACTATTTTTCTTAGCCATAAAAAACTGCCCAATCTCAATGCATTTTAAATTCTCATTACAAATACAAGGAACTGTCCAACAAGGATAACCAACATTATTGAACGCGTAATAGGTTTTATTTTTAATATAGTTCCTGAACCAATTTATCCCTGGGACGGGAACTAGAAAACATCCAGTTGCAATTTCAATTACAATAATATATAGATATAGATAGTATAAAGAAAAAATATTCATCTAGAGATATACTGCGTCATTATTTTACATGAATAAAATGAATTAAAAAATTAAAAATTCTCAATGTCTTATCCTGCACATTCAATATTTATAATATTGACTGACTGAGTGATGTAATTTCAGAATAACATTCAAAGTGATATTTCAACACTTTCATTCATATTTGGTCACCACACTAGCAGAAGGATATAGATGCTTTGGACAGGGTGCAAAGGAGGTTTACCAGAATGTTGCCTCGTTTGGAGAATTTAGGCACAACAAGGAGAGTTTGAAAAGACAGAGGCTAAAGTGCAACCTGATAGAATTCAACAAAATTATGAGGGGCATATACAGAGTGGATTGTCAAAGGTTTTATTTCTCCAGGATGGGAAGGTCAACAATAAGAGGCACAGGTTTAAAGTGAGAGGTGTTAAATTCAAGGAAGATGTAAGGAGAAAGTTTTATACAGCATGGTGGGTGCCTGAATGCACTGGAAGTGGTTGTAAGAGGCATGTTAGCAACATACAAGATTAGATAGACACATGGATAGATAACAAACAGAGGAATAGTTACTGCCTGTCAGTGTAGGTTCGGTGGGCTGAAGGGCCTGTCCCCCGTGTTTTATTGTTCTTTGCAGTCAACAGAAATATTTAAGTAAAGCTCCTCCAAAATAAACACTCTGGAGCAAATAATAGTGTAGCTTGCTGCTGTCCTCATTGTCAGTCCATTAAAAGTTTTTCTTATAATCTCTCTTTCTATTTCATTTACCTCCATCTTTCAAATCTTGGTTCTTTGTCAGGTTTCACTTGTGATCCTATGACATCTTTACTTGCTAAGGGCCATAGCAAAATCAACACAATCTTTCCAAAATGGAAACATTATAGCAGGATAGTTTAAAGGAGAAAACTAGCCATTTTATAGAACACTATCTATTGCTATTATGCAGAATGAAGATCAAATCTTTTATTCTCCTAGTGTAAGAGATTAAGAAAACAAAGATACACAATAGAACAAAGTTAAAGGGTATCAAAGACCAACTACAAGGAAATCTACAAGAAACTGAAAGGCAGATAATAAAAAACTGAATATGCCTTTGCTAACATCTGTCCATAAACAGTTAAGTGTCATTGGTTAGCCAGACATTTCAGGTTTCTGATTTGTTACTGCAAGTAAGGCTACCACTGAGATAAGAAATACCACCTTATTCCAAATAACAGATTCATCAAAATTTAACTCTACATTTCAAAACTTTGCCAAGTGTGCAAAGTGGTAAAAGCAGCATTTTCCAGTAAAGATATGGGTAATATGATATTTGAGCCAACTACTGCAATTCTGCCTTTACTCAGATCTTCATCAATAGCTTTGTAGTCAAAAATTACTCGAATCTACGATAAGTATGGCAAGTTTTCAAGTCTTTTGGCTGTTCACATAATCCAATTAAATTTATGGATTGTCATGGTGAGATGATCTCCTCGAACAGAACAGAGTGCAATTTAATTAAGATTATCTTGCCTTTTTTTGAATAATGCCTCTATATCAATTATGACAAATAAGTATACTTTTTTTTAACCTTCTGCTTTACCTTTGCTTCTTGATAATTGTACATCTTCATTGACTAAGTGAAATCAGGAGCATGTCGGTTTTGACTGTATTGGTTCTGGTAGGTGTGATAACATTGAGCATAAATTCAAGGTTTGGGATCCAAAATGGTTTGGCTGTGGAAGTCAATTTCCTCATGAGCTTAAATCTTGGAAACCCAGTGCAGCAATAATATTTAATGAAATAACTCAGATGTCTTTAACAAAGAATGGTGGACATCAATAAGGGCAGAGGGAATCAGGGTGGAAAGGGGGAAAGCATCTTTTAAGGCTAGGTGAAAGTAACACAATGTATCACTAAAATATCAGAGAAAGTAACAAACAAAAAATAGTAAACAGGCATCAGAAGAGCAGAAGCGCCGCATGTGAACGTCCAGCTGGAGATTATGATTCAAAGAAGGGGAGAATGAGCTGTAGAAGGGAAAAAAATTCTTGAAACATATTCAGTAAACCACAAAGTACCAGCAGAGATTTTAAAGAACAGATTGATTGGTGTGCAGATTGAATGCCAATGTGGACACAGTTGCACAGTGCAAATAAGTAGCTTGGCAAGCAGCATTGATGAAGTCTACCCTTAAGATGACAGAAGCTGCCAAGTTCTGAGTGGAAGAGTCAAAATTCCACCAAGAGAGAATCAGTCTTACCAACAGAGAAGATACAAAGAAAAAATGCAAAGAAATACAGAGTTCAAGGCAGCACCAAAGTCACATACCTCCAGATTCAATCCAAAACGGCAATCTGAGGAGTCAAGTTCAGAGGCACATTGAGTTTCATCATAGAATAGACAGTGCAGGAGGCGGCTATTCGGCCCATCAAGTCTGCACCAACTCTCTGACACAGCGTATTATCCAGGCCCTTTCCCTGTAACCCCACATATTTACCCTCCTAAACCTGCTATACATATTGGAACATTAAGGGGCAATTTAGCATGGACAATCCACCTAACCTGTACATGTGAACTGTGGGATGAATCTAGAGCACCCTGTAGAAACTCATACAGACACAGGGAGAACATGCAAACTCCACACAATCACCCAAAACTCGAATTGAACTAGTGTGCCTGGTGCTGTGAGGCAGCAATGCTAACCACTGTGCCACCATGCTGCCCACTGATATCAAGTTGAAAACATTATTCTTAAAAATGTTTAATGTCAGATTGGATTTGCAAGTTGACGTATATGCTGATTTATACATTAGATGCTGACAAACAAATGCATACTTACATTGGTTAGTGACCCAATCGTTTATTGTTGGCACTTAATTAGCAACAAAGCAGTGTTTATGCATGTTTTAATCAGTCACTAATTTATTTTACATTGATATTTACATTCATAATCTACAGCTGTGCACCTCAATACAACAGCTGAGGTGCCCTGATATTTGCTTGAATTGGAGCAGTACACTGGTTTCCTAAGATGCTTTGAAGACAGTGTTGACCTATATTAAGGTTTGCAGTGCTATTTTCCTTTCTCTGCAATCCGCCAAAATCCTCACAGCTGTCAAGTGAGGAATGTATTTAGTAGATGCAGTTCAATAACTATTTTAAACTTGCTCTTTTATTAAAAATGCTCAAGTCTTTTTTTATATAGTAGAGGAAAAAATTGAGAGAAAATTATCTCTGAAATATCCTGAAAAATGACAGGGTAAGCAAAAGGTATTTCTCTTGAAATCCAAGGTTAAAATCAATTATAAAAGTAGAGTGCTTTGCAATTTGAGGAAAGTGGGGAAAGGACCCTAGAGAATGTGCTGATGAATGTCATCTATGTTATTTTTGAAGTTAATTTTTTACTCTTTCATTAGTACTAGTTACTTTAAAATGCTTTTGATAAAGTAAATCTTGAACAGACCCAATGAGTTCACTATCCACAGGTGTTTGCACTTTCAAAGTTGGATGAGAAAAGCATGCATACGAGATGACAGTGGTCTAAAACAAAAAGGTCTAAAAGTGTTTTGAGACTAGGAATCATGCACACTTTATTGCTCGAAGCTTATGGAGCTGGAAAATTGCAGCACTTTTTATGATCTGTAATGAAATGCAAATACTTCTAAGCCAATTCAAATAGATGAAATTATTAGACCCATGAATTAAGGTTATTATCTAAAAAGTCAGGACACAATTTTGTTTCTTGATATCGTCCTCAATTTTGGATTCTAATACAATTCCAATTTACAATAATAAACTAAGATCAGATTCATTGGTAATTTCTACAATTTTACACAATGAAACAAACCAGGCAGGCACAAGAAGCAATTTATAGAGACAGACCAAAAAAATTCCTGAATGGCTGATCATTTATTTTGTTTGTTATTGTCTTCCCTTCCATGACTACAAATTTATTTACTTAAAAGATAATCAGTCAAGATACTGAAGCCTAGCAATCTATTCATTAGTTTCACGAGCCAGAAAGTTCCCAGGTTCAATTGCGCATCTCCAATGAACAAATGAATCTCAACTAATTCAGCGGAACTATGCTGCAGCCAAGGATCAACTCATTTTAGGGTCAGTTTGATGGAACATTGTGGAAATGAGGGTTATTTTGTAAGTGTACATCATCCCTCCCTTACAATTTTAAATATCACTCAAGTGATCATAGTCCCATGTTCAAAAGATGGGGCACTGAGTCCACTTAAACTAAATACAGATTCCCTGGGTGTTGCAATGACAATCCAGAGTGTTTCCACACTTGAATGAAAGAAGCATTGCACATGCAAAGCAACATTCGTCCTAGTACAGGAATCCAATTCTGGCCCTAAACATACCCTTACCACAACCCAACTGGGTACTCAGGTAACAGCATAACTGAAAGTCTCCTGTTTGGCAGAAGGACCAGCCAGATTGCTCTTCAACTCCAATCACAGGTTCCTTTCCACCTTTTCTGCCCCTCTAAACTGGAGGTGCTGTCTCGGGGGTAGCAATAACAGCAGTAGGAAGGGAATCTGTAACTGGAGCAATGAGCATGGCAGAGAAATAACATGTGATTAGAGAAGCATCCCCTCACAGATTCAGTCTCTACCAAACTTACTGCTCTTCTAATCACAACTCTGCATTACTTTCACCTCTCGCCAGCACTTGCACTTTCAATTATTCAGCCCCATTTGGATTATACAAGACCAAGACTGAGTCATATTTAGAATGGTGGAACTCCAAAATCCTAATGTTAAAAATTTCTCATCTCTGGTACATATTTGAAATGTATTAAAAATCCTTTACAAGTAAGAAATAAAATAATACCCAAAGTAGTACAAAGCAAACTCTCTGCAGTTACTGGATTCAACTATAGTTTCAACCAACAGCACAGAACTAACAGTGCAGTAATATGAGGCAATGGCTTTACCAAACTATCGCTGGGATTCTCTGACCTCTCTGTACCATTTTTCTCAGTGAGTGGTGATGTGGAGTTAGATAGCTGCTGGATTTTCTGGTCCTGCCGCTGTAAGTGAGGTTTGTTACTGATTCCACCTCATATCGCTGGGAAATACGTGGTAGGGGTGTGCCATCAACAGGATCACAAGACCCCACAAGAGCTTGAAGATTGTGCCCTGCATGTATTTTTCCTCAACACTCACTAAAGTAAACTCAAAACACAAGGATCAGAAGGAAGTAATAACGAGCATTTAATGCTGCAACAAAGATCATTAGGTTTTACTAATCTCTGCAGCATTTTCCAATAATAAGTATTCACGTTTTCTGCTTCATATCTTTTTTTAAACAACTCTTATGGGGAATGTTGAAGATACACCATTCAGTAAAATAGCACAAAGGTATCAGAAAATCCACATTCAAAGGAAAAATATACACGTGAATTATTCCATTTAAATAAAAATTAAACATCAACTTCAAAGCCAAAAAACAAAAATTTATGCTTTGTTTGAAAGTCTGAGTGCACTTTAGCAATGACAACTGTAAGTATAAGAATTTATTCTTTTTATAAAAAAAGCCCGACTTAAGTACTTGATACTAGGAAAGTAGTGAGAAACTGAATTTTGGGTCAAAACTTCCATTCTCACTTAATTTCTGAAGACATTCAGTCCTATTAAAGGTTGAGTCAGCACCAAAGCCCAAAACCAAGAAATTGATGGGCAACTCATATTCCAAACACCACCAAAGAGGATCAAAGGTATTCAAATAAATAAAAATTGGCACATACTGATGTTACTAAATGCTGCCAAGATTTGTTACAATTACTACAATTACACATATACAAAGCAAGAGATAATAGTTGCTTCAACTTTACATTTAAAGAATGGACTTCTAATAGAAGACAACATAAAACTGTCAAAAGAATTCTAGTTTCAGAATTGTAAACTTAACATCTGTCTGCATATAACGATTTGTACCGTCTTTTCAGAGTTCTGTACATTTCAGAAAAATGTTCCTACTGATGACCTAATCAATTTTTGTCACGTGAATAAAAATCTCTTTCTGTCAAAATTCAACAGAATTCACCCCACGGCACCTGATGGTTTCATTCAGCCAATCCTGTACACATTCATTCAGGAGTTCTTACCCCTTGCAATGATTTTGGTGATGAATTTTTGGGAGGTGGGTTTAGTATCATGAAAGTTGTTCGTATGGGTTGATGAGCAGCACAATTGATCTTCCATACCGATTTGATAATCGGTATCAATTATCGATACTGATAATTGCAAGTATCAATAGCTGATCATCAGACTGACTTAAACTAATTTAAAAGAGGGAAAGGAATTGGTTTAATCATGCACAATAAATTCTGTATCCCATGTAAGTAAGCCCAGAAACACAAAGCACATGCAACATTAAATCTCGTGAGTTGTACAGAAATATTTATCTTGCTTATTTATCAATCATACTCCAGAAGTAAAACACTACAAATCATTTGGTTTATCTAGCAACATAAGAATTAACATTCACTACAAATCGCAGAACTCTGCTCACCTGGTAGTGACAGCAGAGTTCTGTTGCTGGAGGACAAGTTCACGTTGTTGTAACAGAATAATTTCTCGTGAAAGATCTTCAGGACTCCTGAAAAATAAGTAGAAAAAGAATCAAGTAAATGTGATGATATTGTGCCTTTGAGAAATGTATTTAAGTCAATTCCTTTGGGGTGGGGGTGGGGGGTCGGGGGAGTTTGTTTAAAATTCATCTCTGGTTTAGCTAATGCCAATCCGACTGCAAGCCAGGATTGAGAAGGCAGAATAATTGATCCTAGATAATGGGGTGTTTGTTTTAATCTGAGCTAATGTATTTTTGGTTTTTCCTCCTGGAGTTTCAGATTCATGTGAATGGGCGGAGCTAAGTTTACAAGGAAAAACAGTTCAGTTTTCTGTTTGATCCTGAAAGAAACAAGATATGTTTTTCTCTCACTCTCTTGTGGCTGCTGTATGAGTTTCAAAAGATAGGTGCCTCTTTATATCTCTCTCCTGAAGTGTTAAATGACTCTAATAAGGAAAAGCACTTCAGCCTATGTTTTTTGCTGATTTTTGTAAACGAGTGCAAATCTATGAAGAACATTAGTTAAATTGGAATTAATAGAGATAGCTTAGTGTATTTCAGTTGGTAAAAGTTAAACTAATTAGTTATATTTAAATTGTGATTGTTGAATACAGTGTTTTGATAGAAGTTTCCTAGTGGATTAACAGAATCATATAATTCTGAAACACCTCATCCTCACACTAATGCCAAAATAAAGAAAAATAGTTGAGGCCAAGTCCAACTTCATGACATATCTTGCGATTCTGATCAAAAACAAATGTTTTAAAATTTTGTATATTTTCATGCATTACTCATTTAATACTTTTTAGAAATTCACAAATAACTTCGTCAAATCTCAATTATAGGTAACAAAGGTCATTAATTTAGTTTTTAAAACCTGTAAACAAAGGATAAATAATTATTATACAGTGGCATTAGCAAAACCTTGTGCTGTAATCTTAAAGGGACATTCATTAGGTGAGAAAATCAGTCACCAATTCAAGGGAGTGCTACATAACCATCATGATCCATGCATGTTATTTGCATCAGTAGCCACACTACAACATAGCAAGATTATCCTCATTTTGGATAAAGCATTTTAATTAGGCACTACTAAAATACTTATGTCTCAAAAAGCTAGTAAGCTATTTCAATATAGCAGATCACAAGTTCAGGGAAACATAATCGACAGGTAACTCCACACTGAAGAACATACAAAATGTTCCATTTTAGTGTTATGGTTTCCCTCAAGAAATCCTCAGGCATCATGGCATTTGCTGAAAATTTCAAATATTCTTTTCACTTTCACTAATACTATGTGCTGGAATTCTTTCACACAGATAGTGGAATGTCAGTCATTTCATAGGTAACAAGCACATTAATTCCTTCCGTAGCAAAGTGAAAAGGTTAATAATCACTTGTTTAAAAACCACATAAGCCGTAACTTAGTCATACAGGTAAAGCTGAGAAAAAAAACCACAACAGACCCAGATAAGAGTCAAGGACCATTCAATTGAATGAGGTGGAGCTGCAGCTCATACTTGTCCATTAGAGCAAGGGACAATGAAAATGGGAGAAATGAAGATTGTTACACCATTGGTCAGACATATGGCAATAATTGCATGATGATATAATTAAGAAGACATGCACAACTTGTATTTGGACAACTATACCCTAACACAAACATTTCAAGGCTTCTGCATCAATGTGGAATCTTTGATTGGTATATGTTAATTTCTTGGAAGTGGATCTTAACTATAAATAACTGTTTAGTTCCTGAATTGAGGCTCTCCCTGGTGAATCACTATTTGGGGCATTGGGGTCAGCCCATACTGTAACCCACGTTAAAGCCATTGTCTGAAACTTCGAGAGCCTCTGTCTGGTTTTCAAGAGCGAGAGTGTTAGGTATATAATAGCCGAATAGCTATATTTTTCTTTCTAGCACACTCCAATTTCTAAATCTTAAATTTAATAAGTTTCTGCAGATATCATATCAATGAGATTAGGAGAAAATGGCCTTTCTAGTGTTCGTAGGAAAACTCTCTGAACACAGGAAACATTTAAATTCAAAATACTTCAAGGAGATTACCCAAATAAAATAATTACAACTTTTTCAGTTCAGTGAACAATCACTTGGCCTGATCTATCAACATTTTAATTTATTCAGAAAATTGTAGCCATTCTTGTTATTAACATTTATTCAGTTGAGTTGCTTTTCTGAGATACTGGTTTACATTCATTAATAGTAATAATAAAGCTTCCTAACCCTGATGATTAAATGTGTACTCCAAAACGAAAAAATTAACAATAGATCAAAGTATTTGCCCTGAAATGCTTGGTTTAAATGGCCAATTTGTTAGCACAATTTTGAAATGCACATACCGTAGCTTGGGTATTTGTCTAATTGTACATCTTTCAACTGAACAAAGCAGACATTGAGTGAGTGCGTGCCTGCCACATATTTGCATTTAATAGCAAACCTGACTGAGTTTAACTGGATTTGTATATTTTCAATTTCTAATTTGCTTGTTTCAAGTTTGTCTCAGAATCTTTAAAAACGTAAGTAACTGTATTTCTCCCACATTATGGAATTTCGCTTTTTAAGATGTTGCAATTATAAAGCATTTTATCATAAAATTTCTCAAAAAACAGTTAGCATTATGCTTTTCATATGATTTGCATAGGGAAATGATTCTGTTCACATAATCAGTTTTTTAACAGCTGAACACAATTGATAATGATAGCCAAATTTTCTTCACGTACACTAAAGCTACAGCTCATTTCATATCAGATATACTCAGTTATGCTTGTCAAAGATGCAGTACTTAATAAAAGATTACATGAATATAGGTGAATATAACATATTGGAAATTGAGGGGCATGGCATCTTCAAAAATGATCAATTTCTCCATTAGCATGACATCAATATGTCACACAATTGTACTTTTATATCTTAAATAACCACAAGAGTTGATCAAAAGGTTACCAAATTGAATTTTCTATCACAACAGAGTCCAACATTCATTTACATCTTTAAGATGATCCATTTATCCCAAGAAGAATGATGCAGGATGTGATTAAAATAGAACTCTCCTTCAAGCTGCAGAAATGCTGGAAAATGACTTCTCTGCATATGCTTCATCGAACTTAGAATTCCTACCGTGCACAGGGTGGCCACTCAGCCCACCAAGACTGCACCAGCTCCAGCCCCTTCCCCAAATCTAGCCCTGTAACCCCATACGTTTACCATGGCTAATCCATCTAAAATACACGTTTTGGGACGTCAAGAGCAACTCAGCATGGTCAATCCACCTACCTGCATACCTTTGGACTGTGGGAGAAAACGCAGGGAGAATTGGTCAAATGTGATTTAATTAGTTCAGAGATGTGTAGGTTAGTTGGATTAGCCATGGTAGGTGTACTGGGTTACAGAAATGGTCATGATGTGGAGATGCCGGTTGGACTGGGGTAAGCACGTAAGAAGTCTAACAACACCAGATTAAAGTCCAACAGTTTTATTATATTCAACAGGATATCAGACAATTCAGAAGGTTAGACAGGGAGGGAAAGGAGGTAGAGTAGCTCTGTTAATTAAGGATAACATCAGGGCAGTAGTGAGAGATGATATAGGCTCGAAGGAACAAAATGTGGAATCAATATGGGTGGAGATAAAAAATAGTAAGGGGAAAAAGTCACTAGTGGGTGTAATGGGGGTGTAGGCCCCCAAATAATAAGTCTGAGGTAGGGCAGGCTATAAACAAACAAATAATAGATGCGTGTAAAAACTGTACAGCAATAATCATGATGGATTTTAATCTCCATATTGAATGGTCAACTCAAGTCAGAAACAGTGGACTTAAGGAAGAGTTCTTAGAATGCTTTTGAGATAGTTTCCTCGAACAGTTTGTTACAGAACCTATGAGGGAGCAAGCCATCTTGGATCTGGTCCTGTGTAACGAGACAGGTAAAGTTAATGCTCTACGTGTGGGGGATTCTCTTGGAATAAGTGATCGCAATATGGTTGAATTTCTAATACAGATGAAGAGTGAGAAAGTAGGATCCCAAACCAGTGTCCTCTGCTTGAACAAAGGGGAGTACGACAGGAACGAGGATGGAGTTGGCTAATGTAGACTGGGAAACAGAATAGTTGGTGGGACAGTTCAGGAACAGTGGAGGATTTTTGAGGAGATTTTTCTCAGTACTCAGCAAAAATATATTCCAGTGAAAAACAAGGAACATAAGAAAAGGGATAATCAGCCATGGATAACTAAGGAAATAAAGGAGAATATCAAATTAAAAACAATGCATACAGAGTGGCCAAAATTACTAGGGAACTAGAAGAGTGGGAAAACTTTAAAACACAACAAAGAACCACTAAGAAAGAATAAAAGAAAGATAGATTATGAAAGTAAACTAGCACAAAATATAAAAATTGACAGTAAAAGTTTTTACAAATATATAAAATGGAAAAGAGTGGCTAAAGTAAATGTTGGACCCTTAGATGAAGAAGAAGGAAGATTTAATAATGGGAAATGATGAAATAGCTGAGGCCTTAAACAAGTTTTTTGTGTCGGTCTTCACAATGGAGGACACAAATAGCATACCGATAATTGACAGTCATAGGACTGTACGGGATGAGAACCTAAAACGATCACTATTACTAAAGAGGTAGTCTGGGTGGGCTAATGGGACCAAAGGTAGACAAGTCCCCAGGTCCAGATGGAATGCACCTCCAGGTACTAAAAGAAATGGCAGAAGTAATAGCAGATGCATTAGTTGCAATTTATCAAAATTTGCTGGACTGTAGAGAGGTGCCAGCTCATTAGAAAACAGCTAATGTAATGCTACTCTTTAAAAAGGGAAGTAGACAAAAGGCATGTAACTACAGGCCGGTTAGCTTAACATCCATAGTTGGGAAAATGCTGGAATCTATCATTAAAGAAGAAATAGCAGGTCACTTGGAAAAGAATGCTTCAATTAAGCAAACGCAGCATAGATTCATGAAGGGAAAGTCACGTTTGACGAATTTACTGGAATTTTATGAAGATATAACAAGTGTGGTCGACAGAGAGGAACTGGTGGATGTGGTGTATTTAGACTTCCAGAAGGCATTCGATAAGGTGCCTCACAAAAGATTGCTGCAGAAGATTAAGATACACAAAGTTGGGAGCAAAGTGTTAGCATGGATTGAGAATTGGCTACCTAAGAGAAAGCAGAGAGTCAGATTAAATGGATGCTTTTCCAGTTGGCAGTTGGTGACTAGTGGCATGCTGCAGGGATTGGTGCTGGGGCCTGAACTGTTTACCATATACACAGACGATCTGGAGGAGGGGACCGAGTGTAGGGTAACAAAGTTTGCGGATGACACAAACGTGAGTGGGAAAGCAAATTGCAGAGGGCACAGAAAGTCTGCACAGAGATTTGGATAGGCTAAGTGAGCGGGCAAGGATCTGGCAGATCAAGCATAACTTTGCTAAGTGTGAGGTTATCCACTTCGGAAGGAATAATAGTAAAATGGACTATTATTTAAACGGTGAAAAATTATAACATGCTATTCTGCAGAGGGACCCTGGGGGTCCTTGTGCATGAATCACAAAAACTCAGTTTGCAGGTGATGAAGAAGGCAAATGGAATGTTGGCCTTTATCACCAGAGGGATGGAGTATAAAAGCAGGGAGGTACTGAAGATGCCGTATCTACAGTACTGTGTACAATTTTGGTCCTCTTATTTAAGAAAGGATATATTAGCTTTAGAGGGGGTGCAGAAGGGTCACCTGGTTGATTCCAGAGATGAGAGGGTTAGCTTATGAGGACAGATTGAATAGACTGTACTCTCTAGACCTTAAAAGGTTGAGGGGAGGTCTTATAGAGACTTAAGAAATGAACTGGCTAGGCAGGGTAGAAGCAGCGAGGTTATTTCCACTTAGAGTGGAAACAAGTCCTAGACAGCACAGCCTCAAAATATGGGGAAGTCAATTTAGAACAGAGTTGAGTAGGAACTTCTTCTCCCACAGGATAGTAAGTCTTTGGCATTCTCTGCCCATTGAAGCAGTCGAGGCTATCTCATTAAAATAGATTTTTGACCAATAATGGAATTAATGGTTATGGGGAGCAGGCGGGTAAGTGGAACTAAACCACTATCAGATCAGCCATGATCTTATTGAATGGTGGAGCAGGCTCGAGGGGCGAGATGGTCTACTCCTGCTCCTATTTCTTATGTTCTTATTTGGTGGCACATGCTTTCGGAGCACTATCCCTTCATCAGGTGATTAAGAGTTGTGTTCACAAACAGGGAATATATCGACACAAACTCAATTTATAAGATCATGGTTGGAATGTGAGTCTTTATAGTTAATCAAGAATTAAAGGTACAGACAATGTGACTGGAGAGAGGGCCAAGCACAAGTTTCAGGAATGTGCATCGTCTCCAACCAGGACAGTTAGTGAGATTTTGCAAGCCCAGGCACGTGGTGGGCGTTACAAATAGTGTGACATGAACCCAAGATCCCAGTTGAGACCCTCCTCACGTGTGCTGAATTTACACATTTCAGTTACTGCTCAGCAATTCCGAGTTGTCACGTGCCATGAAAGCTGCCTTGAAGAACGCTTACTCGAAGGTCAGAGGCTGAATGCCCGTGTCTGTTGAAGTGTTCCCAGACTGGAAGGGAGCACTCCTGCCTGGTGACTGTCGAGTGGTGTTTGTTCATCCGTTGTCGTAGCGTCTGCATGGTCTCCCAGGTAGGAGTGCTCTCTTCCAGTCAGAGAACACTTCAGCAGTCACAGGCATTCAGCCTCTGATCTTCGGTTAAGCATTCTCCAAGGGGCCTTCACAACACACAACACAGAATCGTTCAGCAGAAACTGATAGCCAAGTTCTGCACACGAGGACAGCCTCAACCAGGATCTTGGGTTCAAGTCACACAATACGTAACCCCACCACTTGCCTAGGCTTGCAAAATTTCACTAACTGTGCTGGCTGGAGACAACACACACTTCTTAAACTTGTGCTTGGCCCTCCCTTTACTCACATTGTTTGTACCTTTAAGACTTGATTACCAGTAAAGACTCGCATTCTAATTATTATCTTCTAAATTGAGTTTCTGTCTATGTATGCCCTATTCACGAACACAACTTCCACTCACCTGATGAAGGGGTGCCGAAAACTTATGCTGCCAAATAAACATACTGGACTTTAACCTAGTGTTGGGAGACTTCTTACTGTGCTTATAGAGATGGGATAGGGAAGTGGGCATGGGTAAAACATTCCTCGGAGAATTGATGCAGAATTAATGGACTGAATGGCCTCCTTCTGCACTGTAAGAAATATACAATTCTATAACATGGGGAGAACGTGCAAATTCCATAAGATCACCCAAGGGAATTGGATCCAGGGACCTGTGAGGCAGGAGTGTGCACTATTACCACCTTCTTCCGAACTAATGACTTTTACTGAGGCCCCATTATTCCCTCCCCTTTCAGCAGTCAAATCATCATACATTTTAATGCATTACTGTTAGAGTGTTGCATTGTCAGAGATGTTATTCTTCAAGTGAGACTTAGTTGGGGATCCCGCTCAGTGATTCAGAAAATATACCCTTGCACTTTTTTCAAAGAGGATCAAGAATTTCTTCACTGGTCATTAATCTCATTGCAGTTTGTGGAACTTTAAAAGGACACAAATTAGTTACTGTAATTACTTACAAAACAATAATGACCAGGAAATTAACTTGTGAAGTACTCTGTGGAGGTCATATATAAAAAGCACTGTGCAAATTATTTTGTATTCCTGCGTCGTGAATGTGCTCAGACTACAGAAGACACTTTGAGCTGCAGATCCATTGCTTAGTTTCATTATTTTAATTCCAAAAGGGAACTGGATAAATACATGAAAGGAAAAATTTGCAGACTACAGGGAAAGAGCGGAGGAGTGGGACTAATTGTACAGCACTATCAAAGAATTAACATAAGCACGAAGAGCCAAATGGTCTCCTTTTATGCTGTATAATTCTGAGCATAGCTGGGAAACAGGAACAGAAGGTGTTACAGCACCATCTTGTGACAACAAAAACAGAAAATGCTGAAGGAATACAGAATATGATGAGATTTATACTGTCGTGGTAGTGGGGGTGATGATGAACAGTAGACGGGGGATAGAGGTTGACAAATGTACATTCCCTTTGTCTTTTTGTCTATGACATTGTCATCAATCTCTCTCGTCTTCACCAACCACTTGATCTCTACCTTGCGAGGTAGATAGTTTTTGGAACGTGGTTCACTTAAACAAGTCCTTTAAATCATTCAGAATAATTAATTTTGATGGGTAAGGTTCCAGGTTCTACTAAGTTTTGGTAACAAATACAGTTCAGACACAGAACAGCCTTCCTGACAGATAGTCCAAACAGCCTTAAATTGCATCTACATATTGAAACAAGTATATTAGAAGCAGATAGTTATCTGAATTAGACTGGCTACCATCTGCTAGTAAGTAGTACCAACTGGCTTCAATGTTAGCAGAAAATCTCTGTCTGTTCCCCCAAACCAACATTTCAGCCACAAGAAAATGGATTACACAATCTCCTGACAGATGTAAACAAAATAAAGATATCTGAAATTTAAAGCAGGGCTTTTCAGTCAGACAGAGGACTAAAGAAGGGTTTCAAATAAGCTATTACACCAATTAAAGCTTCATTAAAACTCAAAGGGACACAACTTATTTTTGATTTGCTAGCCATATCTTATTTGCATAACACACAAGACATCTAATCAACATATCAAGACAGAAAATAATATTGTGCTCTTCCTGATTGGAAGAAATATTTATACATAAGCCGAAGAAATAAGACTGGATGTAAGCATATGGTCCTTTTGAACTTGCTGTTATTCGGTGGACTCATGACTGATCTTTTACAACAGCACTCGCATGGTTAAAAAAGTGGTCTGGGGAGTAGGCATTTCATTTAATGGACACAGGCAGCAGTTCTGGGAAAGAGGGTTTATTTTATTGGAATGGACTCTATTTAAACTGGATTGGGACCAGTGTGCTAACAAATGTGTAGAGTATAGGGCTAATGGTAGGACTCTTAATAGTGTTGAAGAACAGAGAGATCTTGGTGTATATGTGCACAGATCCCTGAAAGTTGGCAATCAAGTCGATAAGGTTGTTAAGAAGGCATACGGAGTCTTAGCTTTTATTGGTAGGGGGATTGAATTTCGGAGCCGCAACGTCATGTTGCAACTGTACAAAACTCTAGTGCGGCCGCACTTGGAGTATTGTGTACAGTTCTGGTCCCCGCATTATAAGAAAGATGTGGAGGCATTGGAGAGGGTACAGAGGAGGTTTACCAGGATGTTGCCTGGTATGGAGGGCAGGTCTTATGAAGAGAGGCTGAGGGATTTGAGGTTGTTTTCGTTAGAAAGAAGGCGGCTAAGAGGAGACCTTATTGAAACATATAAGATGATTAGAGGTTTAGATAGGGTGGACAGTGATAGCCTTTTTCCTAGGATGGAGAAAGCTAGCACGAGGGGACATAGCTTTAAATTAAGGGGTGGTAGTTATAGGACGGATGTCAGGGGTAGGTTCTTTACCCAGAGGGTGGTAAGGGTATGGAATGCCCTGCCTGTGGCAGTTGTAGATGCGCCAAGTTTGGTGGCATTTAAGAAGTTAGTAAATAAGTTTATGGATGAAAAGGGAATGGTTTAGGTTAGAGAGTCATTGCTTTTTCTTAATTGGTCGGCGCAACATCGAAGGCCGAAGGGCCTGTTCTGCGCTGTTATGTTCTATGTTCTAATGAATCTAGTTTCCTTCTAGACTTGTTTCTAAAAACCGTTACTTTCTAGATGGAATTTTCTGACCATCCCACTGGATTTACCTTGCAGGCAGCCCATTCGAGCATTTAAGATTATGTTGCCTATGATGATCCATCCATTAATTTCAATGGATAGAAGGTAAATGGCAGTGCACCCATGATTTTCTCAAAAGCCACCTACTTGGTGTGGCATCCCATTTGTGGCTCAACCTTGGTATAAGAATCAACAATTGGATTTGCTACAGTCCCCGATTGGAAAATAAGTGAGAAAGAAATCAAAGCCAAAATGTTCAACAGAAAGCAAGAAAGAGCAAAAGAAACATGGGCACAAATAAAATAACAAAACGAAAAGAAACATGAGTGAGAAAGAAAAACATTGAATTAGGAAAAAAAAACAATGCAAGGATCAAAGAAATTGCCCAAATGGTTCAAATTCCAGGTTTACTTACATTAAGGATCAACATCCTTACCACCTGCAAATCAAATTCATTACTATTATACCGAAACATGCTTGGCCCTTTAACAGAGCCGATAAAAGTTATATATGCAAATTCAACATGCTATTTATTGTGTGTGTTTTATTTTTCCAATCACTAACTGTAGCATTACCTTCTACTCTCTTTACTGAAATGGTGCAACTATTAATTTTCACAGCCAATGTTATTACATTTTGTTTTGTCCCCTGCACTGTCACTAAATTTTAGTTTTATAATTCTATTTGCGGTGTTTCTTGTCTATGAATCATGCACTCTTTCACTTAATACCAATTGCTCAAATTGAAGAGCCTAGCAGCAACAAAAAAGGGATTTGTGTGGTATTAATTCAAGTTTCTCCTGCTCTGTTTCAATTATAAAAGATTTACATTACCATTTGCAAAGAATATTCATTCTTATGCTCAATGCAGATTTCATAATTAAGCATAATTAAGGACCCCTGACACTCTCCCTTCCACTTCTTCTGTTGGGAAAAAGATGCAAAAGTCTGAGGTCATGTATCAATCGAGTCAAGAACAGCTTCTTCCCTGCTGCCGTCAGACTTTTGAATGGACTTACCTTGCATAAAGTTGATCTTTCTCTACATCCTAGCCATGACTGTAACACTATATTCTGCACTCTCTCATCTCCTTCTCTGTGAACAGTATGCTTTGTCTGTATAAGTGCACAAGAAACAAGACTTTTCACTGTAGATTAATACACTTGACAATCATAAGTCAAATCAAAATCACAGCACATGGAAATAGGCCAGCCAACCCAATTAGTTATACGGTGTTTACGCTTCACGTGAGCCTTCCCCCACTCTTCATCTCATCCTATCAGTATATCTTTACTCCTTTCTTCTTTGTATACTGCTTTAATTTCTCCTCAATCGCCCCATGTGATGATGAGTTCCATAACCCAACTTAGGCAAAGAAGTTTCTTCAGAATTACTGATTGAATTTATTGGTGAATATAATGGGTGGCAGAGTTTTGAAACTCTTCCACAAATGACAGTTGATGCTAGGTCTGTTGTATCTTTAAATCTGAGATAGATAAATTCTTGTTAAGCAATGGTATTAAAGGATTATGAGTGAAAAACAGGTAAATGGAATTAGACCATAGATAAGCCACAATCTTATTAAATCGCAGAACAAACTATCTTTTGATAATTGTGAAAGGATGCAGAGCCGGTGAGTTATCAATCCGAGATTGGGCTCAGACAAATTATGACTGCACATGTTGTTGAAAATGAGGAACAGGGTGAAGACGACCAACCCAAGGATAAAAGGCACTTTGCATGTGCCTGCAGAAGACCAGCATGGAAATTCCAACAGAGGAACTATGAAAACTTACGCAAAGGTAGATATTGCACGATAAAACAGGACAGATGATGAAAGTGTCAATGCAGTATATTCTTCAATGAATGGCTGGAGGGAGAGCAGGCTTTAAAATTCTATGGTATTGGGACTAGTTCTGGGTCGGTAGGACCTGGACAAGGACAGGTTACATCTCAAAAGGACTTGGACAATGCCCTCACATGGAGGTTTGTTAGTGCTGATGGGGAGGGTTTACAGTAGATTAGCAAGGGTTAGGAACCAGAGGGGAATTTGAGAGTGAAGAGAAAAACTGGCATGGGAGATAGAGAAGGATTAATTGATAAGGAGGATACATCAAGAAATCCTTGGAGAGGATTTGAAAGAATTAGAGTTGGCAACAGTAAGCCATTAGATGGGATCAGAGAAAGGAGGGGAAGTAAAAAAGCCTAAATCAGGATTAATGCACATGTGTGAAGATGCAAAGTGTTGTTAATAAGATTAGTGAACTAGAAACACAGGTCAACAAATGAAATTATGGTATTGTTGCTATAACAGAGACCTAGCACAATGAAGGGCAGAACTGGACATTAAATAGTCCTGGGTACAATTTAGGAGAAACAGAAAAGGAAGAAAATATGGGGAATAATAGCTTCCATTATCTATATGTGGACTGGGATGAGGATAGTGCAAAGAAACAAAAGGGAGGAACGTGTTCAAGTTCATTTTCTGCAGTAGTATGTTTCCAGTATAAGTAGAGGACAGGCATTTTTGGACCTGGTTCTGGGGAATGAACTGGCAAATGGATTAATTATCAGAAATAGGATTTAGAGACACTGATCATTATATCACAAAGTTCAGATTGGCTACGGAAAAGGACAAGAAACAATCTAAAACAGGAATAATTAATTGGGTGAAAGCCAACTTCAATCTGAATTCAATCAAATGTTCATAGGAAAAGAGTGGCTGAACCACTTGAAAAGAAAGTGTAGGCAACATAGAAGTATATTCCTCTGAAAGGGAAAGGTAGAACATAGAAATCCAAGCACCCTGAATGACAAGAGAAATAGAGGTAAAGATAGAAAGGAAGATGTGTGCATAAGACAAAGTTCTGATAGAAAATACAATTAAGAATCAGGCTGATAATGGAAGGATCAGAGGGGAAGTGAAAAGGCTAATGCAAAAAGCAAAGAGATCATGAAAAGATAAAGGAATTTCAAAATTCTTCTTCTAATAAAAGGGTGCTAAAAGAAATGGCCGATTTGGCATTCAAAAAAAATTTGATACTATGTCATTTAGCAGAATTGTGAGCAACATTCTAGCTCAAAGGGAAAACAGGCACTTAGAATAAAAAAAAGTGGCTGAGTGATAGGAAACAGTAGTGTTAAATGGCTGTTTTTCAAATTGGAGGAAGGGTCAGTGTTAGGACCCTTGCTTTTCCTGATATATATTAATGCCCTGGACTTCAGTGCTCAGGGCATGATTTTAAAATGTGCGGATAATACAAAGACTAGAAATATTATCAACTGTGAAGAAAATAGTCTTGAACTTCATAAGTACATAGATACGTTGGTGGCTTGGGCCACAAGAGGCAGATGAAGTTCAATGCAGAGAAGCGTGAGGTGATTCATTCTAGCCGAAACAGTACAAAGAGACAAACTAAAGAGGACTCTCCAAAGGAAGTGCAGGAACAGAGGGACCTAGGTGTACATGGACATAAGTTATTGAAGATGGCAGGGAGTGTTGAGACAGCAGTGAATAAAGTATGCAGTGTCTTCGGCTTTATTAATGGGGGCAATAAGACACTAGTTAGGTCTCATTTGGAGTACTGCATCCAGTTCTTTATGTCATACTTGTGATAGGATGTGAAGGCACAGGAGGGGATACATAGCAGATGCATAAAAATAATTCCAAGGATAAAGAACTAGGAAGATAGATTGGAAAAGTTGGAATAATTTCCTTGGAGAAAAGGCAGCCAAAACGAGACTTGAGTTATGCACAGGGTAAATATTGAGAAACTGCTCCCATTGAAAGAGAGCATCCAGGGCACAGATTCAAAATAAGTCAAAGGGATGTGAGGAAGAGAGTGGTTGGAGTGTGGAACAAACTCCCTGAGGGGGTACTGGTGAATTTGACTGGGGTATTCAAAAGGAAATGAGATTACTATTTGAAAAAGAAAGAAAGAATGTGCAAATAGAATGTCTTTCAGGGAGCAAATGCAGGCTTGCACTGTAAAGATAATGATTGAGAAGTTGATACTGTCCAATGAACTCACAACTTCTTCCATCTAGAACAAGTGCAGCAGATAAATGGGAACATCACAATCCGTTCCTCTCCAAGCCATTCACTATCCTGACTTGGAAATATATAATCGTTCCTTCGCAGTCGCTGGGTGAAAATCCTGGAAATTCCTCCCTGACGGCATTGCGGGTCAACTCTCAGAACATGAACTGCACATGATTCAAGGCAGCAGCTCAACACCACTTTCTCAAGGGCAAATAGAGACGGCCAATAAATGTTGGCCAACCAGCAACACCCAAGACTCACGAATGAATAAAAAAACAAAAATTAAAGAATGTCAACCCAAGCAGAAAAGGACCAGAGATTTTCTATACCAAGATCCCACGTCTTTCAATATAAAGCTCAGGTCTTTTATAATAGGTTTTTTCAAAGTTGGAGTTGTGACCTGAGTGTTGAAAAGGGGACACCAGATAAATTCTCACTGCCCTATAAATTAATCCTGTTCAAAAGAACATGGGATGGTCTGTGATCCTGTTCAAAATAAAACAAGATGCTCTAATCACAGAGCGCATTTTGTAGAGGGTAGTATGACAATGAAGACCTCTCAGATGATGACATAGCCAGGATGAAGAGTTTGATCTGGAGGAAAGCTTAATATTGTCTGATACAATTCAAGTTACTCGCACTTTATAAAAAGACACAGTAAGAATTAGGAGAGGTATATTTTTAAATTTACGGTAAATCCGGTTTAGGTTGCAACTGTAGCAGCAGTATTACAGCTTGCCTGGTCAGTGGACTCTGTCCAAGTGTCAAATTTCCTGCCAGTAAAGCATGCTTTGACTTGTTTGGCAAGCAATCTTTATCTCACAATCCAACTCATTATTTCTCTCCGATGTACATAAAAACATTTGCCTGTTAGATCAATTTCAAAATGAGATGACTTCTGAAAACACGAAACCAATCGAGACTCTTGGTTTTTAAATTACAGCTGTATGTGAGGAAGAATAATCAACAAATTAACAACAGACTTTAATGGATGCAGCAAAATGTAGTTATTGATGTGACATATCCCACCTATCAAGGAGGTTTATCAATGGGATAGTAACAGATAGAAGTAATTGGCAACTGTCTTATTAAGTTTCCACCTAAAAGCAACATGCTGATCTTGTGAGCTCTGCATTGCAAAGATGCATCTTAAACGAGAAGTCTGTCACAAATAAACAGCAGTCAATTCTGTGGATGACTGATGCACAGTGTGTATTGTCTGATTGTGGACATTTTGAATATATATTGACAAGAGGAGTCTGCAAAATTCTGACATCAATTTCCTTTGTGCCGGAATATAGCCCGAATAAATTGGAAAATGGATTTGAAATGGATCCCCTGACGTTTAATATACTGTATAATGTTAGTACAAAGTGGAAAGATCGTATTTCACTGCACATCCCACATGGCATGGGTCATGAGGGATGCCAATTTGCTAAAAGTAGGTCGCTGGGAAAAAAAAGTTTGAAAAGCGCTATTTTAAAAGGTCAGGCCACTGTAAGGTGCGAACAAGTGGAATGAAGATTTTTGTCACACATTTCCTGCTTTACTATGTTTTTATTTGGCGTTCGTGCTTCTGACATAGACTGTATTTGTAGGCATATTGAGTTACACAAAGAAGCATTCATGTGGGAATGGCTCTTCATGGCTATCACAAAGCTCTACTTAACATCAATTTGTGGGCAAGTCCCCTGGGATGTTAATGTATGTGGTTGGAATCTCAGGTGACATCAAGATCACAAACAGTCTGATTCAGCCTCACAGTTGCCAGGGAAAAGAATCTTGTTGGTGGCTAGGGAATAGAGTTTGTGGTTGGGATCAAAAGCAGTAACTTCAGTCTTCCCGATAATTAGTTGGAAGTACTAAAAAGAGGTATCATCAGGGTTTCCTTTGTGTTTCAAGGTCACAAGATGTTTTCTGTGAATTTTAATAAAATAGGACACTCTTGGGAAGAAAAGAAAGGAAATAAAAGTGGCAAAGAAATAGAGTGAAGAAAAATATTAGAAAGAAAATAATCATTGATACAACATCTTACATCCTCTAAACATGCCAAAACAATTCAAAAAATAATTCACAGGGTCTGGACTAGTCATCACAATTATTAGATTTGCACCTCAGTCCACAGATACTGGGATTGATAACAGTTAGTCTACTTGTGTTTGGTGATTGTTCCTTGACACAATGCTGGACAAGTGAAAGAAAACTTCCACCATTTGTTAAATAACTCTACGCATCTACACAAATAGATGGACTTTGCTTTAATGTCTCAAAAGCATCTCTTAAAAAAGCAGCACACACCAACCCATATATACACCATAATGTCAGTCTAGCACTTGTGCTGGTATCCCGGAGTGGGATTCCAGTACAAATTGCTCTTCAGTGTGCTGCACACTATTATTCTGTTGTTTTGTATAAACTATGCTTTAAAGCCACCTGCTCATACATTTGTTTATTGGCACATACTAGGTCCATTAGAGGCCATTTCTATTTAGACACATTCTAAAGGGAAAATACTTAGAGAACATAGAACATGACAGAGCAAGATTACTAGCCATTTGCAAATCCCCTTATACTTCCAAAATCCCAGAAGATCAACAGGCTTGTTTTGAAAGTAGAATGAAGTATTGTCTCAGTCACTAGGCTCTAATACTGTTTCAGCCTCATCCTCATCATCCTGCTTCAGGTTCGTGATTCCTGCTGAAGTTGGTTGTCAGTCTAATACATCATGGATATTTTTACATCAAAAACTTCTCCAATGTCCAACACTGTATCACAAAATCATATAGCACAATAGGAGGCCATTCTGCCCAATGTGTCTGTGCCACTTCTTTGAAACTGCTAAACATATTGATCCACAGCACAATCTGTTCCCAACATCAAATTCAAACAGATCTAAGGCCTCCAGCATCAGTGAACACTGAAGCAACTAAAACGAAGGCTGAAGTGAACCAGGGCAAGCATAAACCTTGCAGATGGGGTGACAGAACTAAATATATTATTATACAGTTTCCTTGGGATGTTGCATTTTCGATGTCTATATGTTTCTCACTCTAACATTTCTCTTTCTTTACCTCAATCTATCTACCACATACTTCCCATCTATGATGTGCAATAACCTGTATAAACTCTCTCCGAACCCTGCTTTACGTCTCTCTGCTGCACCCTGTTAAGATAGCAATCCATCTTACTGCCAGCAGCCACATAAATCATCCCTCCCGTGCAATTTCACTCCCAGCCTATTATAGCAAGGAAAAGACAACCAATATTTGCAATTATTTAATGGAGTGTAACTATAAACAAAGACTAATCAAGAAAATACCTACCCACAATACAAATATTTATTACTTTTATTCTGTTAGTTCTACAAAAAGTAAAATTATTAACATGCTAGTCATCATAACATTCTACTCATCACTGAATCATTTCTTTCTTAATTTGATAACAACTCTGCAAAGGTTAATGTACTACAATACTGTCTTAAGATTTACACAAGTTAGTAACTCTACATTTAACTTTTTAATGCAATCCCTATATTTTTAAATTCACAATGTCTTGTCTCTTTACTACAGAATCTGCAAAATAAATTATTCAAAGAATGAAATAAATGAGTCCAGGGAGGAGAGTGCCAGTGGAAATGTTTTTCAGATGAGAAGTTAAACTAAATCCTATTATGCAGTATATAAAGACCCCACACAGCAGTCAAAGAGTATGAGAGTTCATCTGCTGCTCAACAGCACCAAAACTTCCATTTTGTATTATTACTGTTTGAGGTCTTTGTGTGTGCAAATTGGTTGCTGGATTTCCTCATGGAAGCAGCAACTACATTGCAAAAGTATTTCAGTGGCTCTGAAACAGTTTGGGATATCCTCAACTATAAAAGTTGAGGCATGAAAGCAAATTATCTAGCCTTTGAACATCCATTAATGGTTGAAAATGAAGGCTAGAGAAGTTAGCCAGCTCTTTCTTCCATCCTCCTCAATACAATAACAAATTGGAAAACATCAACTTTAAATATTCGTCAATTTGCTATGTGGATTTGATAACTCATAGAAGTATAAAGTTAAATAGTTTAGCATTTCTCACTTTACCAAAAATTGAGATCATTGTTTCCTATGAGAATCTACAGTCCAGGTTTGAAAATGTGTTTGGAAATCAAACAGGCAATGTTAAATGGCAGCCTGCCATGGAGTAGGGTTTAATGTTATACAGAGTTCAGATAGGATGATTCAAAAGAGAACTGTTTTGAAAGTTTTATCGTCTTGGTTTTAAAAATATTACGATTCAAGTAACATCAGTGCCATACAAATGCCAGGCAATGACCATCACCAGAAAGAAACACTAACCACTGTCCCTTGACATTTAATGGTGTTACCATCACTGAATCCCCCACTGTCAACATCCTTGAGGTTACCATGGACCAGAGTATAACTCAATTGGATTCGCCACATAAACAGGGCAAGTCGAAGGCTAGGAATCCTGCAGTGAATAACTCAACCCCTGACTCCCCAAACCCTGTCCACCATCTGCAAGAACAAGTCAGGAATGCGATGGAAAGCTCCCCACTTGCTTGACTGGGTACCCTAACAACATTCAAAGCTTGACAACATCCAGGACAAAGCAGCCTGTTTGATTGGCAGCACATCCACGAACATCTACTCCCTCCACCACCAATACTCAGTAGCAGTAGTGTGTATAAGATATACTGCAGCAATTCACTAAAGATCCTTAGATGGCACCCTCCAAACCCACGACCACTTCCATCTAAAAGGGCAAGGGCAGCAGATACACGGGGACACCACTACCTGCAAGTTCCCCTCCAAACCACTTGCCATCCTGACTTGGAAATACATCAATCTTCCTTTGCAGTCACTAGGTCAAAATTTTGAAATTCCTTCACTAATGGCATTGTGGATCAGCCCATATTTCACATGGACTGCAACATTTCAAGAAGGCAGCTCACCACCATTTTTTTTTTTTTAAGGGCAACTAGAAATGGATAATAAATATTGGCCAGCCAGTTAATGCCCATGACATAACAAATGAATAAAAAATTATGAATAAATGCTGGGTAAAACACAGGACAATAACACAACCAATACCTAAACTGTAATCTCTTTCTGCCCTATGACCCTCTGGGTTCTCTGCAATCCTCCAATTCTGCCCATTAAGTCTCCAATTCCTTCGAACAACTTAGTGCAGTGCATTTAGCTGCTTAAGTATTCCTTCCATAAGCAACTCTGCCTCCTTTAAGCTTACCTTTTGAGTCAAGCATTTAGTCACTTGCCCCAGCAATCACGTCTGTGAAAAATTTAGTTTATTAATGCTCCTTAGAAACATTTACGACATTAAATTTGCTATATAAATGCAAACTGTTGTTTTTGATAGATAACATAATGCTGCTACAGCAATGCTCCAGATTTTTTCAGTACAAGCATGAGATTTTCTTGTCAAAATAGAACACTAACCGATCAATAAAAGATGAAGAAAACATAAATTTTGAGATGTGAAATACAAAAGGAGCCAACCCAAGAGGTACATCAGAAATAAAAGAAGTTTGGCATCCCACTGAAGAACCAAAACTATTACCAGTATTCAAAAACATAATTGTTAATAAACCATAACACTTGATTTAAACATATAGTTCTCATTTGGACGTCAGTTCATTGCATTCAGAACTCAATGCAGTCAACCAGAGGAGGATTCCTCTTTGGAATGGGCAAAATGACAACTCTGTGACAAAATACATTCAGTGCAGCATGTTAGCTTAGGAGCATTCTCAGACTGTTACAACTTTCAAATATATGTCTCAATATGTAATTAACTCCTTAAGTCCACTTACAAAAGTTTGTCTTTGGTTGAGTCATATAATTTTGTATTCTCCTTAGATCAAATTGTATTCTCCTTAGATTCTGTGTAGTTAGAATTAATTCTCAAAAAGAGGTTTAGATTTCTGAAAAAAATCACTGAGTGGTGGAGGCAGGAACCCTCAACATTTAAAAAGCATTCAGATGAGCATTTGAAACGCCACAGCATACAAGGCTACAGATTAAATGCTGGAAAAGGGATTACATCACATCGGTGCTTGAAAGCCAGCACAGACACGACTGGTTAAATTCTTATTCCAAGTCAAAAGGGCTTACAGAGGAGTGGTATATCAACAGCAGCAGAATTGTACTCTACCACAATCTGTAAGTTCACAGCTCATCATATCCAGGACATCCATTACCACAAAGCTAGGGATGAACCCTGGTTCAAAGAAGTGTGCAGAAGGGCCATACAAGTGCCAGGTAACAACCACCATAACAAGACAGATCTAACCATCTCCCTTTGACATTCCAAAGCATTACCATTGCTGAATTCCCCACTAACAACATCCTGGAGATTACCATTGACTAGAAACTGAATTAGACTATCCATATAAATACTGTGACTACAACAGCAGGTAAAAAGCTGGGAATTCAACAGCACGTAATTCATCTCCCGACTACCAATGTTTATCCACAATCTCCAAAACACAAGTGAGGAATGTGATGGAATTCACACCATTTGCCTGGGTGAGTGCAGGTCCAAGAACACAAAGTTCAATACCGTTCAGGACAAAGTAGCCCACTTCATTGGTACCTCACTCATAAATATTTATTCCATCCACGATAGCACAGTGGCAGCAGTGTGTGCCATCTACAAGATGCACTGCAGAAAATCACCTACACTCTTTAGACAGAACCTTCCAAACCAATAACCAATACCATCTAAAACAGTGATATGCAACCTATGTTAGTGAGTGGGCTGCATGAGTGACCCTCCTTCAATCAGGCTTGTTCAGTAACCATGATGCCATGAATGAGATTAAATACATTAACACACATCAAATACAGCAAACCAAGTTATAGAAAATGCTTAATCATTTGTATATTAATAAACTATCAACTTCAAATATTTACAATTTGAATGCAAAGGTTGCACCCGGCTCAGTTAATGTTGTGTGAAATTAGCATATACCTCATTTCACTTGCCCTTGCTTTATGTACCTGTCACTTCACTCACTCCAATAGGAAAAAACTACAAAATGGAAATCAGCAGAGTATGCAAGCCTGCATCAAAATGTCGTGTAAATTGCATTTAGCACCCAGTTGGGCCATATGTGCCCCTAGGTTGCAGACTGCCTATCACTGATCTGGAAGCATAAGGCAGCAGGCAAAAGGGAACATCACCAACTTAAAGTACATCCCAAGCCACATTCAACTCTGACTTGGAAATGTATCACTATTACTTCATTGTTGCTGAGTGAAAAGCTGGAACTCTCTCCCTAGCAGTAGTGTGGATGTACCTAAATCATATGGAGAACAGCAGTTGAAGAAAGCAGCTCACTACTACTTTCTTAAGGGCAACAAATGCAGGACAGCCAGCAATGGCCACATCCATAAACATTTTTTTAATTTCATCACCTCTGATGCTGAAGTCATATTTCTTAAGCCAGCGTCCTCTGGTTACTGACTTTCTGGCCAGTGCAGTAGTTCGGTCTCCATGGAGACATTAACTCAGTGAATTTCCATGTCACCACCAGGAATAAACTTTATGTAAATGTTGGCTGCTCCCAGATCGCTATACCCAGCCCTTTGCTTTACTTCAGTAACCTTCTAAAACAAAAACAAATTCAAATTTTTTTTATTTATGCAGGTGGCAGTACTCTACTATATTGCCATAAAATCACCAACAGGTAACCAACAATTAACACAACATAATCAAGCAGTCAGCATGGCTTCATAAAGGAGAAAATCAAGTCCACCAAATTTATTCAATTCTTGAGTGCCAATGAGCAGGATAGATAAAGGAAAGATAGTATATGTAATTTATTTGAATTTCAAAAAAGAATTTAATAAGGTACTGTACAAAAAGCTCTTTAATAAGATAACAGCCTATGATGTTGGGGTACTTTATTAGCAAATAGAAGATTGGCTAACTAACAGAAGACAAGGAGTTGGGATAAGCTGGACATTTTCAGGATGGCAAGTACAACCAGTGGAGTGCCACAGGGATTAGTGCTGTGGCTACAATTATTCACAATATATTATTGACTTGGACAAGAGAAGTGAATGCACTACTGCCATGTTTATCGATGGCAAAAATAGGTGGGAAGGCAAATGGTGAGGATGACAAAGAATCTATAGATGGATATAGACAGGTTTCGTGGGCAAAAACTTGGCAGATGGTATATAATGTATGAAAATGTGAAGCTGTGCTTTTTAAAAGAATAAAGGAGCTAAATATTATCTAAAAAGGAAAAAGACTGAAGAAAGCTGCAGCACAGTGAGGTTTGCACATTAATTACAAAAGTTAGCATGCAAGTTCAGCGAGTTAGAGGAAAGGCAAATGGAATGCTGTCCTTTAATGCAAAGGAAATGGAGTATAAAGATAAGGAATCTTGCTAAAACTATACAACGCACAAGTTAGATCACACCTGAAATACTGTGAAAAGCTAAGATGTACTGATATTCGAGGCATTTTCTTAAGAAGAGAGGTTAAGTAGGCTGGGCCTACTTGGAATTTACAAGAGTTGGAGGCAATCTCATTGAAATATTTTGGATTCTGAAGAAGCTTGACTGGAGCTGGGAGGCTGTTTTCTCTTGTGCAAGAATCTAGGAACAGGCAACGTAATTGCAAAGCAAGAGGTCCCTCATTTAAGGCAAAGATGAGGAGGAATTTCCTCTCAGGGTAGTGAATCCATAGAATTCTGTAGAGGCTGGGTTATTAAGTATGTTCAAGGCTGAGTAGACAGATTTTTAATCAGCAAGGGAATCAAGGGTCATACAGAATCAAAGAACAGTATAACACAGGAACAGGTTCTTCAGCTCACCAAGTCTGTGTTGACACAGATGCACCTCTAATCTAATATTTTCTTGCCTCCACATGTCCATATTCTTCTATTCCCTGCCAATTCATGTATCTATCCAAATGCCTCCACCATCTCCTCTGGCAGCACATTCCAGGCATTCACTGCCCTGTGTGTGAAAAATGTGTCCCTTTCATCTCTTTTAAACCTTTCCACTCTCACTTTCAAGCTATGCCCCTGAGTAATTAACCCTCCAACCCTGGGAAAAAGACTGACTATCCACTTATCTAAGTCTCTCATTATCTGGTAAACATCCATCAGGTCCCCTCTCCTACTCCAACACTACAATGAAGACAATTCAAGTTTGTTCAACCTTTCTTCATACTCCATATCCTCCAAACCAGACAACACCCTAGTAAATCTCTTCTGCACTTTTTCCAATTCTTCAACATCCTTCTGGTAGTGTGGCAACCAGAATTGTATACAAGACTCCAAACGTGCCTAACCAAAATCTTATACAGCTGCAAAATGATTTTCCAATTCCTCTACTCAGTGCCCTGACCAATGAAGGCCAGCATGCCATACGCTTTCTTGACCACCTTATCCACCTGAGTTGTCACCTTCAGGGAACTGTGAATCCTTATGTTTCTGAATGCAAATACTTCTAAGGATTCTTTCCTTCTGCTGTGGACCTTACAAATTGCATCACCTCACATGTCCAGGTTAAATTCCATATGCCGTCTTCCGCCCCAAGTCTCCAGCTGATATTATCCTGCTGTATCCTTTGACAATCTTCCTCGCTATCTGCTACTCCCCCAATTTTCATATCATCTGCAAATTTACTAATCAGTCCACCTACAATTTCCTCCAAATCATTTATATAACAATACTGGCTCCAACACTGATCCTTATGGAACACTGCTTGTCACAAATCTCCAGTTAGAAAAGTACTCTTCCACTGCTACTCTCTGCTTTCTGTGCCCAAGCCAATTTTGTCTCCATCTTACTGGCTTACCGCAGATCCCACATGACTTACCTTCTGTATCAGTTTGTCATGAGGAACCTTATTGAAGGCTTTACTAAAGTCCATATATACAACTTTCACTGCCCTGCCTCTGGTCAATTTTTCTCATCACTTCCTCAAAGAATCAAGTTTGCGAGGCACGATCTCCCTTTCACAAAACCATGCTACCTATCGCTAATAAGCCTATTCTCTCTTAGATGCGAGTACATCCTATCCCTGAGAATCTTCTCACCAGTAACATAAGACTCACAGACCTGTAATTTCCTGGATTGTCTCTTCCAATTTTCTTAAACAGAGGAACAACGTTAGCTACTCTCTAATCCTCTGGAACCTCATCCATGGCTAAAGAGGAAACAAAGATTTTGGTCAAAGCCTCAGCAATTTTTTCTCTTGCCTCTCACAATATTCTGGAATAGACACTACCTGGTCCTGGGGACTTGGTCACCTTTATGTTTTTCAAAACCTCCAACACCATCTCAACACATTCTAGAATGTCAACTTCCTTCTTTCTACACTCACCATCCATTTTCTCCTTTGTGAATATTGATGCAAAGTACTCGTCAAGGATCCTCACCCACCTTACCTGGCTCCACACACAAATTCTCTCTACTGGCCTTGAGTGAGCATACCCTTTCCTTAGCTACCCTCTTCCTCCTTATATATGCATTAAAAAACCTTAGGATTCTCCTTAATTTTGCCTGCCAAGGACATTTTATAACCACTTTTTGCCCTCCTAAATCTGTGTTTAAGCTCTTTTCTGCAATCCTCAAGAGCCTTATCCATTTTCAATTTTCTGAAATTTATGTATGTATCATTTTTCTCTTTCACTAGGCTCACAATCTCTCTTGTCATTCAGGGTTCCCGAATCTTGCCATCTTTATCCTTTCTTTTTACAGACATATTTGTTCTGAATTGTTAACAACTGACTTTTAAAAGGCTTCCCATATATTGGATGTGGATTCACCCTCAAACAGCTGTCCCCAGTCTACATTCACTAGCACCTGCCTCATACTGTCATAGTTAGCCTTCCTCCAGTTTAATACTTTCACTCTGGGATTACCTCTATCCTTTTCTATAAGTGTTTTTAAACTTATAGAATCGTGATCACTTCACAAAATAGTCACCTACTGAGACAATCACCTGTCCAGGTTTATTTCCCAGAACCAGTCTAAGATAGCTCCTTACTTAGTTGGACTATCCACATACTGCCTTAAGTAGCACTCTTGGACAACTTAAACTCTGCTCCATCCAAGCCCATGGCCCTAAAGGAATCCCACTCTATACTGGGGAAGTTAAAATCACCCATCACAACAACCCTCCTGTTTTTACATCTTCCCACAATCTGCTGACATATCAGTTCCTCCACTTCACACTAGCTGTTGGGAGGTTTGTAGTGCAACCCCAAAAGTGTGATTGCACCACTCCTGCTCCTGGGTTCTACCCATATGGCCTCACTGCTAGATCCCACCAAATGTCCTCCCTCTGTTTAGCTATGACATTCTCCCTAATCAGTAAAGCAACACCCCTACCTCTTTTGTCACCTTCACTATCTCACCTGAAGTATCTAACTCCTGAAATATTAAGTTGCCAGTCTTGCCATTGTTTCATCCAAGTCTCCATCAGTGCCAAAACATTATAGTTCCATGTAGTCATCCAAGTTTTAAGTCCATCCACTTACCTTTCATACTCCTTGCACTACAGCAAACAGCCAGATCATCTGTCCTGTCATGTTTTGTACACTCTGTATTGTTTCTCTTAGCCTTAAATGTACCCATTCATGGAGTTCTCCATAGTCTCTGTACTCTATACTGTGGTCCTTTTTGATTTTTGTCTTTGATTTCTCTATCTTCCACTTTCCCTTACTGCCTTTTGTTTCTGTCCCTATCTTACTTCCTGCATTGGTCCCCATCCCTTTGCCACATTCGTTTAAACCCTCCCTAACAGCACCAGTAAACATTCCCCTCGAACATTGATTCCAGTCCTGCCCAGGTGCAGACCATTGAACTGTATTGGTCCCACCTCTTCCAGAATTCCAATATTCCAGGAACTTGAATCCTTCCCTCAAGCCATGCATTCATCTTAGCAACAATGCTAACCACTAGCTTCACAGCACCAGGTCCTGGGTTTGATCCCTGGCTTAGGTCATTATCTGTGTGGAATTTGCACGTTCTTCCTATGTGTTTCCTCCGGGTGCTCTGGTTTCCTCTCACATTCTGAAAGATGTGCTGGTTAGACCTGAACAGGCACTGATCTGTGGTGACTAGGAGAATTTCACAGTAACTTCATTGCTTGTGATTAATAAATAAATTTTACTTTTTATCCTGATATTCCTACTCTGACTAGTATGTGATACTGGTAGCAATCCTGAGGTTGATATCTTTGAAGTCTTCCTTTTTAGTTTAATTCCGAACACCCTAAATTCAGTTTGAAGGACCTCATCCTTTTTTTTTAAAACTGTAATCATTGGTGCCTCCACAACAGCCAACTGTTCATCTTCCTCCTCCAAACTGCTCTGCAGACACTCCAAGATATCCTTGACCCTTGCACCAGGAAGGCAACGTACTATCTTGGAGTCTTGTTTGCATCCACAGAAATGCCTGATATTCCACTTATAATTGAATCCTCTATGACTGAAGCTCTGTTACTCTTTTTCCTGCCCTCCTGTGCAGCAGAGTCACAGAGCTATGAACTAGGCTGCTGCCACCTTCCCCTGGGGCACCATCTCCCCCAACAATATCCAAAATGGCATACTTGTTTGGAGGGAGATGCCTTCAAGGGACACTGCACTGTCTTCCTACTTTTCCTCTGTCTCATGGTCACTCATTTCCCAAACCCCTCAATAATTTTTATCTATCCACGACTTCCTCAACATCTGGGATGCTCCAACGTGAATCCATCGTAGCTCCAGTCATCAAGCAGTCTAATAGGAGATTCAATTGGGCACACTTCCTGCACATGAAGCAGCCAGGGACACTAAAGGGTCCCTGAATTTCCATATCACTGTTCAACTTCTTTCTATCTCTTACTTGCCCTCGCATCTCCTTCACAGGTCCACCTCTCCATTCTTTCCAGAAATGAGCACCTCTCTTCTTCAGCACTAAATTTCCGACACCCTCACTCTGGTTGAAACTCACTCCGGCTGCAGTCTCTCTCTCCCACTGGCATAGTCTCTCTCTCTCCCACTGGTTGTGCGCTTGCTAAAACCATTGTCTTGCATACAGCTGAGGTGAGCCAAAATGGCTCAACACGAGTTTAAAATTCCTATGCATTCATATCAATTGAGGCCCTAATCAGGCTTCAGTTGATTGACATAACTGCCACTTAGCTAACTGGGTCAGTTGCTAATTGACCTCTAAACTAGAGGAGTTAATTTAAAAAGAAACACTTATCCACTCTGCTCCAAATTTCCAATACCCTCAGTATGACTGAATCTCACTCTGCTGCAGTCTCTTTCCCACTGGTGTGCACAAGGAGTAGAGTTGAGGATCATCATATCAGATCAGTCATGATTTCACCGAATGGTGGAGCATGCCTGATGAGCCAAATGGCCTACTTCTGCTCCTACATCTCATGGTCTAAATTTGGGGAGACAACCCAAAGCTACTGATAATGCTGGTTTTATTTTCTTCTGACCTTACAATTCAGTGACTTTTTAGTTTTGGTCATTTGTCTCTACTCAACATGACTCACAATATATATCTGACCAATCTTCTGATCATCCCAATGATCCTTGCATGCAAGTTAAAAAGGCCTCAAGTATTTCAATCATAGGTTTATTCACCTTGGATTGGGATGACACAATTCAAAAATTTCAGCCCGAGCTATTTCAAATATGCAAACCTTGCATAAATTTCTTCTTTCAGTTCCCCATCTTTTAAGTTCAGGCAATAATTTAAAAAGTTAGTATGCACTTTAGCTGCATTATCCTCTCAAAATCCACACCATGACTTAGTTTTCTTCTCCCATTGCTCCCTAGCTAGAGACAGTTTTCATGTTTCTTTCATGCTGAAATCAAAAGATATTACATTATCTTCTCTCTGACTCATTCTTCACTCCTCACACTTTATCATTGTGATGAAAAATGAGAATTCTAATTGTTTAAATATCATGGTCATATCCTGTGAAACAGGCTTGTGCGACAGAGTATGATGTGATTCGTTTAATTAACTTCAATACAATCAGATTGCAAGAGTTAGAACTTCATTGTGTGGAAGCCAAAGACTGAAGTGGAAATGAACACAGCCAACCAAGAACTGAGTGCTAGGATGCAGCACGAATAAGAATTTATATTAGGCAAATACAGGAAGTAATTTAAAGCTAACAGTTGTATTTCAAAATGAACATATACAACTATGAGTTAAGAAAGTAACTATAAAATGACATGAATGATTGGCAAATTGAGAAAAGGAACTTCTAAAGCACTATAGAAACAATAGTGTGAAAGAGGATAGAGGAAAAACATAGTTAAGAGGCAGAAGACTCTTCGGGCACGTTTAAGAGATTCTGACAAAACAGTGTGCTGGATACAGATCTGTGAAAACCAACTGCCACCACTCAGGGAAAGATGATTTTTGAGGCAAGATGTGGCTTCTCAGTATCAAATAAAAGAGGAGGAAAAGCCTATGTAAGATTTCCCCAACTACAGCTGTGCATTTTATAGTAATGTTACTGTTTTGTAGACTAGAAATCTAATGAAGACTAAGAAGACCAAAGGTAATTTAATTAAGCCAAAATCTTTTAGGAAAGGTTAACCATGTAAAGATGTTCTTGTGCTTTCAAGCGTTACTTTTTTTCTTTATTTTAATAAATGCTTCAATTATTTAAAAACCTTCCCATGTGGCTTGAAATTTATTTCTCTTGACTTCAGATACCTCTTAAGAATATACAAATTGTAGTAGCTTATTCACGTTTCCCTTTGGGATTTGGGCTGACTGAATCTTAGCATCAGCTGTGCCATAACACCATGTTCACTTTCTATCCTCCTGTATTCTAGAAGCATTTGAAATCCAATTTTGACCGCAGAAAATGCTTTGTAGTCTTAACAAATGGGGACTTCAGGAAGCAAGATATTTTGTTTGAAAAACAGACCCTGCCAATACAGAATCCAAATAGGCTGACTGACAATGAAAAAGTCCTTGTTTGCCCAAATATCTAGTGACTATCTTACGGTGAGAAGTGAAAGGAAATCATAGCAACACTGCAAATATTTACCAAGACACAAACAATAAATAACGTCACTTCCAGGTTAACAGACCATTTTTAGGTCTGCAACTCTGCAAATTTTTAACTAACTCATCTAATTCTAGAATCAACCAGCACAGCTTAAAAGTACACAATCATTCATCTGCGAGGCAGGAACTCATACCAATTTTTTTCACCTTCTGGGATTTATGCAAATAAATCCTTTTCTAATAGACAAGGGAATTAAGGGTTATGGGGAGAAAGCAGGAAAGTAGAACTGATCCACTTCAGATCAGCCTTGATCTTATTGAGTGGCTGGGCAGGCTCGAAAGCTTACTCCTGCTCCTATTTTATATGTTCTTATGATTTATGTTCTTAATTAGTTTTACAATTTCTTTTTGCAGAGAATCATCTCAAGGAAAAAGGACAATTCTTTTAATGCAGCTCTGCACTTAAAATACTCTTTTGTTTTACTTTTGCAGCAGACAAACAACTATTTATCATAAATTACTCAAGCTTGAGGTGGCAATTTAATTAAATTAGTCAAGATCAATTTTAATACATTTCCTAATAACTACAAAAAGAAACAACAGGGAACCACAACAATCATTGTGTCAGTCTGTTTCTGACTGGCTAATTCAGGGGCCAGATTTCTCTTCTGCCCAACATGCCCCTGCTCCAAAACCTTTCATCTCTTCTCCCTATTTGCACAAAATGCTGCTAAATCAGGTTCATATACTCAAAGTAATTGCAACTCTGTTGTTGATACCTCAAATCCAAACTTTTAAAACCTATCTCTTTGGCTTTCCTTGATAGATAGGGCTAATTCAAAAACTGCAATTACATAGCACCTTTCACAACTTTAGAATATTCCAAAGTGCTTTGTAGCTAACCTGATACTCTTTGGAATGACATTCCAATGTCTGCAAAGCATGGTCACACAAAAAGTACTGTGATAATAATTAGATATTCTTATTTATTGACATTGAATTATAGAATACTAGATCCCTACGGTCCATCAAACCTGCACTGACAGCAATCATAACCAGGCTCTATCCCCATAACCTCAGCATCTACTCTGTGATCTCCCCGAGACTAATTTGGCATTGCCAATCCACCTATAATGCAAGAAAGAAACAGGGGAAAAAAGGGGATAAATCAACAAACTAATGCAATACAAAGGCCTCATATTATGGTAACGAACAGTTCTTTGACAATAGTAGAATCTTTGGGGGGTGGGGTTCACCTTTCAGAGCTTTCGCCTTTAAGGTTACATCTTCTGAAAATGCAAAGTTCATCAAATTAATAATTTCAAACACAATTAAATAGAATAATTTTCTATCTAGTTGGTGCTGCATAAAAGCTATTGCAGGAAACTTTCATTTGACAATAACTTGTCTGGGTCAAAACTCACAACCAATATCACTGAAAAAAAAATTATTTAATTATCACTCTGCTGCTTTTGGGGCCTTGTCAAGTTTGTTAACTTTGCATTTTTTGCGTTACAATAATGGCTGCGTGTCAAAAGTACTTATTCGGCTGCAAGATATTTTGGGAAATCCCAAAGCCATGAAAGGTGCTATTTAAGTACAAGCCTTGTTAAGAGTTCATTTAAAATCCACTCTGATACCTATCCCCAACACTGTGCACCCACTCATTCCAATTACAAGGGGGCACAAGTTCAAGATAAGGGGAAAAAGGTTCAGTGGAGATGTGTGGGACAAGTTTATTTTCCCCACACAGAACAGTGGGGGCCTGTAATGCACTGCCAAGTCAAGTAGTTGGCACTAGCGACATTTAAGACTTATCTGGATAGACAGGGATTCGTGCAGGGATGCAGGCAGTTGATCTGGATAGGACAACGTGATTCATGCAGGCTTGGAAGGCCGAAGGGCCTGTTCTTGTGCTGTACTATTCTTTACTCAGCTATGCTATCTACTAACATAGTCCTAAAATAACAAGTTCATTTTTCAGTAATTTCTGCACTAACCAAATATTTTCAGAACAGAACATAACAGTGTACATAACAGGATTGTTTTGCTTACAGTAACTTCTCAAAAGATACAGAATCCCATAATTAAGAATTCTTAAAGCCAAGATCCATGATATATAGACTGAAACGACAACTATTTTAATGGTTACTATGTAATCCTGAATTACAAGCTTAAATCTTGGATTACATTAGTGCAATGTTTAGAATATCAATAAGAAGGAAAACATACTTAAGCTCATACTCATCAATCTGCCTGCTGCAGATGCATTTCAGCATTATCATTTGCACAGATGTGCCATGCTCCTCCATCGAGCATGGAGATATTTATGGAGCTTCCTCCATTGAACTGTTCAATTATCCACCATTCACAGCTGTACATGGCAGAACTGCAGAGCTTAGAGCTGATCCATTGGTGGTGGGATTGCTTGGCAGGAGGGTATGCTAGGAGCAACACCAGCCATACTTAAAAATGAGGGGTCAACCTGGTGAAGTTATAATACAGAAATGCTTGCATGCTGAACAACAAGTAATAGATAGAGCTAAGTATGGAGTTAGGTCAAAGACCAGTCACTGTCTCACTGAATGATGAAATAGGCTCCAGGAGCTAAATGGCCTTTGTTCCAATCACAAACAGGCAACTTGGTCCAATGGGTCTTCTAATGTAAAGAAGTGACCATAAATGATATATTGCATATATTATTCTCAACCAATCTTCACACTTCCAAGCACAAATCACAAAGTTTTCAAATCATAGAATCTCTTCAGGAGGAGGCCATTTAGCCCATCAAACCTGCATCGACAACAGTCCTATCCAAGCCCTATCCCCATACCTCCACATATTTACCCTACGAATCCCCCTGACAGTAAGGGACAATTTAGCATGACCAATCAACCTAACCACACATCTTTGGACTGTGGGAATACCAAGAGGAGACATGCAGGGTTAGGGCAATGGACAGTGCGAAAAGATTTAAGATGAGATAGAACTTAAAGGTTGTCACCATCACAAGCTGCTAGGACTCTTTACTCTGAGAAAATGTTGAGAAATAACCTGAATAAAGGTCTGTGTTTGATCTGCTAGGATAAACATAAATATGGTGTTTCCACTTTGAGAATTCATAAGTAGAAAACAAAAATATGGACACTAATAAACCCAATAAGGAACTCAAGAGAACTTCTTCATTCAGACAATGTTCGAACTATAATTACAAAATGACAAATGGAACCAGCAACTCCAGAAAGAAGCTGAAATAAACAACTGGATCAGTGATGGGCAACCGAGGCTGGTGAGTGGGCCACATGAATGGCCCGCATGAGTGGCTCTCCACCTCAGTGGGCTGCAAGATTAAAATCAGGCTTGCTCACTAACCATGACCCCATGAATGAATATATTTAATACACCAAGTATTTCATAAACTATAGAAAATGATTAATCATTTATATAATCAGAAATACCAACTTCAAAAAGGTAAAAACAGAATAAATATTCACAGTTTGTTTGCAGAGGGAGTGCACAGCTCTTACAGTCAATGCTATGCACAATCAACATGCACCTCTCTTCACTTGCCCTTGTTTTACATGTATGCCACTTCAATCATACTGGTAGGTGTAATGATGCACACTCAGGCTTTAGGAACAAAGGGTTTTTATTAACAGGAAAAACAATACAAAGGCTATCACACCTTCAGCTTTAGCTTCCCGAGAACAGCCCACCAGCTGCCTCAGTCCCTACATCTTTTCCTCATGTCTTCTAGATGTCTTCTGTCTGAGAGAGGACTCCCTGGGGTGATTATCCACTCTCGGTCCTAATTGGCCCCTCAAGTGAAGTGACTCTTTTCTGAGGTGTTCACTACAGCGGGGAAAAAAAACTACAGACCAAAATCAGCAAAATGTGGCAACTCCACACATCAGCAACAGTCAACAAAATTTCTTGTGGGCTGCACTCAACACTTAAGTGAGCAGTGTGTGGCCCCCAGGCTGCCTACCTCTCAGATAGATGGATTTAAGGGGAAGCTACATTTTTAAAAAAAGGGACAAAGAAACACAAGGTTATGCAAACACCATTATATAAAGCAGGGTGGGTCATGTGGTGCATAAACACATGGCTTTCTATGTAAAATATCTAGTGAAAAAAAATCACTTTAAATCTGCCTAGTTTCAGGCTCTGGTGGCAATGAAGTGAACTGCAATGCAAACTGTTTCGGTCTGAGTCATTATTTGGTGTGCCTCAAGCACAACACGTCCAACTTGTCCTCTTAGCCAACTGTCTCTGGTCTGTGTCTCAACTGCCAAACACCCAACCTCATTCTGCCTAACAGCCCTTTTACGTAACAAAATATAAAATAGAAAGTATGGAAACATTCAGCTGATATGGCAGAATCTGTGAAGATGGAAACAGTTAAAGTTTACTATCTGTAATCTTTAATCAGAATTAAATTAGAAATGAAATAGGCTTTGAATAAGTGAAAGGAAACAATGGGAGAAACAAAGGAAGAAACAAAAAGGAAGGTGCATGATAGGGTAGAGGACAGAAGAGATTAAATATCAAAAATTTTAATGGTACAAAGCCAAAAGGGCAAATATAAAAAAAACAATGGACACGTGTTGCTGAGGTGTAAATGGCAGGTCAACAGCCATGTAAACATAAAGTAAAGATGTTAAGAAATGAATGCTACAAATAAACATGAAAGCAAATGGGGAATAGGTTATGTTCAAAAATTATTGAACTCAATGTTGAAACCTTGGAGTTCCCATTCGAAAGAGCAGCTGCTGTTCCTCAAGCTTGCATTGAGCTTCATTGGAAGATCGTAGCAGATCAAGAACAGAAAGGTCAGAATGGGAGCAGAGAATTGAAATGACAGCCATGGAACATTAATGGTCTCTCTCCATCAACAAATTTTTCCAGACTTGGCATATTTCTAGTATTTTTCTTTTTTATTTCAAATTTCTAATATTAGCATTTTTAAACTCCTGAAGCTTCGGGGTTGGTTTAGATCTATACCAAATTAAAAAATTAAGTTCAATAAATCTGGCAGATTGTAGCTTGCACCACTCCTAAGCTAGAGAGTGGAAAGGAAATTAGCCAAGCCTTTTCATCAGTTATCTGGGAACTCCCCAAATGCTTGAGAACAAAATCTAAGTTTGGTTCTTCTGGCTGCATTGTCCAAAAGTCCATCTGTAATTACAATTCTCAAGAGGTCACATAGCTAGTGCAGGCTTGATGGGCCAAATGGCCTCTGTCTGCCCTGTAAGGATTCTATGGTTCTATGTACTCCATGAAATGTGGCAATATTGGAAATAAGTAGGGTGCAGTTACAGATTTTAGGGGGACTACTGGCAAACCTTGGAATTTAGTGCAAGGGCACAGCATAGGTTAATGTGGGATTGGAGAACAGTATCAGCCATGGTATGATATAGGGTGTCACATGATAGTAGACTATGTGTAGAGTCTGAAAGGAACCAGCATCTGGATAACATATAGTGATGGGTTACCAATAAATACTTAAATGTTTAGCCACACTAGACCCTTCTTAGCGAAACACCAAACAACTTTACAACAGGGTTCAGATCACCTCTCTATATTCCATACAATGCAGCACAACTTCGGAAAATGCAAAAGATCCGAGTTGAGACACTTACAAATCATCCTCCAAGCTGAGGAAAATGTAGAATGTACAAATATTGTAGAATACCTAAAATGTCTAATCCATTAAGCTCAAGCACAGGTCAAAATCCCATTGCAATTCTTTTGGAGAGATAGCACTTATCACTCATCAGAATCAGATACAGGCCTAAATCCTCAGTGGGATATTGTCAGGCATCTATTACAGATCATCCATCAATCACTAGAATAGACTGAAACCTCATTGGGATATTGCGACTTACCTATAACACATCATCCATCAGACCAATGCGGAGGCTAAATTTCAATGAGATATCATCAGACAACCTAATAGTGGAAGCAGTGCTAGCTAAGGTCCGCCCTGTAATTACTTCACTTTAGCTACAGACAAAGCAGAAACTATAAGAATGAAACAATCTATCAAAATTAAATTATAACTTAAGCTATGGAACTTCAATTTCAGCTTCTTCCATCTCAGACCAAGTTTTTCTTTTGAACATAGGAACAAATGAAAATAACTCAATTGTATTTTATAAAATCTGAAGCTGGTTTCTGTGATTTAGCTGAGCTCCACCCTAATGATGGTGACCTCCTTCCTCAATTCATCCTGGGATGCAGTTGGCTTGCAAGACTCATATTTTGAACTTTCAAGTTTTTGCCCAACATAAAAAAAAACTTCATTATGATTTTCCCATGGTGACAACAATCAACCACTTTTTTCAAACACTCTAAAGTGTTATAACGGCCACAAAGGATCAACAATAGATTTTCCCATGGGCTTTGTGGAACACGAGTTGTCTTATTGAGCGAGCGCAGGTTCATCCAATTGGAAGCAGCCAGCAGCGGTTTTAAGCCTGTTACTAACTGGCTGCAAGCTGTAGGAATGGCTTTTTCCTTTGGTTCATAATAAAGGGTTGTTGAAGGATGTGACTGAATTACTACATTGATGATGAGTGTGAGATTCCAAGAACAACCCTGTGAAGAAATGAATTAATAAGTCCGAGCTTAGTGTTGAAGGTGGGATCATTCTTCAGGGGTCCCAGTTAGGTGTCCCACCCCAGACGATGTCCAATATTAACAAAACTAATATTAAATGTCTGGGAGTGTCAAAAACAAAGATGCTAGCCAGGAGTTACATCTCATGGTTCTGTCTTGATTCTGACAACAGGTTTCATAACACAATGCAACTTACCAGGAAAATCAAAAATCTTCCAACCCTACCTACAACCACTAGAATACACGAGCCTGCAATGGGTATACAAATGTGTATACTTTGCAAGTTCTATGCTTTTAATCACAGTGGACGCACACTCCAAGTGGTTGGAGATGCACCGCATGAATTCCACAACTACTTCGACTATGATCAGGGTGTCCATGCACAAGCAACCCCTGCCACTAACAATGAGTTTGCCACTGCTGGCCATCAGCTTGAAGCTGACTCCAAGTTGGCTGTTCCGGATAATGAAGATATGGACTCAGTGATGGAGGCTGAAGAAGTGTGCCTCCAGGTTAAGCAAAATCAGAGGCCCTCTGTTCAGTACACACTGCCTGACCTGATCCCATCTTCAACAGACATCTACCAAACATCAAGCACTGAAAAAGACATCCTCCCAGCAGGGGTGCTGGAAGAGAAACAAACCGAAGGAGGGATAGATGTTATGTAAGCTACTAAGAATCTTCAATCTACCTATGGGCTGACTTACTGAGAGAATGGAGGCTCACTCAAGGGGAAGCAGCCAACAGGGGTTTTTAAACTCTGTAACTTTACCAAAGTTACAGGTCAAGGTGAAGAATATCTGACTGTAGCCTTGGGAGTTGCCTTTTTCCTTTGGTTCACAATAAAGGATGTTGGTGACATATAAACATCTGACTGAATTACTAAATACAACATCGAAAGGATCATGTACAAAGGCTATGCACTGAAGCTCAAAATTTAACAAGCATTGTTTGAGAAGTGGCTGCATTTAAAGTTTTCACTAATTATCAATGACACTATATATGCTATCTATTACAGTTAAGCAGCAAAAAAGAATACATTAAAAAAACATTGCTAACAATCCAAGAGTGAGTCTTCTGTAGCCAGACAGGGCTGTAGCAATACTTGCTGTGTCACAATGATAACATTGCCCCCAGCTGCATCAGATTAGCACTACAGCAAATCTTACTGAATTTCTGATAGCTAGATTTACTTGAAGAGTCATGAGGTTTATAGCATGGAAACAGGCCCTTCAGTCCAACTTGTCCATGCTTCCTTTTTTAACCACAAAGCTAGTCCCAATTGCCCACTTTTGGCTCGTGGCTCTCAATATCCATCTCACCCATGCGATTGTCCAAATGTTTTTAGAAGACAAAATTGTACCCATCTCTACTATTAACTCTGGCAGTTTGTTCCAGACACTCACCACTCTGAAAAAACTGCCCCTCTGAACCTTTTTGTATCTCTGCCCTCTCACCTTAAACTTATGCTCTCTAGTTTTAGATTCCCCATCTTTGGGGAAAAAATGTTAACTAAATATCAAACTGATCTACTTGTTGAAAGTGAATGAGGAAATTCCAGGTGATTTGCGAACATCCAATCCTTATTAAACTCATTTTATTTCAAAGCCAAATTTACACACTTAAGAGCCAACTCATAACTATTCTGCTAAGTCCACATCTTCACTTTCATCATCTCACAGGGAGAGTCTCTCAAACCACTTTTTCCCATTTTCAACATTGAATGAACTTTCATTTGTCCATAATGCTGCAGTCTGAGATCTCATTAACATAAATCCCACATGCCCATACTTTCTCAACTGCACTGGTTTTCCTGGCTCCCAGCAAACCAATTTCAAGATCATCTTCACTCTGCTCCTTGGTGTCACCCCATCATGGAGACGTTTTTGTATGTTTCCAGGCTGCAGATTCATTACCTGATCACCACATGTCTCTGCATCACTATCAGTGGGGGCCTTAAAGGTAACGTACTCCTCCATATGAAATTTCTCTCCAGAATCACTACCTCACTAATTCTTGCCCTACTCTGGTGCTCAGTGATGGCACTTCTGCCTCCAAGTCAAAGACCATGCTGTTGACTTACGTAAAATCTAGACACACTCCAGTGCAGTACAGTTAACCAAGAATCCATTGCCCTCTTAAATGAATATAAAAGAGCATACACTATTCTGAAGAAAAAGCGTTCTGATCATTATTTAGCTCAACCACTGTGGATGTTTGCTGTGCAAAGTATCTAATCATTTCCTAAGGCAAACTAGACACAACACTTCACTTCCAAATCATTGGCTATGAAGTGTTATAAGATACTCAAACACATTGAATAACACTGTGTAATTGTACGTCTTCCTTGTTTTAATATTCACAGCTCCCTACAAGAGTTCTCTTCAATCATCCCATCCAAAAGCTTTCAGAACTTGGTGTCCATCTCTTCCCCTTGTAATGCATTCAAATATAACCATTTATCATGGGAATCATGTTAGACCAATGTAAGTTATTGCTGACTCTCAGAATAGCCAGACAAGCCAACCTCGACCCTCAGATGCTTGCCAACATATCAACAGTCCTCCTTGGTAAACTTAATATTCAAGAAACCCCATATTCAGGCAAACATAATTTTCTTGCCTGCTTTAAAAGGCACTTAAAACTACAACATTATTGTAATGTAGGATGAGAGAAAGATTATTTCCAAACTTGGAATGTGATGAAATACTCCCCACTTGCCTGGATGGGTGCAGCTCCAACAACACTCAAAAAGCTTGATACCATCCAGGACAAAGCATTCTGCTTGATTGGTACATTTACAAACATCCACTCCCTCCACCATCAACACTCAGTAACAGTAGTGTGCATATCTACAACATGCAGTGCAGCAATTCACCAAAGATCCTTAGACAGCATCTTCCAAACTCACAACCATTTCTATCTAGGATAAGGGCAGTAGATACATAGGAACATCACCACCTGCAAGGTCTTCTCCAAGCCACTCACCATCCTGATTTGGAAATATGTCACTGTTCCTTCACTGTTGCCAGGTCAAAGCACTAGAATTCCCTTCGTAACAACATTGTGGGTCAACCCATAGCACATGGGCTACAGCAATTCAAGAAGGTAGCTCACAACCACCTTCTCAAGGACAACTAGGGATGAGCAATAAATGCTGGCCAGTCAGCAATGCCCATGTCCCACAAATAAATAAAAAAATCCAAGCATCAATTACAACCTAGTCTTAAACCCACAAAAAGCTGTTCCAGTTCCATAATACCACAAAGGTGCATTAATCCATTAACAGATGCAATATTATTACATTAAACAATATTATTGTTTAAGCAATACTGCTGATAAATAACCATAATTTAGAAGAAAACAGGAACTGACTGAGCTTCATTCAACTGTCTGAACAGAAACACAGATCCAGGGTGCGCAGATTTAGGTCACATATAGCTTTTCTTTAAATGTTAAGTTCTCCAGTTATAATGAATTATAGTGCTTGCAGAAGTTCAGACAAATTTCCCTCAAGAACTCACAAGATTACGACATGACCAATAGCCAAGTTATTGGCTTTGAACACAGCACGTTTCTTAAACTTCTCCAACATTTGCTCTTTTAACGCTGAAACAAAAGATATGTTGTCAAAGATTTTCTCATCAGATAGATTTGTAACAACACCAATTGTAAAAGAAAACATAATCATATTCTGCATGAAGAGAGTGGTTGTCAAGCAATTGGCAGAGGTGTTGTCACAGAGAATGCACTAGGTAACAGTTAACTGCCAAGCTCTTGTTTAGATTCAAATCAATTAGGTCTATTGATTCATCAAGACATTGCTCTGCGGAGTGAACCAGGAAATGACTGCCCCGAAGCTTTCATTCAGTTCAAAAAGGTACAATGCATGGACATCCTCTTTCTGTCGACAAAGCAAAGAATGAATATATGTAGCTTCTCACATACTCAAGTGAGCCACATGGTGAGCACAACTGATTGCTTTCCAATCACAGAATCACATTTTATGTTTTGAGTTTGGAAGCACAGGCTGGTTAAGTTGCAAAGGGCCAAAAGGACATGGTGTTTGACATGATTTGCCAATTTTTGGGACATACAGCCTACATACCTGGCATCACACCAGCACTGCAATTCATATACCACTGTACCCATTTGCAACATAGGCAGAACGTTGTTTTAGTTTAATGGCAGCAGTGTTACATTCATGTTGCTATTGTACAGAAGCATCAAATGTTAGCTTCACATATTTTCAGTCCTAAAACGTGCCCAGTCTACCTCAGATTAACCTGGAAGATGTCTTAAACCACAGGACAAATGACTAACAGTAGGTTCAGCATATCATTTGTAAAAGGGAAAAAGAACAAAGAATTTGCACGCATGAAGAAAACTGAATATTATTCGCACCACCAGAGTTCAGCCATATCCAAAGAGAAACCAACTAGCATCTTAAATGACATAAACCTAATTAAATTATTTTGTTAATTTATCAAATGAATAAATCTTAAGCTCAGATTGGCCAACTTTTTTGGAAAACTTCTTAACTCACTGAACACATGTTCAAAAAAGTTGATAAGCACGGGAGCACAATTACCACAGTCATATGGCATCCTAAAGAATGAATTAAAAATGCTAATGACAAAATATGTTCCAATCTTGAGTATAAAATACCATCAAATTCCTTTTTCTTTGCCCTTCTCTTTCTGCCCCAGTTTCTTCTCTCATTCACGACAGGGACACCTAATTTAGCCAATTATTTCTTCCCAATTTGCCTAGTTCTCTTTCCCGCTCTTTTCAACGGTTGTGATGTCCTGCATATTAGTACTGGCATCTCATGCAAATTTAACTATTAAAAGTGACCCAAGTCGTTTCGCAGGGACACTATCCTCTCCATGCTGGTTTTTTTTAGCCCCATTTTGAGAATGGATCATCATTCAAAAGCAATAAAGTTTATGGTCATCTTTAATCACAAATAAAATATTATAAAGGAATTCCAAATCCAGCCACTTATGTAGCTGACGTATTTAAGAGTTAAATAATTATAAATGAACAATATGTAGGGGTATGGGGAAAGGCAAGGGAATACATAAACTATACTGGGCCAAACAGCCTCCTTCTGCACTGTAACAATTCCGTGATTTTGAGATTAGTTTCTCTCCCAGTTTAAATTGTGACAAAACGATCAGATGTATGCAGGTTTAACCTTCAAGAAAAACTACTGATAAATAAACATTGCCAGAAATCAAAAAGAATAGCAAATGCTAGAAGTTTGGAAAATAAAATGTAAAACATTGGAAATGCACAGCATTAACAGACAGCCTGTGCAAAAGAAAAGATTTTGCTCCAGAAACACTGCCTTTCCTCTTTCAGAGGCTGGCAGACCTGTTTACGCATTTTTTCAGCTGACAGTATCATAAAGGGTCGTCTGTGAGTGATTACAGCTGCGATACAACATAACCTGCACAAGGCAGTTAGTGCAATCAGATTTTCCTGAAATCTAACATTGATTTTGTGTGCTGCATCAGCAAGATGTAAGTCGTCACGTCCCAAACTGTAGGCATGTAACAGAACAATTAGACACAGAACTATGTAGTCTGTTCAGTCCCATTTAGCCTGGCTAGAAATCACAGTGGTAAATGTTCATAAGGGAGAGGTACAACAGGTAGGCAACAAACAGACTACAAGGAAAAAGCAAGTGTTATGAATGCAGCCTTCTTTTGAAGGTAAAGAGAAATTAAATTTTGCTACAGCATCATACCGAATGTTTAGTCCTGAAGTTTGTTCCACATTCTCCCAACTTTGCAACTTTGTCAGCAATTTCTAAAATAAGAAAAATAATAGTCACTATTCTGAAAAATCATTCAATAATTAAGTCTTCACATTAAAATTGTAATAAAATTGTAAAACTCACAGGTGAACCAACTTTCTAACAGTTCATTATTCTGTATTAACTATTTCAAATACTGATCAACTTCCTTTTTAAAAGCTGATAAGGAAGTACGTTGCATTGTTGTTTCTTGTAAACCATTTCATGTGTTAAAAAGTTCTATCCATCCTCTTTGTTCTTTTAATAAGCATATTAAAATGTACACCTTCTTATTACCCATTCACTAACCAATGGGGACAATTCTTCCCAATTTACCACAGAAAGCACCTCAGAATTTTGAGCACTTCCCAGTTCTCCATTTAACCTGTATTCTGATTGAAAGAATCCCACTAATCTTTCCTCAAACACCCTCATTCCTGGTATCAGCAAATCCTTTCTATACTCTTGATGTAATCATGAAATCCTTCCTCACAATAAGATACTAAAAACAGTACGCAATGTTTTGGGAGCCAAGTGCAAACTCACTACAGAACTGAGCTGTAATAGAAAGAGACTGACCATCTGTACTTTTATACTTGATCCTAGTGGTGACACATACTCAAATCCAATAACAGCATTGGGAAATGGTCTTATGATCTGAGCCGTTAATCTTACAAGAATGAGAAGGGGCAACTAATTCAGTCCATTCACCTGACAATGTCATGACAATTTATTATCGGGAAGAAGGAATAGAAAAGGAAAAATCTTAAATTTAATGAAAAACATGAACCTCTTTCTCCAGTTCCAAAGTAACCTTCTCTTCCTTTAATTTTTCAAGGCGTCCAAGTTTTTTGCAAAGACTTTCCACTTCTTCCTTCAGCAGTGAATTGTTATCTTCCATCTCCCTGTTTGCAAAGGACATGGTTCACTTAGGACATTGCGGCAGCTTTCATTCTTTGCTCCAAAATTAGAAGCCAAAATTCTTTCAGATTGCAACCTCAAACCAGCACAAGTGCAGGAAGGTTTAGAAAATAACATTTTACACTTTCAAGGTAAAACTGAGGATGGCATAGAATAACACATTGTCCCTTCACCTTTAAGGTTAGTCTAAATTTCAGACTGATAGAGTGAACGTGGAACGTGGAGGGTTTAAAGTGTAATAAGTTTAGAATATCTTCAAATCAAGCTTCATTGGATCCAAACCAACACCAACAGTCTTATCTCAGTTTGGCACTAAATTGTCAGATTCAGTCAAAAATATAATGGTGGTTTAAGAAACACACAAAGCATTTGACCATAATGGGTGTAAATGTACTCCAAAACAAGGATTAAGTCACTGCCAGGAAAGGGAGGGAGAGGATCATTAGTCAAAAGGTACTTCTTTAAAATATACCACACAACAGCCATAGCAGTTCTTCACCACTGTTGTGCAATATAGGAGTTTTGCCCTGGATCTGATTTTGTTCTATACCCTAGCTGGAAGTAGGTAATGCCATTGTTCTAACATACAAACAAGTTTTGCTCTCAGAAATTGTGTTCTTCCTTTTCTGTGCATCATCTCCTGAGTCAAGAAAGTGTCTTCCAACAAACTGGCCATTGCGCTGTGCATTTAAGATTAGTTTGACATGAATAAAACTAATTTTTCAATCTCTCTGAGAATACAATGCCTTACCACACCCTCTGGCCAGCAAGATTGGGACCTGGCTGTATAAGTGATAATACTACTGCATAATCTGAGTACATTATAAAGCAGCAATGCACACAGATTCGAAGAACATAACATGTGCCCGGGATAAGTCTTATGATTAAATAGTCTGATCTGAACTGAAAAGGGACATTATGCTTTGATGTTGTTTCACCTCGTTACCAAAAGAATTGTATATATTGCTGATACGTTTCACTAGAAGAGGAAGTTAATCAAGTGGTCACAATTAGTTTTGGATATTATTCCTACTTGCAATAAGCATTCTTCTCCTTCAGCTGTCGGAGCTCTTTCTCCAGCTCAGGGATTCGAGCAAGGTCTGACCGCATGTTCTTCACAATCATAGAGTCCTGTTCCTGCTGAGATATTTTATTCTCTAAATCCTGGAGAATTAAGAGACAAAATGTGAGTATCAGGATTCTTCAGCATTATTTTTTGACTCCCAGTGGTGATGGTGCTACTGGAATTATCATTTCATGGATGCCAGCAACCATGTCATACTTAGTCCAAACATTCATTTTTCATCATCATTACTCAACAGCAAGTCATGCTGCCCTACTCCATTATTGCCAAGTTCAATCTGGATAAGAATATGCACACACCAGCAGCCAACGGATAACAATTCGTAGCACCAATGGGATTATTCCTTCCCCTTCACACAACACAGGACAATGAAGCCTAATTTGCAACCGCCACATGTGTAAAGCCCAATGGGAACTGAAACATGGAACTTTCAGTCCATAGGGTTTAAGGACTACTCACATTCGATATTCCACTTTGAATCCCTGAACATTCTGATTACTTTCCTATAAACAAAGTGTTGCTCACCTTCAATCTCTGCTCATTCTCAGCACTGACTACTTGAGCTGCTTCCAGTGCCTGAATCTTTTGCAGAGCTTCCTGCCATTTCCTGTTTAGGGAAAGGGGAAAAATAATAAATTGGGTCAGAGAAAGGAACATTAATATTAGAAACAAAGTACAACTGCAATCTGCACGGAGTAAAGGATTTCAACATAAAAAGGCAACTCCCCCCTGGAAATTTGACATGAATCCATAAATCTTTACTACTCTGTTGCAGAAAACTTTAATATAGGAAGAGGAGGAAGTCCTGATTGCTGACCTTAAATAGGGCATACTAACATCCATAGAACCACAGAATCCCTACAGTGCAGAAGGTGGCCATTTAACTCCTCCCACACCAATTTTCTTCCCAGAAAACTCCCTCTATATAAATAACACATTTCAAAAGGAGAAGTAGGGATGGGGATTAAAACATCCAGTGCACTTTGTGTTTGATGATCCTTCTTCCAGTTTATTTTTGACTTACGTGCGTTGCACTTCCACTTGCTCAAGTAACTCATGACGTTCTGTGTTCAACGCTGTCAGCTGCATCTCCTGATTCAACCATTTCTGTTGCTGCTCTAATATTTTGGACTGGAGAACATCAATCATCTGAATTGTAATACAGAGACAATATCATTAGATGAAACATTAACACAAGAATAATATACAAACTTCAATTTGCAAGATCATGTTAACTACGTTTGCACTTGAAGCATTTTCAATTTTGTACATTTTTAAAGGAGGAACAATTGTTTTTAAACTTTAAAACATCCAATGTACATCCTCCCCATCACGCAAATGGGAATGGTTTTTAACTGTTGTTTTTGCTTTGAAAAAGTAACATAAACAAAGCACCTCCAGCACTTATTGAATAACAGGCAGATGGTTATCTTAATCGCAGTCTAATGTTTGTATTGGAAAACAAGACTTCTCCTATAACAACCACACCAGGGTTCGATTCAAGCCTCAGGTGACTGACTGTGTGATGTTTACACATTCTTCCTGTACCAGCATGAGCTTCTTCTGGCTTTCTCCCGCAGTCCAAAAATATGTAAGTTAGATGGATTGGCCATTGTAAATACATGGCATTACAGGGATAGCATGGAGGGGAGTGCCTGGATGGGTTGCTCTGAGAGTCTCTGCAGACTCGATGAGCCAAATGCCTTCTTTCACACTGTAGGGATTCTATGGTTCTATAACAGGAAATACAAGAAAAGGTTGCAAACAATAAATCATATAAAAGGACAGACTTTCCTTTTTCATAATCATAGGATTTTGCGAAGCTCTTGATCGTTAAAAAAAGTACTTGAAGTTGGGATGTAAGAAATGCAGTGGCCATTTACTACACTGCAAATTCCTATTAACAGCAATGCGATTAGACCAGACAACGATTTCTGAGATGTTAATTGAGGAATAAATATTGATCACCACACTGGAACAATTGACCTATTTTTTGAAAGAACACCATGTGATTTTTGCATCCACGTGAGGGGGCTGGTGGGGCCTCAGTTTAACATCTTATCCAAGAAATGGCACCTCAGAGCATTCACTCTGTACTTTGCTAATGCATCAGCCTAGATTGTTGTGTTCAAATCACTGAAGTCATAAATCTTCTAACACAGGTAAGGGTGCTATAGCTGACACAGGTTTCAACCAGCATTTTGTCATCTTTTACTGTGGGCACAAGACACTGGAAGTCAGCTGTCCGTCAACTCCCCAATGAGAGACTGCCTTCAGAAAATGAGAAACAAAGAATACAATATAGAAGAAAGCCATTCAAGCCCGAATCTGCACGAACTCCCAGAGCTATTCTGTAAACCCACACATTTACTCTCTCATTCCCCTTAACTGACATCCCTAGACTGTGGAGAAAACCAGAGCACCTAGAAAAATCCCATGCAGACATAGGGAGAATGTGCAAACACTACCAAAGCTGGAATTGAACCTGCATCACTGGCACCATGAGGCAACAGTGCTAAGCACCATAAAAAGGTGAAACCAAAATGGAAGTGAAGGATACCATGCATGTGAAAGAATCATCAGAGCCAGCATAGCCCAAAGAGCAACCCAACCCAAATTTCAGGCACTAGATCACATGCTCAATATATTAATCCTACAACAGCAAAGATTGTAACTGTGGCTTGATTAAAGTACAAGTATTTACAGGGAGGTGGGAAGAAAACTTTAGATTTGAAGCATCTTTTGGCATTGCAAATTATATAAAATGGTAAGACAACAATCAAGCTCAGAATATCCACAGATCAATAACAACTGCCCCAATGCAGACACGGAAAGTTAATTTTGTACGAGTGTATTCTTCTGTTAGTTGTGTCAAAATCATTTGGAACTTTTATTGGGTCTATAGCAGGTGATGAGGGAACCAATGAGGAAAAAACATACTTGATTGTATCTTTGCAATTTGCTAGCTGCAAATGCATCTGTCCATGACAGTATCAGTTAGGATGACCACCACACAGTCCTCATGGAGACAAAGCGCTGTCTTTTTGCATTGAGGATAATCTTCTTGATGTTGACACTATCATTGTGCGACATGGTAAACTTTGAACAGATCTAGTAACACAAGACTGCACATCTCTGAGGTGCTGTGGGCCATCAGCAGCAGCGGAACTGTACTCCAGCACAATCTGCAACCTCATGGTCTGACATATCTCCACTCAACCATCACCATTAAACCAGGGGATCTACCCTGGTTCAATGTCCTCAAAATCCAACAGGTTTATCCGATAGAACAAGCCACAAGATTTCAGAGCAGTGTCCCTTCATCAGGTGAGTGAGAGTTCTGTTCACAAACAAGGCATACAAAGACACAAACTCAATTTACAAAATAATGGTTGGAATTACTTTATAGGTAATCAAGTCTTAAAGATACAGACAATGTGAGTGGAGAGAAGTTTAAGCACAAGTTAAAGAGATGTATTGTCTCCAGTCAAAAAAGTTAGTGAGATTTTGCACCTGGGAAATACTAACTAATCACAGGAAAATTACAATGTGATATGTGAGCTGGCACACACCATCATGATAAGTGATTACACAGGCTGACAATCCATGTCAACCACAATCATAGCAATCTGCAGGAGAATCGGCTTTTTACAGATTGGTCTCTTCGGCTGTCAGCAAAAATGCACCTTATATTAGCAACCCCATGCTCCACAGATTTGATTTCTTGCACATCCATCATCTTGCACAGACAGAAGATGCCACCAACATATATTTAAGTCTTGAACTTTTGCTTATCTCCTGAAATCTTGCACAGAGGAGACGTCAGGGGTAAGGTTTTTCACTCAGAGGATGGTGGATGAGCGAAATGGACTGCCATCAGTGGTGGTGCAGGGAGCTCCCTGGGGTCTTTTAAGAGATTTCTGGATGAGTTCATGGGATTTAATGGGATTGAGAGTTATAGATAGGCCTGCTTGGTAGGGATATGATCAGCGCATATCCCTGTTTGAAGGCCCTGTTCTATGTTTACCAAGAATGTTCTTAAATTGTGTTGCAGTACTAGGCTTCTACCATGAAGACAGTTTTCAAGACACAAAACAACGCAGAATCACCGAGCAGAAACTGATAGTCAAGTTCCGCACAGAAGGACGGTCTCAACCAGGATCTTGGATTCATATCAGACTACACGTAACATTCATTTGGCTTGGATCTGCAAAATCCTACCAACTGTCCTGGCTTGAGACAATTCTTAAATATTTAATCTGTGATTATTCCCCCACTCCATTCACACTGTCTGTGCCTGTAAAGACTTGATTACCTGTAAAGACTTGCATTCCAACTGTTATCTTGCAATTGTGTTGCTATGTGTCATGTTTGCAAACCCACCTCTCCACTCATCAGATGAAGGAACCGTGCTCCAAAAGCTCATGATTCCAAATAAACCTGTTGTATTTTAACCTGGTGTTGAGAGACTTCTTACTGTGCCCACCCCAGTTCAACATCCCCACATTATAGGAAACATTTGCACATAGCATGTTCCCACAAACAGCAATGGAATCATGACAAGGTAATCAGTTTTTGGAACATTGATTGAGAAATAATTATTGGTCAGGACACCTAAGAAAGCTCCAAACTCTTCTTCAAAATAATGCCATGAGATCTTTTAGATCCCAACAGGCAAATGGGACTTCGGTTTAATTTCTCACTCAAAAGATGGGTATTCTGACATTATCCCTCAGGACAGCCTTTATTTTTGTCTACAAGCCCTGGAATGAGCCCAGAACCCTCTAAGTCAGATGAGAGTGCTACTGACAGAACCACAGAGATGTTTTACTACCATGAAAGCATTATATAAGGATGAGTTGTTGTTAGGCATGGCTGGTTTATTTATTTACTTACTTCTGGACGAATGAGCTAAGATGAGCTATAAGGACTTTTGCACCTATATTTAACTTGTGATCTTGCAATTAGCTCTGAATCTCAAGCATTAAATCGACTCTCAACTATCCCATGAATTAAAGCATTAATGATTCATCCTGAACGATCTGTTGTCATTCTCATTCTTCTTTTGAAATGGTTCAGCGGACTGGGCTTCCCTAACTCCCCTAATCTCCTCCAGCTCGAAAATTGCCCGAGTCCTCAAATGTTGGCCTCTTGTAGATCTCAGTTTTCTTCACTCCTCTACTGTCAATGATGCTTTTGGACATATGGGCTCCAAGATTTTCTAATTCATATGTCTTTGACTCTCTCCTCCCTTAAAATCAATCTACATATGGCTAAGCTTTAGGTTGTAAGTCTCATTGTTTTCTGTCAAATGTTGTCTTACACTGCTTCCATGAAACATCTTGGGGTGTTATAGATCATAGAGTCAGAGGTTTACAGCATAGAAATAGACCTTTTGGCCCAACTTCTCCATGCCGCCCCTTTTTTTTGAAAGGCCTAAACTAGCCCACATTTAGCCCACATCCCCTTCAACCCATTTTAACTATGTAACTATCTAAATGCTTTTTAAAAGACAAAATTGTATCCACCTCTATTACCACTTCTGGCAGCTTGTTCCAGACACTTACTATCATATGTATGATAAAATTGCCCATGGGGACTCTTTTCTCTCCCCTCTCACCTTAAACCTATGCCCTCTAGTTTTAGACTTTCCTAACTTTGGAAAAAGATATCCAGCATGTCCCTTATTATTTTATAGACCTCTGTAAGATCACCCCTCAGCCTCCTAGGCTCCAGGGAAAAAAGTCCCCGTCTATCCAGCTTCTCCTTATAACTCAAACCATCAAGGAAGCATCCTAGTAAATCTCTTTTGCCCTCTTTCTAGTTCAATAATATCCTTTCTGTAATAGGATGACCAGAACTGTACACAGTATTTCAAGTGTGGCCTTACCAATATCTTGTACAACTTCAACAAGGCATCCCAATCCTCCACTCAATGTTCTGACCAACAAAACCAAGCACGCTAAATGCCTTCTTCACCCTGCATTCACCTGTGACTCCAGTTTCAAGGAGCTATGAACCTGTACCCCTCAATGTCTCTACTCTGTAACTCTCCCCAAAGCCTACTATTAACTAAGTAATTCCTGTCCTGGTTCAATGTACCAAATGCATCACTTCGCATTTATCTAAATTAAACTCTATCTGCCATTTGTCAACCTAGGTACTTTATAAATGCAATGTGGTATTGCAGCAAACTTCTAGTCATTATTAGGCCATTGTGGGAAGGTAACAAAGCAGATGCCAGGTCTTTTCCAACAACGACACTAGGCACGAGATTTCAAAGCCCCTAACTTGCCTCACTTTTCAGCAATAATGAATGGCAAGAGATAAAGGAGAGAAATGGGGCAAATGAAATGTGCTTTCAGATAACTGTTGGTTGTGATTTAGGTCAGCAGTTAGATTCTTTGCAATGTGAAAGATTTCAGCATTTTATAATTGCTGCACACAGTTAAGTCCATCCCTTACCTGATTGGCTTCAGCAAGCTTTTCTTCTTTCTCTTGAAGCTTCTTGTTATGTACCCCAAGGTCCTCCTTTAATGACTTAGTCACATCAACCTGGTCCTTCAATTTTGCCACAAGCTCTGCCTCCTTCTCTTGCATTTGTTTCACTTGAGTTATTAGCTCCTGGTTCCGATCTGCCTCGCGCTACGTTGGAGAGGGAAAATAGCTATTTCAAATTATCAAAATCAGAATATGCATAGAAAATACAGTTACAGTTACAAATACAAATACAGGCTACAGTTTGAAATCATAATCTAAATAAGAACAATTAACCTAGCTTTGAAGGTCAGTTTCAGATAGAGTCAGACTATTTTCCCCAACTCAAATGTTTCCATACCATATAAGCACAAAAAACATTGATCACAGTCTGTCAGCATCAGGGAGAGGAGTGTGAAGAAATGGAAGGATTCGCTGTTTGACAGGCCTCCAAGAGAAGAATGCTCTTTATTTATTGTAGTGGTTATGTTAGATTGATGATCTAGATAGAGGCCAAGACTAAAACTTGAAGGGAAGCCCATACTCTCCTTGCAGTACAGAATGCTGACAAAAAGACAAACAGCAAGTAACATGGAACAACCTAACATACAAAGAGCATGTTGATGCCAATACAGTTTGAAGATAATTCTTACACTTTGAAACTCGCTACATCAAAGCAAATACCTCATAGTTCCAGGAACTAGTGTGCACTGCCTTTTCTAACTCAATTCTGGCTCTTTTGTGGCTGACCTCCATCTTCTGTTTCTCCCGCTCCACCTCTAGAATGCGCGAATGGGAATGAATGTTCTCAGCCTGTTCTTCGGCCTGGAAAATATAAGTATTAACACATCTATTTAACTTTTTGGAGAGTGGGTTAAAAGAAGAGTAGATTGGTCGAATAGGACTGCACAATCAACAAGACCATGCTGATTTTTATATCAATTCCACTTTCCAATTCTGTCCATATAACCCTTGATTCCCTGAACGCTTTTGGACTTCAATGTGCATAAATTGGTTGCTACCTAAACAAGAAATATAAGCAGAGGTAGGGCATCAGGTCCTCCAAGCCTTCCGCACCATTCAACACAATTGTAACTAGTCTCTATTCCTTGGAATTTAGAAGAATGAGGGATGACCTTATTAAAATATGAGATCCTGAGGGGACTTGACAGGGTAGATGATGAGACGTTTACTCTAGTGGGAACATAACTACAAGCTAACGGGCCAATCATTTAAAACTGAAGTGTGTAAAAATTTCTTCTCACAAAGGCTAGTAAATTCCCTGGAATTCTCTGCCCCAAAAGTTAGTACAGGCTGGATCATTGGAAGTATTTATAGTGGAAGTATCATTTTTTCATAACCCTTTATTTCTCCAACTATCAAATATTTATCCACTTTCATCTTGAGGATTCAACAGCCTCCATGCGATGAAATTTCTACACACCTCAGTTTTGAATGGCCAGCTTTTTCCTTGTAGCTGTGTCCCCTTGTCCAAGGGAACTATATTAGCTGTTTTTAATCTTCTGGTACCTCCCGGAATTGAGTGAGTTACAAAGCATTTTAGTCAATGGGTCCACTATCTTTACAGCCACTTCCGTTAAAACCCTGGCATACAGCTCATTAGGTCTTGGTAACTTGTCTGCCTCTAGCCCGAGTTTCTCTAACACATTATCTTTGTAACTGGGATTTTTGTAAATTCTGCCATGTTATTTGAAATCAACCTATCTGATACCTTAGGGATATTCGCAATATCTTCCATAATGAAGACTTGCAAAACATTTATTTAGCCTGTCCATTATCCTTGCTATCATTCCAGCAGCCTCTTTCAGTAGACATCCCACATTTACTTTAGTCTCCCGCTTCTTATTTATATATCCATAGGAAATCTTAATGTTTATCTTCATGCAAGTTCTCTCAATTCGTTTTCTCCCTTGAACATTTTAGTCTTCCGCTGCTGGAATCCAAAACCTTCCCAGTCCTTTGGTCTACCATTACATTTTGCCACTTTGTGTATACTGCTTTTCAATTTAACATATCCTTCATCTCCTTTATTAATCATGGGTTTGTGAAATCCTTCTTTTTGACTGGGATAAACTCCAGCTGAGCATTTTGGACTAGCTTGTTGAATATCTGTCACTTTCACATCTACTGATCTGCATCTTAGCTTGTTTACCTAGTTCACCTTAGACAACTCATCTCTCATACTATTATAGTTGTCCTTATTTAAATTGAAGACACTAGTTATGCTCCTATGAAGTTCACTCTCAAATTGTATCTGGAATTCAATCATATGGTCATCACCCCCAAGGGATCCTTAACCACAAGATTCCTTATTAATCCTTCTTTGTTGTACAAAACTCAAATCTAAAATAGTCCATTCCCAGGTAGGATCCACAATGTACTTCTTTAAAAAGCAACCCTAATATACTCCACAGATTCTTCTTCTACACTGCCCTTGCCAGTTTGGTTTATCCAGTCGTTTCCATATTATGTTGGAAACTGCTTTTGGCTGTAGGTTAATGGAAAACAGCTTTATATATTCATGACAAATATTCAAATCAAAGGCCTTGTGCTCTGTGGGATTGATTGTCTGTTCTACGTTGACCCAAAAGAACCAGCCATTAAGCTATAGAAACTCAACAATAATCTTTCATGTTACAGGGCTACGAAGCAGAACAGGCTGGAGTTGTTGTGAATATTAGACAAGAAAGCACTTGGCTCCATAACTTTGATTCAGGACTCCCATTTATTCACGAGATACCCTGGACCATATTCACAAGACAAATGAGCCAAACTGCCATCTTCAAACTATATATTTCAACAGTGCTGTACCATTCAGCAATTTGAAGGAAGTTATTAAATATGGATGAGGCATTTTGGTTAATTTTTTCATTATAATAGAATAAGCAACTCTCCCAGCTCCTGGCTTTGAGGTTCTGTCTGAGGTGAGCTTGAACCATCTCAATCAAATTCCTCATAGGCATGGACACAAAGAGAAAGTCTCACTGAGTGAAACTGATTATTTATATCATCCAAATCTAAGGAGGAAAATACATTACTTGGATGTTATGGGAACAAAACAATGGACAGTCCCTCACATTGACATTATCAGGATGTCTGGCCAGCTCAGCATAAATGGTAAGTGATAGAGATGAGGAGGAAGTGTTGTTCACCAGCTCCATCAATTCATGTTCCTAAAGAATTGGTCATTAGTGCTACTAGTTCGAATTTCTGGTGAGAGGCTGAGCCAAGCTTAATTAGTATACAACTGCTCACGGAGAGATAGCAAATGAAGCACAAGACCAAAGCTGGGACTTTATAGCAATAGTGCTTTGTGTTACATCAACCAATCTAACTTTACTGGCCATCTTTCTGAGGGCCTGAGAGACTAAAGCCTTTTCTTGTACTTGTGTGGGAATATTTCTCCCTAACTGCTTTTGGAACCAAACTCATGATGTGCCATTACAAGATTAGATCTGGGATTGAATTTAGAATCAAGTCTAGGTTGCCTAGTCTCGATTCTAAAATCAAGAGGGGCTTGATGGCCCCTCTTTTGTTGGCTATCAACGCTCTTAATGAGTTGAGTTTGGGAGAGGCTCACCTACTACCCAATGAGTGCCCAGGTCTTTTCCTAATTCAGTTACTATCTTGCATTGGTATTATGCCTTTAAAGTTGTAAAATGTCCCAAGGTGCTTCACAAAATTTGACTCCGACATATTTATCAAGACATTAGAACTGCTGAGCGAAAAAAAAGGTAGGTTTTAGTAGTGCCTTAAAAAGGCAGACAGAAACAGAAAGATTTGGGAGAGAATTCCAGAGCTTAAGTAGCTAAAATATGCATGTCAATTGAAGAAGAGATGTAAATTTGGTATTCACAAGAAGCCAGAACTGGGAGAGCTCAGATGTCTCAGAGGATTGTAGGGCTGGAGGATGTTGTAGAGAGGGAAAGGACATAAGCAGATTTCTGAAAACATGGATGAGCATTTTAAAATTAATGCAAGTTCAGATTTTGCCCAGCTCCTCAATCTTGCAACTGAATTGATGGCGAAGACATTACGTTACACTAATTCAGAGAAATCATTACTATATGCAGTCTCTTATTGTAAGCAAGGACAGAGTTTCACTTTGCATTCTGCCTGGGATACCTCACATAAACACTGGGAGCTAGAACAAGAACTTTCAATACAAACATCTCTTATCTTGATTAATTGAAAAAAATAGAAATCAAAACCAAACAGTTATGTAAATGCCAATTACACAATAGGGCAATTAATCAAATATCAGGGGCAGCACAGTGGTTGGCACTGCTGCCTCATAACACCAGGGATGCAGGTTCAATTCCAGCTTTGGGTGACTGTCTTCTTCTGCATGGGTTTCTTCCTCCCACAGTCCAGGAAAGTATGGGTTAGGTTGATTGGCAGTCAGATTAGCAGGGTGGACATATGGGGTTACGAGGATAGGGCCTGAGTGGGATTGTTGTCAGTTCAGGCTCGATGGGTCAAATACCTTATTTCTGCACTGTAGTGATTTTATGATTGTATGTTAGCCTACTTTTACTGACTTTAAAAACAGTAGGTGATCTTCATGGCCATGGGTAGTTTATTACCTTCACACATACTTTAACCAAGTAAATATGTGAAGATCTGAATTATCACAAGCACCATACTCGATATACTGTCTAAAGACAAACTGCACCAAATACAAACATGCAGCATTTTGATGTTGCCATGTTTGTATGAATAAATATAAAATCATTTTAAGTAGTGATTATACTGTTTGTTTCTTAGTGTAACATAGGTAGACCTGGACAGTAGATTTTGGTCTAACTCAATTATTTTTAGCAAGTTTTTACATTATGTGCATTTTAGCAAACCAACATAATCAAGATGCAATTTTATAATCAATCACATGTATTGATCAAGAATTATTGTATAATTAATCAGCCAGAAAATAATGATTAAATAAGTAGCAAGTCTCAATGTATAATTGAAGAATACATTTCTACATTTACTTAATCAAGTATTTAAGACTGTGTAATATTCTAATGTTTGATGTACTAATTTGTTACTGTAAACATTGTACATGGGAACAGAGAGCATTCAGATGCCAAAAAGGGCATGGGTTCCATTTGTCCTTGGTCAGCTGGGGCAGCTGCAGGAGACTGAATCAACATTCAGATAAAAGCAAAATCTTGAACCATCTCATTATGTTACTCCATGGAACAATGTATGTAAATAGCCAAATCCAATAAAATTTACTCAGTAACAACAAATGACCTATTGACTAATTACAATAAGTCCAATTTGAGATGAGGTAATGCTAATTCAAGTGTTAAAAGTCGAAACTATCTTGTTCTTTCCAAACTGGATGACAATTATGGAGGTGCTCCCGGTACAGAATTTCAAGAAATCAGTGCTAAATATACCTCTCTTTTCAATAAACTTGCACCTTATTTGCTATTTCTGAGTCCTGTCTTGCCTATTTCTGAATCCTGTCTTCTTCAAACTGAAGGATTTTGGAACCAAGTAATCAGACACTTACAAAAACAGAATATAAATTTTAACTGTTGAAGTATATACTTTTGATTAGATAAAGCATCATGGCTCTAACGAGAGAGGATATATCCAGTGTTCAGCCACTTAGTCTATGTGGGTAAAAATGAGAAAGAAGAAGAGGGAAATCGCTTTGATAGGATTTGAAAGGACCCCAAATAGTCAGTTGGAAATTGAGGAGCAAACATGTAAGGAGGTTGCAGATAGTTCCCAAGAAAAAGCGTGGTAATAGTCTGAGATTTTAACTTTCCCAACATTGACTGGAACAGCCAGTGTATTATAGGGTTGGATGGAGAGAAAGTTGTTGAGCGTATTCAGGAGGAATTTCTCATTCAGTACATGGATGGCCCGATAGAAAGGGGGCAAAACTTGGGAAACTCCTCTTGGGAAATAAAGAGCAAGTGACAGAAGTGTTAGTGAGGGATCACTTTGGGACCAATGATCATAATTCTATTGGTTTTAAAATAGCTAGGGAGAATGATAGGTCTGGCCCAAAAGTTAAAAATCTAAATTGGGTCAAGGCCAATTTTGATGCTATCAGGCAGGAACTCTCAAAAGTTAATTTCAAAAGTCTGTGGGAAGGCAAAGGAACATCTGCTAAATGGCATGCCTTCAAAAGGATGTTAATCAACATTCAGGGTAAACACATTCCTCTTAGAGTGAAGGGCAAGGCTGACAGAAGTAGGGAACCCTGGATGACTCAGGATATTGAGGCCCTGGTCAAGGAAAAGAAAAAGGCACATGACATGCATAGGTAACTGGGATCAAATGAATCGTTTGAAGGGTATAGGGGGTCTAGGAATAGACTGGAGAGAGAAATCAGGAGGGCAAAAAGGGAACATGAGATAAAGCATTGGAGAATCCAAAGAGCATCTACAAATGCATAAAGGGCAAAAGAGTAACAAGGGAGAGAGTAGGGCCTCTTAAGGATCAACAAGGTCATCTATGTGCGGATCCACAAGAGATGTGAGAGATCCCAAATGAATATTTTTCATCAGTATTTACTATTAAGGAAAGCGTGGACATTAGGGAACTTGGGGAAATAAATAGTGATGTCTTGAGGAGTGTACATATTACAGAGGAGGTGATGCTGAAAGTCTTAAAACGCATCAAGGTAGATAAATCTGCAGGACCTGATGAAGTGTATTGGCGACAACTAGGGAGGAAATTGTGTCTCCTCTGGCCAACACATTTGAATCATCAACAGTCATGGGTGAAGGTGCCTGAAGATTGGACAGTGGCAAATGTTGTGCCTTTGTTTAAAAAGGGCTGCAGGAAAAGCCTGAGAACTACGTGCCAGTGAGCCTCCCATCTATGATGGGTAAGTTGTTGGAAGGTATTTTGAGAGACAGGAATTACAGGCATTTAGAGACGCAAGGACTGATTTGGAACAGTCAGCATGGCTTTGTGAGAAGAAAATCATGTTTCATAAACTTAATTGAGTTTTTTGAAGAACAAAGAAAGTAGATGAGGCAGTGCAGTTGATGTTGTCTACATGGACTTCAGCAAGACTTTTGACAAGGTACTGCATGGTAGGTTGTTGCATAAGATTAAATCTCACGGCATCCAGGGTAAGATATCGAAATGGATACAAAATTGGCATAACAACAGAAGCCAGAGGGTGGTTGTAGAGAGTTATTTTTCAAACCGGAGGCCTGTGACCAGCGGTGCGCTTCAGGGATCAGTGCTGGGTCCACTGTTATTTGTCACTTATATTAGTAATTTGGATGAGAATATAGGAGGGCATGGTTAGTAAGTTTGCAGATGACATTAAGATTGGTGGCAGTGAAGAAAGTTATCTCCAACTGCAGCAGGATCCTGATCAATTGGCCCAGTGGGCTGACAAATAGCAGATGGAGTTTAACTTAGACAAATGTGAGGTGATGCATTTTGGTCGACTGAATCAGAGCAGAACTTACTCAACTATTGGTATGGCATTGGGGAGAGTTACAGAACAAAGAGATCTAGGGTACACGTTCATAGCTCCTTGAAAGTGGAGTCACAGGTGGACAGAGTGGTGAAGAAGGCATTCGGCTTGCTTGGTTTCATCAGTCAGAACACTGAATACAGGAGTTGGAATGTTTTGTTGAAGTTGTACAAGACATTGGTAAAGCCACACTTGGAATACTGTGTGCAATTTTGGTCACCCTATTATAGAAAAGATATTATTAAACTAGAAGGGTGCAGAAAAGATTTACTAGAATGTTACCGGGTCTTGATGGATTGAGTTATAAGGAGAGGCTGGATAAACTGGGACTTTTTTCTCGGGAACATAAGAGGCTGAGGGGTGATTTTACAGAGGTGTATAATAAGAGGCAAAGACAAGGTAGATAGTCAATCTCTTTTCCCGAAGGTAGGGGAGTCTAAAACCAGAGGGAATAGGTTTAAGGTGACAGGGGGGAGATACAAAAGTGTCCAGCAGTGCACGTTTTTCACAAGAGGGTGGTGAGTGTCTGGAACACACTGCCAGAGATAGTAATAGAGGCAGGTACAAGTTTGTCTTTTAGATAAGCATTTAGATAGTTCCATGGGTACGATGGGTATAGAGGAATATGGGCCAAATGCAGGCAATTGGGATTAGCTTAGGGATTTTGAAAAAGAACGGGCAGCATGCACAAGTTGGGCCAAAGGGCCTGTTTCCATGCTGTAAATCTCTATGACTCTATTTCTTTATATTACATTAAAACTGACATTAGGTAGGGCTTGGTGGTTGACCCTGGATGACAACAATATTTCCAGTGGGATCAGTGTCTTGGGATTGTTTACATTTACTTGGAAAAAGTTTGAAAAAACAGGGATAGATTGCCTTTTAATCTCACAGTTGTAAACTGCACATGGTTAGTATCCATGAATCATATCCCACAATACAAGTCACTAGTACAAAATCCACTTGGACATTGACAAAACGGAATTGTCAGAATTAGTGATGTCACATACAAAGTGCATATACTGTGCATTCATCATTACCACAACACAGTAGTTTCAATCCAGCAGTGTATTCCCACACATAATTACTGCAGCCAGATTTAGTAGCTCTGCCTCTTTCTCCCCATATGCATCATTTTCTTCTTCATCCCATAAAACATTGTCACACCAACTACGGGGTCATTCTAGATATAAAACTATTTCACACAGCCAACGTCAACAATTGGCATTTCCTCCAACAAACAAAAAATTAAATGTCATAGCATCTGTTACTTTGTGATCGCAAAGTTTAAATAGTGGAGAGCAACAAAGATAATTTTCTATCAAATTATCACTTTTTCGTTTGAGGGAGTCAATTACCTCACCTCCATTCAATAGCAATGATAGCAACTTTATAAGAAAACAAAGAGCTAAAACAAGATCAGCATGCCACGTCCACACACGTATCAGGAAATTGCCAAAATTAACCAGAAACTCTTTATTTCTCCTTTTCCAAAGCATTTCCTACTTTGGGAAAAAAAATGTTTGATTATTGGGAAACGACGGAGGAAATGGGACTAATGAGATAGCTCTTTCAAAGGCTCTATACAGGTTATCCTGGGCTGAATGGCTTCCTTCTGTGCTGGATAAATCATGATTTACCAAGAATCTCCATGGAAGAATATATAGAACCTTTTCTGTTCCCTGGACCATGAATTAAATAAACCTGTCATTAAAAAATACTGTATGAACCAGATACTGTCACGAACAAAATCAAGCCTCTCAGGTCACTGGTTTTCATTGTTCCACCACTGACAGCCATTTTCAGCTGCCGAAACCAGAATCCAAACCCTGCCCCCATTGCTGATTGGTAAGTGTTTTTTTCCCCCTTTCTGCTCTTGGCATTGCAGTTGCTGTACACAAGTATAGTGTTTCTGTGTAATTTCTGTGGTTTATAGTTTGAAAAGTTTATACTTGGTAGTAACAAGGAGCAGAGGAGTCCTAGAAAATTGTATATATCTAAAACAAAGCCATCTTTCAAAAGTTTAATTTAAAGGGGCAAGAGACATGACAGGAGAGCTCCAAGTTGTAGTTTGCTCCTCTTGCTCCACATGGTAGGCTGGGGACAGTTCCAGTCCCCTGGGTCAGCATGCGTGCAAGAAGTATCTCCATCTACAGCTCCTGGAAGCTCAAGTTTCAGAGCTGGAGCGGGGGCTAGAGACATAATGGAGCATCTGCGAGTCAGTATCGTGGATGTATAAAGTTTGTCACACCGCAGGCTCAGACTCCACAAGCAAGAGAACCAAACAGAGCGAGAGAAACAGGCAAGTACTGCAGGAATCTCCTGTGACCATTCCCCTGCAAAATAGATATACCATTTTGGATACTGTTGAGGGGAATGACCCCTCAAGGGAAAGCAACAGCAGCAGCCAAATTTGTTGCACCACAGTTGGTTCTGCTGCAGAAGCAAGGGGTAAAAAGTATGCCAGTGCAATAGTTATAGGGGATTCAATTGTAAGGGAAAAAGACTGGCATTTCTGTGGTCACAAATGAGGCTCCAGGATTGGTACATTGCCTCCCTGCTGCTAGTGTCAAGGATGTCTCGGAGTGGCTGCAGGACATTCTGAAGGGGAAGGGCAAACAGCCAGTGGTCGTAATATACGGTGGTAGAAGTGACATAGATTAAAAAAAAAAGGGATGAGGTCCTAATAGCAGAATACAGAGAGCGAGGGAGAAAGTTAAGAAATTGGGCCTTAAAGATAGAGATGTCAGGATTACTACTAGCGCCACGTGCTAGTCAGAGTAGAAATGAGAGAATATATTGGATAAATACATGGCTGAAGAGATGGTGTCAGGAAGATTCCTGGGTCATCGGGACCAGTTCTGGGGGAGTGGCTATTGTGCAAATTGGACAGGTTACACCTGGGCAGGACTAGGACCGATATCCTATGGGGAGTGTTTGCTAGAGCGGTTGGGGAGGATTTAAACTAATATGACAGGGAATGGGAACCTGTGTAGAGAGTCCAAAAAGGAGGGAGCAAGGACAAAATATGCAGAGAGGATTGCAACTCCATCAAAAATGAGGAAAAAAGTTAAAAAGAGAACTCAGGATATGTTATGAATAGAAGTGTTAGAATTCAAAAAGATTCAAAATTAGCATAAGGGCACTTTATCTGAATGCTCGTAACATTCGAAACACGGTTAACGAATTGACAGCATAAATCACTGTGAATAAGTATGATGGCTATTAGAGACACGGTTACAGGATGGTCATGACCGGGAGTTGAACATCCAGAGATATCAAACTATTTGGAGGGACCGACAGGAAGGTAAGGGAAGTGGTGTAGCTCTGATATTTAAGGATGATATCAGGGCAGTAGTGAGAGATGATGTAGGTTGTATGGAAAAAAAGGTTAAGTCCATTTAGGTAGAAATTAGAAATAGTACGGGGAAAAAGTCACTGATAGGTATAATCTATAGGCCACCAAACAATGACATCATAGTGGGGCGAGAAATAAACAAAGAAATAACTGATGCATGTAAAAATGGTACAACAATTATCATAGGGGATTTTAATCTACATATCAATTGGTCAAACCAGGTCAGTCAAAGCAACCTTGAAGAGGAGTTGATAGAATATATCTGTGATAGCTTCCTCGAGGAGTTTGTAATGGAACTGAAAAGGAAACAAGCTATCCTAAATCTGCTCCTGTGTAACAATACAGGAACAATTAATGATCTTGCACTTACGGATCCTCTTGGAAGAAACGATCACGGTATGATTGAATTTAAAATACAGATGGAGCGTGAGAAGATAAAGCCAATATTTGTGTGTAAACAAAGGAGACTAAACGGATGAGAGAGGAATTGGCTACAGTAGACTGGGAGTAAAAACTTTATGGTAGTAAAATTGAGAAACAGTGGAGGACTTTCAAAGCAATCTTTCACAGTACACAGCCAAAGTATATACCAGTGTTAAGACCGCAGAGAGATAATCAGCCATGGATATCTAAGGAAATAAAAGAGAGTATCAAATTGAAAGAAAATGCATACAAAGTGGCAAAGACTAGTGGGAACTTAGAGGATTGGGAAATTTTTAAAGGTCAACAGAAAGCCATGAAAGAAAGGTAAGATGGATTTTGAGAGTAAACTAGCTCAGAATATAAAAACAGATAGCAAGAGTTTTTACAAATATATAAAATGAAAAAGAGTAGCAAAAGCAGTCGTTGGTCCTTTAGAGGACAAGAAGGGGTATTAACTGGAAATGAGAAAATGGTTGAGGCGTTGAACTGGTATCTTGTCAGTCATCACAATGGAAGATACAAATAACATGCCAAAAATTGATGACAGGAAGACTGTGACAGGTGAGAACCTAGAAATTGTCATGAAAAATGTAGTTGTGCAAGTTAACATCAACTGCCTCATCTACCCTTCAAAAAACTCAATTAAATTTATGAAACATGATCTTCACCTCACAAAGCCACACTGACTCTCCCTAATCAGTCCTTGCTTCTCCAAGAGCCTGTAGATCCTGTCTCTCAAAATACATTTCAACAATTTGTCCAATATAGATGTGAGGTTCACTGGCCTGTAGTTCCCAGACTTTTCCCTACAGCCCTTTATTCAAAAAGGCACAACATCTGCCATTCTCCAATCTTCCGGCACCTCACCCATGTTTATCAATGATTCAAATATCTCGGCTAGGAACACACAATTTCCTTCCTAGCCTCCCACAATGTCCTGGGATACACTTCTTCAGGTCCTGCAGATTTAACTACCTTGATCCGTTTTACGAATTCCAGCACCTCCTCCATGTAATATGTACAATCACTATTTATTTCCCCAAGTTCTCTAATGTCCACGGTTTCCTCAACAAATACTGATGAGAAATATTCATGTAGGATCTCACCCATCTCTTGTGGATCTGCACATAGATGACCTTGTTGATCCTTAAGTCCTACTCTCTCCCTTGTTACTCTTTTGTCCTTTATTTGTAGAAGCTCTTTGGATTCTCCGTTGTTTTGGCAGATAAGGCAATCTCATGTTCCCTTTTGCCCTCCTGATTTCTCTCTTAACCACACCTATACCCCCTATACTCTTCAAGAGATTCACTTGATCCCAGCTGTCTATGCATGTCATATGCCTCTTTCTTCTTTTTGGCCAGGGCCTCAATATCCCAAATCATCCAGGGTTCCTGACTTCTGCCAGCCTTGCCCATCATTCTAAGAGGAACGTGTTTACTGTGAACCCTGGTTAACACATTTTTGAAAGCATGCCACTGACCAGATGTTCCTTTGCCTTCCTTCAGACTCCCCCAATTATCTTTTAAAAGTTCCTGCCTGATAGCGTCAAAATTGGCTTTGCCCCAATTCAGAATTTTAACTTTTGAAACAAACCTATCATTCTCATAGCTATCTTAAAACTAATAGAATTATGGTCACTGGTCCCAAAGTGATCCCTCACTAATACTTCTGTCACTTGCTCTTCCTTATTTCCCAAGACGTCAAGTTTTGCCACCTCTCTAGTCGGGCCGTGCACATGCTGAATGAGAATTTCCCTCCGTCTAACCCTCTAATAATATGGCTGTCCCATTTAATGTTGGGAAAATTAAAATTTCTGACTATTACCATCCTATTTTTCTTGGAGCTACCTGCAATCTCCTTATTTGCTCCTCAATTTCCCGCTGACTATTTGGTGGCCTATTTCCCACTTCTTAATTCTCAGTTCTGCCCTTACAGACTCAGTGGCCAAACCCTCGGATATATATCCTCTCAGTACGGCTGTGATGCTTCCCCTAATTAAAAGTACAACTCTCCTTCCTCTCTTACCTCCTATTCAATCTTTCCTACAGCATCTGTACCCTGGAACATTAAACTGCTAATCCTGTCCCTCCCTTAGCCACGATACAATAATTGCTATAATATCCCAGACCCACATACCCTCAATGCCCTGAGTCAGGCCTCTTGCACTGAAATAAATGCAGTTTAATCTGGCTTCTTCTTACTTGAGAAAGGATATACTGCCTTCAGAGATTCACTAGATTGATTCCGGAGTTAAGAGAGTTGGCTTGTGAGGAGAAACTGAGCAGACTGAGGCTATGCGCATTGAAATTCAGAAGAATGAGGGGAGATCTAATAGAAACATATAAGATTGTGAAGGAAATTGATAAGATAGAAGTAGGGAAGTTGTTTCCACTGGTGGGTGTAACTAGAACTAGAGGGCATAGCCTCAAAATAAGGGAAGCAGATTTAAGACTGAGTTAAGAGGAAACCTCTTCACACAAAGGGTTATGAATCTGTGGAATTCCCTGTCCAGTAAAGCAGTTGACGTTACCTCATTGAATATTTTTAAGGCAAGGATAGATAAATTTTTGAACAGTAAAGGAACTAAGGGTTATGGTGAGCAGACAGGTAAGTGGAGCTGAATTCGTAAAAGAGATCAGCCATGATCTTACTGAATGGCGGAGTTGGCTCAAGGGGCCAGATGGCCTACTCCTGCTCCTAGTTCTTAAGTGCTTATGTTATGTTCTTAAAACCACTCCTCGTCTCATCTCAAGATGTTCTTTAACCAAATTTTTGGTCATTTGTCTTAATATCTCCTGAAACGTCTATGTCAATTTTTGCCCGATTAAACTCCTGTGAAGTAACTAAAATAAAATGGCAGTCAGACAAGGCCTGATGCAAGTTTTGAACTGAGTACTATAATGAAACATCCCAAGGTCCGTGTACCCTTACAGATGAACAAAACATTTAAAAATTTAAAGATAGAAAAATGCGTACTTGAGTTGCCATCTTTTGGTGATTAAGAATATAGTACAGCGAGATGGGATCAGAAAGGGCACTTGGGTGTCCTGAGGCTGGCATAGACAAGATGAGTTGAATGGCCTCCTTTTATGCTATAACTTTTCTATGGTCTTAATATAAAATTGATTGTGTTCACTGACATCTTTCACGCAAACTTTGTTGATGGATTTTCAAGATAGTGAGAAAATGGGAAGTGGTTTGCCTTACTTTCTTGGCTTGGGATGCCAAGAAAATAAGGCAAGTATTAAAAAACATGTTTTTTGCAGACTCTCACATTGTCATGGCGTTCTTTTTATCTGGGGAAACGATGAAGGAGATGTCCCAATACAGAGTTATACTGCCAATCAAATGTGCATAAAACATTAAAAAAGATTACAAGGTTCAGACTTGCAATATAAATTTAAGTAAACAGATATCTCTGAGCTCTAGTGGGTTGATACAAGTCAGAAGTTATCAGACAGGTTCACCAAAAGGAACGCTTGTAGTAAAAAACCATTGGTGGTACTAGAAGGACAAAGACTAGGGATGTGTATTTTTTTAAATGAGCTACTTATTTTTCTATGTTTGGTATTTTTATCTAAAATGGAAATGCACTTTTTTTAAACAAAAAAATCCATTACTGAATCTGTGCATTCAGTTGCTAATTAAGCACAACTGAATCCAATTTGGAAAGGATTTGGGAATCATTGCACAAATATGTTTTGATTTATTGTCACACATATTAGCATACAGTGAAAAAGTATTATTTCTTGCACTGTACAATGCATACCAAAGAGAAGGAAAAGAGTGCAGAATGTACTGTTACAGTTAAGGCTAAGATGTAGAGAAAGGTCCATTCAAAAGTCTGATGACAGCAGGGAAGAAGCTGTTTGAGTCAGTTGGTACATGTCCTCAGACTTTCGTATCTTTTTCCTGATGGAAGAGAACGTGTCCAAGGTAAATGGGGTCCTTAATAATGCTGTCTGCTTTTCCTAGGCAGTGGGAAATGCACAATGTTAGCGGATGGGAGGTAGGTTTGAGTGATGGACTGAGCTTCGTTCACAACCCTTTGTAGTTTTTTGCAGTTTTGGACAGAGTTGGAGCCATACTAAGTTGTGACACAACCAGGTACAATGCTTTTTATGGTGCATCTGTAAACATTGATGAGAGTCAAGCAGGCATACCAAATATTCTTAATCTGAGAAAGTAGAGGTATTGGTGGGCTTTCTCAACTATAGCATCGGCAGGAAGGGAACAGGACAGGTTGTTTGTGATCTGGGCACCACTGATGCAGACAGGGGCATGTTCTCCACTACACAACCTGAAGTCGATGATTATCTCCTCTGTTTTGTTGACACTGAGGGAGATTACTGTCCCACCAGTTCACCAGATTCTCTCTCTCTCTTCCCTGAACTCTGTCTTGTCATTATTTGAGATCTGACCCACAACAGTGGCATTATCAGCAAACTTGAAAATCGATTAGAGGGAAATTTGGCCACACTGTTGTAGGTGTAAAAGGAGTATAGTGAAAGGCTAAGGAAACAGCCTTTTGCAACACTGAGGTTGATTGTGGAGAAGGTGTTGTTGCCTATCCTTACTGATTGCAGTCTGTGAGTTAGGAAGTACAGGATCAAGTCGTAGAGGGAGGAGCCAAGCCCCAGTCCACAGAGTTTGGAAATGAGTTTCGTAGGAATAATGGTGTTAAAAGGTTGAAGTATAGTCAATATCTCGGAGTCTGGCATAGGTGTGCTTGTTATCCAGGTATTCCAGGGTTGACTGCAGAACCAGGGAGATGGCTTCTACTGTGAACCTGTAGACAATTGTAGCGGATCCAAGTAATCTGGGAGGCTGGAATTGATTCATGCCACAACTAACCTTTCGAAGCACTTCATAATGGATGTCAAAGCCACTAGACAATGGTCATTAAGCTGGCTTATTCAACTAGTTCTGGAAGAATCTGCAACTTTTCTTTGCTGTCTTGGAAATAAATCTGTTTTATTGCATAGGCTAACTTCAGACTCATCCTTACTTAACATAATATTGGATTTATCATACTATCTTGGCACTGTGAAACTGACAGTATACTAACCTGCATCCTCTGCTCAAATTGGAACTGCAACATTCTTGACGTAGAGCATGGCTCACTTGCATTGGGTATTGGAGCAGAGCTTTCGGACAAGAAGTTGTTGAAGGAACGCAAAATGGAAAAGACTGTGGTATTCTCTGCTTGGTCTTCCATTGTCTCATGAATTGGATCTGTCAAAAAATAAAGCAAAGCTCATTTATAGGAAGAAGATTAATTAAAAATTGGTGGAAGGGTTGGGTGGGGGGGGAAGCTGCTGAGACCTTGTCCCACCAGCACCGTTCACATCCTGCAAGTCTCCCCCACCCTCTGATGTCGCCTCTGGTATCCCCATTGTTTTCCCCACCTGCTGCAAATCCCCACGGTGCAGGAGGAGGCCATTCAGCCCATCGAGCCTGCACTGACCACATTTACCTCAGGTAGTTCCTCTCTCAACACTAAGGGACAACTTAGCATGGCCAATCCACCCTAACCTACACATCTTTGGACACTAAGGGACAATTTAGCATAGCCAATGCACCTAACCCACCCACATATCGAGGGATATGCGAGGGAAATGGGGAATTGGGATACTGAATTCAATAATCAGCCATGATCTAGATGAATGCAGAGCAGGCTGGTACGAACTTGGAGTGGGCTGTGAGGGGTGGGAGCGGAACAGTGCGGGGTCTGCTGTTACTCATCATTTTTATCAATGATTTCGATGAGAATATAAGATGCATGGTTGGTAAGTTTGCAGATGACACCAAGATTGGCGGACAATGAAGAAAGTTATCTCCAATTGCAACGGGATCTTGATCAATTGGGCCAGTGGGCTGACATATGGCAGATGGAGTTTAATTTAGATAAATGCGAGATGATGCATTTTGGTTGGTTAAACCAGGGCAGGACTTACTCAGTTAATGGTAGGGCATTGGGGAGAGTTGCAGAATAAAGAGATCCAGGAGTACAGGTTCATAGCTCCTTGACAGTGGAGTCACAGGTGGACAGAGTGGTGAAGAAGGCATTCGGCATGCTTGGTATCATTGATCAGAACATTGAATACAGGAGTTGGGACGTCATGTTGAAGTTGTACAAGACATTGGTAAGGCCACACTTGAAATACTGTGTACAGTTCTGGTCACCCTATTACAGAAAGGATATTATTAAACTAGCGTTTAGACAGTTACATGGGTAAGATGGGTATAGAGGGATATGGGAAATTGGGACTCGCTTAGGGGTTTTAAAAAAGGGCAGCATGGACAAGTTGGGCCGAAGGGCCTGTTTCCATGCTGTAAACCTCTGACTCTTGAGATGTGAGGCAAGTTTTTTTAAATTTGCATTTATACAACACCTTTAATATAGTAAAATATTCTAAGCACTCATTACACAAGCAATTTCAAACTAGAAAGAGAAACCTGTATTTCCATAACATCTTTCACAACAGCAGAAACGTGCTTTACCAACAATTGGGTCTTTTGAACTGTGGTCACTTTGAAATGTAGATAACACAGCAACCAATCTACATTGTAAGATCCCAGTAATGTGATAACAGTACAGTGATAACAACAAACTATCTGTTTTAATGACACTGATTGAGGAAAAAATGCTAACAGGATATCAGGGAGAAATGTCCTCCTCTTGTTTAAAATATAGCGTCATGGCATCTTTCACATCCACTTGGGAGATAGATAGAGCCTGGATTGAATCTTGAATAAGGTAGCACTTGTCAATACTGAAATATGGGCTCAGTCTCTGCAGACAGACAGTAATTTATGGACATAAGATCAAGTATCTCAACCTTAAACATATTTTCAGATAACTTTACTATCCAGACATGTTTATTCAAACATTCTTTTTTAAAGAAATTACAGCAGCATGATAATAGTTCTAGCCCCCCTTGGATAACTTATTTATTTCTACAAGTCCCCACAGCTGACAATTTCATTTATATGCCAAACTTTAAATATAAACTTGGAGTTCAATAGTGAGTGCGTGGATATACAAGCAAGCTATCCTATCAGTGACAGAACCAAAGATTTCTCAACCTCAAGGACAGAAACTCAGCACAGAACGTGAGACATTATTTTATGTTTGCATAGTAGGACTGAGGAGTGCTGTATTGCTGGAGGTACTGTATTTCATATGAAGTGTTTAACCAAGGCCCTGGATTAATGCAAAAGATCCCATGGTACAATGCTGAAGAGGAACAGGGAAGCTATCCCACTTGTCTTGGTCAATTATCATTTCTCAATCAATCACAAAAATAGGTACCAGGGTCACTACCACACTGCTGTTGTTTGTGCGAGTTTACTTCAAAAGTACTTCAGTCGTAATACATGCCATAGAAATGCAAGTCTTTCTGCTTTTTAAAAAAAACCGTTTGCTGAGTTACATTTTGACAGGCACTGGTTCATGAATCAGTATTTCTTCCAAGGTGGCATTCTTCACATGGTTTGCAATTCATTCAATCAAAGAAACATTCAGTTGAAAATGCTGCCAATGTGTGAGCACACTTATATCCAGCAGGCACTGCTATATAAGAATCAGCAGCAATGAGCTACAGCATGACCAAGTGACAGTAAGAAAAACTACAGCACTTACTCACAATCCCAACTCTGATCAGATAGCTCTACACAAAAAAAAAACAATTCTATTTTCTTGGTCTCTTACCAGATAACTTCACAAATCTTTGGAATAATGTTTCATCGTATACAGCAAATAAATACAAAAATTTTGAATGCTGGTGGTTTACCAGGATGCTGCCTGGTACGGAAGGTCCGAGTTATGAGAAGAGGTTAGGCAAATTGGGACCGTTTTCCTTAGAAAGAAAGGACGTAGACTTAGAGGAGATCTAATGGAGGTGTACAAGATTATGAGGGGTATAGATAGAGTAAACAAGATTAAGCTTTTTCCTAGGATGGACTTGAATAGCACGAGGGGTCACGGGCTTAGGGTGAGGGGGGTAAGGTATAATTTGGATGCTAGAGGGAGTTTTTTCACACAGAGGGTGGTGGGGGTATGGAATGCGCTGCCAAGTAAAGTGGTGGAGGCAGGTACTCTGGAGTTATTTAAGAAATACTTAGATGAGCACATGAACAGAATGGGAATGGAGGGATATAGAAAACTGATTTAAAATAGGGATCATGAGCCTTGGGAGTCCTTGCGAAGTGTGTAAATAGATGATGATATTGATGTATTTGTTTTTATCCTACAGGTACATTGGTCCACCTTGTTGTCTAACAAGGGGCATACACGCGATGGGTCATGAGAGGGCTGCTCTTGGACTTTTTTCAAGAGTATCCTAGTGCTTCACGTCGTTAGTGTACGCTTGACCTGGACCATTTGATGGGCAACACAACAGCTCAGTGACTATCGCTATGCAGATGCATGGATTTGGGCCTGTGTCTGTGGGAGTTTGCGCATTCTCCCTGTGCTTGCGTAGGTTTTCTTCAGGTGCTCCGGTTTCTTCCCACATCCCAAAAATATGCTCTTAAGCGAATTGGCAAAACAAATTCTCGCTAAATTGTCTCAAATTTGGTTTTTAATCTATAGATCTATAAACATAGACAGAGACCACAGGTAGAGGTGGGAACATCGGGGTGGCGGCGTGGGCTCGTTGGGCCGAAGGGCCTATTTCCCATGCTGTTTTGTTCTTTGTTCTATTAGAAGATAAAGCTTTTATTAAACAATTCTCTATGAAAAGAATTGTCCAACTGCTCACTTGGCAAACAAACCATCCCAAAAAAAAACCTTCAATTCATGATGAGCTACATACTGTTTTGGTCTCCTTACTTGAGTAAGGATGTACTGGCACTAGCAGGGGCGAAAAGGAGATTCACTAGGTTGATTCCAGAGTTGAGAAGGTTAGCTTATGAGAAAGTGAGTAGGCAGGGACTTTACTCTCTGGAATTTAGAAGAATGAAGGGGAATTTTACAGAAACATGCAGAATTATGAAGAAAATAGATAAAATACTAACAGGGAGAGTGTTTTCATTAGCCGGTGAAACTAGAACTGGGGACATAGGCTCAAAATGATGTGCAGCAGATTGAGGGCTGAGTTGAGGAGGAATTTCTCAGGTTGTGAATCTGTGGAATTCCCTGCCCAGTGAAGCAGTGAAGGCTGAATGTTTTTAAGGCAAGGATAGATAAATAGTAAAGGAATTAAGGATGGGGTAAGTGGAACTGAGTTCACAAAATGATCAGTCGTGATCTTATTGTAAGAATTTTCATACAACCAGGTTAAAGTCAACAGGTTTATTTGGAATCATGTTCCTGGAAGCAGCACTCCAAAAGCTCATGATTCCAATAAACCTGCTGGACTTCAACCTAGAGTTGTGAGATTTTAGTCTGCCCACTCCAGTCCAACATCAGCTTCTCCTCAGCAAGATCTAATTGAATGGCAGATACACGAGGGTCCAAATGGCCTATTTCTGCTCCCTGTTCTTAGTGAGATTGTAGGAATAGACTTTGGGTGAGATTGGTGTCAGTTCTAGCTCAATGGGCCAAATGGTCTCTTCTGTACTGTGGGATTCTATAATTTGGCAGCGAACAAACAAGAAGCGAGAAACCAAGTCAGGACGATCAGTACGGGAATCCTTCTGAATAACGGACCTGCCCGTCCTGGGGCTGAAGGTCCATGGAGCTATGGGCAAGTCCCGGGCCCGCTATGGGATCGCCACTAATTTTACCTCAGAAAAGCCACAGGCTTCCGTCTATAAGCCATCCCCGCTGAACTGGCCCAGGAACTGCGGGTTCTAACCGCGGCCTGTCCGAGTTACCCGTCCACCCGAACTCAGCCAGTCCGACTTACCCGTCCACCCGAACTCAGCCAGTCCGACTTACCCGTCCACCCGAACTCAGCCAGTCCGACTTACCTGTCCACTTGCCGCTGTCCGCTTCTGTCTCTCTCTTCTCAAACCTCGCGCGAGATCTCCGTGCGAAGCGCCAACCTTCCCCCGTTCTTCTTCTAAGAGAGGCGCATGTCATCAAAAACTACCGTAATCGTCCTAATATTTGTTTTTTGTTCCCCTCAATCCGCACAAAGTAAACGACGGTAAGAAGCCTAATGTACCGCTTAGCACTGTTGATATTCCACATGAGCTTTCCATTCCAACCCTCTTCAACCAACTACATCAGCATAACTATTTATTCCTTTAAATGTCATTTGTTCACGCTTGTCACTTCAATTTCTTGTGGTACTTCTTACTACGCTCAGGACGTAGAATCAGAGAATGCTGGCAACTCAGAAGGAAGTCATTTTGTCCGTTACGTTTGTGATACCCTCATGAGTTCCATGGGCAATATCTAATTGATCTCAGAAAATGCTGGGAAATCTCAGCAGGTCTGACAGCATCTTGTGGAGTGAGAATAGAGCCAATGTTTCAAGTCTGAGGAAGGGTCATCCAGGCCCTAAATATTGGTTCTATTCCCTCTCTACAGATGCTGTCATATCTGTAGAGATTTTCCAATATTTTCTGTTTTTTGTTTCGGATTTCAGCATCCAATTTGTTTTTATTTAATTGATTTCCCTACAGGATTCATTGGATATGAGTTCCATTGGTGACGGGCAATGTGCTGCCCAAGTGGAACTCATCACGTGAACTCTTTATAAGGCAGTCACCAAAAAATTGTGTCCAGAACTATTGTTTTGATGATATGTGTGTAGTAATGGCTTCATTTTGTGATTAACAATAAAAATGATCCCTTTCCAGTCTGGCTTTCTGAGTTATTACACTGTCCATTTCAGTTCTCTGTAGGAGTTACTCAGCTATTCTGCTCATTTGCCTTTTCCTTGTTGCCTCAGAAAAACAATTTTCCAATTCCCTTTTGAAAACTAAGATTGAATCTGCCTTCACCATACTTGCGTGCAGTACATTCTAGATCCTAACACTGTGTAAGAAAGTTTTAGCCATGTCACCTTTGGCTCTTTTGACAAGTTGCCTTAAATTTGTTCCCTGGTTCTCTCCCTTTCAACCAATGGGAACAGTTTCTCCTGATCTACTCTGTTCAGACCCCTCATGGTTTACACACCTTTATCAAATCTCTACTCAACCTTCTTTTCTTTAAGGAGAATAACTATTGTTTCAACAATCTTTCCATGTAATTTATCATCCCTAGAGTATGGAAAATAGAGCAGAAGCATTTGGCCCCTCAGGTCTGCTCTACCATTAAATATGATCATTGATCTTCCATCTTAATGCCATATACCTACACTTTCTCTCTTATCCCTTTCGTGTCTAAAAATCTATTATTTCCTTCTTAAATATATTCAGTGACCTGGGCTCTACAGCCTTCTGTGGTAGAGAATTCCATAGCTTCATCACTGAATGAAGAAATGTTGCCTCATCAGGCAACATGATAACAAGGAGGTAGTTATGGAACTCAGAGAGAGAGAGAGACTGTGAGGCTCTAAATAAAATTATCATAGCAGGTGACAAAGTATTGGAGATATTGGCAGGCTTAAAAGTGGACAAATCTCCAGATCCGGATGAATTATGTCCCAGGTTACTGTGGGAAGCAAGAGAGGAAATTGCAGGGGTTCTGATCCCAAATTTTTAATTCCACTGGGAAAGTGCCAAGGTCTAGAAAACAGTTGATATGGTCCCACTATTTAAGAAAGGTTGTAGCGATTAGCCAAGGAACAACAGACCAGTGAGTCTCAGGTTTGTGATTGGGAAACCATTGGAGAAGATTCTGAAGGACAGAATTTATCTCCATTTGGAGAGGCAAGGTTTGATCAGGGATAGTCAGCATGGCTTTGTCAGTGGGAGAGCGTGCCTAACAAATTTGAATGAATTTTTTCAGCATGTAACCAAGTTTGTGGATGAGAATAGTGCAGTTGATGTAGTTTACATAGATTTCAGCAAAGCCTTTGACGAAGTCCCACATGGGACACTTATTAAGAAGGCTAATGCACATGGGATACAGGGTGATCTGACAAGTTGGATTCATAATTAGCTTGGCAGTAGAAGACAAAGGGTGGTGATAGATGGCTGCTTTACTGATTGGAGGCCAGTGACCAGTGGCTTACCACAGGGATCCATGTTGGACTCCTATTGTTTGTCATTTATTGTTGTTATTCATCCATCATCATCAATGAGGACCTCAGCACCATTAGTCATTTTGAGGCTAGTTGCAGTGTTTCCAAAGATGACTGATCAGGCCAATGCGGACACGGAATGTCCTGGCACATATTGGACAGACTTGGGTAGTTGTTGTGCTGGTGGCTCTGGATTTGCACAGTTCGCGCTTCAGTTGTGCTTCAGCAATATACCTTGCTTCGTAAGCTTGACAGCCTTTGTCAATGAGGTAGCGCCAGGTAGGGCAGTTTTGTGCCAACGTTTTCCAGGTGGTCATGTCTATGTCAAGAGGCTTCAGCGAGAGTTTGAGTATGTTTTTGAAACGTTTCTTCTACCCACTATGCAAGCACCTTCCAGCAGCGAGTTCCCCAAAAAGCAGCTGCTTGGGGTTTGTGCTCATCTCCCGTACAGATGACGCGACCTGCCCACCGCATCTGCGCTCTCATCAGCAGTGTGTGGATTGATGGTAGATTTGCTCTAAAGAGAACTTCACTGTCTGGTACTTTGTTTTGCCATCTAATGCGTAATATTCTACAAAGACAAGTCATGTGGAAATGATTGAGCTGTTTTGCATGCCTTCAATACTCAGTTCGTGTTTCACAGGCATACAGGAGGGTAGTGAGTACCGTGGTGATATAGACATTCAGTTTTGTTGCTGGACTGATTCCTTGACGTTCCCATACAATGGACTGCAGTCTACCAAAAGCAGAACTTGCCTTTGCTATTCTGCAGTTAACGTCTGTTTCAATAGTCACTGCTTGGGAGAGAATGCTGCCAAGATAAGTGAACTGGTCCACTGCCTGTAACTTCTGTCCTTTGGTTGTGATTATGGGTTCTGTGTATGATGCACGAAGAGCAGTTGGTGCATGACTTTGATCTTTTTAATGTTGACGGTGAATTCAAAATTGTCACGAGCCATGGAAAGTTTATCCATACTGACTTGCATCTCTGGCTCTGAGCCAGTTTACAGGGTGTAGTCATCAGCAAAGAGGAAGTCTCTCAGAACAGTCTCCTTCACTTTGGTAATAGCTTGAAGTCTCTTAGATTGAAAGTTTCCCATCCACTCTGTACTTGAGGCTGATTCCAGCAACACTGTCTTGGAAGGCATCATTCAGCATGGCAGTAAACATCATGCTGAACAGTGTGGATGCAAGCACACAGCCATGTTTGATGCTATTGGTGACTGGGGATGCCTCAGAGGATTCTTTGTCATTCAGTATTCTGGCCATCATACCATGATAGAATTGGCGTACCATCTGAACGAATTTGGGGGGGGGGGGGCAGCCGAACTTTGACATGATCCTCCACAAGCCTTGCCGAAGGCTTTTGAGAGGTTAACAAAGGTTATGTAGAGTTCATGATTTTGCTTCTGACACTTTTCCTGAAGTTGGCGTGCAGCAAAAGTCATGTCAATAGTCCTTTGCAGAAGCCACACTGACTCAGAAAACAGGCCCAGCTCCCGATGAGTGACCAGACAATTTAGCAGGATTCTTGCGAGGTTTTTCCTGTGATGGAGAGCAGCAAGATTCCTCGGTCATCGTCGCATACTTGCAGATTTCTCTTCCTCTTGTAGAGGTGTACGATGGAAGCATCTTTAAGTTGCTGAGGAATGGATCCTTGCTTCCAAAAGGGCTGGAACAACTCAGTGAGCTTCTTGATAAGTACAGGACCAGCAGCTTTGTAGGTCTCTACAAATATAGCATCTGCCCCTGGGACTTTGCCACTGGATAGCTGACTGACAGCTTTAATGACTTCGGCTACAACTGGTGGGTCATCCATGGTGCTATTGATATCAACCTGGGGAATTCTGTCTATTGCCTCATTGTTAATAGATGATGGTCGGTTGAGGACAGCTTCAAAGTGGTCAGCCTATCTCTGCAAAATTTGAGCCCTCTCTGTAATGTGAGTTGTACCATCTGTACTCAGGAGGGGGAAACTCTGAAGAGATTGAGGTTCATAGAGAGTGTTGAGGGTTTCGTAGAACCATTTCAAGTCATTTCTGTCAGCGTATCCCTGTATTTCATCTGCCTTGGCGCTCTGCCAGGCATCCTGCATTTTACGCAGTTTATTCTGGACTGTCCTGTGAGCACTGAAAAAAGCATTTTTCTTGCAGCTGAAGGTGGGTCATTCTGACAGGCCCAATGAAGACAGTGCTTTTCAACAAGTACAGCCTGTATCTCCTCATCATACCAATCATGCTGCTTGCGGGTAAAAGGCCCGAGCATCTTCAGTGCAAATGTATGGACAGCATCCCTGAAGTGTTCCCAGTCATCCTCAATGCTACCTGCGACATGTATGTCAGCAAGCTTGATTTCTGAGTCTTCAGCCAGTGCTAAAGCTATGCTGGGGTTCTTTAGCTTGGCTGCATTGATTCTTTTCATAACATTGTTTCCTTGTGGTTGCCTCTTGGGTCTCATACAGAGCCTCATTTTGGAGACAGTCAGCCTGTGATCTGTCTAGCAGTCAGCACCACATGTGGCCTTGTCACTGTCATCCTGCCAGTCTTTTCTCCTAACAACGACATAATCAATAAGATGCCAATGCTTAGAGCAGGGGTGCATCCAAGAGGTCTTGTTACGGATAGGCAGATGGAAGATTGTGATGAGGAGGTCGTTTGATGCACAGGTCTTCACTAAGATGAGGCCGTTACTGTTACACTTGCCCACTCCATGCCCCTAATGACTCCTTGCCAGGTAGCAGAGTCCCACCCTACTTTTGCATTGAAATTGTCAAGCAAGATCAGCTTGTGGTACTGCTCACTTCTGATAGCTCACTTCTCACTCATTTAGTTCTTTGTAGAACTTGTCTTTCATCTGTCTGGCTTGTTCATTGTGGGGAGTCAGGGGGGCGGGTTATAGGTGCTGATCAGGATGGCTTGACAGAAAGGTAGGTTAATAGGGTGATGAAAAATGTTTTTACTCGGTGATGGTCAGGAGTGCACTGCCTGGGAAGGTAGTGCACACTTTTCAAACTTTGAGCACGCGCAGCCATTTTTGTAATACTTCTCCAGTACCTTTAAACTTGTCTTTTAGTTTTTTTTTGTAATGTGGTTCTCTTTGCTGCTGGCCTTTGTTTTCTCTGCCTTCCACTTTTGCTTTTTATTTTTCTATATTTCATGTTTATTTTCTCTTATTTATCCCTGGTTAGGTTCCCATCCACCTGCCATTCTAGTTTAAACCCTTTCTCACAGCATTAGTGAATACTCATGAGAATATTGGTCTTGATAGGTGCAACCTGTCCAGCTTATACAAGTCTCATCTTCCCCAGAATTTGTCCCAATCCCTCAGGAATTTGAGTCCCTTCTTCCTACACCATCTCTCCAGCCATTTATTCATCTTGTTTATTTTCCTATTACTGATCTCATTGGCAATGAGAGAAATCCTGCGGCTACTTTTGAGATCTTGCTTTTTAATTTATTTGTCCTGGATGATGTTGAGGACTTCCGCTCCCTTAAGATACATAAAACTTCAGTGATTCAAAAGTTGTACATCAATATATTATGAAAGATATATTACATACAGATTCTGATTCTGTGGTTTTAGTATGTTTTCCAGATGAGTATATTGTGATACAGATTTTGAAAACAAAATGATTTATTTTTAATATATTACAGATATTTCATTAAAGTAAAATCATTGTTAGAACTGTGCTTGATTCTCGTACAGCAGAAGGCAATATATGATCAATATTACACAGGTGAATTATGTATATTCAGGTTCCACAGTTGAATAAGAAAATTATTTAAGTAGAGATAAATAACATTTTAATACAAATAGCATTAAAGATATGTAAATATACTTCATCTCAACAATCTCAGGAAGTCATAAAGATCTTTACAGCCCATAAAGAAGCTTTGAAGTTGTAATATAGCAAAACAGAAATTTATTTTGTGCACAATGCCCCATGATCAACAAAGTAACCTATTTGGGGTTAGACAAAGAAAACATTGGCCTGGACAAGAGGGCACCTAGACAAGAACTTTCCCAAAGCAGAGAGGCTACAACATTGATGGAGACAAACATCTCACCAAGGTCATCCCCACACCCCATCTCTTACCTTCAAACAACTGCACAACTTCAAACAGACCATCGTCCGCAGCAAACTACCCCCCAGCCTTGAAGGAGAACAGTGATCACAATACCACACAATCCTCCCACTGCAATCTCTGCAAGATGTGCCGGATCATTGACACGAATGCCATCATCTCATGTGAGAACACCATCTACCAGGGACACAACACATACATTTGCAGTTGTACAGTTGTCTACCTAATACACTGCAGGAAAGGATGTCCCAAGGCATAGTACACTGGGGAGATATGCAGACATTGTGACAACAGATGAACGAACATCGCTCGACAATCACCAGGCAAGAGAGTTCTCTTCCTGTTGGGGAACACTTCAGCGGTCCCAGGCATTCGGCTTCTGATCTTCAGGTAAGCGTTCTCCAAGGTGGTCTTCATAACACACAATAAGGCAGAGTCGCTGAGTTCTGCGCACATGAGGATGGTCAACTGGGATCTTGGGTTCATGTCACACTATCTGTAACACCCACAACTTGGCTGGGCTTGCAAAATCTCTTTCCTGGCTAGATTCAATATGCATATCTTTAACCTGTGCTTAACCCTCTCTCCACTAACATTGCTTGTAACTTTAAGACTTGATTACATGTAAAGACTCACATTCCAACCATTATTCTGTAAATTGAGTTTGTGTCTTTATATGCCCTGTTTGTGAACAGAATTCCCACTTACCTGATGAAAGAGCAGCGCTCTGAAAGCTAGTGGCTTGTGCTACCAAATAAACCTGTTGGACTTTAACCTGGTGCTGTGAGACTTCTTACTAGACAAGAGGGAACATCTTAGCTGTTCTACTTTTAAAACAATACCATGGGATTGTACACCTCCTCCTGGGAAAACAGACAGACATTGAAGTTTAGAAGGCTGAGGGGGGATCTTATAGAGACATATATGATAATGAAGAGGCTAGATAGGGTAGAGGTAGAGAGATTCTTCTGGCTCAGAAAGATAACAGAACTAGAGGGCACAGCCTCAAAATAAGGGCGGGGGCAGTTTAGACCTGAGTTGAGGATGAACGTCTTCACTCAAAGGGTGGTGAGTCTCTGGAATTCTCTGCCCATTGAAGTGGCGGAGGCTACCTCGCTGAATATATTTAAGTCATGGGTAGATAGGTTTCTGATAGACAAGGGAATTAAGGGTTATGGGGAGAAAGTGGGAAAGTGGAACTGATCCACTTCAGATCAGCTATGATCTTGTTGAATGGCGGGGCAGGCTCGAAGAGCTAGATGGCCTACTCCTGCTCCTATTTCTTAAGTTATTATATCAGTTTAATGTTCCATCCAAGAGGTGGCACATCAAACAGTAAAGTGCTCTCTCAATATTGCACTGGGGAGTATCAGCCAACATTTAGAGCTCAGATTTCTGGAGTGGAACATGAATCCACAATCCTCCTGTTCAAAGATAAGAATGCTATCTACTGAGCCAAGGTTGACACCTGGCATGTCTGTGACTCATGCACTTTTAGCACTTAACAACAGGAAGATGCATTTTATACATTTTGTGTACTATTCTGGGAGAGTATTCCAATACCAATGCAGCCAGGCTTAAGTGTTGCCAAGCTATTCAATTACTAAAGTCATTACAGCTGAGCTAAATCCGATCTTGACTTTCTGCAAACAATTTACAACAGAGATCAGTAAGTGATGAATACAGCTTATATTTCCTCACCCTAGTCAAGGGCACAACAGCGAACTAACCCATCTCTTATTGCAACTCTGACTGACACGTGCATAGACCTCACATTGGCTTCAAATCTATGTACCACACACAAGGGATACCAAACAACGAGCTTTGGTGTATGCCGCCACTGAGACAAGGATGCCATTTAAAGGTTACCTGATCATTAGACAATCATCTTATTTAGGCTTGAGCCCTTGCTTAGTGAGTAGCAAATATCAAGCAACGAAAAGCACTATAAAATGTCAGAGTTTATGTCCAATTTTCGAAAAGGAGCAGATGAATTCTTCCCACAGCCAGAGCCAATGTTTATCTATTAACCAACATCACTAAAAAAAAAATTTCTGCTCATTTACTTCAATAATAACAATAATTCATTTCACAGCTGTATGTAGGAATTTGTTGCACACAAAGTGGCTGCAAAGTTTCTGAAATCAGCAACTACAACTCAAAAATACTTGGTTGTAAAATGTGAAACACTTTAAAATGATTAATTTTGAGTCAGTTGATTGACTACATGCTGGGGGGAGAATCTTTATTCTTGCAAAAGAGAGGGACATATACCCACTGTTCCTGCAATCTCCTCACAATGAGTTAGAGGGCAGCAGTGATCACAAAGTGCCAGTTGTAGTTGAGTAGGTACTATTCTCACCTCTCTGTCATGAAATCACTGGGTTCAAGTCTCATCCTGGAGGCATGAGTACAAAATCTCAGCTCACACTCCATGTAGCACTGAGTCAGCATTCTACTATCAAAACATTAAACCAAGACTTTCTCAGATGAACTTAAAAGATCATATTACACCATTTTAAAGAGGGAACATTCTCCTCCAAGGTTCCACCCAATATTTCTCCTCCATCAACATCACAAAAGCAGGTTATCATCATATTGCTCTTTATAGGAATTTGTGACTATATTTCCTACATTGCAACACTTCAAAAGTACTTACTGGCTATAAACCTTTTTGAAAACTCTAGTAGTCATGAAAGGTACTATAAAAATGCATTTTTTCCACTGATTAGGTGATAGAGGGATGGGGGAGGAAAGATAAATGAATAAATAGTCCCAAGAACTGTTTGTTTGCAATGGAAAGTTTCTTGAGCATAAATCATCAATCCAAAATGTCAGCTTTTCTTGTAGTACTTTGCTAAATAGTAGAGCTCTGATGACTCCTTTCTGCTTGCAGCCGGTTTTAATGTCTTCACCTCTTTAAACACTTTGGTGAGTTGGCTTTGGATGAGGCGGCTGTTAGTTCCATCCCAGAATTTACAAAGCAAAGTACCATCGGGACTGAGGACCCTCCTGGCCAGCTCCAGAACACAGAAGCTCAGCTCAGTCATTTGCTGTTGATCCAGCTGGCGGATCCCACTAGCATTTGGTGCCATGTCGCTCAGGATCAACTGAGCCTCTCCCATCGGCAGAGATTCCTGTATTCTTGCCTGAACTGCAGGCTCCAAGAGATTGGAATTAGGCAGGAAGAGAGCGCCTTCCAGTGGGAGGATGTGTGAAAGGTCAACTCCCACTACAAACCCGACAGGAGCATCCCGATCTGGAGTCAGGGGAAAAGAAATGAGAATCATCAATAAACAGAGATACAACATGTTTTAAAACGGGCCCCATTTGCCTGTTTTTCCCAATCCTCTCACAACACTTAATTATTTTCTTTCATCTAAACCCACCTTCATTAATAGGGGACACATTTGTAATGATTTGTTCCTTCAGTTTTATATACTTTTTTTGAGGGAAAAAATGCAGAGTGTGAGAAATCTGCAAGTTGGCATCTTACCCAATTAACATTCTCAAATGGCACACAGATGCAGGTTAAATTATGGTTCACTGGGTAGCACACTCATCTGAGTCAAAATGTTGGGGTTTCGACTTATATCCAAGAGACTGAAGCACAAAATCTAGACTGATACTCCAGTGAACACTTTCAAATCACCTATAAACACAAAAAAGTCATCAAAGATTTACTTTTTCAAAAGACACTCAGGAAAAACTGAAGCTTTTGATTGAGAAAGAATGATTAAGGGAATTACAAATTAATGATCCATTCATTCATATTTTCACCACATTGCCAGAGGTGTCATCTTTCAAATGAGACAAGAAACCCAGGCCCCATCTGTCTTCTCAGATGGATATAAAAGATCTTGTGGCACTATTCACTGAAGACCAGAAGAGTTCTTCTGCTATCCCTCAATAACATTTTTAAAAACTAATTTTCTGGTTATAATCACACTGATTCTTGTGGCACCTGAAGTGCACAAATCAGGCATTTTATCTTCAATATAACAGTGACTACATTTCAAAAGACCCTTCATTGGCTCTAAAAGCACTTTGGAACACTATGCTCATGAAATATTGACACACCACAGGCCCCACAAACACTTCTTTGATTTGTCACATGTATGCAGTGAAAAGTATGGTTTCTTGTACACTATACAGACAAAGCATACTGTTCACAGAGAAGGAAATGAGTGAGTGTAGATTGTAACGTTACAGTCATAGCTAAGGTGTAGAAAAATATCAGTTTAACACAATGTAGGTCCATTCAAAAGTCTGATGACAACAGGGAAGAAGCTGTTCTTGAATCAGTTGGTATGTGATCTCAGTCTTTTGTACCTTTTTCCCAATGGAAGAAGGTGGAAGAGAGAATTCAGGATGTGTGGGTCCCTAATTATGCTGCCTGCTTTGCTGAGGCAGTGGGAAGTGTAGACAGTGTCAATGGATCGGAGGCTAGTTTACATGATGGATTGGGCTACATTCACAATCTTTTGTAGTTTCTTGCGGTCTTGATACAATGCAGGAGCCATACAAGCTGTGATACAACCAGAAAAAATGTTTTCTATGGTGCAACTGTAAAAGGTGGTAAAAATTGTAGCTGATATGTCCAATTTCCTTACTCATCTGAGAAATAAGCGCTGGTGGACTTTTTTAACTATAATGTGGGCATGGGTGGGGGGGGGGGAGAAACAGGTTGTTGGTGATGTGGACATCTAAAAGGTTGAGATTCTCGACCATTTTTACTTTATCCCTGTTGATGTAAACAGAGGCATGTTCTCCTTTACACTTCATGAAGTCGATGACAATCTCCTTTGTTTTGTTGACATTGAGGAAGATTATTGTTGCCGCACTGGTATATCAGATTCTCTGTCTCATTCTTGTACCCTAATGATGGGTGTCACAGCCACCGGCCAATGGTCATTAATGCACACTGCTTGGTTTTTCTTTGGTACTTGAATGATAGTCATCTTCTTGAAGCAAATAGGGACCTCAGATTGTTGTAAAGAGATGTAGAAGATGTCTGCGAATACTCTGCCAGCTCACGCACACACGATCTAAACGCACATCCGTGTACCCCATTCGGGCCAGTTACTTTCTGCAGGTTGATCTTCGAGAAAGCTGCTCTGACATCTGCATTGGTGACCTCTGGTAGAGATTCATTCAAGGCTTCCAAGGTGGATGACGTGCTCTTGCTGACCTCTTTCTTAAAATTGAGCTAATCAGGGAGAGGTGCGTTGGAGCCAACGATTTTACATGCTGTCACCTTGTTACCTGTTATGTTTTGCAGACCTTGCCATAGTCTGTGTGGCTAGTCTGGGCCTCTAGCTTGATCTGGTACTGTCTTTCGGCATCTTTGATACCAATGCACTGCTGGGCCATCTTGTAAATATTAACATAGTCGGGACATTAACATAGAACTCCTCCAAATACCAACATACTCCAACAGACCTCTGTAAATACTGACACACTCCTGAGGACCTCTATAAGTAATGGCACACTTTTGGGACCCTCTGAAAATACTGACACATTCCTGGAAACCTCCTGAAAATATTAATACATCCATGGAAATCTCTGAAGATACTTACTCACTCCTGGGGATCACCTACAAATAGTAACACATCCCTTGCTCTAAAATCCAAATGACAGTGCTAGCTTTTCATTGCCAAAAAGTTTTATTAAACAGCAGCAGAAATAATGTTAGTAAATCAGCAAATGGATATTTTTAAAATAAAGTGCATTTAAGACATTTGCAGAAAAAAGTACACACAGTCCTAGATGATCAAGAATTTGATCATCTCACAGATCCCCAAGGGTTTGCTTCTATTACAAATTTAACTTGAGTTGTATGCCACTCACCATAACCAGTGGCATTAACCCTGTCAACTGCAACCTGACTCCAGGCACCAGGTGCTGCACCGCAGTCAATCACACTGATCCCAGGCCTCAGGATGTTGTGCTTATCATCAATTTCCAGCAACTTAAATGCGCTCCTACAACGATAGTTCTGTTGTCGGGCTGATTTCACGTATGGGTCACTTAGTTGCCTTGACAGCCACCTCTGTTCAGCTGGTGTCTTTTTTAGCTGTTCCACTGTTGTATGAAACAGACAATGCCGGATCCGAGAGATCATATCGCCCTGTTTAATAATGGGAAAAATAAAAATATTTTACAATTTTTAAGCATCATTTGCTTTTCGTCCACTTTTCTCCATCATTTCATAATTTCTCTCTCTGCCTCCCTCCTCCCAGTTCAGATTCCACTCAGCAATAGGTCAAATGAGACCAAGATTGGTCAATCCATCATGTAAACTAGCCTCCCATCCCATAGATGATGAATTTATCATAATAACTTTAACATAGCACCAATAAGGAGAGGAATAATTGGGGTTCAGAACTCAATGAGAGTTAGGCTGTTTGGATAAGTTATGGTTTGATGGTTATGGAATATAGAAGACTAGCAAGGAGAGAGTGGAGATCAGGGTGCAGAATGCAGGAATTAGTGAAGCATGGGCAGCAGTAGGATTGGAATAGAGCAGACGTGGTCACACCATCACTAGTGGTTAACTTTACAGGTTGACCAGATAACAAGTCAGCAATACAAACAACAATGACCTTGTGGAAAATATTGTATTTATGTCACCTCTTCTAATACTACAATCTTCCACCGTCGCTACTTTTCTCCAATTCTGGTCTCCTGTATATTGTCAATTTTACTCATTCCAACACTAGCAGTCAAGCTGACTAGGTCCAGAGCTCTACAATTCCTTCCATCTCTCTCTTTAATACCCTCCTGAAACTTACCTCTTTGGTCAAGTCTTTAGTTATCTGAACTAACATATTTAAAACAGGTGCAAGCCAAAGAGTAGCATTTCATTTCCGGTTTTCGCAGCCCGCGGGACTCAATCTTAAATTCGGCAGCTTTAGATGTTAACTTTTCTCCTCCATCTTAAATCCTTTTTTTTGAATATCCCATGGGTGTATTGTCTCAGTGCAAGCCAACGTCCTCTGCCTCTCCCCCAACCACCAACAGTTTTCTGTTCTCAAAGTTGCTACTTTTTGTTGTTGTTTCTACAGTTCTAACACAGTCTCTCCCTTCACTTCTGACAAAGAGTCAAGGGATTCAAAATATTAACTCTGTTTCTCTCCTAATAAGTGCTAGCAGACTGCTGAGTTTTCCCAGCGTCCCCTTGTTTCAAAATCCACCATCCGCAGTATTTTACTTACATCTAATGTTGGGCGGTGGTATCAAATTCTGTCTGATAATACTCCAATTAAGCACCTTTGGACGTTCCGTTGCGTTGAACGTCTTATATAAACCGTTGTCATGCTTCGGAGAAAGATATGGCTGAGAAGCATTTGGTGATAAGATAAAGAGCTGGAAATAAATCTAGATCACAAATAGGACTAACTCTTTTTTATTATCAAAACAGTATCACAGTACAACAGAGCCTCGGGCAGGCAATGCGGCACAGAAATGTTTCCAAAGAACGTGAAGCCCCTCAGAGCCCTGCTGGAAACGCTGAACTCTAGCTTTAGAAGTAACACGTAACTGTCCCCCCAGAAACAAAACCTCACAGTCAAGGTGAACTTAACGAGATAATCTCTCCCGAAGCGGCCGCACGGATCTTTTTTTCAGATCTTCTTTTTCAATAAGAGACATTTAAAAAGCATGGACTCGGTTTTAAAGTACTGGCGATACAGAAATAAAATCCCGAGCAGAATAGATTTCTCTTTATTTGTTTCCATCCGGTGTGTATAGAGTGTAACTCAGCTTGTGTGTAACTGCCGATTCGATGTTAATCGTTGTCAGTCGAGGAAGTTGGAACAGATCTGCAACTGTGTGTCCCGTTCGTTGCTGGGGTGAAAGGAAGTGCGAACAGGTACCTGTCCCAGGCTCTACAATGTAACATTTATTCAATTTTTCATTCATCAAAAGCCAGAATGGATTCATTGTTTATTCGGTTCCAAGTATCCAGGTGTTTTCACTATTGCTCAGTGCTCCCTACTCAGCGATAAGATTACATTATAACAGTGACTGCCTTTCAGAAAAGTACTTCACAGTCTGGAAAAAAAGGTGCTTAAAATCGTAAAAGGCGTTATTGTGAATTATTTATTTTCATATGCTCCCATTTATCCTCTTCCTCACACACTCCATTGCCTTCTAAGTTATAGATTTTTTTTAACAAAAGGTTGTGGAACCACACTACTCAAGATGGTGATTGTCATTACATCAGAGTTTTACACCAGAAAGAGATGCATTGGCCCATTGTGTCTGCATTAGCCATCTAATCCAATTTTGTGGTGCTTGTTCCATTACCTTTATATGTTTTTTTTATTCATAGAATATCATAGAATCCCAAAGTATAGAAGGAGGCCATTCGGCCCATTGAGTCTGCACCAACCACAATCCTACCGCGGCCCTATCCCCATAATCCCGTGCATTTACCCTAGCTCGTACCCATACACTAAGGGGCAATTTCGCATGGCCAATTCACCTGACCTGCACATTTTTGGTAAGTGTGAGGAAACTGGAGCACCCAGAAGAAACTCACACACGGAGAAAATGTGCAAACTCCACACGGACAGTGACCCAAGCCGTCCCCGGCACTATGAGGCAGCAGTGTAACCACTGTACCGCCCATTTCACGTCACGAGTAAACTTTTATTAACATTTCAATGAAATTACTTGTGAAAATCCCCTAGTCGTCATTCTCCGGTGCCTGCTTGAGTACACTGAAGGAGAATTCAGCATAGCCAATGACCTAACCAACACATCTTTCAGACAGTGAGAGGAAACCCAAGCAGACAAAGAGAGAACATACAGACCCCGCACAGATAGTGATTCAAGCCAGGAATTGAACCTGGATCCCTGGTGCTGTGAGGCAGCAGTGCTAACCACTGTGTATGGCATTTCAAGTGTAGATCTCAGTGCTGCTTAAATGTTGTGAGGGTTTATCCCTTACACATTAGAAGTGGCACAGTGATTAGCACTACTGCTTCAGCACTAGGGAACAGTGTTTAATTCCAGCCTCGGGTTACTGTCTTTGTGGAGTTTGCACTTTCTTCCTGTGTCTGCATGGGTTTCCTCCAGGTGCTCAGGTTTCTTCCCAGAGTCCAAAGATGTGCAGGTCAGGTTGATGGCTATGTAAACTGCTCCTTAGTGTCAGGGAAATTAGCAGCGTAAATGTGTGGGATTGTGGGATTATGGGAAAAGGGTCTGGTGAGATTGTGGTCAGTGCAGGCTCAATGGGCTGAATGGTTTCTTTCTGTGCTTTAGGACTTCCAACTATCATCCTTTCAGGCACTGAGTTCCAGATTCTTACCAGCCTTTAGGTAAAAAAGTTTTAAATCTATGTCCTTTGATTATTGATTCCTCAACTAAAGGCAAAAGGTTCCTCCTATCTATATAGAACATAGAACATTACAGCGCAGTACAGGCCCTTCGGCCCGCGATGTTGCGCCGGCCAGCAGACCCTCTAACCTAAACTATTCCAATATCATCCGTATGCCTATCCACCGACCATTTGAATGCCCCCAAAGTAGGCGAGTCCACAACTGCTGCAGGCAGGGCATTCCACACCTCACCACCCTCGGTGTAAAGAACCTGCCTCTGACATCAGTCCTATAACTACCACCTCTTAATTTAAAGTTATGTCCCCTCGTGTTGGTCATCACCATGCGAGGAAAAAGGCTCTCAGTATCCAAATGTATATCCTTTGTAATTTTGTATACCACGACAAAGTACTCCCCGCCCTCCCCCTCCCCCCTCCCTCCCCCCCCCCCTCCCTCCCCCCCCCCCTCCCCCCTCCCCCCCCCCTCCCCTCCCCCTCCCTCCCCCCCCTCCCCCTCCCCCCCCCCCCGCCCCCCTCCCCCCCCCCCTCCCGAACCCCCCCCCCCTCCCCCCCCCCCCCTCCCCCTCCCCCTCCCCCTCCCTCCCCCCCCCTCCCCCCTCCCCCTCCCCCCTCCCCCTCCCCCTCCCTCCCCCCTCCTCTCCCCCCTCCCCCCCTCCCCCCCCCCCCTCCCTCCCTCCCCCTCCCCCCCTCCCTCCCTCCCCCCTCCCCCTCTCCCCCTCCCCCCCTTCCCCCTCCCCCCTCCCCCCCTCCCCCTCCTCTCCCCACCCCCTCCCCCTCCCCCCCCCCCCCTCCTCCCTCTCCCCCCCCCCCTCCCTCTCCCCTCTCCCCCCCTCCCCCCCCTCCCTCCCCCTCTCTCCTCCCTCCCTCCCTCCCCCTCTCCCCCCCCCCTCCCCCTCTCCCTCCCTCCCTCATGCCCCCTCCCCCCTCCCTCCCCCCCCCTCCTCCTCCCTCTCCCTCCCCCCCCTCGCCCTCCACCTCCCTCCCTCCCCCTCCCTCCCCCCTCATCCTCCCCCCCCCTCCTCCCCCCTCCCTCCCCCCCTCCTACCGTCCTAAGAAGCGCCCTCCCTCTCCCTCCCTCCCTCCCTCTCCTCCCCCCATCCCCTCTTCCCTCCCCCCCTCCCTCCCTCTCCTCCCCCCCTCCCTCCCTCTCCCTCCCCCCTCCAGTCCCTCTTCTCCCTCCCCCCCTCCCTCCCTCTCCCTCCCTCCCCCCCTCTCCCTCCCCCCCTCCCTCCCTCTCACTCCCCTCCCCCCCCTCTCCCTCCCCACCTCTCCCCCCTCTCCCTCCCCCCCTCTCCCCCCCCCCTCCCTCTCCCCTCCTCCTCCCTCCTCCTCCCCCCCTCCCTCCCTCTCCCTCCCTCCCCCCCTCTCCCTCCCCCCTCTCCCCCTCTCCCTCCCTCTCCCTCCCCCCCCTCCCTCCCTCCCTCTCCCCCCTCCCTCCCCTCCCTCCTCCCCCCCTCCCCCCCCTCCCCCCCCTCCCTCTCCCCCCCCCTCCCCCTCCCCCCCCCCCTCTCCCCCCCCTCCCCCCCCTCCCCCTCCCCCCCCCCTCTCCCCCCCCCCTCCCCCCCCTCCCCCCCCCTCCCCCCCCCTCCCCCCCCTCTCCCTCCCCCCTCCCCCCTCTCCCCCCCACCTCCCCCACTTCTCCCTCCCCCCCCCCCCCCCCTCCCTCCCCCCGCACCTCCCTCCCCTCCCCCCCCCCCCTCCCTCCCCCCCCTCCCCCCCCCCCTCCCCCCCCCTGGGCCCCCCCCCCCCTCCCCCCCCTCCCCCTCCCCCCCCTCCCCCTCCCGCCCCCCCCTCTCCCCTCCCCTCCCCCCCACCCCCCTCCTCCCCCCCTCCCTCCCCCCCTCTCCCCCCCCCTCCCCCCCCCTCCTCCCCCCCTCCCCCTCCCCCCCCTCCTCCCCCCCTCCTTCCCCCCCCCCACCCCTCCCCCCCCCCCCCCCCTCCCCCCCCCCCCCCCCCCTCCTCCCCCTCCCCTCCCTCCCCCCCCTCCCCCCCCTCCCCTCCTCCCCCCCTCCCCCCCCCCCCCCCCTCCCCCCTCCCCCCCCCCCCCTCCTCCCCCCTCCTCCCCCCCTCCTCCCCCCTCCTCCCCTCTCCCCCCCCCCTCCTCCCCCCCCTCGCCTCCCCCCTCCTCCCCCTCCCCTCCCCGGGTCCTCCCCCCCCCCCTCCTCCCCTCCCCCCCCTCCTCCTCCCCCCCCTCCTCCCTCCTCCTCCCCCCCCCCCCTCCTCCCCTCCTCCTCCCCCCCCTCCTCCTCCCCCCTCCCCTCCTCCTCCCTCCACACTCCTCCTCCCCATTCCTCCCCTTCCTCCCCTCCCATTCCCTCCTCCCTCCCCCCCTCTCCTCTTCCCTCCCCCCTCCCCCTCCCATATTTTCTATTTTCCCAGCCCTCCTCCCTCCTCCCTCCCTCCCCTCCTCCCCCTCCCTCCCCCTCCTCTCCTCCTCCCCCCCCCTCCCCCCCCCTCCTCCTCCTTCCTCCCCCTCCCCTCCCCCTCCCCCCCCCTCCCCCCTCCCCCCCTCCCCCCCCCCCCCTCCCCCCCCTCCCCCTCCTCCCTCCTCCCTCCTCCTCCCCCCCCTGCTCCCCCTCCTCCTCCTCCCCTCCTCCCCCCCTCCCCCCCCCCTCCTCCCCCACTCCCCCCCCCTTCCTCCCCTTCCTCCCCCCCCTCTCCTCTCCCTCCCTCCGCCTCCCCCCCCACCCCCTCCCTCCTCCCTTCCCCTCCCCCCCTCCTCCCCCCCCCTCCCTCCTCCTCCTCCCTCCCCTCCGCTCCCCCCTCCTCTCTCCTCCAATGGGCCCCCCCTCCTCCTCCCCCCCCCCCCCCGCCTCCCCCCCCCTCCCCCCCCCCCCCCCTTCCCCCCTCCTCCCACCCTCCTCCCTCCCCCCCCCCCACCCTCCCACCTCCCTCCTCCCCTCCCCCCCCCCCCCCCCCCCCCCCCCCCTCCACCCCCCCCCCCCAGCCCCCTCCCCCCTCCCCCCTCCTCCCCCCACCTCCCACCCCCCCTCCCCTCCCCCCTCCTTCCTCCCACCTCCCCCCCCCCCCCAACCCCCCCGACCCCCCACACCCTCCCCCCCCCCACCACTCCCCCCCCACACCCCTCCTCCCTCCACCCCTTCTCTCCCCCCCCCTCCTCCTCCACCCCCCCCTCCTTCCCTCCCCCCACCTCCCTCCCCACTTCCTCCCCCCCCACCCCCTCCCCCCCCCCCCCCCCCCCCTCCCCCTCCCCCCCTCCCCCCTCCCCCCTCCCCCCCCCCCCCCCCCCCCCCCCAAACACCGCGCCCCCACCCCCCCTCCACCCCCCCCCCCTCCTCCCCCCTCCCCCTCCTCCCCCTCCCCCCCCTCCTCCCCTCCCCCTCCCCCCCTCCCCCCCTTTTCCTCCCCCTCTCCCCTCCCCCTCCCTCCTCCCCTCCTACCCCTCCTCCCCTCTCCCCTTCCTCCCCCCTCCCCCCCCTCCCCTCCTCCTCCCCCCCTCCTCCCCCTCCTCCCCCCCCCCCCCCTCCTCCCCCCCCCTCCACCCTCCCCCCCCCCCCCCCTCCTCCCCCCCCCCCCCATCCCCCCCCCTTCTCCCCCCCCCCTCCCCCCCCCCCCCCCCCTCTCCCCCCCTCCCCTCCTCCCCCCCCCTCTCCCCCCCCTCCCCCCCCCCTCCTCCCCCCCCCCTCCCCCCTCCTCCCCTCCTCCTCCTCCCCCCCTCCCCCTCACTCTCCCCTCCTCCTCCTCCCCCCTCCCCTCCCCCCCCCCCCCCCTCCTCCTCCCCCCCCCTCCTCCTCCTCCCCCCCCTCCTCCTCCTCCCCCCCCCTCCTCCCTCCTCCCCCCCCTCCTCCCATCCTCCTCCCCCCCCTCCTCCTCCTCCCCACCCCTCCTCCTCCTCCCCCCCCTCCTCCTCCCCACTCCCCCCCCTCCTCCTCCTCCCCACCCCTCCTCCTCCCCCTCCCCCCCTCTCCTCCTCCCCCCCCGCCTCCTCCTCTCCCCCCCCTCCTCCTCCTCCCCCCCTCCTCCTCCTCCCCCCTCCTCCTCCTCCCCCTCCTCCTGCCTCCCCCCCCTCCTCCTCCCCTCCCCCTCCTCCTCCTCCTCCTCCTCCTCCCCCTCCTCCTCCCCTCCTCCTCCTCCTCCTCCCCCTCCTCCTCCTCCCCCTCGCCCCCCTCCCCCCCCTCCCCTCCTCCCCTCCCCCCTCCCCCCCCTCCCCCTCCCCTCCTCCCCCCCTCCTCCCCTCCCCCTCCTCCCCCTCCTCCTCCCCCTCCTCCTCCCCCCTCCTCATCCCCCCCCTCCTCCTCCTCCCCCTCCTCCTCCTCCTCCACCTCCTCCTCTCCTCTCCCCCTCCCTCCTCCTCCCCCCATCCCTCCCTCCTCCTCTCCTCCCCCCCCCCCTCTCCTCCTCCTCCCCCCCCTCCTCCTCCTCCTCTCTCCTCCCCCCCACTCCTCCTCCTCCCCCCCACTCCTCCTCCTCCCCCCCACTCCTCCTCCTCCCCCCCACCTCCTCCTCCTCCCCCCCACTACCTTTGTTCATGCATTCATATCCTTCTGATAATTGTGGTGACCAGAATTGCAGATGGTACTCTAGCTGTGGTCTAACAAGCATTTTATACAGCTCTATAGGTTTTAACCTGCTTTATACAGTAAATGCAAGTTATTAAATGGCATATTAAAGAAATTTCACACTCATTTCTTCCTGACTGAGAGCTGTCAGCTGTTGAGAAGACATTGTTGTGGAAAGATGGTCACCACAAAGCTGTTGACTCTTGTGATGGTCTTGAGGCAGCAGAAAATCCTCCTGGGTTTGAAGAAACGAGGGTTTGGAGCCAGCCGCTGGAATGGGTTTGGAGGTAAAGTGCAACCTGGAGAAACCATAGAGGAAGGAGCAAAGAGGTAAAATGTGGAGCTTTTTTTAAATCAACTTTTCTTTCATGCTCTCACTGCTGAAAAAGGTGGTTATTCTCAATGGAGCACAATTCCAGCTGCCACTTCAAGCCTAGAATGGTGTGTCACACGCTTTACTAAGAAGGCATCACAGCCATGCCCAATTATAATCTGATCCTTGCCTGTGTATTTGTCCCAGCTGAACAATGATCAGAAATATGGATCACAGCTGATTCCTTCTTTCCAGAGAGGTGTACTGAGTCGTGCCTCAGTTCAGATCAAATCAAAAGATTGTAGGAGCTTACAACATAGAACATAGGATGTAGAACATTATAGTACAGCACAGGCCCTTCAACCCTCAATGTTGTGCCGAGCTTTGTCCAATCCGAAGATCAAGCTATCCCTGCCCTTAATTTGGATGCTGATTGTTTGAATAATATCACAAAACATTTGATATAAAACCATATGATTGATATTTTAATGAACTTGATTGTAACCCTGATTGGAGGGCTTGATTTTAATCCTGATGGGTACAGGCAAGGAAAGTGTAAAACACATGGTTATAAATTTTAGATATCTCTTTTAAAAAACATCAATCTAAATCTCTGCCCACAATAGACAAGGAGAAGTCAGGTGAAAGTTGGGCAACATCGGCCTTCCTGTCAACTTCTAGTTGAGTAGTACGAAATAGTTTCAGGTGGGGTTTCAAATGATGGAATGGGAAGAATCTAGAGACAATACATGATCAAGGCAACTGATTGCAGAGCTGTCAAAAACCTGTGTTTCCTTCTTTGGGGCAAGCCCACAAAATAAATGCCTCTCACAAGTTAACATTTCCCACCACAGATGCACATGGCAGCAATGTATATCAGATACAAGATTAACTGCAGCAAGTTGGCATATCTCCTTTGACAGCACCTTCTAAACCCATGATCACTATCACAGAGTGGAACAAGGATTGCAAATGCATGGGAGCACTAACACCTGTATGTTATATATTTAAATAATTGCATCATTGCTTTAAGAACTAAGGAAGCCATCTGCCAAACTTCTGATGAAACTATCCAGACGCTATCATTTCCTCTATTTCCCCATAACCCTTTTTTTTTTACCTTTATAAGCTTCTTTATAAAGCATTATTCAATTTTTAAGTGTTATTGTTGAATTTGCTCCAACACCCTTTCAGGCAATGTATTCCAGATCATTGTGCCTCACTTCCTAAAACTAAAATCTTCACACTTTTTTTTCCATTTACTGTTCTCTCAGTGGAAACAGTTTCTCCCTAAACCTCCTTTTAAAGGCCCTCATAATTTTGAATACCTCTATTAAAGCTCACCTTAACTTTCTCTGCCCCAAGGAGAACAGCCATGGCTTTGTCCAGTCTCTCCACATAACTTAAGTCTTTAATTTCTGGTACTGTTCTAGTAAATTTCTTCTGCACCCTCTCTTAATAAATTGTGGTGTCCAGTAACGGTTACAATATTCTCACTCCATAATGCTCTGGTCTGGTTCAGTATCATACCACCTTCAACTATAAGGCATCAGGGCAAGTATTGGTCTTTCGTTAATCTGTGTCAATGAATGCAATCTAGTGCTGTTCGATGGAACGAAGGTACTGATAAAACATGATCTAACTGAGTGGCAAAACAAGGAGCTGATGGCCTGCTACTGTTTCCTGTGCTCTATCCATCAGAAGTGCTTTGCCACAACCTTTTCAATTTGTCTTTAAAGTTTATGCAATTCCTTCCTTAGAGAATTGTGGGAGGAGAGCAGTCTGACTGTTGAGACTTTGGAAAAAGTTGGACAGATCAAGTTTGAACTTGTTGATGAGTGTGAATTACTGGATGTTCACATATTCCGCACAGATAATTACCAAGGGGAACCAGTGGAATCGGAAGGTAAATAACCATGCTTGAAAGGTAATTTATTGATTGAAAGATGCTTCAGGGTATAACGAGTTTGTGTTACAATCCTACCATAGCTTTGTTTCTCTTCGTCCGTACAACCCTCAGATAATGATGGGCAACCTAGGTTAGTGAGTGGACCACGAGTGGCCCTCCTTCCTCTGTGGGCTGCAAGACTGACATCAGCCTTGTTCACTAATCATGACCTCCTTGAATAAAATTCAGTACATCTAATGCATGTCAAATATTTCCCAACGAGTTGTAGCAGATGCTCAATTATTTGTATATTAATAGAACTATCAACTTCAAAAGAGAAAAAAAAATTTAGACTTAATAAATTAAAGCAAAGTTAATAAAATAGATTTATATTAACACTGCAATGAAATTACTGTGAAAATCCCTTAGTCACCACATTCTGGTGTCTGTTTGCTTACAATGAGGAGAAATTAGCATGGCCAATGCACTTAACCAGCAAGACTTCTGGACTGTGGGAGGAAACCACACAGACATTTGAATGTGTGCAAACTCCACTGAGATAGTGATCCAAGCCATGAATTGAACCCAGGTGCCCAGTGCTGTGAAGCAGAAGAATTGCTAAGCACTGTGGACACGGAGTGCATGGCTGTCACAGTCAATATATACCTCACCTCACTTGCCCTTGTGTGTGTATCATTCAGTCATATCAGTAGAAAGAAAAGACTCCTAAATCAGCAGAATTTGGTACTGCTCTATATGGGCAACAGTCAACCAGAAGTCTTATGATCCACACGCAACATTATATGTGGCCCCCCAAGCTGCCCACCACTGCTCTGAGACATCCACATTCTCCAATTCTGGCCTCATATATATCACCAATTTTAATCTCGCCATCATTGGCGAGCATGCCTTCAGCTATCTAGGTCCTAAGTTTCAGAATTCCCTCCCTAAAACTCTGTCTCTACCTCTTTCTTCCATTAAGGCACTCCTTAAAGCTTACCATTTTGACCAAACTTTTATTCATCTGGTTCAATGTCAATTTTTGTCTGATTAGGCTCCAGTCAAATGCATTTGCACTGGTAGTCACTCTGTTCCTTGGTTTTACAATTGTTGTTTTGTATTTGAAAAATACCATCTACGAATTGCTTTTCACAGAGATGCGTCCGCAGTGGTTCGACCTGGACAAGATCCCATTTGATGAGATGTGGGCTGATGACATTTACTGGTTCCCTCTGTTGCTCCAGAATAAGAAGTTCAAGGGTCATTTCAAGTTCAAAGATCATAACACTATCCTGGAATACACACTGCAGGAAGTGGATGAGCTGGAAGCTGACAAGGAGGCCTGATTGACACTTTGCACTCAGAATGACATGGCTGAGTAGGCATGGGGGCATGGTGAAGAGCTTTAACAAATGTTAAAACACTGGGAACATACAAACTGTTACCAACAATTTTTGTTTGGTGGACGAATTAAATTCTGTTAATAACTAATCTAACCCAGAGTAAACAACTCCAGTTGGACTTCTCCAGATGTCATCACATCCTTATGCCTCTGCCATCACACTCCTGACATTGGAAGTGTTGGGTAACCAATTTCCCTTTCTGTATCAATTCATTACCTGATTGGATAATTTTTGACTCGTCAGTAAGTAGTCTTTGGCCCAGCTGACACAGACAACAATTTTTCATTTAGGCCATTCATGGTGATTAATCCTAAATTTCAAGGTAATCCAAGCATTTACAATCCTGATCCTAGGTACGCCAAAATGTTTCAACACAACTATAGGATAATTAAGTGGGGTTGAGAGACACACAGTTCAAGGATAACAGCTTTCTGTAGTCCCTAATTCATCCACTCTCACCTGCAATGATGCATTGTATTTCTTGAACAGACCCAAGAAAATCTCTGCTGCGGTGTATTTTTCCTCCCTTTACAAATTTACAAAGTGAGTTGCAAAATTTCAAGTCTTGGACATAAGTGTAAGCTCATTGCCTCTCTGAGATACTTGAGCAGCAAACCATAGAGCGCGTGGGGATTTAGAGGGCTTGTTACTGGATGTTATTCAGATTCCATGTAAATTGATTAATCAGTTTGCTGCGATATAAAATAACGGGTTTTGTGATTTGTACCCATGGTCACAAGCAAATTAATTTTCATTTTAACTTTTTTTCAAAGGAGAAAAACTCCCAAAGTTATAGACTTCCCTCCTTGTAGTAGGAAATTCTAAGTGTACTCAAACTGGTCACTAGATGGTGCACAAGGACAGCTATTCACCAACAATCTAACTGAAAAAGCAATCCTTTTCTTTATTCTTAAACTATGCACAAGTCTCATGCAATAAACTCCAAATCTTATTCACCACTTTCCTCTTTCATGACAAAGATTTAAAGCAGGAAACAAGGTGAGTGATAGCACAATTTCATAAAACAAAACAAAATTATTTCACTCACCACAATGGTTTATTTTCTCAGTAAAATGTGTGCCTCTCTTTTGAGTTATCTGATAGAGACCAAAGCTAGATTCAAACTCCCAAAAGATGTTCACATCAGTGCTTTCCATGGCAAGATAAATAACGTAGTAAGAAGTCTCACAACACCAGATTAAAGTCCAACAACTTTATTTGGTAGCAAACTAGTTTTTGGAGCACTGCTCCATCAGGTGGTGGGAGTTCTTACCTGACAAAAGGAGCAATGCTCCGAAAGCAATTGGCATTTGCTACCAAATAAACCTGTTGAACTTCAACCTGTTGTTGAGGCTTCTTACTGCGTTTACTCCAGTCCAACGCCAGCATCTCCACATCAAGATAAATAACTCCAGCAGGAAAGGAGGGCAGGGAAAGAGAAAGAAAGGGGTGGTGGAGAGTAAGTAGTGCATACCCTGGCTGAATGATCTGAGGGTCTTGTTTCTGAGAACAAGTGTAGTGAAGAGAGGAAAGAGAAAGGAAAGCAGAAGAGATTAAAGTCTTGATTGCACTCTAGATTTAGGTATGTGATAATACTGTGCCTTTCAGAAATGGATGTCATTTTTTTTTGTGTAGTATCTGTTTCAGCAATTATTTTAAATCAGAACTGTTTTGCCTATATCCAGCTGCCCTTTTGTTACTACAGCAGCATAATTGTTCCTAATTGCTAGAATGTTTTTAACCTGAACTAATGCTGTTCGGTTATTTTAGTGTTTGCCTGGAGTTCTGCAGAGTAGGACTTGATTAAATTGACAGAAGATCATGTGATTGGGTGGAACTAGGCTTGCACAGAAATCAAGCTTAGATGCTGCTTGGAGTTGTTAGCAGTTTCTCTCTGGAGTTAGGAGTACGGAATCTGCTGTGAAATAAGTTTCTTTCTGAGATTTTGCTGTTTGGGGGTGAATGTCTCTCTGGAGGGGGTTGTATGAGCGTCAGAAGACAGTTGTCTGTTTGGATGTCTGTGCAGAGTATTAAAAGACTGGAAATCTAGCATCCATGTCAACATCTGGTTTTGGCGCTAACTCTGAAGAAGGTATTTCCACTTATGTGACTCTTAAAATTGGAACAATAAAGATATGAATAGCTGTTAAGACTGACACTTGGTCATGTTTAAATATATTTTAATTGACAAGTTAATTCTTTTTGTTATAGCTTTTGTTCTTAAAGTTTGTCTTAACAAAAGCTTCCAGTGGACAATTGAATCATACCTGGAGTGGAACAGTTTATGCTCATCCCACAGCCAAAAATCAAAAATGGTTGAGGTCTAGGCTAACTTAATGTATCTTATAGATTCTGATCTGGTTCCTAACAGGGCCAAAACAGCAATTTGTGAACAGGAAGTTTAGGGTTCATGAATCTCCACCCTAATCCACAACATCACTGATCAGTCTGGCCAGGACATTCCCCAATCTTTAACAAAAAAAAACTGTGCCTGAAACATGCACTTGCAACTCATGTCCTGATACTGGAGGGACTTTGTCAGTAAGGATCAGGTGCTCTCATTACTATAACTACAGGTGGAATTCTACTTGCAATAAAGAGAGAGAACATCTAGAATGCTGCTGGAAAGTATAAGCATCAGGTGAGTAATGCTTGTTAGTTCAAACACTGTTCCTATCCAGATTGATCTTTTGGTTGAAGTACTGGAAAGCCATGGACCTGTGGAACCAATACATCTGTTGTGTCCTTACAACAGATAATTTGAGGGATGTGCAAACAACCATATTACACTTTGATAATTTCTTCCGATGCCCCATTTCCTCCCATATTCCAACGATGTGCGGTTAGGTTGAATGGCTATGCTAAGTTACTATTTGGTGATAGGGGGCCAGCAGAGTAAATAAGTGGGGTTTTGGGGATAGAGCCTGATGGGATTGAGGTTGGTGCAGATTTGATGGACCAAATGGCTTCCTTTTGTACTGTAGGAATTCTATGGACTCTAATTCAAATCAACGATGAATCAAAGAGTAGCTTTTATATCAATTCAAAACTAAATTTTTAACTTGCAGTTCAGTGGATGTAGTGAATTGGAAACAAATTTAGAATTCCCCTTTCCTTCCTATGGGGAATTAGAAAAATCTGAAAGCAGTTCCCCTCTCAAAGCTTTGACAAAGGGTCACCTGAACTTAATGTCAGTCTTTTCTCTCCTTACAAATGCTGCCAGACCTGCTAAGATTTTCCAGCATTCTTTCTTTTGGTTTTAGATTGAAGCATTCACAGTAATTCTGTAAAAGCAAATTAATGTGCTGGTCATTTGAAAAAACTAGCCAATTAGTCTCATTTCCTGCTCTTTCCCCAAAACCTTAAGATCATAAGACATAGGAGCAGAATTAGGCTACTTGACCCATTGAGTCTGCTCAGCCATTCAATTATGGCTGATTTTTTTTTTCATCCCTATAACCCTTGACCGTCTTTATTAATCAAGAACCTCTTAAAGTCACTCAATGACCTGGTCTCCTTTTGTGAGGAAGCGTTCCACAGATTCACCACTTTCAGGGTCAAGAAATTCTTTGTCATCTCTATTTAAAAGGATCATCCCTTTAGCCCGAGATTGTCTCCTCTGGTTTTAGTTTTCCTATTGTGAAAACATTGTCCATTCTAGCCAGGTCTTGCAGTATCCTGTAAGTTTCAATAAGATCCCCTTCTAAACTCTAACGAGTACAGACCCAGAGTCTTCAGCCATTCCTCATACAAGCTCTTCATTCCAGGGATCATTCTTGTGAACCTCCTCTAGACCCTTTCCAAAGCCAGCACATCCTTCCTTAGATATGGGGTCCAAAACTGCTCACAATACTCCAAAATGGGATCTGACCAGTCTTATACAGCCTTGTACTTCCCTGTTCTTTTATTCTAGATCTAGAGATGCTGGTGTTGGACAGGGGTAAACTCTGTAAGAGGTCTGGCAACACCAATTTTAAATCCAACTGATTTATTTGATAGTAAATTTGCTAGCTTTCAGCGTTTGTGCCTTCGCCTGATGAAGGCGCAAACTTTTATTCTAGCCCTGCCTTCCTGCCAACTGAATCTGCATGTTAACCTTAAATCTTGAACAAGACTCCCAAGTCCCTTTGTTTCTTATTTCCTAAGAATTTTACCATTTAGAAAATAACGTAAGCCTCCATTCCACTTTCCAAAGTGCATAACCTCACTTTTCTCACATTGTATTCCATCTGCCACTTCTTTGCCCATTCTCCTAACCTGTCCAAGTCCTTCTGCAACCCCTCTGCTTCTTCAATACTACCTGTCCTAATCGAAAACTTTGAGGTATTTATGTAATTCCCTTCTTAATGTTACTGTTAAATATGCTTCCACCCCCTTTAGTGTATTCTAGCTAACAGTATAAACTCATTTCCCTCTGGTTGTAAAATTTTCTTCCAGTTTGGGGTTAATCTTGACATGCATCCTGCTCAATTATAAAATGGCTGTTCCTGGGTGCAATTTAAAGAAACTTATCTGTTGCTTGCAGATCACTTGTGAGGATATCTCAAGCTGAAGTTATGACCAGTTGTTTGGGATTAAGGCATCAGTTCCGTTGCATCTTATTCCAGGCTTAAAATCCTGAGATCTGAGAATCCTCTAATTCTGGTGCCTTACACATCCCTGATTTTCATTAATTAATTGGCAGCCATGCCTTCTGTTGCCTAGAGCACATGATCTGACATTTCCTTCATTAAACTTTGCTTGCCTCCTTTAATTTCTTAAAATCTACCTCTTCAACCAAACTTTTGATCATTTGTCCTCATATAGCTTAATTTTGTTTGATAACATTTCTGTTGAGCAGCTTCGTGCACCAAGGTGCTCCACATTAAAAATGCTACATAAATGCAAGTTACCATCAATACTTGTGAACATTTGGAAACTGAGGAATGGCAGGAGAGTGTCTACAATTAGTCCCAGCAATCCATTGGGAAAGCTTCCCCTTTTTTGTAGTGCAGAAAGCCACTTGTTAAAGATATCAAGTGAATCCTTCCATGTTCTCAAATTCTAATGATTCCTCCTCTTCCTCTGAAACCTTTCCATTCTTTGGGGACTTTTGCCTATAACTCAATTTAAAGAGCACAATAGTAGGAGTTGAGATTGGGATAACTAACCTATTTCCTTAGATGCTCTCCACTCAACCCTTCCATTGTCAAACGCGATATATTCGTAGGTTTCTTCAATCCAAAGGCAGCTTTGCAGTTTCCTCCCGTTCACTGTTTCCAGCCTCCTCCTAATTCCCCATCTCAATCACCCCAGGGATAACTGGAGCTCCCTTGGTTTTAACTCCCACCTCCAACCAATTCCTTTCCTGATTCTCGTATGTTAATTAGCTCATTCAACTGTTTCTCCTTCAAAAATGCCACCAACTTCACCACAGAAAAACCTTTGAATCCATTTTTTCCTATCCATATCACTAAGAATTTGCAAAATCCTCCCCTATGCAGGGACAAATATTTTAGTACCCATTCGGTCTTAAATAGTTATTAAAAACATTTTTTGAATCAGCAACTGCTTAGAGCACAAAAACATTTCAGGTTTATATAATTTATTGTCAATAATTCTTATACACAGTAAATATATATTGCAAATCAATGAGTTTGCTTTATATTCTGCATCTAGTAATCTGAATGTTAATATAAATGTTATTCAATAAAGTGCAAATATTAAACTCCAACCAATTGAGCGGAGATAGTATATACTTAGGCAAGATATTATACAATGTAAATGATCCAACACTTAACTTTCCAGATTAGCAAGGAACATTTATATTTCAACATCTTTCTCTATAAACATCTCCTATGAAACAATTTCCTGAGTCACCAACTCTCCTTCCTTCCTCCCTACCACCCCCAGGAAAAATATCTCCATTGCTTCGTTTAAAAAATTGATACTAAAACATGTTATAGCTCCCTATCCAGCATGATTGGGGGAATCAAAGACCATACATAATTTTTCTAAATTGTCAAAGGAAAGAGGTGTATATGGCTCAGAAAAATACTTGGTCTTACCTTTTTTGCAGAGTTAAAGAATTGAATTGATAAGTTTTCTTAAACAAATCTGTTATTTCCATCTGAGGTAATACTCATTCTCAAACTCATTAATTCTTCATCCTACTGAATACATCCACTTTTCTCCTCCAATCATAATAAGAGAACACGTTAGGTTCTGAGGGGTTTTGGGGGTGTTCAGTACAGGAACTCCCTGGTCAAACATCCATTCAATTTACTTTATCAGGTCCCTCTGTCAAAAACAAGTTAGCTTCAACCTTAAAACAAAATTCTCCGCCACTTCAGTTGGAGATTTCAATTTCTTCAAACATCCAATTCTGGTGAGCTGATTAATTTCTGTCAAGTTAGATATACTTCCTATATCCAAGTATAAAGTCTGCTCTAGATTCAATTTTACATTCAAATCCTATCTGAAGAATTGGCCAGAAGTCAGGCAGGCGAACTGGAATTGAATCAGATCACGGCTTAAGAGATAATAGGGCAACTGGTGCCACTGAGTCTTCAGGTAGAGGGACATATTGCTCAAAGTTTATTGGGCATTGCAGAATCTTCTATTGAAGTCTTTGATTAATAGGGATTGCATACAGTGACACCACTACTCTCAGCCAGTAGATGATTGGGTAATTCCTATCCATCACATCTGAAGACTGCAAGCTAAATAACTGGAACTGAATTTACAATTTGTTTTACGTAACCACCCTTCACACTGCATTTTGCTGGAGAAGTCACCCTTTTAGTGGGAGACATCTTGAGTTGTTTGTCCTAGTTCATAAACCTTGTAGACTGTTTGTTGTCACACTAAGTAGGCTCCACATATTTTGTGACCCCTACCCCACCTCCAACTCAATGGACTTATTTCAATTTGATTTTTATGCACTTCCCTATCTCAAGGCTTTGTAAGCAATTATATAAAAAGGGAAAATATATCTGATATCCCATTCCTGGCACCTCCTGCAGTTTACTCAAAAATGGAATATTTACTCTTTACTGAGAGCAGCCATTAATTTGCTGATAAAAGGATTACTTTGCACAATCTTAAAATCATCCTGCCAGCACTGGATGGAAACATACAAACAACAAAACATAAAGGTCAGCATTCCAGGTTCCTTCATAATCAAGAAATGATGAAGTAAAAAAATCTAATTTTAGTAATTCCTGTAGGACTTTTGGCTTAATACTTAGTATATCAAAATCTTTCTTGTCCATATCAAGCTCATGAGCAATACAATACTGCTGGAAGGATAACTCTTCCCCCCATTAACAGCAGGGTAACATTTAATGGACATTTTTGGCCCCCGTGTAAAAAGACTTGCATTTTTATAAGACTTGCAATTTTATAAGCCTTTCATGACTGCAGAATATCTGAAAGTATCTTATGGGGAATTTTCTTTTTATGTGTAGTCACTACTATAAGTAGTATAGCAGCCAAATTACACACAGCAAACTTCCACAAACAGCAAAGAAATAATGACCAGATAATTTAAAAAAAGACACTGCTGACTGAGCAATACATATTAGCCAGAACCCCTCTGCTCTTCCTCAAAATGTATTGCAAGGGGATTTTTTAAGTTTATAATAAAATTTTGATTCAGTGTAACAAAAGAATAATGGAGTTTCCCTGTTTGTAAAATAAGAAATAAAATTCCAAGAACATATCACCTCTGACTGTATACCACCCATTTTAAAATGGACTGCTGGATGGGGTTACATTAGTACAGAACTGAGGAGCAGGTCATTTTCAGCCAGCAAGTATGCAAAATTACCAGAACCTGTGAAATCCTCAGTCATTGGAGAAACACTTGTATCAATCAATGGTTGCTAACAATTGTGTTACTGTTAAACTAATTTTCAGCATTAGCTAACACACAAAAGGAGTCCAATGACTATTTCTGTGCTGCCCATCTCAATTTCGTGCCCAAAAAATAGGTTCGGCTGTTACCCAGACCAAGGGCGATTGGGGTCGGGGGTAGAAGAGAGAGAGAAGGGTGTTTCAGGAAGCAAGTGGCAGAGCGAAAAAGACAGAATAGAACCCACACATCAGCATTCTGGATGGCAGGGAAGCTGATCAGATTGTAGTTGGAATAAGTATCACATTGCATGCAATTTTTTAAATTAAATCGCACATGCAAAAAAGTGACATTTTTTGATGATGAGTTTTTCAAACCAAAAATGTCAACGAGTTCAATCTTTCTATGATCATATTGCAAGCTTTTCTTGTTAGGGAGTGCAAAGGGATGGTAAAAACGAACAGAAAAGGCCAAATTTCGATAGTGCTTAACATGATTGTGATATCACAAAGCAGTTTACAGTCAAGCAGATCTTCTGACATATAATCATTGCTGTTTCATAGGAAATTTAGTTACAATCCAATATGTCCAAAACTTGGATAAGTAAATAAAAGGAATGCTAAAAAAGAGCTACTTCCACATGAAGTTTCAAAAATGGTGATGCTCTCTCAAGCCCCACAGGCCAGGTTTAAAATACAAATAGTTTGTGAAAACTAACACCAACAATTATCAGGTGTATATAAATAACGAATGCCTGTGTTTCCAAGTCCTGTGACAAATACAACTGCCTCCTAATCTACAGCAAGCTTAGAGAGCTGATCAACTTTTCTCTCAACAGACGGAAATTTGAAGATCAAGTTTGACCTGATTCCAAACCTATTCAAGATAAAATACAATTCATTTCCCACAAAGTTGACCTTCTAATCCTACCCAAGGTTCTTCATCACTCACCCCAACACCCACAAGATCTGTTCACTTCCCAAAGATAAGACTTCACCATTTCAGCCTTCCATCATTGTCAAAAACCTTGGGAATTTGAGCAACAACTATAAACCAGAACAGAAAACACCAAGACAGAGAGAATTTACAGCATGGTATCTGTTCCTGTTTTTACAAGGTTTTGGAATTCAGGGGACATTGTCTGTCTACATGAAAATATCTCATGATTCATTACAGAATCCTTACAGTGCAAGAGACCATTCGACATTGTTGTTAGTGCAGATGCAATCTTACCTAACTCCATAAACCCACATATTTATCCTGCTAGTCCCCCTAAGGACCAATTTAGCATGGTCAGTCCACCTAACCCACATATGTTTGCGGTGTGGGAGGAAACCAGAGCACTTGGAGGAAACTCAGATGATCCCCATAAAGTTAATATCGATTGTAAAAGGTTCTGACAGTGTGTTGCACCATAGGTAACAGCCTCTGTCTGTTACTGCACTTCAAATAGCGGCAACACAATGATCTGTGGAGACTGGTTAACTTTTCAGGTGAATTTGGTTATTTCCCTTTTTTAAAAAAACTGCTGACCTGTTTTTCCTGCACTTGCTATTTTCATTTATGTATCCAGGTATGTCTAATTTAGAAATCCTTTAAATTATTTCAGATTTTTAAATAAATCAAATAGCTTTGAGAGGAGTCGACTGATTCCAAACGAGAATTCCAGAAACCTGAAAAAATTATTGTAGTTCCATGTATAAACTGGAATTTCCCCTTATGTGTTCACAGGTGAGCACATCAGCCTCCATCTAAAGTTCTCAGCAGAATCAAAAAATATTTCAAACATGTGACTTTTAAAGCTGAGCTTCCAGTACATAGCACTGAAGTGAAAATTTATATAATTTCAGAAAAACAAAAAAGAACTCTGCAACTTCTATTTGGCAAGGGGCATTATACAATTATACATAATCTACAGCCAACAATTCCATCTTCTATCGTTCTGTGCAATTTGACAGAAGAAATCAAGCTGAATTCACTCATGCTAACAAGTCACAACCTTGCTCACAAACAAGATTACAGACATGATTTTGTTTTGCACCTTCAGAAAATGAGAAATTATAGAATGTTAATACAATTGTAAGTTCCAATCAAAACAACTATTGAGTGCATTCGCATCAAAATCAGTACAAGTCCACAGTGGGGTGCAACAGTCAGTACATCTTTAAATTCATGCTGGCTCAGAGTCCAAATGAACATCCTAGATCCTAGAGAGTGCAGCTGGGAGCAAAGTCAACAAATTCTAAACAGTCCATTTTAAACCCAGGTACAAGTAAACTCAAAGCTAAAGATATCACTTATCAGATCTTTCAGCTTTATTTACTGGTTTGAGAAGAGAAAAAAGGAATAGCTTATACTGTTAAAAAAATGAATGATGGGATGAGTTCTGCCTCAGTCTCAAGAACCAAATTCCTGATTTGCCCATCAGGTCTACAAAAATGCCATGTGGTTCCACTCTGCTACTACTGACCCCCACAGGATTAAAACCACATCAAAAGATCCTCACAATTAACTAGCAGCGCTGCTCAAGCAGGTGATACAATGGTGAATAACATCACTGCTCGTTAGCCTGCGCACGTTTACCAGAAAGTTAGAATTTAGCATGTCAGGGTAATCTGGATCCTAGCTACACTTGAGAGGGGGTACTTTTGCCAAAGCTGTTCTCCATCCTCAACGATGCACTATGAATAATTTGAGGACCGCTCTAACATTTTCTTAAACCAAACTAAGACAACTGTCCAATTACTTTATGTAGTTGTGCTCTATTGAATCAAACATTGGCCATAAGCCCACACAGATCAACAAAAGGACTTGATTTCAACAGTCCAAAATCCCCACATAAACAGCAGTAGATGGCCAACATAAATGAGTTGGCTTTCCAATCACTAACTTTGAACAGCTGAAATCTGAAAAAGTTTCAACCATACTGTGGATAACGTCCTTTTATAGGAAACAAATCTGGAATGTTTAATCAAGGAGGAAGAGAAAAAATCTTAAATTGTCCATCAAAAATGCAGGGACATCTCAATTCATTGTGGGAAAAAGGAGGTTGGACTCTGCCAGTTCCCTGGAGACAGCGGAGGTGATGGCATTCCGTTGGGCAGAAGGCCTCCCAGCTTCGGTTTCAAGTCATTCCACACTTCGCTCATCTAGAACAGGAGAAAAAGAAATACACAAATCATGAACCTGTAAACATCAATTCAAATAATAGTTCAAATGGCACTGAAGGAGCTTTGACACTATTTCAATATTCTGTAACACTAAATGTTATGGTCAAATTAGAAACTCCAGGTCATCTGTCACTTAATCAATTGAGGAAACTGTCAAGCTTCAGCAAAAATGATGTCATGGAAGCAGTTGCGTTTCATGAGCTCTGGCAGTAGTCATCTTTTAACCTGTTTCTTATCTTGATGCACAATCCATAATTATCCAATCCTGATGTGAATAATCTGGAAAATCTTGGCTTCCTTTTTGCCAAAACTAAGCCAAGTTAATAAATGCCTTGTTTGATTGAGGTGGCTGGACTCAGCTATGATAGGGCCCAGTTCACAATGATGGTTTAGCTGGTGAGCAGCCCTATATGTCAATGATGATGTTGGTGTTGAGATGATGGCTGCCTTATCAATAAAGTTGTGAACAACGGTCTCCATTCCCTGGCAAAGATTCTTGATGCTCATATTGATGAACTGACAGATCCTGAAGAAAACAGATGAAGTGGAGAAGAGAATCTTGTCAATTGAGGGAGCAATTTCCTCAGTGGGGACTCATCTTCCATTCTTAGAAATCCTGCTGCATAATATGCAATACATCCTGGTCGACTCAGATGGGGCCAGGCATGCGCCCGGTCTTCCGGGGCACGTTGGTGATGACTTCCCAGCTGAATTTGAGAATTGGGTGCCATACTTGCACAACTTTAATTTGAGGGCTGAGCGTCTCGAGTTCAATGAAGCACGTTGTGTCCAGTCTTTTTGTAACCCATTACATGTGTAGCACCACAGCAGGCTGGTAAATAGATGGTTTGGTACAGAGATTGTTGGCATGGCCTAATAAGTTCTTGTTGTGGGCGAGGAGAACCCCTCATTGGAACCATCGGGATTGGGTTTTTCTTTTGTTGTTCTGGGATTTAGGAATCCTTGCTTGTTTCCTCAGAAATTGTGTGTCCTATAAAAGACTAGACTTTTTTGTCATTGGCATCCCTGGTGTTGTTGGAATGGGGACTGTTCTAGGAAAATTTATGTGGAATAATATATTAGATTTTGGGAATTTGTTGCATGTTGTGGTAAATGCAAAATAGAAAACTCTCAATAAAGACCTCTTTAAAAAGTGCAGAAAGGATAGGACTTAGTGATGATATCTTATGCAACTGAACAGCCAAACACTTGGGCTTGTGTAGTTGTGTAATCCTTGGATATCTAGCCTGATAGGTCAGTCTTCTATTTTGGTTTGGATGCACAGGAAGTGGCTTATGGAATATATAATGGGCACATTATGCAGTTTTTAGGGTTTCTCAGATGTGACAAATGGGTTGAATTCTGTCAATAGCAGGCCTAAATGACACCTCTGCAGTAGTTAGAGAAAGTGATTGCTCAATATACAAGAGTGATGTTCTTGGTTTGTTGTCCCTTAGTGTCATAGAGCAGCTTAGGGCGGTAGTAGTTGTTTGTATCTGGGTCAGATGGAAGATATCCTGGTTTTTTTTGAGGTTATGCTCTTCTGTTCCTAGTATACTTCCCATGAAAATGTATGCTGAAAGACTACATCTGTCATCTGTTGGAAAGTCCTGATACTCCTCTCTCTTAGGAGTTTCCTTTCTTTATGTGGGCAAGTAGGGTGTTGATACAGACCCGATTTGTTATATTTAATCCCAGAGGGTTTCCCTTTTCTTATCAGGAGAAGGAAGTTCTTATCTCTCCTTCAAATACCATATTGATGGGTGTCTTGATGATGATTCTTCTTGTCAGTCAGGTTTCCTTAGTGGAATATGGTTTAAATTATTTGGTGAATGGGAACCTGATTGGTGTTTGTGATATGGCTGGAGAAGGTTTGTGTTGCAAGTCTAGGCAAGGTATACAAATCCTTGGCTTACCAGTTCCTGCACATGATAACCTACCCTGACCACATCACATCTTGTACTGATGACAATATCCTGATGTTCCCTTTGTGTGTGTTATCTTTTTATTGCATGGAGGTCCTGGCATCCTGAGTTAGGCCCTGACTGGTTATATATTACACCATGTCAGATCCCATATATATTATTCTGTGGAGGAGGGTGTGCACCATGGGGCCATGCGGTCATGGTTTATCCTGAGATCCCCACTCTTTCTGGTATCCTTTTCTTATAGAACATAGAACATTACAGCACAGAACAGGCCCTTCGGCCCTCGATGTTGCGCCGACCAATATAAAAAGCAATGCCCCTCCAAACTAAACCATTCCCTTCTCTTCCATATACTTATCAACTAACCTCTTAAACGCCACCAAACTTGGCGTCCATAAGAGAGAATTGCAATGATTGATAATTGAGTCATATGAATATTCGCCGGTCTTTTCTGTATGCTTATGTGGAATAATGTCCTAGATTTTAGGAATTTATTGCATTTTGTGGTAAATGTAAAATAGAAAATTTCAATAAAAACATCTTTAAAAAGTGTAGACAGGACCAGAATCAGTGATACCTCATGTAGCTAAACAGTCTTAGGCTTGTGCTTAAACGGACATGTGGGTCAGGTTCGAGAGCAGTTGTCAGCACAGAACCACAGGAGATATGAATCCTTAGCAAACACAGGAGAAGGAATAACGAGTAAAACCACCATTGCAGGTTTAGCCATACCTCTCGGTGCCCTTGGATCTGGGAATCAATGAAGGCAGTCAGCACATGAGAGGTGATATGTAGATAGATGTGGATGAGTTGAGTCTCCTGGTGCAGGCAAAACATTGAGAAATAGTTCCGGAGTTCCATGGTCAAGATTGTACTTTCTTGCTGAAATAAGATCATAGTTGAATGTTAATGGAAATTGAACAGAGACTACAGAAGTGCACTATTCTGGAGATAAAATTTCACCCCCCCCCCCCAGAGCAATTTATCAGCATTTATTGCCACCATTATGGGAAGCCAGTACCTTTATGTATCATCAACTCAAGCTATTTTTAATATTTATGGTCTTAATGACATTGACTGCTCCACAGAAAAGTATGTGTTGTGTTGTGACATTTCTTCCACAAGATTGGCCCACAGGCCGCTGTCCTGCTTATTTCTCCCAATATTGCCTAAATTATCAAAATCCTTCCTGAATATCTCAATTTAATGTACTTTCCAAGGACCTCAAAACTCCACCTACCCCAGTTTCCTCCCATGATCACTTTTTACGATGGTTCCATATCCAGAAATTAATCATTTTAAAATATTAATCTTGGTGTTTAAAACCTTCCACAGTCTCACTGCTCCCTTTCTACGTAATCTCTTCGGGTCTGAAAACACTATGCGCCTCCAGTGTTGGCATATCTTTGATTTTAATCATTCCACTACTGGCAGATGTGCCTTCAGCTATAAAGGCCCTAGGGCATGAAATTCCCTCCCTAAACCTTTCTGCTGCTCATGCTCTCTTCATATACAGTACTCTTTAAAACCTACCTCTATCCGAAAATCACCTTGTGACTTTGTCAGATTTTGTTTGATTAAGCTCCAGTGAGACATCTCAGATCACTTTACAACGTTAGCAGTACTAAATAAATGCACGTCGTTCTTGTTCAAACGTCATTCAACCACCAACATGGATTTATTTTCTTCAAGGGGCCTGTATTCTGACCTCAACAACATGGCAAGAACTGCTTATGATCACTCTCTTGATAGCTGATGGGCAACATGACAGTTCAGTGACTACTGCTGTGCTGTGCAGATACATGGATTTGGGCCTGTGTCTGAGGGAGTTTGCGCATTCTCCCTGTGCTTGCGTGTGTTTTCTCCGGGTGCTCCAGTTTCCTCCCACATCCCAAAGATGTGCTCTTAGGCTAATTGGCAAAACAAATTCTCCCTAAATTGTCTCAAATTTGGTTTTTAATCCATAGATCTATAAACATAGACAGAGATCACGGGTAGAGGTGGGAACATCAGGGTGGTGGCATGGGCTCGTTGGGCCGAAGGGCCTGTTTCCCGTGCTATTTTGTTCTTTGTTCAAGGACAAGCTTGGCCTCCAAATTCTTTTCCGTATCCAAATTTTTTATTGCACACCTTCCATGCTCACAACACTCAAGATTCTGCAATCATTAAATCTTCAATTAATTTACATCAAAGTTTCTCTTCATCGAAACAATACCTCATTTTTGTTGGGGGCTACCCTTAATCAAAGAACCAGCTAATACTTTTAAGTTCCCAAATGAAGAAAAGGCAATTTTGACAAGGCAATGGACAATTACAATAAACATCTCTTGACTGAATTTATAGCAGCAAAAAAGAGGAGCAGAGCACCTGTACAATTCGTGACTCCAACTGTTCCACAGAAATCTGTTCCTTGTCCTGCACAGTTACGCTCATCATCTGCCGCTTCATGGAGCTGTATTTTTGTAATGCTCGTTGGTGTTCATGAAGAACACCCTTCTCATGACGCTCACACAAGTCCTAAAAGCAAGATATCAAAATTCAACTTCAATTTAGGAAATTGAAGGATCTCTAAAATAAAAATGCATTCCGCAACTGACTGAAAATGAAATAATTTCAATTCTGTCTCATCCTGCAGATACATCATCAGCTCCTTCCTACTGCCAGGTGATCAGATAGGTTACCAATGCCAGCCAGAGTACCGGAATGGAGAACTCTCAGCTGTCAGTAGATCAGGCCAGACTTCCTGCTTCAAATAACGAGTAGCAGAATGGCTAAACTAAATTAAAAATAGTTTCTGAAATCACAATTGTTCAAACCAGATGTATCCGTCATCAAAACTTGGAGGGTTATATCTGAAACTTAAACCTATCTCCATTTCTACATTCTAACTGACCCATTCAAGATCAGACCTGCTTCAAATGCAATTCAGTGATAGCACTTACCTTGTAGGACTGCAGTAAATCCAGGAAAAGGTTGAGTTTTTCCACCACTTCCTCCTCTTCTCGCTTACCCTGTTAAAGATATGGAGACAAACTTAAAAATTGCAACATGTTTCTCCACTCCAATTAAAGTTTTATTTATTCCTTCTTCTATATCTCTGATCCACTCACCACTGTGGCTGATGTGCAATCATGGTCTCACATCAGTCTCAAGCCAGACACTGGAAAACACTCTTACATTCTAAATATTACATAGAAAAATCACACCAGAAGTTTGGTTTAGTGCAGATGCACTCAATATGGACCTGCACTCGATTGTTACTGACTTTGGATTATAAATTACCATTTACAGGGATGCAACGGCATTCTACAATTGCTAAAACCAACAGTGTCAGCCATGGCTCAGTAAGTAGCAACTTTGGATTATTATAGGTTCATGACTCATTCCAGAGCCTTGAACACAACATCTAGGCTGATAATCCCAGTGCACCACAGAGACTGCTTCACTGTCAAAGGTACTATCTTTCAGATGATATCTTAAACAAAGATATAATTTTCCCTCTTAGATTATTGTAAAAGATGCCATGGCACTGTTCCAATCTGAGCAGGGTGTTGTCCTCAGTGCTCAGGCCAATATTTAACTCAACTCACAAACTCACTTTATAAAAGTCAGATTTTTCTTTGTAGCCCAATGGTGAAGGCAATGTTTAATTACTGGACTTGCCTGCTGTGCAGCTTTATCAGCGAGTAATGCAAACTCCACAGATAAGCCTTTAAGGGCTTGCTTCAGGGCACCCCACGTGTTGCTTGCTGCTGATGCCCATGATGGAACTGGTGTTGTGTCAGAGCCCAGGGTACTGAGATACAGAAAGGCAATAGTGGTTGGAGGAACAAAACAAACAGTTACAGCACATTAGAAAAATATCACTTCCTAGTCACACATCATCTGACTTGGACACTATATTGATAATTGCGGTCCTTTAATGTTGCTAGGTCAAGATCCTGGAATTCCCTTCCTGTCAGCACTTTCAGAGGATGTTCACTACAAACTGTGGTGGTTCAAGGCAGTGGCTCACCACTATCTTTCAAAATCTAAGAGCCAATATATGCCAGCCTTGCAAATGAGACCAATATCCCAAGAATAAAAATCTTTTAGGAAAGTAAAAATTGGCTCATGTCTAGTATTTTCTAAAGAGGTCATGACCCCACAGTGAACTGCTTACTTAATGAATAGTGACTACATTTTATAAGTACTTCATTGGTTGCAAAGCATTTTGAAACATCCTATAATTGTGACAGAAGCTTATACCATGGAACTTCTCTCTCATTTTAAAAGCAGGAATGCAGGTTAAACTATTCAATCGTTTGTCACTTGAAAAACAGTGCATGCAGTCCCATTTTGCTCAGCTTTAATTAGCCCCCTCATTCTTCAGGGAGCTCGAGTTCTATAAGCAAAGCATTTACTTACTGCTGTGCCAGAATAATTTCTCTGCTAACTTCAGGATGGCCCTTGAGCTTCTCCAGGGGAATGGGGGTGGTTGCTATTTTGAGTCTCTTTCAGTCACGGCCCTGCAACTTAAAGCTCTCCATAAATTCACTCCTGCAAAAATAAACTATAGCTGCTTCCACTCACACAGCCTGGTGAAAAACATGCTTTCTATTCATCCCTTACCCTCCACCTCAATGGCCTCCTCTTTCTTGGCTTATCATGTTGCCATAATCAATCACTGCTCCAGCTTTTGAATTTCTGATAAACTAACTCCTGATCACTGAACACAACTTTTGTGGGCTTGATTGGAACAGTTTCCATCCTTAAATAACTGCAATGGCAATCACAACTTGTAATGTATCCCTTAAAACTAAGCTGGACCAATAGCTTTGAAAGCTGCATAATCTTGAAGCAGCAGCAGCTTCTATGATGCATGCCCAACCCCAATAACCTTTCGACAGTAAACCATGCAAGTCTCAGCCTTCTCTCCAGAACCATGGGATACATCAAGCAAATTGGCTCCATTTTCTGCTGTACTTTACTCCTTCGCTGTCTATCCTGTCTTTGTAACAGTTGCAACTGAGTTGTATCATGCGATCGTCAAAACTGGCTGAATTGTTCTCTCTGCCTAAGCAGAAATACATCACTACCTTCTGCTCAGTATTGCTAACAGTGTAAGTTTCAAACCCACGCCCAGCTGTGCTCTAATGGTAAGAGGTAAAATACCATCCGTCCCAGATTAACACACTAACAGATACAAGTGCACACTCCTCAAAGCAGGGGTAAGTAATATGAGAGAGAGGGACACAAAGTAGGAATGAGACAGCAAGAGATATATACAGAGTGCCGACAAAAAAATAAGGGAAAGGGGAAGAGGGTAAAAAGACACTGGTCTCTTCCGAAAGTCAGTTAGAGCTATTAGGGGCTTACAAGCAAAGAAGAGCACATGACACAGGATTGGCAAGGTTTAAAAAAAAATTCAAAAAGTTGTTAAAATTCAGGTCACAAAAATAGGTAATAGTAATAATTATGACACAACTGAACCTACATCAGAAAATCTCAATACTTACCTCAATTCCTTCCCAAACAACAAGAGATCAGTGGCATTCTCAGCAGACCTGTTGGCCATTCTCTCCGCCCGGTCCCTCAGCTTACGGAAACTGTTGTAAATGTTTCGAATCAGCTCCCTGCTGGCACCAAACTGAGCCTGAACATCAGGAGGAAGTAGTTCCTGCATTTGTCAGAGGGTGGGATGGGGAAGAGAAGAATCTTCACATAAATAATTGAACTTATGGAAGTAACATATCAATACTGGTCTTTTCCTTCAATATAACAAATGAAAGCTGGACACTTCCTTCATTGAAGTATACCGCTGTAAGAATATTATTTAGATTCTATATTAGATTAATAAATACCAAATGTGGAGTCTTGAGTTATTTCGTATTGTGCATTTGGGCTTTTGGTTCGAGGAAGGAATGCTGCATTATTGGAGCTGGATCTTTTGGATGATATTAAACTGAGGCTTTATTTGCCCTTGCAGATAGACGTAAAAGATCTCATGGCACCAAAGTGCACTTGACTGAATCACTTTCCACGATTAATGGTGTGATCTCTAATTAACAATACTTAAAACTAGACTCCAGGATAGACTCCAGTTTGGAAGGACATAATCTGTAATTATACTCTTGATTGCTTTGCAAGTGGATGTACTATGATGGTAACACCAATACACTTCACCGAAAGCCTCATGCTGGCACTATTAGAACATAAAGCATCGCTGGATTAGCCACAGAAATATTTACTCCTACAAGAATAATACTCTTCCAATTGTTACCTTAGCTGTTGCTGCAATTTCACATGTCATAAACTCATCACCCACACCTCGTAACGATTCCCGAATCTTATTCTGGACATCCTTTTCAACAAGAAAGGGAAAGTATGAAAAATCCTATTTCAAGAACAGGGTCCATTTTCAAACAACTTTTTTTAAACTTTGTGCTGAGCATTTTTCTGGTATAGCTGGCCATTTTGCTCATCTTAATTAATGGATTTTATTCTTCAATCACTGCAATTAACATGGTATGAAGCAGTTTCATACAACAGAGTGATTCACTTAGTTATTGTGGAGCATGGTTAAAAGTAAGGCCCATTTGTATGAGACAGGAGTAACAAATTTGGATTTAGGATATCTTTCCCTAATAGATATGTGAAACACCAAGATAGGAAACCGTTTTGTAATTTTAAACAAGACAATAGGAAATATCTAGTCATCAATAACACAAAGGTTGAAGTATCATGTTTTAACGAGCTCAGAACTTTGTGTTGTCCCCAGTAACCAAGTAAAATGGCCATTAGATTAATAACATGTGAATTTTAAGCAATTCTGTTTTATAATCATGCCAATCTTTTTAATATAATTACAGTGCAGAGGCATTAGGGTGTTACAAAATATTTATATTTTCTTTGAGATTACATCAGTTGTAGCTCTGGGAGATTCTCTCTTCTCTTAGACCTTCCACCATGCCCCACACATCAGTTCAGCAAAGGTGAACTGATGTAAAGAGCTGGCATCAGAGAAATGGCAGGAATTCCCTGTTCTCCACATTCCCCCCACCCCTACACCCTTGGCTTTATTCAACACTTCTCAACAACAGCTAAACTGAGATCTGGCACTCAGCATTAAGAGGGCAGGTGGAGAAAGTAAATTCTTCCAGTAACTTTTCACCATTCTGTACTACCCAATAGTCCCTCACTGCTCTAGACAGGAATCATTGCTCAAACCAGCCATTCCCAGAAAACTTTCTTGCACACGAGAAAGGACAAATAAAATGTTACTCTACACAATACTCACAGGACCACTGAAGCACAGGAAGATTTGAAGAAGTTCATCTTCAGAAAAGAATGGGTGACGAGCCACCAGGTTAACAAAACGTTTCAGAGCACGTCGCCGAGACTCAATAAACTCACGGTCAACTGGGAAGGAGAAATTTAAAACAGTTGAAAATGCTTTCAAGGCACAGTAAACAAATTATTCACAATTCCAAGCATTGATTTTTCTTAAAAACAGCCTCTCCCACAAAGTAGCAAAGGTTGATGCACTCGCATGCAAGCATTATTTCAAGGAACCAATTGCTCAATGCTAATGGGAGTTTCTAGAGAATGTCAGCATAAATCACACTCAACAAAACAAAAATAAAATCAGAGCAGGCATAGGCTAAGCAGTCCCTCGAGCCTCCTCCAATTCAATTAGACCATAGCTGATCATCTTTCTCAACTATCACACCTTGTCTTCATATCTCTTGATTCCCTTAATATCAAAAAAAAACTTTCAATATCAGGCTTGAATATACTCAATGACCTAACAGCCAATTTTTACTTCTCAGTTTGAGATAGAAATTCATTGAAATATTGCACTACGTTCAGATTTTTTACTTATGTTAACTGCATTTAGTGACATCACTCAATGTAACTAGCAAGTAGTACAGAAGGTAAAAGCAAAATACTGCAGATGCTGGAATCTGAAACAAAAACAGAAAATGCTGGAATATCTCAGCAGATCTGACAGCATCTGTGGGGGGAGAATAGAGCCAATGTTTCAAGTCTAGATGACCCTTCTTCAGAGCTTAAGTACTAAAACACTGCCAGGAAGTAGGACACAATAATCACCAAGCTTTGCTTGGAAGGTGAAACTCAATTCAGTCAGGCTGTAGACTTATTGAACACATTTGAAGTTCACTACATGATTTTAAGATCCAGGCCAGAAACTCCAAGGTATTTTGTAACGTTAGCCTAGACCCTAAGTTTTATGTTTGATTTTGGCGTGGGTGAGCATAAGATAGTTCACTTCAGATATGATTCAAAGGACTCACTAGGAAGCTAAAACAAATTCTATTTAAGTACACTGTTAAAATATAACAGAATTAGCAAACTTTTACTAATTACAAGATTTAAACATGACACAGTATAACTTAAGAGCTAGCTACCTCTGTTGTCCCAACATGAAACAACGTTCCACAGACATGCACCCATCTTCAGAATTAGTACGTTCACATACTAAGGAGATTTACTTCGGAGATTTACAAGGATGTTGCCTGGATTGGGACGCATGCCTTATGAAAATAAGTTGAGGGAACTAGGTCCATTTTCCCTGGAGAGACGAAGATTGAGAGGCAACCTGATAGAGGTTTATAAGACGTTGAGAGGAATAGATAGGGTGGATTCTCAGAGGATATTTCCAGGCCTGAAAAGGTCACTACGAGAGGACACAGGTTTAAGGAGTTGGGGGAAGGGGGGGGAGCCAAGTACAGAGGAGATGTTAGGGGTAAGTTTTTCACTCAGAAGGTGGTGAGTGAATGGAATCGGCTGCCGTCAGTGGTGGTAGAGGCGAACTTGCTGGGGTCTTTTAAGAGACTTCTGGATCAGTACATGGGATTTAATGGGATTGGGAGTTACAGATAGTTCTATGGCGTGATAGGTACTGATACGATCGGCACAACTTGTGGGTCGAAGGGCCTGTTTGTGCTGTAGTGTTCTATGTTTTATGTACATGATGCTAGACTTTCAGCTTTGTAACATCCCATGGACAGAAATCCAAGCCAGCAGTTTTTAGTGAAGGATATATCCTCCAAACAACACCACTTCAGAGTGGTAAACCCAATCTCTGGCAGGTTCCAGTCTTCGGACTTCAGAGAGGGAAAAACAGATGTTCTTCTCTAATCAACAGCAGCACTTAAACAGCAATACTTAGCAAAAACTCCAACCCCAGAGGGGAGGGAAATACCGTTATTTCTCTCAGTTCCAAGCAGCTTCTAAAAAAATGAGACTAAAACTGGGCTTCTGTTAAGCACAGCAGTCCCTAGCCACATTACCTCCAATCAAATGCTACTCTGCCATCCCAGGGGAACACAAACAGAACAGATTAAAAACATGATATCCATTAAACAATTTCAGTAATAATAAAGGACACCAACTGCAGACAACACTATGCCAACAAAATCCCAGCCACTGCTAAAATATCCTGCAGAGAAACATGATTAAAACACATTTCTTAAAGGCACAGTATTGTAACAATGACTGCATTCTCCTCCCTCCTGGCATTGCACACAGGCCGCAATTAGTTTTCTTCAAACGCCTGGTGCAATATACATGTGCTACCATTAGTTGGAGACGTCCAATGCACGCATATCAACATAAACAAGACATTCTCATTCCCCGTCAATATCCCCTCATTGCTTGTTTGAATGGTGCTATTCCAATCTATAAGCTGAACATTGATAGGTCCCTCTCAAAAAAAAAAGGGCAAACAAAAGCTGGGTGCTTGGACACACTTCTAGTTTCACAGTTACATTATCATTTTGCCACACTAGACTTTTACCTCTTAGCATTCTCTTTGGAGGCAATGCTGGCACCATCCGATATGGAAATCGCTGGAGCAACACTTCATGAAACACCACAAAATCATTATATCTTCGGTAAACTGACGACTTGAATCGCTGAAAGGAAAATGCATTGAAATTGGAAGTTTTTAGTAATACGGCTTTAATTATTTTTCTTCACCAAAAACCTTCCCTTCTCGAGGTTAACTGCACACAGGGGTATAATTGCACTACTTTTCCACCACTTACTTGACCGTGAGGTCTGGCATGTTGTTATGACCAAATCAATTTTTCTTCTCATCTGATGTCTATTTGCCAGCAGTTGTCTAGGAGCCCTATGAGCCTATTCCACCATTCTATTAAATCATAACACAGGATTAGGAATAAGCCACACAGCCCTCAAGGTCATGGCTGGTCTACAGCCTAACTCTATACATCTGCCTTTGGCCCATATTCTTTAATACCTTTGTTCAAAAATTCTCAGATTTAAAATTAACAACCAATTTATTAACAACTGCCGCTTGTGGAAGAGAGTTCCAAATCTCTAACACCTTTTGTATATGGAAATGTTTTCTAATATCACTTCTGAACTATGTGGCCCTAATTTTTAGACTATGTCTCCTACTTCTAGGATCTCCAATCAGTGAAAATACTATCTTTGTCTACCCCATCTTTTGGGGAAGAGAACAGAACCAATTTGTATCATCTCTCCTCACAACCCCCGAAGTCAAGATATCATTCTTGTAAACCTACGTTGTACTTCCTCTAAGGCACATATCCTTCCTAAAATGTGGTATCCAGAACTGCTCACACTACTCCAAGTGGGATCTAACCAGAGTTTTGTATAGCTGTAAAGAAGCTAAACTTCTGTGTTCTTATACTCCATTCCTCTAAATGTTAAAGGAAAGCATTCTATTAGCCTTCTTGATTAATTCTGCCCATTTGTGGCATTTTAAAGATCTTTGCACTTCAATCCTCAAGTCTTTTTCGACAAAGTATTTAACCTCATACCATCTAAAAAGTACCTTAATCTATTCTTTTTTGGTCTGAAATGGATAACCCGACACTTACTTACACTGAAATCCCCATTCACTTTATTATATCTCTTAATTTTATGCTATCATCTACACTATCTGTAATGCAGCCTAAGTGTGTCATCAAGTTTGGATGTATGATTTTCTATGCTATTATTCAAATTATAGTTAAGGCCCTAATAGATCCTAGTGGAACACCACGAATCACATCCTGCCAATTTGAGTACCTACCCATTATCCCTACTTACTGTCACCCAACAGTCAACTAATTTCCCAGCCATATCAGTAATTTGTGCTCAATTCCTTAACCTTAGTTAAGTCTCTTATATGGGACTTTACCAAATGCCTTCTGGAAGTCAATTTAAACATCATCCACAGACATTCTCCGTCCACTACCTTAGTCACCTCCTCAAAAAATTCAATCAGGTTTGTTAGAGATGATTACCTATCATGAGTCCATGCTGATTTTTCCTGATTAATGGAAAAATATTAAGGTGTTCAGTTACCCTATTCTTGATTGTTGACTTTATTAATTTTCCCACTAAAGATGTTAGGCTAATTGGTCTGTAATTCTCTAGCTCCTATTTCACCCATCTTAAAAAGCATAGTGACATGAGCAAATTTTCTAATCCAGATGAACATCTCCTGAATCTGCCTTTTAGTTAGATCTTATAAGCTGCTTTGTGGTCCTTTGTTGGTATTTATTTCCCATTTGGAAGGATCTGTGCTGTTCGTTGCATGTTTGTAAGCCTTTTGTTTTGTGTTTTATGCTGTCCCTCATCTCTTTAGATATCCATTTTTTTTTCCTGTGAAATTGTGCTTTTGCTTCTCCGGGTATAAAATGGTTCTGTATTTTATTAAACATTTCTTTAAACATTCTCCATTGTTCTTCACTTGGTTTACCCATTAGCAGATTTTTGCAGTTCACTGTGGACAGTCTGTGTGTCATCTCATTAATGTTGATCTTACCTAATTCTAAAATTCTAGTAACTCATTTATACTTTGCTTTCAAACATTACAATTGAACTTGATCATGTTATGATTGCTATTTGATATATGTTCACTCTCAATTATGTTACTAATTGAATCCAGCTCATTACTAAATCCAATATTACCTGAGCCCTTGTTGCATTTAGGATATATTGTGTAGAAAACTGCCCTGGACACCTTCCAGGAATTCACTGTCTTTCTGACAGGTGCTTGCCTATCACTCACAATCGATATTAATACTACTTTGCCTTTGCTACCCATTTGCCTAATTTTGTACTAATACAATCTAGCACTGAGAGCTGCTACCATGGGGTTTATACACAACACATATTACAGTTTTGATCCTTCACTGCTGCTCAGTTCCATCCATAACATCTCTACTGGGTACTTTCCCCTTTATTATATCTTCCCTCGCCACTGAAATGATTGTTTCTAATCAGTAAGGCTGATTCCACTTCCTTTGCCATTTTCCCAATCCATTCTGTAAACCTTATAACCTGATATATTTAGTTGCCAGTTCCAACCATCGTGTAGCCATTTCTCAGTAATGGTCTCTCGCCTCCAATATCCTTTCAAGCCAATTTTACCTGGCGTGAGGTAGGCAACACATCATGCAGGAGGCTCGATCCTGCTTCCAAAGAATGCTATCTGATTACAGAATCCCCTACCATTACGACTTTTCTTTTTGCTCCCCTACTTGAATGGCCTCCTGTACTACAGTGCAACGGTCAGTTTGCCCATCCTCCCTAGTCTTTTCTTTCATCCATACAGGGAGCAAATACCTACTATCTGTTGGACAAGGTCAAGAGCTGAGGGTCCTTCGATGTTAAATTCAGGATACCTCTGCCTCACAACCAACAGGGGGGTTTGGTTCTGAAACACAGCATCAAGGTAACGTTGTAGTATCTGAAGCTCAGATTCCAGTTCATCAACTCTGAGCCAAAGTTGCTTGAGCCGCAAATACTTTCTGCCGATGTGTTCGCCATTACTCGCAATGGGATACATTAGTTCCCACATATCTTCAAACTTCATTTACCCATCTGTGACTGTCTAAGTCAGAAAGGTGTGGGTTAAGTATGCCTCCAGAAACTTGCACACAAAATCCAGTGCAGGAGGTACAAGCTTTCAGCTGAGACATTAAACCGAGGCCCTTGCCTGCTCTCTCAAATGAATGTAAAAATTCCTAAGGTACTGTTTTAAGGGGAAAAGGCATAATCCTCTCTCCACTTACGTCCTGGCAAATCTTGATTCTTCATCGAGCATCACTTAAAACAGATCATCAGATCATTTATCTGATTCTGTTTGTGGGATCATGATATGTGCATGTTCGCTGCTGCATTTCATACATTACAACAATGGCTAAATTTTCAAAAGCACTTCACATCTCAGATGATTTGGGTCATGCAGGCTGTAAAGGGCACTACTCAAATTTAAGTGTTTCTTTTCCTGCCTCAAGAAGGAAGCATAATATGGACAAAGAATCATGCCAAAAAAAATGCACTAAGATACCCAAGGAATCAATCAGCTTATGGACGACAACAAGCAAAGTGGAGACTTAAACGGTGACGACAAGATGTGAATGTTCAAGGATCGTATTGTAGGGAAGGAAGCATAAGTGGTTAAAATGGAAAGAAAAGTTCAAATAAACAGGCATGAGTTCAGTGATGCCAAGCAATGGCTTTTAAAACAAACTACCTTTACGTAGCACCTCGAAAGTAACAAAACATCCCAAGTTGCTTCACAGATGTGAGATCTGACAAAGTTAAAATAAAGCCAAAGGAATTTTTAAGAAAGAGTGGTGGAAAAGTTTAGCGAGGGATTTCCAGAGCTGAGGACCTGAAAGATTAAATTATGGACGTCAATTGATGGAACAAAAAAACTGGGGTTGCAAAAGAGGTCAGAATTAGAGAAGCACAGAGATCTTGGAGTTTTAACAGAGATAGGAGAGGGCTGTGATACGGAGGTTTTTGAATACAGGGATGCAAATGTTAAAACTGAGGTCTCAGTGTACCAGGAACCAATGTAGGTCTGTAAGTATAAGGGTGAAACTTAGAAGCTCATTGGTAGAAGAGATCGAGGACAACTCAGAACACCAACCACCTAATAATGGATCAAACTCTTGGCCAAGCTCACCTGGCTGGAAAGTTCATATTCGACATGTTTTAGAAACAGACCCTTCTTCTCTGGAATGAGTTCCACCTGCACCGTGTCGATATGCAACAAGTCTTGCAAAGTCTGTGACAGGAGGATGGGGTTCCCCTGAGCCTGCATCTGGATCGACTCCCGTTCACTCAGCCAAGGCTTCGGATGTTCTTGGGAAGAAACAGCTTGTTAAAGAACACAGGAAACTCTAATCAGTCCTTCAGTCTGACACCTAGACTTTCATTCTCTCTGCAGTCTCAATAGATTCAGACTTCTGTATAGTTTCTTATATCCTCCTGACTCACATAGCATACTATGAATAAAAGATAATTTACTGCCATCTGATATTTGATTTTTCTGCAATAGTTATGAGCTTCTCCCTCCCCTCAATCCACATTTTCTCCTACTAAACGCTTATCTTACTACATGCATCTACTGTGGCTCAATGGATAACCATTACATATCAAAGTCAGGAGACTGTACCTGCAAACCCCATTCCAGAGGCTTGGACAAGATGTAAGAGTATCATTTCCTATACAGTACTGAGGGTTGCTGAACTGTCAGAGATGCCATCTTGAATGAGACATTAAACTAAGGCCTCATCACCTTTCAGGTGAAGGTAAAAGATTCCATGGCATCAAGTGAAAATCTGCAATGGAGTTCTTCCCATTGCCCTGGCCAATATTTATTCCTCAATCACCACATTACTGCTTTTGGAATCTTTTGTGCACAAATTGACTGCTGCATTTCCTACAACGTTTCAAAAACGTATTGTTTCAAAAACTACTTCATTGGACACATTTAGGGTAATCAGTTTGCAAAAAACGCAAATTTTATTTTTATATATACCTTCAGACAATGGTCTGAATTATAAACTATGAGTATCTCAGATTACAATACAACTTACTGTATTTCTCTGCATTTATCATTTACAATGAAGTTATTTATCTCTTTGCCCACATTTTTTCCAACTGAAGGTGCCAATATCAATGCCAGTAACTCTGAGCATTTTACCCTAGGTTTACAGGGCTACTGAACTACAATACTATCGTAGTAGAGCATGATCCTGCCCTCATCCAGACACACTTCAGTGGTCACAGGACAGTCATAGACACATTGATTTTATCCTGCTGTAAGAATGCAGAGGGTAATCGTAGCCACACCCCAGTAAATCATAAGATATTACACCAATATATTAAGAACAAAGGAATAATTAAGGGTAAGACCTATCAGATGTGCATGATAACTTGCACTGATACAGAAGATGTGGGCAGGATTTTCACTAAGTACAGTGAGTCTACCTTCATCAAGGAGACGAATGATGTAGACATTCTTGTAAAAAAGGAGTGTGAAATATTAGATATCTTAAGCATCTAAGTAGTACTGGAGGGACTAACGTTCTTGAAGGCAGATAAATCACCACGACTAGATGGATTGCATCCCAGGCTGTTAAAGGTAACCAGAAAGGAAACAGCAGGAACTCTGAGGATCATTTGCCAACCCTCACTAGATGCAGGTGAAGTACTAGAACATTGAGGTCTGCACATACCATTATTTAAAAAGAGTGCAAGAGATCAACCAGAAAATTATAAGTCAGTCAGACTTCAATAGTGGGAAAATGATCAGAATCAATTTTGAGGGACAAGATAAACAATCATTTGGAAAGGCATAGATTGTTCAAGCAGAGTCAGCATGTTTTTTTTCCAAAGGGGAAGATCATGTCATGCAAACCTAACTTTTTTTGAAGACGCAACAAGAAGAATTGATTGATGTGCAGTAGATGTTGTCTACATGCATTTTAGTAAGGCATTTTACAAGGTTTACATGAGAAACTGGTCAGAAAATGAAATCCCATGGAATACAGAGGAATGTGACTAGTTGGATCCAAAATTGGCTCAATGATAGAAAAACAAAAGGTAATGTTCGGTGGATGGTTTTGTGAATGGAAAGCTGTTTCCAGCAGCATTCCACAGAGCTCAGCATTGGGATTCTTGCTGTTTATATGTATGTACGTGATTTGGACTTGAACGTGGGGGGAATGATTGTGCAATCTGCAAATTTCCCAACAGTGGCTGTGTGGTTAATAGTGAAAAGGAAAGGGGTTGTCTCCAGAATCATAATCATCGATTGGTTGAGTGGGCAGAAAAGTAGTAAATGGAGTTCAATCCAGAGAATTCTGAGGCAATGTATTTGGGGGAAAGCTGTGAAATACACAATTAATGGGAAGATATTGAGAGGGCTAAAGGAAATAAGAGACCTTGGAAAGCATGTCCAGAGGTCCCCGGAGGTGACAGGACAGGTGGATGAGGTGGGAAAGTGTGACAATCCCAGCTAATGTTACTGCTACACAAGTCAGATCCCAGAATGCAACCTAGCTCGATAGATTCTAATTTTTATTTTTTGCTTTAGCAACATGGATGAACAGTCACTGGACTGCTAATGAACTTGTTTAATGAGTGTTTTATTCTTTTATTACAAGATCAATAATATACACTACTTTTTCCACCATAGCTATATCTTTACAGATAGATATAGATTTGTAAGGATTACACAAACTACAAAATCCATCTTGCACTCTAATGTTCTTAGTAAATGCAAAGACTATGTAAACCAATAGGTGAAATGTGGTCAAACACCCCACATTTCTTATGGAATGCTTTTCTTTATTGGATGAGGTATTGAATACTAAAGCAGGGTTGTAATATTGGAATTGTATAAAAACACTGATTAGGTCACAGCTGGAATACCATTCCAGTCACCACATTACCGGAAAAACATAATTGCTCTAGAGAGAACAAAGAATATTTACAAGAATGTCGCCAAGGCTCGAAAATTGCAACTCTGAGGAAAGATTTGCTAGGTTGTTTTTCTTTCAACAGCCAAAGCTGAGAGGTGACCCAACTGATGTGTACAAAACTGAGGGAGATAGACAGAAACGACTTGTTTCCCCTAATTAAGATTCAATGAGCACTGGGCATACATTTACAGTGATCCATAGGATTAAAGGGGAAAGCCTTTTCTCCAGAACAGATTGGATGCCTGAAATTCACTGCTTGAATTGGTGGTTGAGACAGAAACTCACAACTCATTTAAAAAGTACCTGGATCTGCATCTGAATTGCTGTAACTTAAAAGGCAACAAGCCACGTGCTGGGAAGTGAGACTAAAATAGCAGGCGGTTTTTTTTTGGTGCACAAACAATGGGCTGAATGGCCTCTTTCTGTGCTATATACTTCCATTCTCTCTTCACTTATTCTAGAATCCCATCAAGAAGCTCCATTAGAGCACTTTCACCTCAGACTGGTGAAGACTCAAATGCTTCTGGTTTTAAATGGGTACCTCTAATATTGCTAAGCAAATCCATTTGAAGGGTCATAAAATCTCTTTACATTGTAGCTAAAGTTTAAAGCAAAACTAAAACTGAACCAAACTCAAGTTATTAACCTATTCTTAGCACACATGGTTGTGCTAGTTTATCAGCATCCAGTCTGATAATTCCCAAGTGATACCAGCCTCACTGGTGACCCCATATCTCAATTTTTTTTTAAATTGGAATTGTCTAGCACACAACTTTCCACTCATTCTAAGAATAACCAGAGAAATTCACCATACCTTGTGTATGTTCTCCAGCAGTTTGGCTGATGGCTGTTTAGCAAGGCAAACACCACCAAAGCTCTGCACAGGGCTGACTTGGATTCTATAGTCTTTGCAATCTGGAAATGGAGCACATGGAAGTCATCCACTGCAGAATATAATCAGTCAATATGGATCTGGGCGGCACGGTAGCACAGTGGTTAGCACTGCTGTTTCACAGCTCCAGGGATCTGGGTTCAATTGTCAGCTTGGGTCACTGTTTGTCTAAAGTTTGCACGTTCTCCTTGCATCTGTGCAGGTTTCCTCCAGGAGCTCTGGTTTCCACCCACAGTCCAAAGATGTGCAGGTTAAGTTGATCGGCCATGCTAAAAATTGCCCCTTAGTGTCCTGAGATGCTTAGGTTAGAGGGATTAGTGGGTAAAATATGTAGGGATATGGGGATAAGGCTGGGTGGGATTGTGATTGGTGCCAAATGGCCTCTTTCTGTACTGTAGGGTTTCTATGACTTCTATTTCGTACTAATTCATTCTCTTCGTTGACAATACCCACTTCCAATATAACAAATCTCACCAGCAAATGAAATAGCAAACTTCATCTACAATTTTTTCTTCAAGAGGACAAGAGGGCAAATAAACCATTTGTAATTATTAAATGTTAGGGATGGGAAATAAGATTGTTGCAATTTTTGACATCTTTTCCTGTGCCATGGTCTGACAAAGTCAAAGCAGATTTCCATAAAATCTCTACAGTACGGGAGGTGGCCATTCAGCCAATCAAGGCTGTACCGACAACAATCCCACCCAAGCCCTTTTCCATAGCCCCACATATTTACCCTGATAATCTCCCTGACACGAGGATCAATTTAGCATGGCCAACCAACCTAAGCTGCACGTTTTTGGACTGTCGGAAGAAGCTGGAGTACCCGGATGAAACCCATACAGACAAAGGGAGAAAGTGCAAACTCCACGCAGACGCTGACCTGAGGCCAGAATTGAACCTAGGTTCCTAGCGCTGAGGCAGTGCTAACCACTATGCCACCGTGTCACCCCCAAAACCTGTGAGAGCTTTCTCCATACAAATTGGTTGTCACAATTCCTACAAAAATGACTATAAATATAAATAATTGACCGTAAACAATTTGGGACATCAGAAATGTCAGTTCTGCTGCACTAACATTTTACAGAGGGCCATGTTGATAAGACAAGGCAGGTAGGATCTCTCGAAGAAGCAATGTGGTATGAGAGGAACAACAGTTCATTTACAATCACCTCTCCACATCAAGACAACGGTCAGTGATATCTTTGAATGGTTTTCACAGTGTATTTCTCCATTACATACTTCCTATGTTTTTGCCAATCTCCAGTAAAAGCAAGGGAAAATGAAATGCTCAATTCCAACTCAGTCCATAGGTCAATACCCAGTACAATGGGTTAGATAGCCTAATCTACAATCACTTGTTTTTGCTTTCAACAAAGCCTTATTAACAGCAAAGCAATTAGTTAAGCAGGAAATCACCGAATAGTACATGCTGACAGAGGGGCAAGAAAACTATCGCACAAATTGAACTTCCCCACACAGTGTAGCAGAACAATTGGTATATTTATAATAAAAAAGCAACTTTAAACACACAAATTCATTTGTCAAATCGAATACAGAAGAGACCACTGCCATTGGGCCCACTGTGCCTCAGTCAGCTCTTCAAAAAGAGTTATCAGTTCATCCCAAATTCCCCAACAACCCTGCAAGTATTTCCACAAAGATATTTTTCCAATTCCCTTTCAAAGAAGACATCAAATAGGGGCCCCAAACTACTCTATCAGACAGATGTAAAAGATCCCATGATGCTATTTCAAAGAGCAGGGGGATTATCCTCAATGTCCTGGCCAATATTTATCCTTCAAAACAACACCATGAAAACAGATTATCTTTTATCTCTATCACAGCTCTGGAGAGTAGCAGCACATCCTTAGGCAAAGAAATGCAGCTGTCCTTCCTTAGGTGCCACCTCAAGCTTTCTACTGATTAAAGAGGACAGAATCTATGCTACGCAAGGAGAACAACAACAAAATTGATGTAAAACCTGCCCAGATGCTGATTAAATCTAGCAGAGGACATTGGTACACTGGCTAGTACTGCTGCCTCACAACGCTAGGGACACAGGTTCAATTCCGGCCTTGGATCCGTGTCTGCGTGGTTTCTTCCAGGTGACCTGATTTCCTCTCAGGCCAAAGATGTGGCGGTTAGATTGGTATGCCATGCAAAATTGACCTAGTGTCAATTAGCAGGGAAAATATTGCTGTTACTGGAATAGGGCCTGGGTGGATTCATGGTTGATGCAGACTCGATGGGCCAAATGACCTCCTTCTGCACCACAAGGATTCAATAATCCTCTGATTCTCCAAAACCTGTCACAACACTGCTAACAAAGAACAAAATAACACAGGAAACAGATTCTTCGGCCCAACGAGCCCACGCCACCACCTCGATGTTCCCACTTCTGCCCGTGATCGCTGTCTGTGTTGAGGGTCTATGGATTGAAACCAAATTTGAGACAATTTAGGGAGAATTTGTTCTGCCAATCAGCCTAAGAGTACATCTTTGGGATGTGGGAGGAAACCAAAGCACCCGGAGAAAACCCACGCAAGCACGGGGAGAATGTGCAAACTCCCACAGACACAGGCCCAAATCCATGTATCTGCACAGCACAGCGATAGCTGCTAACAAGTCATTATTTTATAAATTACCACCAAAAAGAACCATTGAAACAGAGAAAATGTGACAAAATTGTCATTGGTCACTCTTCATCTTCAAGTGCAATTCTTTTTCAATACAATCCCTATAGAGATCAATAACTTTCAAAAAGATATTTGAATTCCCAGTGACTGACTGAAGGATTACATGACAAGGTTTCAAATTTTAAGACTTAGTACAGTACTAAAAGCAACAATAAAATTAGCAGCAACTAATACTCTACAGAAAAAATATCCCTCCTTTAACTGTTTAAACACAAACAAATAATCCATGCCAGTCATACTTCACTGCGCTATCTGCATCCGCAGAATTACTATTTTATGGAATCCAGTCCAAAATCACCATCAGTTTTGCTTATAGACCAGTCAATCTAGTGGGCAAAAATCCTACAGTCCAGTATCAAAATTTTATAACAGAGCACTTGGTAAAAAGTGGCAGGACTATGAAAGCTAAATCATGGCGGGGCGGGGCGGGGTAGAGAATCAGGCTCCTAAATTCAATGATCAGCCAAAATCAAATAGAATGGCTAGGAAGACTTGAAGGGCCAAATGACTTACTCCTGTACCTATTTTCAATGTTTCTCACTGTTGCATTGAGATGCACCGTGATTCGCTTTGTTTCTGGAGAAATTCCAAGCAAATGCCCACAAAGCCCACTGTAATTTTTCTCCCTCTCCAGGATACATCTATTGAACCAGAAACTGTCTTTCTGCCTGTGTTTCAGCTCATAGAAGCTCCTCTCTACCGGTCTGATTAGCTGCAATTTTGTGTCTCTCTGTAGGGTCTCTCCCTCTCCAAAAAGACTTCCAGTCTTCAAAAAGCAGCTCTTGCCTTGATTTTAAAGTACAAAGATTTTACATACTTCTTGCATTAAGTTTGATCTGGGTCCTACTGTCCTCATAGTAACCAAGCCACTTGATGTGTTATTAGGCAGGACACGAAACACATCACAACTCTTCCCTATTCCATTTTCCCTTAAGCTGACATATTAAAATACAAATTCTACAAGTTTCACACTCAATTTATTTAACTCTTCAGCAAGCCTCTCCAGAAGTCATTGATCAATGCACTGCATCATACAGTATGCTGGGTTAACTGGCAACAGATTCAAACATCCCATCTCGCGCAAGTTATTGCAGTACCTGGCTCTGTATAATAGGTGGTAGTCTATTCAGTCTTGCTCAACAGTTAACTTGGTCCTCCTGTTGACAGCAAATGGTTTCATATATTTCAGTAATAAGGAGTCACATCACCTATCATAAGAAAAAAGATCAGTGATAATGAATAGCCAAGTAGGCTAGCCATCAATCTCATTTCCCAAATCATTATAGAGGGGTGGGAGAGAAGCTTGGGGGGTCAGGGGGGAAAAAGGGGGCCTCCTCTCCCCCGATACCTTCCTCCCCGCACTCCTCCTCCCACCCCCTCCCCCTCCCCCTCCCCCTCCCCCTCCTTGCTGCTTACACCTTCTCCCCATGCTTCTCCTACCCCTGTTACTCCATCCCTCTAGCCGAGCCACAAGATTAACATATGCTGCCTCACTGTGTCAGGACTTCGAGGCTTGAATTACCCCAGCCTCTGGATGACGGTAGCGGATCTGCCAATGTTACTCCTAATGTCTGTGTGAATTTAGTCCGGGTGCTCCGTTTTCTCCCACGGTCTAAAAGAAGCCTTGGTTAAATACAATGGCCATGTTAAATTCTTCCTCAGTGTATTTGAACTGGTGCCGGAATGTGGCAACTCGGGGATTTGCACAGTAACTTCGTTGCCGTGTTAATGTCAGCCTACTTGTGACAATAAATTAACTTTAAACTTTTAAACTTTCTTCTCCCCTTTCCCCTCATTTTTTCCCCTCCTCTTTCCTCCCCCCTCCCTGTTGTAATGGGAGTTGGAATACAAGAAAGAGCTGCTTTCCACGGCAATGAAATATATTCCAAGCCCAATAATATGATACTTTTCTCTTTCAGGCAGGGGATGAACTTTCCGTTATTACATATGATTCCAATGTGGAAAAGGTAATGTACCATACAGTGAGAACTATTCTTTGTTCATCTTAATTGATGCATTGTAAGTGAACTCTTCTCCCCATACTTTGACAGCCACACTCATTGGAATTTTCCACCAACATTGACATGATCCTGGGCATCACCAACAAATATTGACACACTCCTGGGGATCATTCATGAATATTGACACTAGAAATTCATCCCTCACTTCTCCAGCAACCATGTAGATACTCCAGAGGTGCTTTTGAAAGGCACTGTCAGTGCCAACAGGAGGACAATTTTTATCACTCCAGAACATTTTTTTTTACAGCATGGACCAAAATAAATATTGTGTTAGCAAGTCAACAAATACAGAAGGAAATATCAAATGCAGAATCCTGAAGCTGGTGTGCGTACAACTTATGACATACAGGAGACTCTAGGTAGGCAAATTGTTGGGATGAAATATAATGACATTGTGAAATGCACAGGATCTCCTCAACATCACACCTCCAAATCTGAATATCTGTTTCAACATGACCCAAAGTGGACAGCGGTCAGCACTGAAAATGAGTGGCAAGGCTGTGCTGATTTAAACAAGTATGGGAATATAATTAAGAAAGCAACAGAGAGTCACCTAAACATATTGAGAATAAAAAACAAAATTTTAAACAAGAAAATAGGAAGACATATTTTAATAGATGTCCTCCATACTCTCAAATGATCGCAAAATTTCACAGTCAGTTAAGAGTGTTTTGAAGCATAGTCACTGTTGTATTGTAGGAAATGTGGCAGCCAATTGAAATTCAGATCTGCAGCACTGTTACAGATATCAAAGGCCCTTCTGATGGAGTATGCTGCACCTCCAGTTATTTGTAGCACAGCCTCCACTGCACCCTATTTTGACAAGGGCACTCACTTGGCTGTCCCTTGCATATGGCAGAAAACACTTAACTGATGCTACCATGACAGTAATCATCCTGACTGGCCTGGAGACTCATAGTTTGGTGAGTATGAAATATGATGTGTAGATGCATTCACTAATCTTAAACACATGTAAAATGTCATTAAATGTCTTTTAGCAGTGCTGCTCAGATCTCTGAATCAGACTTCAGCACTGTTGTCACTTGCCACCAGCCTCTTTCAGAGGATCTGCCTGCCCTTCATGGAAGAATGATCTCTCTCTGTTGATGCCTCCAGTGCTACATCTGTGAACTTGGTTCTCAGTTCTATATTTCTTGTTCAGATCTGCACCAATAAAAATCGGCAATGGCCTCCTGTAATCCAGTGCAGCTTTCCTTTGAGGGACAGACTGCCTTTGAGAGCTGGAGACTAGCCTCAAACATTGTGTGCAGCCGGCCATTAGTGTAGGTCACACTGGGCTGCACGTTTCTATTATGTAAATGAGGAAGTAGCACAAAATTTGGGTGCTGGCCAATTTGGGCACATGCAGGTTTCAAATTCTGATCAGTTAACTGTTATTTTGATGGTGATCAAGGGATAATCAGAAAATGCATCACTCCTTGTCTTTGAATAGTGCTATGGGACCTTTTACGTCCCGCTGAAAGGACAATTTTACTGTCTGTTGTATGTTGGTTGTAACTAGCTAAGGAGCAATTGCTGAGACACAGGCATGTCTGAACAATAACAGATTTATTGGATGAAATAACTAAATACAAACATACAAGTCTAGGTGTTACTCAGTTCAAGTCACGCATATTCTCCCTCTTGATTATTGGTCATGTGCCAACTCAACAGGTGGGTGATGTTTCTCCAATCCCACCCATTAACCTTTCATCTCTGAACACCATAATACTACATCTGAAAAAACAGATAGGATCTGAATTTTATCATCTCATCTAAAAAGTGGTACCTCCAACAGTGCATCACTCTCGGTACTATAATGGAGTGTCAGCCTAGGTTTTGTGCAAAAATAAAAGTCTCAACCAATTCAAAGACAAGAGTGTAACACTAAGTCACAATTCATAAGAAAGTGAAATATTAAAAAGTTAATTTACTGATGCACTTCGTTTTTCATGTTTAGAAATCTAAGAAGAAATCAAATAAACCACCCAAGTCCCCAAGTGAGTAACACTAATTCAAATTCACAGTTTTCACATTGTATCTTTAACATATTTTTCTGTGTAACTTTCTCTCTGAAACCATTACATTATATATGAAATGTCAGGGTTGGATGTAGAGAGAATATATGAAAGTAATTTCAACCTAACTGGCTGACAGGAAAATTTACAGGATTGGGTGGAATAAATGTTTTGCCCCTTATCAGATAATTCTCTCCATTGTCTTCAGTCGAGAGTGAAATTGGGCTGTTTGTAAAGCTCATAGCTTTATAAGTAAGATTGGGCGGTAATTCGTATGAAGGATTTGAGATATGGATCTTGTGCCATGCAGCTCAAGTGTCCCTTAAAAGGATTTGCTTGGATTTCATGTTCAATGCCATGTAAAGATCTGGGAATGATGTACTGCTTTTTAATGACTTTAGGTGCCCCAAAGTACTTCATAGCCAATTAAGTAGTTCTGGAATGTGGTCACTATTATAATTCAGGAAAGCAATGAGGATATAATAGGGGAATAGGTTTGATTAGATTATTGGACTTCGATTTTATGGGCTGAATGGCCTCTCTCTATGCTGCAAGGACTGCAATGACTAAATATGTCAGTCAAATTACATATAGAAACTTCACGCAATGTGCTGCTAACCAGATAATATGTTTTAATGGTATTTATTGAGAGATAAGTATTTGCAGTATTGGAGAATTCTTCTGCTCTTCTTTAAATAGTGTCATAGAATTTTATACATCAATTTGTCAAGGTTTTTGGAAACTCAATATTACATATCACCCAAAAGATGTATTCCAACAATGCAACGCTCCCACAATATTGCTTTCAGTTGTCATTCGGGATAATGTGCTCAGGTTGCTGTGAATTGAGCTCACAACATTTGCGACAAAGGTGAAGGGAACTACTACTGAACCACTTCGAAAGCAGAAGAGGCTTACTATATTGTTCCGTGTGCTGCTGTCCAGCATACTCCCATTTACTGACTGAATTCATTCATTCTGCAGAATCTCCTTATCTCTCAAATACATATTTGCATCCAAAGAAGGCAGCAGTATGGAGGCCATTGAAGGGTACAGGGACCATGCATATGGAAAACCCATCAGCCAAGATGCCTAGAGAGATGTGGGTGACATCGCTAAGACAAGATATTGGTAAGTGTCTGCAATATGGGTTCATCCAGTTTCTTATTCCCCCCTCTACTTCCCTGTCCCTCAATTCTTCTGCCTTCCTCTCATTGAGTTCTCTTCTCCTGCTCTCACCTTTCCTATACTATAGTCTCCTCCACTCCCACCAACTGTTTTTTTTCCCCTTTTCCTATCATCCCATTCTGCTTTTTAACTTTCCTCTCACCATTTTTCCACTCACCCATTCTCCACATCATCACCCATGTAGGTTCCATGCTGGGAATACCCTCTGGTACTTTCATTAAGTAGCCATTTCTGATTTGTCAATCTGAACATTGAGGCATCATAACTGAGCCCGATTCTGTCCTTGTTTAACATTCCCACACCTGTGCTCAGGTTGAGTGTATTTGCAAAGCTGAAACTGAAAGGAATTGATAATGAGCATTACCAACAGTGGAATCTATGGACCCGATTTTATCAATAAGTGCACCTGTTTTCGGGCGCGAAGACTTGGTAAAGTGGCGTGAGGCAAGTAGCGCAAGCCATGTCCACCTCCGCGTCAATTCCCCCTTTATCAAGGCCCAAAAATGGCCATGATCAGGCCTGCACCCGACTTGCGTGCATTTAAATTGACTTAATGAGCTGCATTACCAACATTACCATCAATTCCTCCTTTACCACCACGTTTGCCCATCCAGAATCAGCTCGAAACAGGCATGCTCCACAAAAGTCCAATTTGGGCACTCTAGCCAGTGAGGATATAAGTGCTGAGTGTCCGACGGCTCTTTGCTTGAGATCATTGGGGGCAGGAGAGGTGTTGCCGAGAGAGAAGGTGGATCCAACAGCTCTCTGCTTATAATAAGTGAGGGGGAAGGGGAGTCTGCTGCCACTCCATCTGTATTCAGTAAGGGGAAGGGATGGGGTCTGCTGCCACTTTGCCTATGATCAGTGAGAGGGAAGGGGTTAAAGGGCCTACGCTCAGTCTGTGTGACGGGGGGTGGGGGGTAAGGGGCTCAGTAATGTTGTGGGGGTGAGGCAATATCTGTGGGAGGTAGGGGAAGGCATTGTCTGGCCCAGGATAGATGTGGCAGGGGAACCAGATTCTATCTTTTTCTCTGCGCTTGCACAGTTGGAGATGCTGATCGGAGCTGCAGGATTTCGGATGCTTTGAGCCTCGCCCGCTGGCTTCTGCAGTGCAATTTGCAATTATTGATATTTTTTCAGGCAGAGTGCGTATGGGGGCGCCCGAGAACAGATCGAAAGTCAGATCTGAAGCACTCCCAGTTTCAAGTCTGCCCAGCATTTAGAATCAAAATGGCAAAATAGGGCCCTATGACTTCATCTGACCACTTTGTGCATATGTGTATGTGTACGTATGTGTTTGATATATTAGCGTATTTGGATGTAAAGCTTTAGTAGGATGAAGTATTGTGATTCTCGCTGTTGTCAATTTTTAAAAAATACAGTTGTTCCCACAGCTTCGTCCCAGTCATTGAACTCTGAGTCCGACTTTGGGTATAGTAAAAACTCGAACTACACAAGCACACCAGAATATCTGAAAGAAGCCCTTGGTATGAAAAAACCAAAACATTCCCGCTCAGCCAGTAACGGTGAGTATCCTGCATGAATTTCTCACATTTTATGAATGGATCCAAAATGAGAACACATCCGTCTTAATGGTCAAGTGGTTCACTTCATTAATGTAGAAATTACTGGGTTGCAATAATTGATGACCAGGGACTAACAACAATAAAAGTTTATTAACAATTCTGAGCAAGATCTTACATGCTGTGTGCCTACCTGTGCCCAGGAGAGAACTCCTGTGCTACCAACATATGACCCTTTTTGTACCTGTGCCATTCCAGTATCCACATGATCACCCAATCTACATCTTCCCATTTAATTTGGGACAGCCAGTAATACTGAGGTGTGGCAACATAAGAAAAACAGTCACAGAGTATAAACTATTTACAACATGTCTAATCGGAATCAATGAGTGCTATTCTGGTTGGCAGTTAGTGACTAGTGGAGTACCGCAGGGATCGCTGCTGGGACCTCAGCTGTTTACCATTTACATAGATGATCTGGAGGAGGGGACTGAGTGTCAGGTAACGAAATTTGTTGATGACACGAAGATGAGTCGATAAGCAAATTGCGTGGAAGGCACGGAAAATCTGCAGAGAGGTCTGGGTAGACGGAATGAGTGGGCAAGGACCTGGCAGATGGAGTACAATGTTAGCAAATGTGAGGTTATCCACTTTGGTAGAAAAAATAGGAGGAGGGATTATTATTTAAAGAGCAAAAAGCTGCAGTATGCTACGGTGCAGAGGGACCTGGGGTCCTTGTACACGAATATGGAGTCTTAGCTTTTATTGGTAGGGGGATTGAATTTAGGAGCCGCAGCATCATGTTGCAACTGTACAAAACTCTAGTGCGGCCGCACTTGGAGTATTGTGTGCAGTTCTGGTCCCCACATTATAAGAAAGATGTGGAGGCATTGGAGAGGGTACAGAGGAGGTTTACCAGGATGTTGCCTGGTATGGAGGGCAGGTCCTATGAAGAGAGGTTGAAGGATTTGAGGTTGTTTTCGTTAGAAAGGAGGCGGCTAAGAGGGGATCTTATTGAAGCATATAAGATGATTAGAGGTTTAGATAGGGTGGACAGTGATAGCCTTTTTCCTAGGATGGAGAAAGCTAGCACGAGGGGACACAGCTTTAAATTAAGGGGTATGAGTTATAGGACGGATATCAGAGGTAGGTTCTTTACTCAAAGAGTGATTAGGGAGTGGAATGCCCTGCCTGCAGCTGTTGTAGATGCGCCAAGTTTGGTGGCGTTTAAGAGGTTAATTGATAAGTATATGGAAGAGAAGGGAATGGTTTAGTTTGGAGGGGCATTGCTTTTTATTTTGGTCGGCACAACATCGAAGGCCGAAGGGCCTGTTCTGTGCTGTATTGTTCTATGTTCTATGTTCTATGTTCTATTTCGCAAAAACCCAGTTTGCAGGTGCAGCAGGTGATCAAGAAGGCGAATGGAATGTTGGCCTTTATAGTGAGGAGGATAGAATATAAAAGCAGGGAGGTCTTGCTGCAACTGTACAGGACACTGGTGAGGCCACAACTGGAGCACTGTGTGCAGTTTTGGTTGCTGCATTTGCAAAAGGATATATTGGCCTTGGAGGGAATGCAGAGAAGGTTCACTAGGCTGATACCGGAGATGAGGGGGTTAGCCTATGAGGAGAGATTGAATAGACTGGGTCTGTACTCGTTGGAGTTTAGAAGGCTGAGGGGGGATCTTATAGAGACATATAAGAAAATGAAGGGGCTAGGTAGGGTAGAGGTAGAGAGATTCTTCCCACTTAGAAAGGATAGTAGAACTAGAGGGCACAGCCTCAAAATAAGAAGGGGGCAATTTAGATCAGAGTTGAGGAGGAACTTCTTCACTTAAAGGATGGTGAGTCTGTGGAATTCTCTCCCCATTGAAGTGGTGGAGGCCATCTTGCTGAATATATTTAAGTCACAGGTAGATAGGCTTCTGATAGACAAGGGAATTAAGGGTTCTGGGGAGAAAGCGGAAAAGTGGAACTGATCCACTTCAGATCAGCCATGATCTTGTTGAATGGTAGGGCAATCTCGAGGGGCTTGATGGCCTACTCCTGCTCCTATTTCTTATGTTCTACCACGTTGAACAGGGCAAACAACATATAACTATTTACAAGCAAATTATTGTGGTTGCTGTATTCTGAAATCAAAAGAGAAAATGCTGAAAATCTCAGCAGATCTGGCAGCATCTGTAAGGAGAGAAAAGAGCTGATGTTTTGAGTCCAGATGACCTTTTGTCAAAGCTAAAGAGCATAGAAAGTGGGAGATATTTATACTGCAGGGTGAAGGAATGAAAAATAAGTCAGAGCCACAGAAACCAGGGGAAAAGACTGCTAATGGCAGTCCACAGAATAAAAGGTGTGAATGGCCAAATGGCAGAGAAGCTAAAATGAGAGGGTAAGCTGTGACAGATGATGATATAGAGGGAGGGAGTATGGGAAATGGATAGGAGAGGTAAAATTTAGAAAAGGGGAAGCAAAAAGGGAAAAATGGTAAGGGAAGGAAGATAAAGTACAGGGAAAGAGTGGAGTGGAAGAAATAAAAGATAGAGAACAGTGATGCTGTTTCCATGCCCACATGTCTGCCTTGGCTTGCTGCAATGTTCCAGTGAAGCTCAATGCAAACTGGAGGAACAGCATCTCATCTTCTGGCTAGGCACTTTGCAGCCTTCCAGTCTCAATATCGAATTCAACAACTTCAGATGATTTGCTCTATTGCATGTGAACCCTTTGTTTTCATTCTATTTTAGTTTTACTGTTATCACCCCGCCCCCTCCCCACATCTTCATCTGTCACAGCTTACCCTCTCATTTTAGCTTCTCTGTCATTTGACCATTCACACCCTTTATTCTGTCTGTGACTGCCATTAGCAGCCTTTCCCCTGGTTTCTGTGGCTATGTCTCGTCTTTCATTCCTTCACCCTGCAGTGCTGGTGGCTGAGTGTGAATTTTTCAATTTGCTTTTTTTTCCTCTCTTTTTGAGTGCTTTTTGCTGCTGTAGTTAGGCCTGGGGCTAGCTGGGAAGGAAACCGGGGAGTATAAAAAGAAAGTGGCAGTAGACAGCGGGCAGCGTCGGGCATGGGCAGTGATGTGAGTAGGGAAGCAGAGTGAGAGATATAAGGGCTTTGGCTCGCGGGGCTTGGATGAGAGCAGGCTTAGGTACAGTGTGCTACTGGTTTTTCCATTGGAATTCACACCTCCAAAGGTGTTCCTGACAATGGCAGGGATTAAGGGAAGACACCTCACCTGTGTACAGTGTCATATGTGGGAGTTCCTGGAGGCAAGACCTCTCCTGAAAGTCCATGTATGTGTCAAGTGTTTGGAGCTGTAGCGTCTGAGGGCTCGGGTCAAGCAACTAGAGCGGCAATTGGAAGATGCATTTTTAGTCAGGGAGAACGAGGCAATCATGGAAAGGAGGCAGAATAAGGTGGCGGACCCGGAGCCTAAGGGGGGGGGAACCTGACTCTTACAGGTGGATTACTGTCAGGAAGGGGAAAAAGGAGAGGGGAGCCCCAGTGGCAGCCCCCCAAAATATTGAGGGCGAAGGGGTAAAAAAGGCAAGGCACAAGGACCAGAGTACCTCAAAGGGGAGGAAAGGGGCTAAAAGGGAGATAGTGGTGGGGGATGGGAGGGTTAAGGGAATAGATAGGCGCTTCTGTGGTCCAAGGCGGGACTCCAGGATAGTAGTTTGCCTCCCTGGAGCAGGGGTGCAAGATGTGTCTGACAGGATAGAGGGCATTTTGAAGGGTGAGGGGACCCAGGCAGATGTGATTATTCACGTAGGAGAGAAGGACGTAGGAAGGAAGTGCAGGGAGGATATACGAAGGCAGTTCGGGGAGTTGGGGGGTAGACTGAAGAGCAGGGCCTCCAGGGTGGCGATCTTAGGGCTGCTTCCAAACGCGGGTAATAGGGGAGCTAGGAGAAATGAGATCCTACAGCTGAATGCGTGGCTGAAGGACTGGTGTAGGGCAGAGGGTTTCATATTTGTGGATAACTGGGAAGTCTTTGTGAAAGAAGGGCACCTGTATAGAAGGGACAGGGAACACTTGAATGGGAAGGGCGTGAATATCTTAGCTGGGAGGTTAGCTGGAGTGTTTCGGCAGGATTTAAACTAATATGGAGGGGGGGAGGGGCTGAGACCGATAGCTCGGTAAAGAGCAAGATGGGAGATAGAGTAAGCTTGGATGAGAAGAAATACACCAGGGAGAAGGAGGTTCCGAGTGGGCTTGGAAGTCTGGAGTGTGTCTGTTTCAATGCGAGGAGTATAACGGGAAAAACGGATGAACTTAGGGCCTTATTGTTTGCGAGGAACTTGGATGTAGTTGCGGTGACAGAGACGTGGTTAAAGGAAGGGGAGCAGTGGCAACTGAATATTCCTGGGTATAAGTGTTTCAGGCATGACAGAGGAGGGTCCAGAAGAGGTGGAGGAATGGCGTTGTTAGTTAAGGAGAGCATCACGGTGGTGCAGAGGGAGGACAATAGAGACGAGTTAGGAGCGGAGTCGCTGTGGGTGGAGTTGAGGAATAGAAAGGGGGCGATTACTATGCTAGGGGTTTATTATAGGTCACCCAACAGCCCGCGGGTAGTTGAAGAAGGCATATGTAAAGACATTTTGGATAGGTGCAGAAAGAAAAGAGTTGTTATAGTGGGAGATTTTAATCTCCCTAGGGTGGATTGGAAAATACCTAGAGCTGGGAGTTTGGATGGGGAGGAATTTGTAAAATGTGTACTGGAAGGATCGTTGGAGCAGTATGTGGCTAGCACGACTAGAGAGGGGGCTATATTGGATTTAGTTCTGAGTAATGAGCCAGGGCAGGTGGTTGATGTTGTAGTAGGGGAACATGTGGCTAACAGTGTCCACAATTCTGTCTACTTTAGGATACAGAAGGAAAAGGATGCTTGTTGCCCTAGGGGCAGGGTGCTGAATTGGGGGAAGGTTAGCTATGGTCGGATTAGGCAGGAACTTATGGAAACTGATTGGGAACGGTTGTTTAAGGGCAAGCCCACGCTAGGCATGTGGGACTCTTTCAAGAGAATACTGAAAATGTTGCAAGATAAATATGTGCTGGCCAAGAGGAGAGATGGGAAAGGTAGGATTATAGAGCCGTGGATTACTTGGGATATTGAGGACTTGGTTAGGAAGAAAAGAGAGGCGTATGACAGGTCAAAGCAGCTGGGAACGGAGACAGCGTTGGAGGAATATAGAGAGAGTAGGAGGGAGCTCAGATGGGGAGTTAGAAGGGCAAAAAAAGGGCATGAAATGATTTTGGCGGATAGGATTAAGGAAAATCCAAAGGCCTTTTACTCCTATGTTAGGAATAAAAGGGTGGTTAGACGAAAAATCGGACCTCTTAGGGACAGAGGAGGGGAACTGTGCTTAGAGCCCGAGGGAATGGCGGAGATCCTGAATGAATACTTTGCGTCAGTATTCACGAAGGAGAGGGGCTTGTTGACAGCTCCTGTCTCTGAGGGAATTGTGGACCAGTTGAGGGAAATATCCATACCGAGGGAGGAAGTGTTAGAGCTTTTAGGTAGCATTAAAGCTGATAAATCTCCGGGGCCTGATGGCATTTATCCCAGGCTGCTTAGGGAGGTGCAAGGTGAAATTGCTGGGCCTCTGACGCAAGTCTTTTGTCTCTTCCTTGGACACAGGTGAGGTCCCAGAGGACTGGAGAATAGCTAATGTTATACCGTTGCTTAAAAAGGGTAGTAGGGATAACCCTGGAAATTATAGGCCGGTGAGTTTGACGTCAGTGGGAGGGAAGCTGTTGGAGGGGATTCTTAGAGATAGGATGTATAGGCACTTAGTGCGTTGTGATCTGATTAGGGATACGCAAAATGGCTTTGTTAGGGGGAGGTCGTGCCTCACAAATCTGGTAGAATTTTTTGAGGAGGTGACGAAAACGGTGGACGAAAGGCGAGCTGTTGATGTCGTCTATATGGATTTTAGTGAGGCGTTTGACAAAGTCCCTCATGGGAGGTTAGTTGAGAAGGTCAAGGCTAATGGGATACAAGGACTGGTAGCTAGATGGATAAGTAACTGGCTTGGTAATAGGAAACAGAGAGTAACAGTGGAAGGGTGTTTTTCTAGCTGGAGGTCGGTCACCAGTGGTGTGCCACAGGGCTCAGTACTGGGACCTCTTCTATTTGTAATATATATAAATGACTTGGAAGAGGGAGTAAGTGGAGTGATCAACAAGTTTGCAGACGATACAAAGATGGCTGGACTTGCGGATAGTGAGGAGCATTGTCAGGCGATGCAGCAGGACATAGATAGGCTGGTAGCTTGGACAGACAGATGGCAGATGGAATTCAATCCTGATAAATGTGAGGTGATGCATTTCGGGAGAAAGAAAGTAGGGGGGAGGTATTAAGAGTATAGAAACGCAGAGGGACCTGGGGGTGCAGGTGAAGAAGTCTCTGAAGGTGGCAGAGCAAGTAGAAAAGGTTGTGAAGAAAGCATATAGTATGCTTTTATAGGAAGCTTTTATAGTATGCTTTTATAGGAACCCCTGCCTTTATAGGAAGGGGTATAGAGTACAAGAGCTGACCTTTAATGTTGCAGTTGTATAAAACGTTGGTTAGACCTCATTTGGAATACTGTGTCCTGTTCTGGTCGCCTTACTATCGGAAGGACGTGGAGACTCTGGAGAGAGTGCAGTGGAGGTTTACCAGGATGCTGCCTGGTATGGAAGGTCTGAGTTACGAGGAGAGATTAAGCAAATTGGGACTGTTTTCCTTAGAAAGACGTAGACTTAGAGGAGATCTGATAGAGGTGTACAAGATTATGAAAGGGATAGATAGAGTAAGCAGGGTTAAGCTTTTTCCTAGGATGGACTCGAATAGCATGAGGGGTCATGGGCTTAGGGTGAGGGGGGTAAGATATAATTTGGATGCTAGAGGGAGTTTTTTCACACAGAGGGTGGTGGGGGTATGGAATGCGCTGCCAAGTAAAGTGGTGGAGGCAGGTACTCTGGAGTTATTTAAGAAATACTTAGATGGGCACATGAACAGAATGGGAATGGAGGGGTATAGAAAACTGATTTAAAATAGGGATCATGAGCCTTGGGAGTCCCTGGGAAGTGTGTAAATAGATGATGATATTGATGTTTTTATCCTACAGGTGCTTTGGTCCACCTTGCCTAACGAGGGGCATACATGCGATGGGTTGTGTGAGGGCTGCTCTTGGATTTTTTTCGAGAGTATCCTAGTGCTTCACGTCGTTAGTGTACGCTTGAGCTGGACCATTTGATGGGCAACACGACAGCTCAGTGACTATCGCTGTGCTGTGCAGATACATGGATTTGGGCCTGTGTCTGTGGGAGTTTGCGCATTCTCCCCGTGCTTGCGTGGGTTTTCTCCGGGTGCTCCGGTTTCCTCCCACATCCCAAAGATGTGCTCTTAGGCTAATTGGCAAAACAAATTCTCCCTAAATTGTCTCAAATTTGGTTTTTAATCCATAGATCTATAAACATGGACAGGGATCGCGGATAGAGGTGGGAACATCGGGGTGTCGGCACGGGCTCGTTGGGATGAAGGGCCTGTTTCCCGTGCTGTTTTGTTCTTTGTTCTTTCTATGCCTTTTAGCTTTGACAAAGAGTCATTTGGACTTGAAATGTCAGCTCCTTTTTCTCCTTACAGATGCTGCAAACAATGTTTAACGTGCTGAAAATTTTCCCATTCTCTTTGTCAATACTCTCATAGTAGTGTTTTTGGAGGCTCAGTGCCTTGGTTACTTTGAGCTCCAGTTCTTTTAACTTGGAGCAATGTCCAGCTGCAATCTGGCTGGGGGCAAAGGCAGGGGCTGCTGTGGCTTGGATCTGCAATATTTTGTAAAATGGTTTCATTTGCCACATCTGTTACAGTTTTTACCAAACACCAAACATACAGTTATGTGAGTGGCGGTCACCATACGTGGGACTGGCTATGTTCTGTACCCTGAAAACATCTGTTTCTTGATTTAACGCTTTGCAACTTCTTTCTAACTGTTCATTCAAGAAACAAAAATCTGAAAACACATATCAACAGATTTAAGAACAATTTCTTCCCTGCTGTCATCAGAGTTTTGAATAGTCCTATCATATATTATGCCGATGTTTCTCTTCACCCTATTGCAACTGCAACTGCAACACTATATTCTGCACACTATCCTTTTTCTTTCCTCTGTGTACTTAATGAATGTTTTTGCCTGTATAGCACATAAGAATCAATACTTTTCACTGTATCCCAGTATATGTGACAATAATAAATTAAATCAAAGATGTAGACAGCAAATTCCAGCATTAAATCTTCCTTGCAAAGCAACTGTTTAAAGACAATATTACTATGGGCTCCACACATGATGTGAGCTCTCACAAATTCATTAGTGAGGGTGCCAAACTGCATTTTTGCTAGAATTTTTAGGATTGGAGTATATGATTGAATAGATTAATTAAATTTTTAGTTGGTAGTATTGAATATATGTTTATCCAATATAATGTTCTTTACTGGCATGCAAGCGTGCTCAAACCTTTTTAGCAATATCTCAGGGTTCATTTCTTCTGTTTGAAAAACAAAATGATCAAATTTCTCAATTGCCTTGGGGCCCACTAAATTTAAGAGAATGTATGCCTGTATCTTCTTTGATTCGTCTGATAAGCCGGCACCACAGTAGATTCACCATTCTTGTTCAAATTTGAACCACTTGTTTGTGAAATCTTCATGAAACACAAGTGGGTCGATGTGGCAAAGACCCTGTGCCGTTCTGCCAACTCTTGACACCATGTAGAAAATACTGGGTTGCAATAACTGGCAGTTAGGGACTAACAACAATGGAGGTTTATTAACATTACTGAATAGCTCTTACATGCTGTGTGCCTACCAGCACCTGGGGAGAGCTGGAAAATATATGTTTGTAGCCATGCTACTAACATATGACCCCTTTTGTATCCATGTCATCCCAGCATCCATATGACCACTTGGTCTATAATGTGTAAGTTTTGCAAGAATTTTTCAGTCTGTTGCTCATCATTTTCCAACTTCACTAACTGAGTAACAAGATCACAATGTGTTTACAAATAATAGGCCATGAAGTTCATCTTATTCATCCCTCCAAAGAGAACCAACCATGTCCATGTCACCACATCCAACCTTTCATGAATTATTACATAGCTTTGGCCTTTTCTGCCCTACCCTGAAATCTTTTTCGTGATCTAAGTCTCCTCATTGTGATGTTTGAGAAACCCTGTGACTTAGTTCAGTAGTAACCATTTATTATGCTAACTCATCCTTTTTATTTTCCTCTCTCCCTCATTTCCCCTCTCATTCCTGCTTCCTTTTCATATTTTCTTTCTCCTCTTTCATATGTTCTTATTCATTTTGCGTCTCTGTCTCTTTACTCTCTTTCTTCCCTCCCTTGCACTGTAGGTTATGTACCTGGTACTCCCAACTACAAGGAGAAAGAGGATATGTATGATGAAATCATTGAACTGAAAAAGGTAAGTGGTGCCCTATTGGACATCTGAGGTTCTTCACTAATTTACAGTTGATGGGATTCCTATAATAGAGTTGAAGAGGAGTATTGAGCATTTGTATGTTACAGCACTGCTATTTGAAACTACAGCAAAAGTAAAAAAGGAAGGAGCCACAATTTCTTCCAACAGGAAAACTGTATGATTGCCAAAGCTGCAATCACTAGCAAACATAGATAATGGGCAGGATTTTAAGGCCTCGCTCGCCTTGAAACCGTAAAATCCCATCTGAGGTCAATGGACCTTCCCGTGATCCACCTGTCACCTGTTCTTTTATCTGTGGCAGATGGCGTGGTAAAATTCCAGCCAATGTCTCTAGCAGTGCTGAAAGTCATGTGCCTTCAGTTTTTATGGACCGCAAATAGAACTTTCGACCCATTTGTATGGACAAAAATAGCATTTCAGTTTGCAGTAAATCAAACTATTGAAATATTTGCATTTATAAGCATCTTTCACAACCTCCAGAAATCCCAAAGCACTTTACGATTAATAAAGTACTTTTGAAATGTCGTCACTATTTTGATGTAGGGAATGATGGTAACCAATTTGTGCAGAACCAAGTCCCACAAACTGTAATCTGTTTCAGTGATATTGATTGAGGGATAAATATTGGTCTGGACATGAGAGTGAACTTCCCTGCTCATGTTTGTAATAGTGCCAAGGGATCTTTTGCATCTACCTGGGGGAACAGATTTGGTTTATGTGCTATTCGAAGAGTAAATGATTGACCCTTAGCCCAGTTGATTCAAACTGCTGCAAAAAAGAGCAACTCCCTACATAACATCGCTGTAGAAACACCTTCACCACATAGACTGCAGCAGTTCAAGAAGGCAGCTCACTACCACTTTTCTCAGTGCATCTTGGGATGGGCAATAAATGCCAACCTTGCTAGGGACATCTATATTTCAAAGAAGTAATTCTATGAGGAATAAATCAGACTTTGTTGCATAGCCCCTACCAATAATCGTTATCCTACATGGATAAGAAACACTTGGGAAAATGGAGGATATTTGAGAAATACTGTCATTTCTGACAGCAAAGTTTAGTTACAACGTGATAGGTTTATATGGGTGTTTTTTTTTTGTGATCAAAAATCTGGAACGGGGTTTCAAACCAGGGGCTTTTGACTAAGATAAATATGCTATCCACTTGGGCACAACTGATATCTATAGAAAGATTGCATGGTATTATTCGAAGAACAGCAACTTCCCTCACTGAGCCAATATTACTTAAGGAACAGTATCCTAGCATGGTATCAAATCTGGCTTAACCTTGGGCATATGTTGATAGTCGGTCTCTGTTCTCTCCCTGTTACTTCTGCTTCCCTATAGTCAGCAACATGGTCACTGAAAGCTTCTGCTTATTAATTCATTCCAAATTGCACCACTAGCGTGATAAATGTTTGTGCATTCTGATTGGCCTAAATGAGATGAAGCTGTTTCCAATTTGGCTTAAGGGGTGTATGATCAGTCCATGATTGCACTACCTAGAACAGTCAGTTTCTGATTGAACATAGAACATTACAGTGCAGCACAGGCCCTTTGGCTCTCAATGTTGCGTCAACCAGTGGAACCAATCTAATGACCCTCTAACCTAAACTATTCCAATATTATCCATATGCCTATCCAATGACCATTTGAATGCCCTTAAAGTTGGCAAGTCCACTACTGCTGCAGGCAAGGGATTCCATGCCCTTATGATCCTCTGAATAAAGAACCTACCTTTGACATCCGTCCTATATTTATTACCCCTCAATTTAAAGCTATGTCCCCTCACGTTAGTCATCACCATCTGAGGAAAAAGGCTGTCACTGTCCACCCTATCTAATCCTCTGATCATCTTGTATGCTTCAATATGCCTCTTAACCTTTTTCTCTCGAACGAAAACAACTTGAAGTCCCTCAGCCTTTCTTCATAAGACCTTCCCACCATACCAAGCAACATCCTGGTAAGTCTGCTCTGCACCCTTTCCAATGCTTCCACACCTCTCTCATAATGCGGCGACCAGAACTGTACGCAATACTCCAAGTGCGGCCGCACCAGAGTTTTGTACAGCTGCAACATGATCTCGTGGCTCTGAAACTCAATTCCTCTACCAATAAAAGCTAACACAGTGTACACCTTCTTAACAACCCTACCAACCTGGATGCCAACTTTCAGGAATCTATGCACATGTACACTGAGATCTCTCTGCTCATCCACACTACCAAGAATCTTTCCATTAGCCCAAAACTCTGTAACCCTGTTACTCCTTCCAAAGTGAATCACCTCACACTTTTCCGCATTAAACCTTGGTTTCTCAAGGGTGATGGTCATCTATTGTTGTCATTTCTTATTGAGCCCTGATTGGCCCTCTAAGATGTTGGTTATAACTCTCTCAAAGTTAGTTTCTGTTGCCTCAGTGACTTCTTGCTAAAATAAAAGAGTGTTTTATGGCATCTTCCTTGTCCAATTGTTCAGGATGAGGGTAATATGTTGCCATGCTCTCATAGTTGATATCCTGAGCTTATTATCTCAACTTCATTTAGTTGGCAGTGATCACGTTTTATACAGATCATTGGGAGGTTGATGATGTGCCTTTCTGCAGTTACTTGGAATAGGTTATTTTATTTTTAAAATAAAGAATAGGCTGGTAAAGTTGGTTATAATCTTAAAACCAATAAAAAAAGTCTACAAATTATACGTTGTATATGTGGAATATAAGTGAGAATGGTTTTGATGTCCGCTTTTATTTGAGATAAGACAACATGCAATTCAGATGTCAAATTGATCTGTAAGCATTGGTAAGCCACATAGAACTCCATTAAAACAGGTGTTTTTGCTGAGACAACTGTTTTGCCATAGTGTGATTTTGTTGTAGCAGTCAGTGCTTGATATGACAATTAAATTTACAAACTTTCAGAAAGTCTATCTAAAATCAATGTTTGAAAGTAATCAGTGTTCTAAACATAATGCATCATGTTCAATTAACATATTAAAATTTAAAAGAATTGTTGAGTTACAAAAGCTAATTACAGAACTTGATTCTAAACATACAAAATTGAAGATGATTACATACTATGAAATAAAGTGGACATCTTTTGAACATCGCAACTTAAACTGCACTAATTTAATGCGCAAGGCTGAACATTTTAACACGTTTTTTCTTTGCACAATAGAGCTTTGAATTAAAAGAATAGAGCTGATAATTTTAATTGTGAGGAAGATGGATGGTTCCACACCAGTAATTGTTCAATCTTGACATCTTGCATCATTGGCTTAAGAGCCGAATGTTTTTCTCACATTTTTACTATCACATTTTGAATATGATAGTAATACCAAGTCATGTGATGAAATAGGGTCCTGGAAGTCAGAATAATATATATATTAATCTGGCATATTTTGATTATTTGACTAATACCCATAAGTAAACAACAAATTAATTGTAAATAATGATAAAAATTAAGCAATGTGTTTTATTTAACTTGCTGTTCACACAGATCATTCAAACCCAGAAGGCCGAGTATGATATTTTGAAAACAAAGCTGAGACGATCAGAGGAGGAGAACAACAAAAAAGAGAAACAGATTGAGCAGCTCTTAGACCCTTCCAAGGTAAATGAAAGATCCTCAATAAGCAGTTGTCTATTCAGGCTATATAAAATTATATAAACTGTAGAGCATAGGAAAAGGACATTTGATCCACCTGAAGCTTCACGCAATCCTCCTCCTGTTCCATTTTAATTAGCTCAATCTGAACAGAGTCACTGACCTCACCTTCTCAGACCTTCGTGTACAGTTTCGCACCTCAGACTCCCCAGTACTGAACAATCTGCTTGTCCAGTCTCTTCCCACTTACATCTGTGATTCTTCTAATGTCCTATGTCATTCTGGCACAAACTATCTCTCTACACCTCCATCCCCCATTAAAAAAGTCTGAAGACTATCTGTCTATTCATTGAGCAGAAAACTAATCACGCTCCATCCATTTCCACCCTTTCTGCCTGGCTAATGTTCATTCATTAAATAAATTTCCCTGTTACTTGACTCACTTCCTCCAAATAAAAAATGTTGCGATGGGTACCCACATGTCTCCCTTCCCAACTTTTTTTTACATACGTTGAAGACTATATCTTTGCCTTTTCCTGCTCTCTTGTCTGGAACTCAAATATACTTCCATTTTCCACTCTTATCTCACTTCACATGGTCCACCTGGGACACATCCTTTCCCTTCCTCCTCTTCTTTGTCTCTACTTTGGGGATAAACTGTCTACTAAGATTTATTGTGTGAATCCCACAGCTGCCCAGAACTACACTTTCTCTCACCTTGCCCCCTGTAAGGATTCTATTCATTCATCCGGTTTCACTGTCTTGATTGCATTTTTTCTGATGATGCCACTTTATGCAATGGTACTTTTTGTATGTCTTCCTTTTATCTCAACTAAGGACTCACCCACAAATCTGGGTGACAAGGCCCTCATCTATGCCCAAATTATTTTTGGCAATTTCCCCTCATCTCTTCTTTCTGCTCCCAGAACTGTGAAAGTACACATCTTCCCTTCCTCTCTGTCAGCATTTTGAAGGGAAATGAACACCCTAGACCATTCCTCAATCACTTGCAACACCATGTCCCCTTCCCAAGATACCTCCCAATGCAATCACAGAAGGTTTAACATCTGTCCTTTTATGTCCTCTGGTTGCAATTCTCCCATTCATACTAGCCACTTTTCTGGTGGGTCTGGTTGGGAAATGCACGTCTGCAGCCTTGAACGGGGATTTGTGCATGCCGAGGGAACACATGCGTATCTCCCAGAGCCAGCGAGCAGTCGCTGGCCAGACCACGCTGGAAATTGGTAGGAAGTAATTTAACTATTTTTAAAATCTATTTTAAATATGTAGTTTTGCTAATTATAAGTTCCTTTCAGGTCCTGATCGAATCTGCCACCCTACTATGAGTACTTCATTCCGGCAGGTTTCGGACTAACTCCCCATGTTGTGGGGGTTAGCATAAGACCCTGGGGGGATGAAGGGGAGGGTGATTGAGGCCCCCTCCCCCACCCCCCCTCAACCTGGGGGTCGGGTGGTGGGGAGTGGTGTCCCTGGGCATGAGCATCCTGGCAATGGCAGCCTGTCCCTCCCAGCAGTGCCTAAGGGGCATAGCACCCATGCCCAGGCAGCTCCTTGATACTACCCATTGAGATCGGGTAGTGCCAAGGGGTGGGGCCTACTGTGGGCAGGGCCTGGGTGCAAATGGTGAGAGTGGGGTGGTCCTCTGCATTAGGAATGGATCAGTCTGGTATGGAGAGAAGGCAGCGATTAGGATGGGCTGAGGGAGGGGTGCTGCTTGGAGAGTCTGACCTGGGGGGGTAAGGGAGGGGTGGGTGGTGATGGTGTTTCTGCCAGGGTGAAATGGTGGGGGGCGGAGGGGGGTATTGCCACTGCTGGGAGGTGGGCCTGGGCATTAGGGTGCTCCAGGACAAGGGGGTGTCAGGGTTGGCCTGGAAATTGTTGTGGGGGGGGCCGCGATTGTGCCGAGGAGTGGAGTGGAAGAGCATCATTATGAAGGTCCTGGGCTGTCCATTGATTGGGCTGGCCAGTAAACAGGAATTTGACAGTTTGGGAACACTGCGCTCGCGGACAACTCCAGATACTGGTGAGTTTGTGCAGCAATCTCAAGGATTTGTTTGCAGGTGCAGCAGGTAATTAAGAAAGCAATGGAATTTTGTCCTCCATTGTTAGAGGGATGGAGTTTAAAAACAGCAAGGTTATGTTGCAGCTGTAAAAGGTGCTGATGAGGCCACATCTGGAGTACTGTTTACAGTTTTAATCTCCTTACTTGACAAAGGATATACTGGCACTGGGGGGAGAGATAAGGGGAAGGAGGGGAGGAGATTCACTAGGTTGATTCCAGAGTTGAGAGGGTTGGCTTGTGAGGAGACATTGAGTAGACTGTGGCTATACTCATTGAAATTTAGAAGAATGAGGGAAGATCTTATAGAAACGTATAAGATTATGAAGGGAGTAAATAAGATAAAAGTGGGCAAGTTGTTTCTACTGTTGGGTGAAACAAGAACTAGAGATCATAGCCTAAAATAAGGGGAAGCAGATTTAGAACTGAGTTGAGGAGAAGTTCGTCACACAAAGGATTGGGAATCTGTGGAATTCCCTGCCAAGAGAAGCAGTTGAGGCTACCTCATTAAATATTTTTAAGGCAAGGGTAGATAAATTTTTGAACAGGGAAGGAATTAAGGGTTATGGTGAACGGGCGGGTAAGTGGAGCTGAGTCTGCAAAAAGACGAGCCATGGTCTTATTGAATGACGGAGTAGACTCGGGGGGCCAGATGGCCTACTCCTGCTTCTAATTCTTATGAATAAGCTCTTCCCCCACCCGGTTTTAATGAGATTCATGACTGGGACCTCTTCTATGCACAAAGTGAAGAGATTCAGGTGAGAAGCTGAACTGTCGCCATCTATAAGTTTTCCTCCAATTCAGCACTTTTGCGAAAATCGTCCCCGAACTTTCCTGGTGAAATAATAATTTACTTATACTTCTTTCAATCTAGTCTACTGTGTTCACTGTGGACAATATGATCATCTCTACATTGGGAGATCAAATGCAAATTGGGTGAATGCTTTGTGGAACACCTCCACTCGGTCCACAAACCAGAGCTTCAGGTTGCTTGCCATTTCACAAAAACAAAGAACTAGCACCAGGAACAGTTCCTCAAGCCTGCTGTGCCATTCAATATGATTATAGCTGGTCTCATCTTGGCTTCATCTCCACCTTTCTGCTTGTTCCCCCTAATCTTTCATCCCTCTACTAACTAAAAACCTAGCTATTTCCTTAAATTTATTAAATGTTCCAGCGTTCACTGTACTCTGGGTAAAGAATTTCATTGATTTACGACCATTTAAATGAAGTAATTCCTCCACATTTCTATTTTAAATCTACCACTCCTTAGCCTAAATCTATGGCTTTTTGTTCTAGAATGACTGAGAAAGCTAAGCATCCACTTTAACCTATCAATCCCCTTTAGCATCTCATATTCTTCAATTAAATTTCCTCTCATTTTTCTAAACTTCAGCAAGTGTAAATCTAACCTGCTCAATCTCCATCCATAAGACAAGTCCATCATCCTCAGAATCAATTTAGTGAATTTTCTTTGAACTGCCTCAAATGTATTTACATCCTTCCTCAAGTGCAGGGACCAAAATTATGGGCAATAGTCTAGATGCAGTCTCACCAAAGCCCTACACAGTTATAATAGCACTTCCCTACTTTTACACATTTTACCATGAGCAAGGAATGCCAAAATTCTGTTTGTCTTTATTACCTGCTGCACCTGGATACTAACTTTCTGCGATTCATGCATGAAGATACCCAAATCCTTTTGAAGTTCGTCTTTAATTAGATAATATATTGCCTTTTTATTCCTCCAACCAAAGTAGATAACCTCACACATACAAGTTAAATTCCATGTGGTTTTAGTAATCCTCTATTGGTTTTTAAAAGTTTTCCAATCCTCCAGCCTGCCATTAGTCTTTACAATATATTATGCCTTATTTCTTGGCTGCATGTTATCTTTAACCTCCTTGCTTATCCATGGATGCATTTCCACCCTCTTACAATCTTTCTTTCTCTCTGGAATATATTTTAGTTGGGAGGAATTGAATGTCTTTTTGAAATTCACTTGTGTTCATCAACTGTTCTACCTTTTAGTGTTTCTGCCCAGTCATCTAGGATCAAATCTGTCTTCATGCCTATGTAATTACCTTGGTTTAATACCAGAACACTAACGTGGGACTCAAATTTATTGCCCTCAAACTGCATTTGAAATTCAAGCATGCATCAGTCACTCTCCCCAAATGATCCTTTATTACAAGACCATTAATTAACCCTATCTCATCACATGATATTTGGTCTAAAATAGCCAACTCCCTGGTTCAACAACGTATTTTTCAATCACCATCTTTCTATTGATGGAGAAAGCAGGAAAGTGGTACTGAACCACTACAGATCAGCCATGATCTTGTTGAATGGCGGGGCAGGCTCAAGGGACTGTATGGCCTACTCCTGCTCCTATATCTTACGTTCTTATGTTCTTATTGTTTTCACATTGCTCTCAGCCTGCTGCACTGTTCCACGGAAGCTCAACATAAACTCAAGAATTAGCATCTCATCTTCTGATTAGACATTAGAAAAACCTCTGGACTTAACACTGAGTTCAACAATTTCAGAACATGAACTCTGTTTTCTATTTTGATTCTATTTTTTGCTATGTGCTGTCTGAATCTTGTTTATTGGGTGGCATGGTAGCACAGTGGTTAGCACTGCTGCTTCACAGCTCCAGGGTCCTGGGTTTGATTCCTGGCTCCGGTCACTGTCTGTGTGGAGTTTGCACATTCTCCTCATGTCTGTGTGGGTTTCCTCCGGGTACTCCGGTTTCCTCCCACAGTTCAAAGATGTGCAGGTTATGTTGATTGGCCATGCTAAGAAATTGCCCCTTAGTGTCTAGGGATGCATAGGTTAGAGGGATTAGTTGGTATAATAGGTCAGGATATGAGGGTAGGGCCTGGGTGGGATTGTATTCGGTACAGACTCGATGGACCAAAGGGCCTCTTTCTGTGATTTCTATGATATTTTTGCATTTGAGCAGAACTATTTGTTATTCTAGCAGGCATAAATGCTTTCTGTCTTTGCTACAATCATTACCAATGTCTTTTCCTGTGGTTTTAGTATATCTTTGTCATTTGAACTTGCACTCCCTCTATACTATACCAGATCCTCCTTTTTGTTCTTCCTCCCTGTGCCCCCATTAAACTGCTTTTAGTAAACATATGGTATAATCAAGAAAAGTATAGTCAATTGCTTATTGTGAAGATGCTCTTAAGTATAGCAAAGATCATAACATACTTGAAAAGAGAACCTGGGGTCAGTCAGCAGCAACAAGAACAAAGAACATTACAGCAGTGGAACAAGCCCTTTGGCCCTCCAAGCCTGCACCAACCATGCTGCCTGACCTAACTAAAGCCCCCTACCTTCCTGGGGGCCATATCCTTCTATTCCCATTCTGTTCATGTATTTGTCAAGACACCCCTTAAAAGTCACTATTGTATCTGTTTTCACTACCTCCCCCAGCAATGAGTTCCAGGCACCCACCAGTCTCTGTGTAAAAGATTTGCCTCATACATCTCCTTTAAACTTTGCCTTTCGCACCTTAAACCTGTATCCCCTAGTAATTAACTCTTCCATCCTGGGAAAAAGCTTCTGACTATTCACTCTGTCCAGCCCTTTCTTTATCTTATAGACTTCTATCAGGTCACCTCTCAATCTCTGTCATTTCAGTGAGAACAAATCAAGTTTCTCTAATCTGTCTTCATAGCTAATACCCTTCATACCAGGCAACATCCTGGTAAATCTTTTCTGTATCCTCTCCAAAGTGTCCACATCCTTCTGGTAGTGTGACGACCAGAATTGAACACTGTGTTCCAAGTGCGGCCTAACTAAGGTTCTATAAAGCTGCAATATGACTTGCCAATTTTTAAACTCAGTGCCCTGACTGTTGAAGGCAAACTACCATATGCCTTCTTGACTACCTTCTCCACCTGCATTGCCACTTTCAGTAACCTGTGTATCTGTATACTCAGGTCCTTTTGCCTATCAATATTCTGCCCTTTACTGTATATTTCCTCTCTATATTAGATCTTCCAAATTGCATTACCTCACATTTGTCTGGATTAAATGCCATTCGCCACCTCTCTGCCCAAGTCTCCAACCGATCTATATCCTGCTATATCTGATGGTTCGTCATTGCTATCCACAAATTCACCAACTTTTGTGTCGTCTGCAAACTAACTAATCAATCCAACTACATTTTGCTCCGAATCATTTATGTATACAAATATCGAACAACAAAGGTCCCAGCACTGATCCCTGAGGAACGCCACTTGTCACAGCCCCTCATTCGAAAACACACCCTTCCACTGCTACCCTCTATGTTCTTTGACCAAGTAAGAAGTCTCACAACAGCAGGTTCAAGTCCAACAAAGATTTGTTTGGTAGCAAACGCCACAAGCTTTCGTGAACTCCCCGCACACCTGACAAAAGTGCAGAGCTCCGAAAGTAGTGGCGTTTGCTACTAAATAAACCTGTTGGATTTTAACCTGGTGTTATGAAACTTCTTACTGTGTTTACCCCAGTCCAACACCGGTATCTCCACATCATGACTTCTTTGATCAAGCCAGTTTTGTATCCACCTTGTCAATTCACCTCTGATCCCATGCAACTTTACCTTCTGCACCAGTCGTCAAAGGCCTTATTGAGATCGATGTAGACAACATCCATTGTCCTACCCTCATCAATCATCTTCATCACTTCTTTGAAAACCTCGATCAAGTTCATGAGACAAAACCATGTTGCTTCTCACTAATATGTCCACTTATTTCCAAATGGGAATAAATCCTGTCTCGAAGAATCCTCTCCAATAATTTCCCTACCACTGATGTAAGGCTTACTGGCCTATAATTACCTGGATTATTCTTGCTCTGCTCCTTAAACAAAGGAACAACATTGGCTATTCTCCAATCTTCTGGGACCTTGTCTGTAGCCAGTGAGGATACAAACATTTCTGTCAAGGCCCAGCAATTTCCTGTCTTGCCTCTTTCAGTATTCCTCCATCAGGCGCTAGGGACTTGAATACCTTAATGTTTCGCAAGAATCTCAATACCTCCTTTTTGATCTCAGCATAACTCAAACTATTCATACATCCTTTCCCAGACTCATCTAGGACCTTTTGGTGAATTCTCTTTGGTGAATATTAACATAAAGTACTCATTTAATACCTTGCCCATTTCTTCTGGCTCCATGCATAGATTCTCTCCCTTGTCCTTGAGTGGACCTTAGTTACACTCTCGTTCTTTATATATGTATAAATAGCCTTGGGATTTTTCTTAATTCTGCTGGCCAATGTTTTATCATGACCTCTTTTAGCTCTGCTCCAGAATGCAACAGCCACATACTGAGAGAATTCATGTATGACATTTAAGGAAAATAGATAAGTAACTCGGCTATTTTCAAATTCAGTCTTTCCTGATAATTGGAAATATTAAGTTCAGGTCTCTCTCTCTGCACCTTCTCCAGTCCTCTATATTATTTTTGTAAAACAAGACCAGAACTATGCACACTATGTCAAATGATGTCTAACCAAACTTTTGTACAAGTTTAATATAACCTCTTTGCTTTCCAAGTCTATTCCTCTTGAAATGTTGGTCAATGTGTTTTCGGATCTTACAACCTGCATTTCTACCTCAAGGGTTCTTATTACTTCATGATTTATGGGTTTGACGTTGATGAAAGAAATTCCATTATTTAAAAAAAAGTCAATGACACTGCCATTTGTTTTATGCTGTAAAATAGCTGTGCATTTTCTTATCTTACAGAATTTAGAATATGCTAGGAGTTTAATTGATAAGAAGAACGACACTAGCGGGGTAAGACCTTCCATGAAGACTGCACTATTCCCTTCTTTTGAAACCCACGTGTTACATCAAGAATTATATTTAAATGTCTGAGTTGTAGACATTTGTACATACAGTTGTAAATCTCCTCCAAGACACAAATTAGAATGTCCTCTCACCATTTATGTCATTTAAAAAAAACATTTTAATCGCTCTTGGAATATAGACACCAATGGCAAAGTTGGCATTTATTGCTCATCACTCGTTGCCCTTGAGAAGATTGTAGTGAGCCAACATTTTGAACCGCTGCAGTATGCATGGTGAAGGTGCTCCCACAATTCTGTTAGATGTGGAATGTCAAGATTTTGATTCAATGATGATGAAGGAATGTTTGATTATATATCCAAAGTCAGATGGTAAAGATTGTTACAATCAGATGAGAAAGGGTTGAATGGCTCCCCTGCTTTCCCTCTGCTCATGTAATCACAACAGGTTTGTTTTTGAAACAGATATATTTACCAATACTATGAGTGTTAAACTGTTTAAGTTATGTGACATAAAAGACACTATCAGACAGATTTGCTTGTTTTAAAAAGATAGTTTTTAAAGTTTTTAACACGCTTGAAATAAAATAATAAAAATGGTACAGTTTTCTCTCTCTCTCATTCTCTCTCTCACATACTCTTGAAGTTCACACGTACATATAGATTACAGAATGGGGAGGATAAATTAAGCAATTAGAGTACAGAAAATTAAAGGAGATATATGGCTGATCTCAGGCTGAATATGGAGCTCCTCCTGCTGCTTTTGGAATTAAAGCAGTTGAAAACTTTAAATGAATGATTTATCTGTTTTTCTGGAGACTGCAATGCTGGGTTGAGTTATTTTTGAAATATCTGCCAGCAGTAGCTGGATAGTCAAAATGATCAAAAAGCGTTCAAAGCTTACAAGTTGGATAGGAAGGGAAGAAAGGAACCCGTCCAGGGTCTTATTCCTTCAATGTCTCAGTTGCTTGTGCTATTGTGCAGAGAAAAAATGGTACTTAAAGCACACAAAGGATTGTCTTGTCACATGTCTTTTTCTCTCCAGTAGCCCAGTGACCCAAATATGGTTGTGGCTAGTTTATTCCAGTCACCATCATTCCCCTTTCAGTAAGGGTCTAATTTTTCAATTCACCGTGTCTAATGGTTGCGTCTAACCAGTGTAGGTGATTGGCTGAATGCTTCCTAGAAAGTAAAGTGGCCTCCATCACTTTAACGATAATTGCTTCTGGTGCCTTTTTACAGACAGATTGTCACTATTTCAGTTTGGTCTCAGTAGATACATTGATGCAAATGTGCAGCCATTTTTCATTGTAATCTCAAGTAACAGAATGTGACTTTTGTTTTTTATTAAATCAGTTATGAGTTTCCAGGCAGTAGATTGAGTTTTTTTTATAAAGCGTTGTTTTATAATGATCTATTTGTAGCACATTTGATGTTTTACTCTTAGCTGCAACGGATCTCTATCTATCTCTTACACTGTGTAGAAAGGCTTGAAACATGGTGGTTGTAAAAGTACTAGAAAATAACAGCAGTTGAACAGAATGCACATGCTGAGAGAGATCTTCTCACAGGATTTAGATCAAGCTGTAAGTGATGAGATTCCCTTCCTTATATTTGCTATCTCTTTTAAATTGTCTTCCAGTGCTCTGCACTTTCTGAATGCACCCACATTTGACAAGGTTCACCTTTAGTTGCCTGGTAGGTTGCCCATTTATTACATGTGAACCTAGACCTTGAGTCTCAGTGAGTTGTTCCACCATGAAAGACATCACTTGATCTACCCCATTCAATCCTGAACAGGTAAATTTGGCATTCAGCTACCCAGATCACACTATGGAAGCCAATATATCTGAGAAACCCTTTTGCCTGCATGAGAATATCCCATCTGAAATCACAGAATGGATTAGGATAAAGATGAGCATTTGGTACTTTTAATCTTGGCCTTGCAGCATTGCAACCCCATTAGAACTTTAGCATCCATCTTCACATCAGCATGCAGGTTTAATATCTTTTCTGAAGGACCCATTTCCCTGCATGAGACAGCTTGCAGATTTTGTACTTTTAAAACTCCATGAAGTTCTTAATCAATAGCTCTGCCTTTTCTTCCCCTCCCTCAGATTGTTAATGGATTAAAGAAGAGAATTTATAAATTGGAGAAGCAGTGTAAAGAGAAAGACAGCATCGTAAAGTAAGTTACATGCCAAGTCTTTTACTTCAGATGCTGGACATTTGAGGGGGTGATACTTCCCAGAAAATTCTAAGTGCCAAATTCACATGAAAATTGAAGTAAATCACACTTTTTTTAATGGGGGTTTCAAAATGAATTTCCCACACTCAGTGCACTGCTGAGTGCACTGATGTAAATCACACTGAAAATCAGACGGGGAGCCTATTCCCGCTGGAGAGGCCAGCAGCATAGCATTGAGCAGGCCATTGCATATGCACCGATCTGTCAGTGCTAAGAGCAGCATGTGTGCAATAACCCCTGTCCGCTGGCTTCCCTATCGCTAGCCAGCTGGATCACTGGCGACCCCTCAAATTGTCAGCTTTGCCACCTCCCCTCCCCCAAACAGCCTGATCACTGGCCCCCTGACCATGTGTCACACCCTCCCACCCCTGGTTTTCCCCCCCCCCCCCTTTCTGACATTGCTGACCCCACACTCCCACAGTCCTGACACTGCTGCCCCGCAGCCCACCCTGAAAGCTGGCCTCCCTCCTTCCCCCATCAGTTGTGTCTGCAGAATGGCAGTGGGACTCCCCACCCTCACCAATTGCCCTTAGGCTCCCATATGCCCCACCCCCGGCACTGCTCCATGCCCAATAGACAGTGCCCAGCTAACTCTGGACATTGGCTTTTGCCGCTTGGGTAATGCCAGGGGGTACACACTAGCACTGCCCAGGTGCCAACGCCCAAGGGAACTTGAAGGACCCTTTCGGGGGACCTGATTGACCCCACTCACTCCAGAAAATCCAAGCCATTAGCTCCCTGCTATTCATATTTAAATTATATTAAAGTCCCTCTCTGCATATCTAATGCAGCTCCATGCTTATTTCCGCTCGGCAATCTAAGCAAGTATCAGGATTGGTTGACATATAGAGGAGTAATAGGATGCAATTTGCCCAGTGATAAGATTATAGGAATACAGAGAAATTGAGGTGTGAATTGTCATATCAGAAACATTGTTTGCCAGTCATTGGGACTATTTCTGCTATTTCTATGTCGGTGATTTCTGTTCGGCGATTCTGCGTTGTTGTGTGTCAGAAACTGATAGCCAAGTTCTGCAATGCTTGAGGCCTCAACCAGGATCTTGGTTCTTGTCACTTTACATGAAACCCCCACCATTTGGCCTGGGCTTGCGAAATTTGACTGACTGTCGAGGCTTGAGACAATATATACCTCTTTAACCAATGATTATTCCTCTCTCCTCTTGCATTGTCTACACCTGTAAGGATTTGCATTCCACCATTATCTTGCAATTGAGTTTATATATGCTGTGTTTGTGAACCCACCTCTCCAATTACCTAATGAAAGAGCAGTGCTCTGAAAGCTTGTGATACCAAATAAACCTTTTGGACTTTAATCTGGTGTTGTGAGACTTCTCACTGTGCCCACCTCAGTTCACTGCTGGCATCAGATTAGATCAGAGAGAGAGATGTTTTAAGGAGCATCTTAAAAGAGACAGAGAGGATTAGAGAGGGAATTACTAAGCTTAGTTTCGCAGCAACTGAAATCACAATCACCAATAGTGGATTGATTAGAGTTACCAACTCTTCAAGATTGTTATGAAATTTCCAGGAATTTATCAAGAGCTGATGTTACTGGTAAGAATGTATCAAAATCCACAAGGATAACTTGAATTAGTGATTCTTAGTGGTCTATATTTATGTGGAATAATGTAAGGAACAATGCACAATCCACTGAGAAACCAGTCTAGTCATTCTATAAACAATAAATGAAGAGTATTTATTAAAATAAAAGAAAAAACATACAACAAAAAAGACTAATCTTAAAAATGCCACTCATGTATGTTAATAACAAAATACACTTTTATCTGAAATTACCTCCTTTTCCCAAAACATATCCATGGTCCCCAAAGTCACTAAAACACCCCTTTGCCTAAACATCCAATTTAGTAGCTCCATAAATCAAATCCAGCTCATAGTTACCACACAATACAGCTTATATGACCAAGTCTGGGAAAACATCTTTATCTGGTTCAGTGAAGGCACAAAACTGCACCTTGTAGAGGAGAATATTTTATAATCGTTCATAGCTCTAAATGTTAGATGGAACAGACCTCTTTGAAGATTAGATGGAGTTGGCCTGTCTGTTGGATGGAAAACTAGCCTACTTCTCCAAAGAAGGTATTAGCAATTATTACCGTTTCAGTTCTGTGATATTCACCCCATGAATTCAGCTGTCTACATCTCTCAAATTCCTTGCTTTTACAAATTTTCATTTTTGTAGCCCTAATGACCTCTGGTAAACAATGTTTATGACCTGACAATTTGCACCTCAATTTCTCTGTATTCCTAGTAATCTTGTTACTCAGCAAAATGCATCTCATTATTCCCTTAGAAGTCAGCCAATCCTGTTACTACTTCTTTGAAAAATTCTATTGATTAGATTTAAAAGAATTGAAAATAGGGGAACAAAGTCTGCTTGATTGATGGTGGATTAATCCAATTGGGTAACTAATAAACTGCCCTCTTTCTTCATTGGAGTGGGAAGGTGCTGCAGCTGGAAGATGGACCAATGGTGGAAACAAAAGATGGATAGTTCAAGGCAAAAGACCTTGTGATGAAAACTCTTGGAATGCACTGAACCAGAGTTTACAACCCTGGACCGTTCCATGATTAATAACCCTTTCCGTAGAATTTTAAAAAATTATTTCAAGTTATGGTCATCACGAGCATAGCCAACATTTATTGCTCATCTGTATTTGTACTCAAGTTTGATATGACTGAATTTGATAGGCATTTCAAAGGACATTTGGATAGGACTTTTCCTGCAGGCTTCTGAACCCAGCATTCAGACTGAAACGTGGATTAGAAGCCCAGACTCTGTGTAAATAATTCCTTCATGTGATGTTTCCAGGACAGCCAATTAATGGCCTAGGGCAGGCTTGCCATCTAGTTAAGAGTGGCATGTGGGCTCTCAAAGCTGGCAGTTCAGTCAGAGGCCTTCCAATTTGAAAAGAATAGGTAGGTAAAGAAGAGCTTTAAAATTGTGGCAATAATTCATTATTTTTTAAAAATGTAAATTGAAAATGATTTTGCAAATAGGTCACCACAATGTGAGGGAGATGGGATTGCGATGGGAAGCTCCACAGGGCAGACTGCAACTGCTACAGATCTCCAGTCACCACCTCCAGGCACCAATCCCCTGGAGGAACATGAGGCTAACTGGAAAATCCCAGCTCTTTGTTTCCAGATTTATTTAACATAATTTGAATTCAAATCTTCAAATCATCCTAGTAGGATTTCTGTTCTACTGAGACAAAATGTTCTACTTTCTGTTCATTTAGCCCCCATGATGTAGAGATGCTGGCGTTGGACTGGGGTGAACACAGTAAGAAGTCTGACAACACCAGGTTTAAGTCCAACTGATTTATTTGATAGTAAACTCACACAAACTTTCGAGGCTCTGCTCTTCGTCAAGTGAATGAGATGTTCTCATTCACCTGATGAAGAGCAGAGCCTCAAAAGCTTATGTGAGTTTACTATCAAATAAATCGGTTGGACTTGAACCTGATGTTCAAGTCCATGGGAGCTAGTGCTCCCATATCTCCTTTCCAGACTCTTGTATTTGCCCCAATGCTTTTACAACCCATAATGAGCATCACTGAACTCCAAAACCTTGCTCTCAACATATCCAACCCACATACTCTTTACCTTGCCTTCACCTAGGAACTCTCCACTACTGCTATGTACAGTGCTTAACCCCTTTCATTCCTAGAATCCCTATCCAATTATTTATTAAAAATTATTACCTATTACCAGTTATTCTAGGTTACATAAATAAAATTAACTAAATACAGTTAATAGTATTCAAAACTCCAGATTTACAGTTTCAATGTAAACATCACATAATCATAGAATTATAGCTCAGAAATAGCATCATAGTGGTTTACAGCATGGAAACAAACCCTCTGGCCCAACTTGTCCATGCCGCCCATGTCAATAACATTCCTGTAATATACTCTAATACAGTGATTCCAAACCTTTTCAGCCATGCATCACACTTCAATGAGACAAACAATTCCATGGCACACCCATTTTTTTAAAATTGAATCAATTGCACATCAATGTTACATTTACTTATGTTTACGATGGTTATGATCTTAAAAGAGAGGTTTGCAGCACACAATTGAAATTCAATGGATCAGAGCAAAACACAAAGTTGAGTAAATAGCAACTTACTGAGTTGGGGGAAACCTAGGGCTGCTGGTGTGCACAGAATCTTCTGATCTGGAGAAAGATTGATGGGAGAGCCACCCGCAAAGCTCTCCTTCCAGTTCCTGCTTGCCTGCCCTCCCTTCAGTTTGTGCAGCTTCACTAATGCAGAGAACCTGCAAAGCACAACAGTAGGAAGGCCCTCAGCCCACAATCGGCACACATAAAGTTGCATTATCCATCATAGCTGCTTATATGAGTGACTGTGAACTGCACATAAATTCAAGTATCATGTTCACCAAAACTTTCCCACCCCAGGCAGTGGCGCACTTGCACTGTTCTCACAGCATAACCAGTGTGTGCCACAGTACACCAGCTGAAAACCACTTGTCTACAGGTTTCAGTTCCATGCAGTCACATGTTCATGCTGCTTCTTCACTTGATGTTAGATGGAAGATTTTACTTGTCCTACATAAATGTTTCAACAACTGCATCTTACATTCATGTAGCACAATTATTGTTTAGAAAAACAATTCAGAAAGTGCTTCACAGTGGCATTATCAACAAATAGAGACCATGCCAAAGGACAAGCTATTAAGAAGGGAGTTCCCAAAAAGCTTATTCAAAGAGAAAGCTGTTAAAGAAGGTGGAGAGTCAGAGGTATTCTGAGAAGGAATTACAGAGCACCAGGCCTATGCTGAAGGCAATCACCAATGGTGGGGGCAGCTTGTGGGAAAGAGGCATAGGATGAACAATAGGCCAGAGACCAAGCACAAAGAATTAGGATATAGCTGAAAGTGCAATGAAGTCCTGTCCTTCTTAAACAACTGTCAAAAGTTTATGTCAGCAAAGGCTGATTGCTCAAAACTGAAGACTTTACTGTGTTTTTGCTAATGCAGCATTGACAAGTTTAAATGGAACCTTTAGCGTGGAATTTTGCTTTAGCATAAGTATTCAAACTGTCATAATTGGGACAGTGAATGTGCTAAATGGAAGGATCAAATGTGTTCTATTCTTATCCTTGACCTCTTTTCCTAAATACCTTTCTTCACTAAATTTATCTTCATAGGCTGGCCTCAAGTTCCTAAAGAATGAAAGAAAAGCTTACATTTATATAATGTTGCCCAAGATCTGGTGACTTTCAAAAGCATTTCACAACCATATACTTTTTAATTATATATTTTTCTGAAGTATATATAATAGTGATAACAACCAAGTAATCCTATCTTTAATGAAGTCCTTTGAGAGATGAATATTGGCTAGGACTTCAGGAAGAACTGTTCTATTTTTCTTCAAATTATGTCATAGGATAATTTACATATACCTAAGAGGGGGTAATTCCTTGACCTAATGTCTGATCTGAAAGACTGCACCTCTGAAAGTGCAGCACACACCCTCAGTACTGCACTGGTGATTCAAGTCTGTGCTCAATCTTCACCGCGGCCAATACTGGTTTAGTTCAATCTCGGAAGGGTGGCTCCAGTACGTGATCCTGGTGTTGTGAAACAAAATATAACATGATAAACCCTAATTTTTAAGTGCATTCTGATAGTCCTTTTCCATAGGGACATAGGAACAGGAGTAGGCCATTCAGCCTCTCAAACGTGCTTTGTCATTTAATTAGCCCATAGCTGATCTGATCTCTCCACCTTTAATTTCTCTACCTTTAATTCATATCCCTTGATATCTTTATGTAACATAAATCTATTGATCTCAGAGCCAAAAGGCCCAATTTGCTCTCAGCTACCACTGTCTTGGATAATTCCACATACTTTCTGTGAGAGATGCTTCTTGATTTAATTGTCAAATGGCCTTGCTTCAATTTTAATATGTCTCATCATTTCTGATTACTCCTACCAAGGAAGTAATTTCTCTCTAGCTAGCTTATTGAATCTTTTTAACATTTTAAACACCTCAATCAGATCACTCTGCAAACTTCTATGCTTTCAGGAAGTTCCACTAGTTCAGGCATTATTATTGGACAGATGTTTGATTTCACCATGGGTTATTGTAATGGCTACATATGGTAAAACCACCATTTCTGGCCAGAATGGAGATGATTGGGTAATTTTTCTGTCAATAACATTTGGAGACCGTGCTATATTGTACTGCAAATAACTGACATTGATTTTATTCACATACATTATTTCATGTAACAATTTTTCCCTCATTGTATTTTACTGCTGTACTTGGGAGTCTATTTGCTATAAGTTGCAAGTGCTGCTGCTCCCATCATAAACACACTGGCTGATACACTACTGTCAATATTTACTCTGAATTAAATTTACAAGCTTGTCCTTCTAATTTTCAGCAAACTCCAAACTGATTTGAAGACTACTAACATTGAAGAGATGAAGATTGCCACAGAGACATACTACGAGGAAGTAAGTTCTCAGTAGGGTCTTAGCTCTTTTTTGATAATTTACTGCTTATAGGACAACAAAGATCTTAACTGAAAGTTTTCCAATTCATCCTCATTGTTCCTTCTGAGCTTTACTTTGTGATATTCTATTCTTTCATTGGTATTTTTACTGAATATTAAGAAACAACATTTTATGTGGTCGGATCCTTTAATAAATGGCTCTAAAAGCCAACAAACCAAGCACTGGCCATTTCTAGAGAAATGAAATGAAAAGCAGGCAAGTTTGTTAAAATTATAGGGAACCTTGGTTCGATCACACTTGGAATACATGCTCAGTTCTGATCTCCATATTACGGAAAGGTTATTGAGACACTGGAGAAAATGCAGAAAATAATTGCAAGGATAATATCCAAACTGAGATATTATAACTATCAGGAAAGACTGAACAGGAATTGGTTTTTCATCTGGAAAAGAGAAGGCTAAGGATGGACTTAATGAAGGACTTTAAAATTATGAAAGATAATTGGCAGGGTAGAGAAAATGTTCCCACTTGTGAGGGGATCAAAACTAGGGCTACCAAATATAAGATGTTCCCTGTTAAATCCAGTCAAGAAGTCAGAAGCAATTTCTTTAGCTGGAGAGTGATGAGAATATTGGAACTCACTATCATGTGGAGTACTTATTATTAGAACTATAACTTGCATTTACACAATATTTTTAACATAACAAAACATTCCTAACTGCTTCATGAGCATTATCAGTCAAAATTTGATACTAACTCACAGAAGAAAATATCAATTCAGTTAAACTGAAGCTTGATCAACGACATAGGTCTTAAGGAGCATCTCAAAGGAGAAGAGAATTGGAGATGTTTAGGGAGGAAATTGTTGACATGGCTTTGATGCAGGAACTCATCCAGATGATGAAGAACATGAAAGTAAAACAGGACTGGGTTGGACAAATGATTTCTGCGTCATTTTCGACAATTAGCCAAGGGGTTCTGATTTTGAATAATGAAAATATGCTCGTTAGACTTGAGAACTGTGTGAAATATAAAGAGGAAAGGTGATCATTAAAGAAATGCTGCAAATATTTCAATGATAAATGTGTATGGCCCTCCAAATTGTTCTCCTGATTTTGTTATTAAAGCCTTAATGGACTTTGCTGAAATAGCATCAATGAATTCTTTCATAGGAGGAGATTTCAACTGTCACCAAAATCTTTGACAGACAAGCGTCCCATAACTCCACCCATTCGAGAGGTGAAGGCATCAAGTATCTGTATGCAAGGAATTGGGGTACTTGGATGTTTAGAGAACATTACACCCTCAGGATAAAGAATTCACCTTTTTCTCTGCCCCCCATAAATGTAATACAACAATTGATTATTTTTTTTCACACCAAAAACAATGTTACATTCAGGGATTTCATGTTCTATATGAGGTATTGTCATCTTTGATCATCCACCTGTCTTCCTGGAATTTTCACTGAATATATTTATAATCGATATTATGAGATTTAATGCATCTCTGCTGAAAGATCATAGCTGGGATTCTGCAGCCCACTGCGCTGCTCAAGAAGTGCAGTGAGCTGGGAGACATTAGCAAGGGATTTGTAATGGGACTTGTGACTGGCATCTTGCTGATCACGAGTCTCCCAGGCCCTTTTTTTCCATGCTATCAGCTCTGCACTGGAAATCAGTGCTGGGCTGATTACCATATGGAAATTGTCATTTCCCATTTTCCTATCCATTGGGCACTTTGTTTCTTTTTTCAGAGAATCTCAGCCCATAACTTTATTTTTTGTTTCAAATCCAAATTTGGCTTTATTTATTCGACCAATTCTTTCTCTGAAGTCAGCCCATGAATCCTGTATGGTTAACAAGAAGTGTGAAATGCTGGAACAACAACACCAGCCAAAAATAAAATTGTCTAAACAGAAAAGAAGTATGGTCCTAGCTATTTAGTGCTGAAAGTAATGAGTGCACTCCTTGTTGACTCAACGTACTGAAAGGAGTATAAAAAATTTGCAAAACAAATGATGAGTTTGGAAATAAACCAATTTAATATTTAGCTCATAAACAAAAAAAACATTATTTCAGAAGCTGGAACCTGAAACAAAAACAGAAAATGCTGGAAAATTTTAGCTGATGGCATCTGTGGACCAAGAATAGAGGTAACGTAAAGTCTATATGATCTTTCAACAGAGCAGATATTTAGCTCCCTTTACAAAGAAGAAAGTAGACTCTCAGATTATTTCCTCTTTCAGATTCAAAAGACAATAGAATGTTTAAGAGGATATCAATGAGGCATTTAAAATTTGTATAAAACATCAGTCATTAATCAGTGATTAATGTGTATGAAATGAACTTACTCTTCTTTTGAGTTTCCAACAATTTCTGAAGACTAAAGGTCAACCTTAAATGTTCCCATTTCTAAGAGAGAATTATTTATCTGTATTGAGGGATTTTAAGTCTGGTAAGCCTTCAGGACCTGATGATTTTGGGACTAAATTTTATAAGGAATTCAATGACATGCTAATAGAACCTCTGGTTAGTATGTATAACCATTCATCTGAGGCAGATGGTTACCTCAATCACTTAGAAAAGTTATTCACTTTTGAAAACATGCAAGAGTCCAGAGGGTTGTGTATCCTATAGACCAATCTCACTTTTTAATGTAGATTTGAAATTACTGTCTAAAATACAGGTGATATGTCGAGAAAATGTTTTTCCTCTGATTATCCAAGGTGATTACACTGGGTTTATAAGAAATTCATTGAACAATGTCAGGAGGTTATTAAATATCATTTAGGTTTCTCAAAAACAAGTGATAGCTTGGCAATTTCATTGGATGTAGAGAAAGCATTTGATCAGGTGGAATGGAATTATTTATTCTATGTGCTGTAGAGACTTGGGCTGAGGAGAATTTGTTATGCAAATTCTAGTGCTTCATAAAAGCCCACTTGCAGCAGTTCTCATTAACAATTATTGTCTGCTAATTTTAGCAAAGGACCAAGAGATGGTTGCCCATTATCTTCGTTGATGTTTGCAATAGCTATCGAGCCGTAAGCTAAGGCAATTAAGCATAACCCTTCATCTTGGCTTGGTTTGGCTAATGGTGGTGCAAAGCAGCATAAGATTGTGTTATATGCTAATGATATGTTACTATTTTTGTCTAAGCTGGGAATCTCTGCTTCTGCCACTATTGACATCGTGGTTTGGTTTGGTTCCTTGCGTTACAAAATAAATTTTGCTAAATCTGAGGCCATGCCACTGGGAGGGTTTAGGACTAGATGACCCCTCCCCCTACCACCCCACTCCCTTCTCCATCAGGTGGTCCATTTCAAAGTTTATCTACTTGATATTTCTGTTATCTCCTCTTATGAGTTGTATAAGGCAAACTTTACCCCTTACTTGCATCAGTCTTCAATCTGAGTAAGGTTAACTTGTGTAAAAATTAAAAGCTATTATTTCTGCACACTTAGAACTGGAAAAATATTTGATATGATATTGGAGATGGATCCTATGTTTCTGATTCTGGGACTTCCAGACAAATGGATTATTATTATCAGTAGAAATGGTTGCATAATATTCTAACATTTGTAGTGCGGAAAACTATTTTATGCTGTTGAGTTATTGATAAATCATCTTTGTACACACTTGGCACATTATTATTATGGATTGTGTCCCAGTGGAATTTCTAACTTGTATATTTGGATCTAAATAGGACTCATTTCAAAAAAGACTTGATAGTTTTGGGAGCGAATTTTATAAGAAATTCAATATCATGTTAATGGACATCTGATTTGTATGAATAACCATTCATTTGAAGCAGGATTGCTGTCTTATTCACTCTAATTTTGAAGACTGGCAAGAGTCCAGAGAAGTCTGCATCCCATAGACTAATCTCAGTTATAAATATAGATTTGAAATGACTATCTAATATTGGCATTATACATCTATAAAGTGGGATCTATGTTGTTGATGCTTTCCACCTATATCATGGCTGGGCAGGATAGCACTGATTAAGATGAATGTATTACTAGGATGCTATCAACTTTGCTTTCTGCTAAGGTCCTGAAGGAAATTAGTGCAGGGTTTAGCTCCTACAAATGGAACAAAAAGAGACCTCATTTAAAGTTGGCCAAATTACAATTTCTATGTTCAAAAGGGCCCTGAATGTGTCAAATATAAAATTATATCAGCTAGCCTCTCATCTTAGATTTTCATGAGAATGGATAAGAAGGGACCCCACTTTCATTTGGCTTGGTTTTGAAGCTGGTCAGTCTGAATCCCTTTACAAACTCTGCTGTTTCTGAGGGAATTTAAGACTGTAGCAGATAAATGTGAGAATCCAAAAATCACCGATACTCTGTCAACTTGGAAGATGGTCCGTGACTCGGAAGATTTATGTAGACTTCTGTGCTCTCTCTCTTATAAAAGGCAAGCCAAATTTTCCTCCAGTTTTCATGGACTATGGTTTTAACATTTGGAGTGATAGCAACTCACAAGATTGGGGGACCTGACAGAGAGGCCTTCTTGTGATCTTTTGAGTGACTGTGTCAACAGTGTGTTACGCCAGAACATTCTTTCTGAGATCTTAGAACTTTGAGACTTTATACTTAATAAAAGATCCCTGCATTTTAATGCCAGTGTTTCCCTAGTGTAAAAAATCTTATTGTCCACAGAACCAAAGTGATTAATTAGTAAGTTTTGTAACACACTGTGCTCTAGATCCAATACAAATATGTAAGAGGTACTGCAGATTTGGGAATGTAATCTCGCAGTGAATATTGATGATGAGCTCCAGAGTGGTTTCTGGGAGAATGCAAATAAAATCTTAGTCCGCAACATAACAAAGGAGATGCAACTAAAAATTCTACCATTTGTATATCACACACCAAATATAAGACATAATATGGACCCCAACATATCCCTACTGTGTCAAAAATGTAAATTGGAGATAGGAAAGTTTACTCAGTGTCAGAATTAAAAGCTATTGGGTGTGAATAGTTAAAAAGCTGGAAAAAATATTGGATGTGACCTTGGAGATGGATTCTGGGTTTCTGATTCTGGGGCTTCCAGATAAATGGATAATTGATATCAATGAGAAAAGGTTGTATAATATTCTGACATTTGCAGCACAGAAAAGTATTTTATGCTCGTGGATCAATGAGCATAATGAGTCACCTTCTGTATAGAATTGGCACAAAATTATAATGAATTGTGTCTTCATGAAATTTCTAATTTCAATCTAAGTTGGACTTATTCCAAAAAGTATGTGAAATATATAGTTTCCATAATGTCAGATTTATTCCTACAAGGCTTTCCATAAAACATGCAGCACTGTCTCCAACACAGTGTACGTGGCGATGTGTGTCTCTTCAATTTCATTATCACGTCATTTTTCTCACCACCCTGTTAGTCGTTTACTTTTCTTTCATATGGACTGCTGGGTTAGATGAACAAACTGTGTTGGTTTCCTTTTCATATATGTGATGAAACGATTGTGCTATACCGTACCAGTTTAAAGATTGTTAATGGAAAACTGAAAAATATTTTCAAAAAGAGGAAAATGAGCACTGATTGCAACTATGTTTGTGAGCAGATATCACAGTTTATTCACACGCATCAGAGATGGTGGGGTAGGTGGGGGGGAGGGGGCAGTGCTGGGAGAGAGTTATGTAAAGGAATCCTAATCATTTTTACACATGTTAATGTTTCTTTATGTTTAATACATGTTTTTCTTTTTTTAGATTCAGAGACTGCGGCTTCTGTTAGCAGATAATGAGACAGCAGACAGAAAGTAAGAAACACAAGTATTCACAGTGAAAACAGGAAGTGTTAGAAATACTCAGCAGGTCTGGCAGCATTTGTAGAGAGCAAAAGAATTGAGTCAGTAACTTCCCAGCTCCCCAGTGTCGAATTGGGGGATCACCCAGAAAATGTATTGGGGAATCCCATTCAGAAATTTCCAGATAAGAGTTTGTATGGCAAACTTCCTTCCACCCTTCCATCTGCAAATGTGATTAAAATTGAAAACTTTGAATTGTTCTGGCTGAGTTACACAAATAGTTCGCCAAAAAAAAGTTAGAAGAATTGAAACCTCTTCTAATTTCTAAATCCTACCCACTTATCTTAGACACCATCTCCCTAGCCTGACAAGAACCTTTAAATTTCATGGGACTTTTAACTTACCTTGTTTATGGCAGCTAGTGCCATAAAAGAGAGGCATGTCCTCCTTCAATTCAACAGAACTGTACTTCGACACTCAGTGTCAGGGACAACCTACAGTGCCTGGATCTTGCCCAGCCTCACAGGGAAGGTGGGGTGAGAAAGGCTCTGAGAAAAATTAACATAAGCAATTGGGCATAAAGTTGCAAGCTGACACTGTGGCATCAGATTGTCACACCGACAAAGTTATGACCAAATGTTTCAAGTTGAGTATGATTTCTTCAGGACCTCTATGCTCTTCTAAACAAGTCATATTTAATTTGAAATATTAACTTGTTTTCCTCTCCACTGATGACATGCTGAGTATGTCCAGCATTTTATGTTCATTTTTTAGATTTCCACCTTCTGCAGTATTTTGCTTTAATATATTTTTACCAAAATATTTGATTTGATACTGAGGGAATCAGTGCCAGATGAGTCGGTGAAGGCAATGTGTCAGTGATCCAGACATCAGTCTGGACTAACATATCTCAGTCGTTGTGAAGCCACTCTGTTCCCTGATAGCAGTAATTCAAATGATGCATTCCAGACAGAGAAAGTATTGGACCTTGATGACCTCCATAGTTAAAAGGCCTACTGACACTGACTACCTAGGGGATGTAGCAAAAATATGGAAGATTTCTGAAAACGTTTTTTTAGAAAAATAGCTTTAGGGCTTTCTCAACACTTAAAGGAAGGACACACATTTATATAGAAGCCCATTACGTTTTCTGTGATGTCCCAAAGTACTTCGTATCTATTGAATTAAGCTTTAAAGTGCCTACTCTTGTTACGTAAACAAACAAATGAGCTGTTTTAGCTTCCACACATAGATAAGTGACCGTTTCATCTATTTTTAATTAAATGGTTGAGGTAGAAACATAGAATATAGAAGGAAGCATAGGGCTTTCAGCTCTTCAAACCTGCTCCACCATCCATTTTGATTATGGCTGCTCGTTGGCCAAGGCCACTGGAATATTCCTATTCAAATAACACTGTGAAGTTGTTTGTATCCATTTTTTGTCTGGCTGTCATGGAATTTAAAAAGGAAATGATGGAATGTGAATTTCACTGGTTTGGCCAGCATTTATTGCCCATCCTTAATTGCCCTCAAGAATGGCAGCATTTAGCGAAGGGCCTTTGCTCCAACACAAAAGGAAAGTGGAAACAAAAAGACACAACTGTATGTTAACATTTGATTTATGACTCGTAATTAGTTCTGTTTTTTTTCCTGTTAAAGATCAAGAGCAGAGAGCAGAGAATCACAGAAACAACAGAAGGTGCTCAACTCAACCATCCTCAGATTATCCAAAAGCCTCAAACACCTCCAAGAGGAGAATAAATCTTTGAAGATTGACTTGGACTCTGGTGCATCTGGCACAGCCCAAGGTAGGCATTGTATGGCATTTTACTATTTCACCCAACAATCACTATATGAGCTTTCAATTCTTTTTATTGGTAGTTGTTAGCAAAGGCAGCATTTGTTGCCATTCCTAATTCCCTTGAACTGATTGGCAATTAAGAATCAACCACATTGCAGTGGGCAGCATCATGGCACAGTGTCTCTCACATCGCTGGGTTCGATTCCAGTCTTGGGTAACTGTCTCTGTGGAACCTACACGTTCTCCCATATCAGTGTGGGTTTCATTCAGGTGTTTCAGTTTCCTCTCCTAACCCACAAATGTGCAGGTTAAATGGATTGGCCATATGAAATTTCCCGTTGGTGTCCAAAGATGTGTGGTTTAGATAGATTAGCCATGGTAAATGTATAGAGTTACAGGCTTAGGGTGGAAGAGAGGGCCTGGTGGGATGCTCTTTGGATGGTTGGTGCAGACTCAATGGATTGAATCCTTCTGCACTGTAGACATTCTATGGATTTATGGTCATGTATAGACCAGACCAAGTAAGGATGGTAAATCTCCATGATCAGATGGGTTTTTAGAACAGATTTTTTAATTTCATGTTTCACCAGCTACTGTGATGGGATTTGAACTTGAAATCTGAGAGCAGTACCCTTGGTCTTTGGATTACTAGTTCAGTGACAATAAGGCCACCACATTCCTTACTTAGTACCCTAGCACAAGCATTGTTTATACTGGTATAAGTGATGTCCTTACAATCTAACAAGTACAGGTTCATTTTCCACTTAGTGCTTTCCTTGTTGGCTCAGCTTGTTGCATTGTTGATGCTGGACTATAATGTATTTTGATCTGAAAAGATACATAGAACATAGAACAATACAGCACAGAACAGGCCCTTCGGCCTTCGATGTTGTGCCGACCAAAATAAAAAGCAATGCCCCTCCTAACTAAACCATTCCCTTCTCATCCATATACTTATCAACTAACCTCTTAAACGCCACCAAACTTGGCGCATCTACAACAGCTGCAGGCAGGGCATTCCACTCCCTAATCACTCTTTGAGTAAAGAACCTACCTCTGATATCCGTCCTATAACTCATACCCCTTAATTTAAAGTTGTGTCCCCTCGTGCTAGCTTTTTCCATCCTAGGAAAAAGGCTATCACTGTCCAGGCTATCACTTTCTATACTTCTATCACTAGGCTATCACTTTCTATACTTCTCGACTCCACTTTCTTGCCTTATCGCTAATACCCTTGATTCCCTTACTAATTAAAAATGTCTATTTTAGCCTTGAACGTATTTAACCCAGTCCCTGCAGCTCTCTGCGATAAAAAGAATTCCACAGATTAATTACCCTCTGAGAGAAGAAATTCCTGCTCTTCTCTGTCTCACTCTGAAATTATGCCTTCTGATTCTAGACTCTCCCGTAATGAGAAACAACCCATCAGCACCTACCCTGTCAAGCCATCTGGGAATCCCATATATCTCAAGAAGGTTATCTCATTCTTTTAAACTCCAACGAGTAGAAACCCAACCTACTCAACCTCTCCTCAAAAGAAAATCCCTCCATACTGGATCAACCTAATGAACATTCTCTGAACTATCTCCAATGCCAAAATATCTTTCCTTAGATTAGGGGACCAAAACTGCTCATAATATTCCAGGTACAGTGTTACTAGTTCCTTGTAAAATTTCCCAGTTTTATAATCCATTCCCTTTGAAAATAAAGACAATTTTTCTAATATACAATCAGATAATTCCATCCACAGAACTTGGTTTTGTGTCTCTTGATACCTTTGCTTAACAAAAACCAATCAATTTCATTTTAAATTTTTTTTAATTGACCTTTAGCCTTATCATTTTTGGGAGAGTGTTCCAACTTTCTATGCTTTAGTGTAAATGGATGCTTCCTGACATCACACCTGAATATCCTAGTTCTCATTTAAAGTTATGTTCCTGTGTTCTAAGTTCTCCACCAGAGAAAATAGTTGCAATTTATTTACATTATCAAATCTTTTAATCATCTTAAACAGCTCTTAAATTTCTATATTCAGGGAAGTACAAGCCTAGCCTATGCAAATCTGCATATAATTATGTAGAATTTACAGCACAAAAATAAGTTATTCAGTCCAACTGAATCAATGCTCTGTGTCACTGCTTGTGCATGGACCTCTTCATTTTTCTCATCAGCATATTCTTCTATTTCTTTCTTCTTCGTGTATTTAGCTAGATTTGTCTTAAACGTTTCAATGCTATTCGCATCAGCAACTCCTCATGATACAGTGTACTTTATTCTAATCACTCTGTTGATGAAGAATGTCCTGAATTCCCAATTAGATGTATCATATTAAGACCCCTAGTTTTGGTATTCTGTACAAGTTGGACCATCTTCTCTATGCCTAGCCGATCAAATCCTTTCATAATCTGAAAAACTCTGATGTCAGCCCTTAGTCTTTCCCTTTTCTAAAGAAAATAGCCCCAGCTGTTACAAGAATGATACCAGAATTGACTGGCTGTAACTATTAGGCAAGACTGAACAAGCTGGAGTTCTTTTCTCTGTGCACTGTGTAATATCAAACATGAATGTATGAATACGTTCTATTAAGTTCCTGTAACTTCTTTTCAATCCTTTAAACTTTTGTTATTAGTGTCATGCACCCCCACAAAGTATTCTGTAAATTTCTATATGTGTTCCCTTTCAGGTTATAATGAATGGAGCAAACAGAGGCTGGTAAGGAGGGTTGTGGAGCTGGAGAAGGTGAGTGTAGCATGGTTAAGGATTCAGGGACAGTCAGTGACATTTAAAGCATAAATGTGTTACTAGTGGAGAAGGTACCATCTGCCAGTGATACCACTTATTTCTTGAATTTCACAGAAAGTCAGTGATCAGGAATTAGCCTTCTCGCCATCCAGGACAAATAGCAGAACCACTGAGCGAAAGCGCCCAGAGGCTAAACGTACCATGGACCAAGCACAGCAACAAGAGGAGCAACGTGTCGACCAACAACAGGAATGTGACCGCCTTCAGGAACTAGTGAAGAAACTGAAGGAGGACCGCAGCCATCTGCAGAATAAACTAGCTATCAGGGAGTGAGTATCTTAGAGAAAGAGACTATTCCATAGACCTGAGCACAATATCTAGGCTGTGACAATTCCAGTACAATGCTGAGGGAGTGCTGCACTATCAAAATGGCATAAAATGCCATTTTTCAGAATAGTGGGTGTCGATTTAACATTTCTTCTGAAAAATGGCACCTCTGATAGTGCAGCACTTTCTCAGTACTGTACTATACAGCAAACACATTCTCCCTAGTGTTCTGAAGGATAGAACTGGAGCCAATCTTTACTCAGTCTAACGTTAATTTATAGAGTGAAACATACACCTCTTAACTTAATTATAATACTGTCAGTTTCTGTGAGATCTCTTTATATCAAGTGAAACCCCAATTAATGCCCTTCATTGACATATATATGACAGAATTAACAATAGTAAACACTTATCCTTCATCCATTACCAAGAACAACATACTGGGGGCAATTTTCCTAGCCTGCTGTGCTGCATTAGCAGTGCAATGGCCCAGGAGACATCAGCAGAGGCTGTTTAGTGGGCTCCCCGCTGATGTCACACGTCTCCTGGCCCCAGAATTCCCAGAAATCGGTTGGAGTTAAATATTGAAATTGCTATTTCCATCTTATTAATGGGCGGGCCTGAAGTCTCTGGATCCGTTAGTAGTTTACAACAACCCCCATTATCAGGGAAATGGCAGCCCGACCATGCTGGAATGAAGGGAGGCCATGAGGACCCTTGGAGGTTAAGGGTAAAGGGGGGTGCCTTGGGCATTGCCAGCCTGGTCCCTAGCACTGCACCCATGGTGCTGTATGGCAATGCCCAGGGGCACTTTGGTACTGCCCATCAAGCATTGGGAAATGCTAAGAAGGCGGGTCTGGAAGAGGTGGTGGGGCCTGTTATGGGGCAGGGCCTGTGGGAATAGGGCTCTAACTGCCACTCTGCATAGTAATCCATGGTAGAGGGAGGGAAAGGGGCTCATCTGGGCTGGTCATCAGAGGTTGGGTGGTAGGATGGCTGTTGGGGCTGCAGGGGGGCCAGCAACTGGAGGGATTGAGGGTTTGTGTGGCAGCAATTGGAAGGCCAACAGTGCGAGGTACTGTGCATGCACCGATCTCTGCAGAGGCTTGCTCAGCGCTATGCTGCCAGCCTCTTCAGTGGGAAAAGGCCCCATCCCTGGATTTTCCACCTGAATCTCCCTGAGGTACACAGTGTGGGAGATTTATTTTGAAAATCCAGCTTGAAAAAAACAGTGGGTGTTACTTTTGTTTCTAATGCGAATTCAACACTTAGAATTTTTTTGGTTACTATGCTGCTTACGGCTGTGGCAAATTGGCTGCCTATGTTACACTCCAAAAAGTAACTCACTGGCTGTTAAATGCTTTGGGATGACCTGAGGTCATAAAAGAAATATAATTTTTTTTAAATGTATAACACAGTTGGTGAATTTCCATGCATTTTCCTTGAGGATTGGAGTAATGGCGCAGTGGGATAATTGGTTTATTTTCTCCTCCCTCCCTCTCAACCAACTCAGTATTTGTCTGTTTCAAGTCCTTTAGGGTGGATTCAAAGCCATTACCAAAAGGTGTGAGGACTTCATTTGAAGCAGGGCTGCTGCCACAGTTGCTTCGTAAAGTGAATAACTCCATAATTTTGAAGGCAGGCAAGAACCCTGAAGAGTGTGCATCCACTCTGCTGAATGTAGATTTAATTGCCTTCTAAGGTGTTGGTGTTGTACCCAGAAAGAATGCTCGCCTTGATCATCCAGGATGACCAAACTGCATTCATAAAGGACCAGAATTCATGCAACAACATCAGGTTATTCAACATCATTAAGGTCTTTCAAAAGCAGGCATTAGATAGTTCAGTGATCTTGTTAGATGCAGAGAAATCTTTAAATCAGGTAGAATGGAATTGCATATTCTTTAATTGCAGAAGTTTAGTAGGGAGGGGAGGTTGTTAAGTGGTTACAAGCACTTTATAGAAATCCACTGGCGGCAGATCTTACTAAACAGTATCAATCTGTTAATTTTAGTCTTCAGCAAGGGCCTAGACAGGGCTTCCCTTTATCTCCACTATTATTTATCTTAGTTATTTAGCCCCTTGCAGAGGCAATTTAGACATGATCCTTTGGTATTCAATGGAGGAAGGCAACAGAAGGGACATAATTTTCCCAGTCCGCTGTGCTGCTCAATTAGCTCAGCGCGTAGTGAATTATCTGTGTGTGTGTGTGTATGTGTGTGTGTGAGGGGAGGGGGGCAAGTAGCAGGGGTCAAGACTTTTCCAGGCTTCTTCTTTCAACATAATTGGCCTTGCATTGGAAATCAGCATGAGGCTGATTGGCATTTCCTTTTCATTGGTAAGCCTGGGATAATGTCGTTAAGACTCGCTGATGTCTATCCCCCTACCGGGAGAGGTTCCCACCACTGGGGATTAAAGCTGGTCCCCATCAGTAGGAACCAGGCTCGCTCACTCCACTGATGGGGACAGAGCCAATTGAGGCCCCTACAGGAGGTCGGGGCAAAGGGGTTTATCAAAGGAAGCTACATCATTGGTCCTCCCTGCTGAAATCGTGGATGGAGTGGATAGCACTGATTAAGATGTATGTGCTGGCACTGTCTACCAGACATTGGGCAGTACAAAGGGGATGGGGCCTGAAGGGGCAAGGTCTACTGGGAGCAGGCTGATTGGTGGTGGGGAGAGGGTACCTGCTGTGCATTTGGCATATGGGATCGGTGGGAGAGAGAATGAGGTGGGTAGTCAGGACTGTCCATGGGGGAGGGATGGTATAGGGGGCATCATGCTGGCCATGGGGGAAGATCAGGCTGGCCATGGTTGTGGGGGAGGGTTCAGGGTTGATATTACGTGGCAGGCAATGTCAGATGGACACATGCGCAGTGGTTCGTTCAGCACACTGATGACAGCCTTTTAAGTGGAATTAGGCTGCCATCGTCTTTGCCTTACCAGCGGACTCTGTGAAGCACAGAATGCCGGAAATCCATCTCACTAAGTATACTCAAAATCGGGTGGGAAAATCTCCTGTTTTCCCGCCCCCATTGGCCACTTAGGTTTTTTTTGAGAAAATTGCCACTCCAAGACCACTCTGTAGTGAGTGACGTTGCTATTTGTATCCATGTTTCTGTTCCGGCTATTATTGATGTTATTTGTTGATTCAGTCTCCTTATGCTATAAAATCTATTTTATGATGTCTGAAGCTATGTCTCTGGGAAGTCTTAGATAGAGACTCCACTCCCTTTGCTTATTTCACTTTGAGATTGTTCCCCTCAGGGTTCACTTATCTGGATATTTTTGTTATCGCTCTTTTTCAGAGACAGAGGTATGGGGCAAACTCCACACAATTCTCCCCCACCCTTCTTAATCTGTCTATCAAGTAGGACCTACATCATTGGTCCTCCTTGCTGAAATTGTGGATGGGGTGGATAGTACTGATTAAGATGAATGTGCTGCCTAGGTTGTTATATCCTTTATAGATTCTGCAAATCTTGCTTTCTGCTAAGGTCCAAAAGTTCTTTTATATGGAACAAAAAGAAATCTTGCTTCAAATTAGCCAAACTTCCCAGTTCAAAGATTGGGAGGGGAGCACATCTAAGAGTGTTGAATATTAGAATGTATCAGTTAGCCTCTCATCTTTGATTCTTACGAGAGTGCGTTAGAGGGGACCCATCCTCCATTTGGCTTAGTATTGAAACTAGCCAGTCTATGTACTTTTTAAAGATCCTACTGTTTCTTCAGGATTTCAAGGCTGTGCCTGTCAAGTGTGAAAATCCGACAATAATTAATACTCTGAGAGCATAGAGAATGGTACATGAGCTGGAAGGGAGATCTGATTTAACTTCCATTCTTTCCCATCCAGGGCAATCCAAGTTTCCTCCAGGTCTCATGGACTGTGGTTTTGATATCTGGAGCGATGGAGGTTTTTGCAGGCTGGGTGATATGCTTAATGGTGCTTCTTCGTTATCTTTTGAGCAACTATGTCAATAATTTTTTTTTCAAATAACTCAGACTTTATCCTTAAATGACATCTCTGCATCTTAATTCTAAAGTTTCTGAGGTGGAAACTACACGTGTTTTTGGTCTTGTGTCAAGATTAAATCCTATTGGTCTGGCATATTTAAGTAGCTTCAGAAGATATTTGATAGAGTCTTGGAATTTGATCCTTTTTTTAATTCTGGAGCTCCCAGATAAAAAGATAATTGACATCAATGAAAAAAGGTTCTATAATGTCCTAACATTTGCAGCATGGAAGATTATCCTCTGCACCTGGATTAACGATGAATCTCCTTCAGTTCAAAATTGGCATAGAATTATCATGGAATGTATCCCAAAGCACTCAAATATATAGGTTCTGTAATACCTGACTAGCTCCTGCAAGGTTTTCCGTAAGCTATGTGGTACAGCCTTTAACATGCTGCATGTGACTGTGCACACTATTTTGCCATGTTTTCATAGATTTATTCATTTTTCTCCCATCCAAATGGGTATAATGAACAAGCTGAACCAGGTATATTGATGTCCTCCCGACTTTTTCTGCACTTATATATGGACAAATAATCATCCTGTACTGTACCAGTTCTGACGATATATTGTGTTATTTGTAAAAATGGATAAACTCCAATAAAAATATATTTTTTTAAAAGATGTGAGGACAATGTAATCCGACCTACTGTGTTTGTACTTTCTACTGACTCCCAGCCATGTATTTGCTCTGCAGTACTGAAATGAAGCAACTGATTCAAGAAAAGTCAGATATGGAAAAAGAGCTGCAGAGACTTAGGGCAATTCAAGCTGATAAACCCCTAGAGGAATACAGGTGAGTGCGCTCTTTTAAACAGGATCTTTCTAATTTAGAATCTCCTTTAATGAATTCCCATTAATTGAATACATTCAACCAGAAGCTGTTGTTGGGAACATAGGACTCGGTGGATGATACATCTATCTAGCCTGTCACTATCTTGGTAGCCTCATGATACAATGATAATGGAGTTCATTTTATCGTAGAATCATAAAACACAGGTGACTATTAAGTCCGTTGTGCCTCTGTTGGCACCAATTAGCCTAATTCCCTTGATTTCTTCTCATAACCCCAAAAAATGTTCCATTCAAGTATTTATCCAACTCTCTTTGAAAATTATTATTGACTGTACTCAACTACTAACCTTTTAGGCAATTCCAGATCATAGTAACTCACTACATAAAAATATTCTTAATTTCTCTCTTCTGATCCTGATTGTGGAATAATTATAACAACCAATCTCTATTTATTAGTCTACTAAGACTAAAATGTGAGTGATGGTCAGTGATGGAGTGCTTTGAGAACCATTGGTCCTGTTCCTTCCAAACATGTGACACATTCCAAACATCTGAATTCAAATTATTATAGTCTTATCCCAAAATATTATTTTCTGTAAGGAACCTCATTTGTATTTGAATGAGTCAATACTATCTGTTTTCATTCTGTTATTCCTCCCAATCTACTTTAAGGCTAGCTCCCATTCTAAGCATGTTTATACATTAGCATTTATTAACAGGGGGTTTTTGTTTAAGAGCCATGGGGTTATGCTGCAACTATACTGGACGTTGATGAGACCACATTTGGAATATTGTGTTGAATTCTAGTCACCTCACTATAAGAAGGATGTAGAAGCACTGGAGAGACTGCAAAGGAGATTTACCAGGATGCTGCCTGGTTTGGAGGATAGGTCTTATGACGAAAGATTGAGGGAGCTGGGGCTTTTCTCTTTGGAGTGGAGGAGGATGAGACGTGACTTAATAGAGATTTATAAGATAATGAGGGGGAATAGATAAGAGTGGATGTGCAGATACTATTTCCTCAGATGAATGCAGCTGTTACTAGGGGGCATAACTATAAGGTTCATGGTGGGAGATATAGGAGGGATGTCTGAGGTAGATTCTTCACTCAGAAAGTAGTTGGGGTGTGGAATGCACTGCCTGCTGTGATAGTGGAGTCAGATGCTTTCAGAACTTTCAAGCTGTTATTGGATAGGCATGTGGAGCACACCAGAATTATAGGGAGTGGGATAGCTTGATCTTGAATTTGGACATAGCTCGGCACAACATCGAGGGCCAAAGGGCCTGTATTTTGCTGTACTGTTCTATGTTCTATATCTTGGGATTAGTTTATTGTTCAATGTCCAATTCCCCCTGTGCAATTTTTTTTTTGTTAGTGAAACCTGAGTGTCACTGTCTGGCCAGCATTTATTGTCCAACCCATTTGTCCTTTGCTTGTGTGGCTTGCTAGACCATTTCAAAGGCAGTTAAGAGTCAAGTACATTGCTGTGGCTCTGGAGTCACATGTAGGCCATACCAGGCAAGGATGGCAAATTTCCTTCCCTAAAGGACATTGGTGAACCAGATAGATTTTTCTGACAATCAATAATGGTTTCATGCTTATCAAAAGATTCTTAATTCCAGATTTTTTTTATTGAATTCAAATTCCACCATCTGTTATAACAGGATTCAAACCCAGGTCCCCAGAACATTAGCTGAGTTTCTGGATTAATGGTCTAGTGATAATACCACTAGGCAATTGCCTTCCCCTAGGCGATGTGCATAATGCTGAACCAGTCTCAGTGCTAGGAAAGGGGACCTGTGTATGCATCGGACAACAAGATTTAGTCAACACAGAGGCCAAAACCAGCTTATTCCATAAATATCTTGGAGTAAAGCCATGCGTCAAGCCCCTGCAAATACAGTCATCTTATAGAAAGACCTTAAACCTGGACAAGAAAAAGGAGTGAGCTGAATGGTATCCAGAGTTATACTAAACCTGGGATTGTAATCACTGAATAATCAATTTTAATCTCCTATTGCAATGGGAATGAAAACTTGATCTGTCCTATGCCACAGGAGGGAAATCTGCTCTCTGACAGAAAAAGTAAAGCAATTGGAAGCAAAGTTGGAAGTTCATCAAAGAATGAAGCAGCGCCACAATGACCATGTTGAGGTAAAAATGGAAAGTGGGTTTCTAGCTGAGTGGGAATGGAATGATGGACAGCAGATATTCCAAAATATTTTACAGCCAATGAAGTACTTTTGAACTATGTGAAGTTCTTGGGACAGAAACTTATTATATTCAGCCAGAAACTTTTAGAATTAGAATTTCACACACTGTTAAACATAAATTCTTTATCTCTTCCTAACAGATTCGCTGTGCTGTTGTATGTGTGTATGGTAACCTCCAGTGGAGAAAATGCATAATGCAATTTTCAATGTACTATAAAGTATAGTCACTGCTGCAATGTAGGAAACTTTGCAGTGTAGAAGATGCCTGCTGACTAACTCAGTTAATAGCACGTGTTGTCATAAATCTCAGCATCATTAATCCTGATGTGCAAAAGAAGGAGAAAAATGATAAAAGCGGGTTTGACTGGCTATATAGTGGTTGGTACATCAGCCTAACCTCTCAAAATTGATGCAACGCTTTCTAAAGCTTTTAATTTGATCTAATGCCAAGTATTTTTTTGTAACAAAGCGATCTTGCGAAAGACGGATAAATACAGATGTATGCCACGTTGGGCTTTGTATGCCACTGAATTTACAAAATGACTCCATGTGTTTGTGGAAATTAACAATACTGTCACTTCATAGGTCCACAACACAAGCAATCAGTCCATTGTGAGTTTGACCAAGGATCATTGGTCCACCCAAGCCACTTCTGCAAGTTACAGTCAGCAAAAACAGAAGGGCAGCAAAGAACAAGCAGCAAAAACAATTCAAAAGCACTGGCGCCAATATCAGAATCAGGTATAAGTAGATCACAGGCAAGGTCAGGGGTGAGGGGGTCTGATAACTCTCATCAACAGAGCTATGATATGAAGGAGAATATAACTGGATCAATCCCTCTTATCTCAGTCTGTCGGATTTCCAAAGATGGACATGTTTCACTGAGCTACTGATTCATAGCCGGATTGTACTAACCGCGTTATTTCAAGCAAGGCAAGGAAAAGATGAGCTGGGCGACATTTTACTTTCTCAGTTCATCCCCAACTGAATTAAAATCATAAGTCCAAAACCTAAAGCTCATTCCTGACATGTGGACCAGAATTCTCCCGTCCCGCTCACAAATTGGAATTTTAGTGGTCAGGTTGTGGACAATGTGAAACCCCATTGACAGGTGGGAATTTACAGCTTTTTGACCAGCACAGCCGGAGAATTCTGCCCATAATTTCCAATAAATGACTAGCCTTTGCTTTTAAAGCAGTTCTTTTCTCTCCATCAATTAAAATAATTGCAGTGCAGACAAGCAAACTCTTCCCTCTCAAGCACCATGCTAGTCAGGTGATTTCTTGAAAAGACATTGCTGCTCCTAGTCCAATGATGGACTTATATTTTTGAACAAAAATCCAATGTCCACATAATTCCCAATTTCAAAAGGAAAGTGCACTTATGAAGATATAGGACGGAATTTTACAGCCACTTTATGCCCATTTTGCAGCAGGAAAATGTCATAAAATTGGACATAAAGCAATGATTGGCTACAGTTTTTGTAACTGGCGCAATTTTATGACATCCTGGTGCAGTCAGCCTTTTGCCGGAAACGAGTGAGAGGTGATTAATTTATTTAAATTTATTAAAATAGTGATTTGCAGATGTTTAGTGAGCAAGGCACTCAATCATCTGGGCTTACTTGCTTTATGACCTTGCCAGGAGAGTCCTCTCTGCTGAGGAAAATGCCTGCTCCCCATTAGTGGGGAAACAGTCATGTTGGCCTCACCAGTGGAACCAGAGGCCATTGAGGCCCCGGCGAGACTGAGTGCAAGGTCAGGGTGTTCTTTGGCAATGCTAAATTGGCTGTGCCACTCTGGCACCTGGGCAGTGCCAGGGACTGAGATCTGTAGGGGGCAGCGCCATGGACTGATGGGGCTAGGGCCTGTGGACAGGCCAATGGGTGTGGGACCAGTAAGGGAGAAAGAGCCTGCTGCCACCCTGCATGTGATTGCTTAGGGAGGGCAGTGAGTAGCTGGGGGGAAGAGGGTCCATGTTTGGTCTGGACAGTGGGGCCACGATCAATCTGAATGGCGGGGGAGCTTCAGGACTTGCATCTCAGGCCGTGGGCCTCCGCGATTGCGGGAGGGGGTTTCTGCTTTAAGCCAACTGCAGTAGCAAGGATCTGACAGCCCTCTGTCTGTCAGTTCCCTGCTACTATTAATGCACATGTGCAGCATCAAAGGTCTGCATGTGCACAATGCCTCCCTCTACAGGCTGTCTGGTGAGTTAAACCCTACCTACAATCTCTCTGGCTCGAAACTGACCAGTCCATCATTTTAGAAACAGAGTGCATACAATTCGGCATAAAAACTTGCCCAAAAAAAGGGATCTGAAACTCTTCCATTTTCTGACAAGCTGGGCACTTTAAAAAAAATCTCATAAAATTCCATCCATAGTTTCCCAATAATGGTGATGTTGATTGAGAAATCATTGATGACCAGGAAACCAAGAAAACATGCCTTCTCTCCTTTGAATAAGATCTTTTTCATCTATTGAGAGAAGAGATATAATTGTGGTTTAATGTTTCATCTGAAAAACTGACCTCTGGAAATGCAGCACTTCCCCTAAAGTTTCATTGAAGTTTTATGCTCAAGTCTTGGACTGCGGCTTGGAGTCACAAACTTCTGAATTAGAGGCACATATGCTATCCACTGAGCCAAGCTGACAATATGGGGGAACGACACCATAATCCTGAGTTCTGATAGTCCAATTAAATAACTAATAACTTTCTGAGTATAATTTTTCATGACAGAGGAAGATCAAATTAAAACAAATTGTGCTGAATTGAGTAGTACTTCTGCCACTATTGCAAAGTCTTTTCCTCAGTGTTTTACAGGAATGATAAGCTATAACAATCAGGAAAGCCTGAATATGCTGGGGTTTGTCCCTCTGGAAAAGAGAGGGCTGAGAGATGATTTAGTAGAGATTTTTCAAATTGTCAAATAGTTTATTAGGGAGCTGTAGTGATGTTTTCACTTGTGCAGAATTTGGAAACTTTACAGTAAATCTACTCTGTATTTTTAATTAAGAATCTCTAAGCATAGACATGGTTCATTCTTATGAATCTGTGAATATGATGCAGCTTTACATTACTTGCTGATTCCATCTTTCACAGCTTAGAACAATTGTATCTTGATGTTTAACATTTGACAGTGATGATTATTATTGCAATGAGGGCATCAGGCACATTGTGATAGTTATGAGTGAAGTGTTTTTGGGAAATTTCTAGTTTTGAGAACGGCTTGGCCCACTTTATGAGCAAGTTTCAATTATGCCCTTTTTCCCCTTTTCTTGTTTGTAGAAAGAAGACACAGACATGGAGGAGGTAAATATGACACCATGTGAAATAGTGAATAATATATTAAGTATGTCAAAATTTGTAACTTGGCAAAGTGGCAAGATAATACAAAACTTTCAAACCCTCCACTTCCCTTTGTCTGAGAATTTCTACACAAAATTCAGGTATTTAGTATCAATGAAAGTGACAGATGTCAAGTGATAGTAAATCCCTTACTCTGCTCTGAACTCTGTGTCGCATCAGGTATCATGGTGGAATCACAATGTGCAGCATCGCACAGCAGTACAACATATGTCTGATCCTGTATCCAGCTGAGCTCCTAATTTAAGCCTTGCATCTACAAAGAGGCACCAAGGGGAGTCCTTCCATTCCCTACAGGAAAAAAAAGTCCCAGTACAAGGATTAAAGCCATTTTTAATTATTTAATGACCCAGCCTCTTCTGCTGTCTGTGGAAGAGAATTCAACAGTCTAATGAGCAAAAAAATGATCCTCATCTCAGTCTTAAATGCGAAACCTCCCATTTTTAAACCATGTCCTCTAGTCCTAGACTCTGTATCAACAGGGTAATCACCCTCTTGGCATCCATGTCAAGTCCCCTCAAGATATTGTTTATTTCAATAAAATCCATCTTGTTTGTACTTATAAAATCCCATGGATATAGGTCCACCTTTCAAGAGTAGACAATGCAAACACATTGTCTCCTTCAACCTTTAACTGATACAGAGTGGAAAACCTTTACTCTCTCATGGGTGTTAGTTTTGTAGAAACCAAGAAAATTAAATAAAGTAAATGATTTTGAAATTAAAGTCGGATATTTAATTTTGTATAGTACTCTTTCTAGATAAAAAGAGTACAAAATAATTGGTCCACAAAAAGGTTTATCATTCCCATGTAGCATGGACAAAATCACATGATTTTTTTTTTCACGGAGTCATTGCACTGCCTATTATAAAGTCATCCAAAGCTATTGGCTTAAACTGGAAAAGACAAATTTATTTGCTCCTGAGGCTAGTTTAACCTCATTTGAATTCTCCTAACATGGTTGTCTTAAAGATACTTTTACAAAGAACAAAGAAAAGTACAGCACAGGAACAGACCTTTCAGCCCTTCAGGCCTGTGTCGATCATGATGCCCCAACTAAACTTAAAAGAAACCTTCTGCCTTTACTTGATTCATATCTTTCTATTCCCTCCCTATTCATATACCCATCCAGATGCCTCTTAAATGTTGTTAATGTGCCTGTTTCCACATCACCTCTGGTAGTGTATTCCAGGCACCCACCATTCTCTGTGTGGAAAAACTTCCCCCTGCACATCTCTCTTAAACTTTTCTCCCCTCACCTTGAACCTGTGCTCCTTGTAACTGTCACGTCCACCCTAAAAAAAAGTCTCTGACTATCCACCCATCTATGCCTTTCATAATTTTACAGACCTCTATCAAATTTCCACTCAATCTCTGTTTTCCAGTGAAAACAACCCTAGTTTATTCAACTTCTCCTCACAGTCAACATCCTCAAGACCAGGCAATATCCTGATGAACTTTCTTTGCACTTTCACTAAAGCTTTCACGCTCTTCTGGTAATGTGATGACTAGAACTAGAATGCTCCAAATGCAATCAAACTAAGGTTTGACATAACTGATTGCCCCAACTCTTGTACTCAGTGCCCTAGCTATTGAAGGCAAAAATGCCAAATGCTTTCTTAATTAGCTTGGCCACCTGTGTTGCTACTTTTAGGGAACTGTAGACTTGCACACCCCGATTCCTATGTATGTTTATGTTCTTAAGGGTTCTACCATTTACAATATAATTCACACCTAAATTTGATCCTCTAAAATGCATCACCTCACATTTGTCCAGATTAAACTCCATCTGTCATTTCTACGCCCAAGTCTCCAATCTATCTATATTCTGTTGTATCCTCTGACGATCCTTGGTACAATCAGCAACTCCGCCAATCTTCGTGTCATTCACAAACTTACTAATCAGACCATCCACATTTTCCTTCAGATCAGTTATATATATGACAAACAACAGAGGTTCCAGCATTGATCCCTGCGGAACACCACTAGCTACAGGTTTTCATTTTGAAAAAACATCCCTCCACCTCTATTCTCTGTCTTCTAATACCTTCCAAGAACTAACTTTAAATGAACAGAAGTACTAATTTACTCAAGCATAGTGACATAAACATTGGTTGCAGAAATTAAGATATAGATCAGCAATGATCGAATTAAATGATTAAATTGAATCCACTTCCTGGGGTTTACATTGACCAGAAATTGAACATGACCAATTATATAAATACCGTGGCTACATAAGTAGGTCAGAGGCTAAGAATCATGTGACAAGAAACTCACCTCCTGATTCCCCAAAGCTGTCCACTATCTACAAGGCACAAGTAAGGATTGTGAAGGAATACTCTCCACTTGCCTGGATGAAACAATACTCAGGAAGCTTGACACTATCCAGGACAAAGAAGCCCGTTTGATTGGCACACCATCCACAAATATTCACTCCATCTATCACCAATGCACAATGGCAACAATGTGCACCATTTACAAGATATATTTCAGGAAATCACCAAGGGTCCTTAGTACCTTCCAAACTCACAATTACTACCATCTAGAAGGGCAAGAGCAGCAGATGTATAGGAACATCACCATCTGGAAATTCCCTCCAAGCCATTCACCATCTTGACTTGGAAATATATTGCTGATCCTTTATTGTTGCTGAGTGAAAATCCTGGAGGTCATTAAGAGCACAGTATGTGTACCTTCACAAGATGGACAATAGCAGTTCAAGAAGGCAGCTCTTCAGCACTTTCAAGAGCAATTAGAAATGGACAATAAATGCTGGCCTAGCCAGTAAAGCCCATATCCCTTTAATTAATTTTCAATAATTGGTGGGACAGGTTCGAGGGGAGTATGGCTTAATCTTGTCTTTTTGTGAATTTCCATTGTTTTGGAACTGAATGAGTATCTTACACTATCAAAATTTTAACCACTCACATTATGTAAGGGCAAGTGGATTAATAGATCAGAATACAAAACTTTACCTTGCAGCTGACGTATGCTTTACCTATGGTGCAAGTGCTTAAAGCCAAATGTTCATGGAATATCCTATATTAACACAATATCCAAGATCAAAGAAACAGATTATCCATTAAAATCAGCCAAAATGGACGTTCTGTGTGTTCTGCTTGAAAATGGACCTGAATCTTGCTGAAATCAATATCCTACCCTTCTGGTTTCACTTATAGGCAATTACTGTGATACAAGCATCTGCACGAGGGCATTTAGCACGGAAGAAGCTGGAAGACGCACATCTTGCAAGTCTGAAGAAAATATCTGTTGCCTCCCCTCAGCAAAACAAGGTAGTTAACATCTTCCAAGAATTTTCACAATCATACTGTCTTAATCGGATCTATTAACATAAAAAGAATATTCCTGCCTTCATTGTTGCAGACCTTACTATTAGTATAAAATCTAAAGGAACTAATCTAAACACTATTTTCTAAGTTCCAATGAGAAATGAATGTGTAGTCTCAACTCACGATCTTGCAAACACTTTGTAATCAATGGGATTATTTTTTGAAGTGCAGTTATACAGACAAACACAGCTGCCAATTTGTGCACAGGAATGTTTTATACACAGTATTGTGTGACCAGATAACTTCTTATTGATGGTGTTGATCAGAAGAACTTGTACTTGGTCAAAACATGGAATTTTTTTTTGTTCACCTGAGCAATCATATGGCATCTGTATTTAGTGTTTCTTCTAAAGGATGACAAGTTTAAGTTTATTTATTAGTGTCACAAGTAGACTTACTGCAATGAAGTTACTGTGAAAATCCCCTAGTAACCACATTCCGGCGCCTTTTCAGGGACACTGAGGGAGAATTTACCATGACCAATGCATCTAAACAGCACAAATTTTGGACTATGGGAGGAAACCGGAGCACCCAGAGGAAACCCATGCAGACTCCACACAAACAATGACCCGGGCTGGGAACTGAACCTGGGTCCCTGGTGTTGTGAGGCAGCAATGTTAACCATTGTGCCACCAAAACAGTTTAGCATATTCTCATTGTTCAACTAAAGCATAGCCTAGACTTTGTGTTCAAATCCTGGGTAGGCTTGAACACACTACCTTCCAACTTAGTTGAAATTGCTATTAATAAAGCAAAGGCTTGCATATTGAATTAAGTGCTACTTTTGGACTAAAAGGGATGCATTTCCTACTTGACGGTCCTGGCCTTAAAATTAGACATAGTGAAGATGTTTCTACTTTGGGGAAGGCCAAAAGTAGTGAGCATGAATACGGTAAATAAATCCAAAGGAGAATTCAGGAGACTTATATACCCAAAGAGTAACATGAATGTGGAATTTGTCGCCACAAAGAACAGTTGAGGCAAAAATCATAGTTGTATTTAAGGGAAAGCTAGATAAGTAAGTATACGAGGAAGAAGGGAGTAGAAGGTTATGCAGATACTTGAAGTACAGTGAGAGGAGATTTGTGTGGAGCATAAATGCAAACAGGTCTCTGGGGCCAAATGGCCTGTGTTGTAAATCATATATAATTGTGAATAGTGTTGTGTATTTATCATATATTCTTACATAGATATTGTAATTTATTCCAGAGTCCACGAGCTCCTCATTGCTACAATGTTCAGAATCAACTTCTGGCAGAGAATGAGGAGGATGAGGCTGTTTCTTTCATCCAGTCTTCCTTCAGGGCTCATCTAACTCGAATGCAATATCTCAGAGAGAAGTAAGAGTGCGAGTTGCAAAAATAGGCCTGTAATGTTAACAGGAGAACAGCTTCTGTGTACTATACACTCACGTTGCGATGCTTTGTCAGTTATCAGTCTTTATTATAAAGATGTTCCTCGCTCAGATAATTATGCAGGCACACGGAAAGGAATCTGTCTGATCTTTTTTGTATTTCTCACACCTAGCCTTGTGGTACAGTTGGACTGTGCAGCCTAGGGATGGGGGAGGAGGTGTCTGGAATGTATTGCCTGTGACAGCAGTGGAAGCCCTAAAACATATTCAGGTGAACACTGAGAATACTATGGCAGTCAAGGATATGACACAGGTGGTAGAAAATGGGATCAGCATGACTTTGGTGATGATTATCGTCGGTGCAGACTCATTGGGCTGAAGGGTCTTTCCCACAGTGTGTGACTCACTATGCTCATTGAGTGTAGACGGGGTACAAAACTCCCTGAAGGAAACAGGTCGTAGACAGAGAAGTCACAACTTTGGGATTCAGTATCCTGTAATTGTTATCATGTACACTATCCCTATCTGCCTTCACCAGTGCCCCCTTGGTGACCCTACAACTTCTTACATGGCTGGGGGTGCTATGTCTGGATAAATCCCCCAGGATGCACGCATTGGAGATGTAAGTGGTCTGCTGCGTTCTGCGCCCCATGGCCTTTGATGCCTTTTTTGGGCATACACTAGAGGACTGGAACCTAGAGGGCCCTGGTTGACTTTCACATGTCATGGATGTAGCCATGCCACCCTGTTCAGCTTGCTGTCTGTGAGTTGCACCAATGATAGAAAAGGGGGATTCAGAAGGGTTGGGGACTCGTAGTCTCCTGGGTGAGAGACTGTTGGATTGGCCTCCAGTCCATCTTTCACCCTCAGAGTCTTCATATGCCCCTGCAACACCACGTGGAATGGAGGGGCAGTTAGAGTGAACTCCAGTAGCCCCTGTGTCATTTGGTGCTGCCTCTCCTAGAGACGCAACATTGTTTGTACAATGTTGTGATAGCCACCCACGTCAGGACAACACTGTGTTTCGAACATGGTGCTGAGGCCTTCAACCATGTTCTCAGCAACTTGTCCATTCCTTGAACCCTGCCATCTATGGCTACCATTTCCTTGCAGTATTGGCCTGGGTGCCATGCAATGACAGCACCAACTCCTTTACCTGAAAGCTATGGAGCTCCTTCAACTCACCATGCAGTTGCTGAAATGTTGCTGACACTCTCTTGTACAGTTCTCAGCTCTGCTTCTGTACCTTCAACAGCTCTGTGAGAACCATTTCCAGCAGCTTGGCATCTGGCTGGGGGCCAGCTGTTTCCTTGGATCCAGCAGTCCGCTTGCCAATCCCTTTCACGTTCCTTCCTCCACTTAATGTGCATTAATAATTGTTTAGCTCGCACGAGAAAATGACCCAAAGCCTCCATCAAGGAGTGTGTCTCCGTGCTGGTGGATGTTGCAGGCGATGCCTATGGAGCTTTCCCATGGATGCTCCCCTCCCCAGAAAAGCAAGGGCTGTGGGGAGGGGCGGTGGTGGTGGCGGTGGTGGTGGCGGTGGTGGTGGCAATTCGTCAGAGCCTGACCTCATCAGGTATTGCTCCTGCAAGAAAAGACGCATTGTTTGGTGCAGAGAAGGACAAGTATCTGGGAAGCTTGCAACTTACTTGAGACAGTCATATGAAGGTTTTGTGGGTCCTGAATTTTGTGGCTCACATTGGTTTCACAGCTCATCAGGCAGCCTCCCCTGGGAACTCCATTATGTACTCTTCCAAGGAGATCAGGCTTTGTAACTGAGGAATTCCCATGTTCCCCCACCTGTTTTCTCACACTTCCTTTTGTTATGGGCCATTTTCTCCCGTGGAGACAATGATTGAAAGCATTTTTGATTTGATTTAATTTGATTTATTGTTGTCATGTGTATTGGTATACAGTGAAAAGTATTATTTCTTGTGCACTCTTTAGATAATGCATACTGTTCATAGGGAAAAAAAGGAGAGAGTGCAGAATGTAGTGTTACCGTCATAGGTAGGGTATAGGGGAAGACCAACTTAATGCGAGGTAGGTCCATTCAAAAGTCTGAAGGCAGCAGGGAAATAGCTGTTATTGAGTCAATTGGTACATGTCCTCAGACTTGTGCTCAGACAAGCCTGATGGCTTGCAGATCTTGGGGGACTGGGAACAGGTGGTGTGTATCAGCACTGTGCCTTGCCACTCCTAAGTTGTGATAAGGGTGCCAAAGGAGTTTGAGGAAGTTGCAGCTTTATAAGACCCTTGTCAGACCCCACTTGGAATACTGTGTGCAGTTCTGGTTGCCTCATTACAAGAAGGATGTGGAAACTATTGAAAGGGTGCAGAGGAGATTTACAGGGATGTTGCCTGGATTTGGTGACATGCCTTATGAAGATAGGCTGAGGGAGCTCGGTCTTTTCCCCCTGGAGAGATGAAAGATGAGAGGTGACCTGATAGAGGTTTATAAGATGTTGAGAGGTACAGATCGGGTGGATTCTCAGAGGCTGTTTTCCAGGGCTGAAATGGTTGCTACAAAAAGACACAGGTTTAAGGTGCTGGGGAGTAGGTACAGAGGAAATGTCAGGGATACGTCTTTCACTCAGAGGGTGGTGAGTGAGTGGAATCGGCTGCCATCGGTGGTGGTGGAGGCGAACTCATTGGGGTCTTTTAAGAGATTTCTGGATGAGTACATGGGATTTAAGGGGATTGAGGGTTATAAATAGGCTTGGTAGGTAGGGATATGATCAGCACAACTTGTAGGCTGAAGGGTCTGTTTTTGCTGTAATGCTCTATGTTCAGTGAAGATGCTAGAGGTTGAGTGCTGGAAGGCCATGGAATGTCAGGGAATGGATTGATATGGATGTTCCAGGTGTGACAGACACGACTGATACCAGGACGAGATGAATGGACGCTCACCCTTGCAGCCCAAAAGAGGTTGTCCATCTTTCGCCGGCATTGGGTAGTTGTCCTCAGTGTTAGGTCGTGGGCTAACTGCTGTGGTCACTGCATTCCTGACCGCATTCAAGTCCCTGCTACTCGGTCAGCTGCCCTCTTGGGCGTACAGGATAGCCCGCCTCTCCTTCATGGCATCCAGCAGCTGTCCTTGGTCTCCCTCCATGAAATGTGGGGCTGGTCTATACTCTGTCTTTCTGGTGTGACTGGATGTTGGTGCAGCAGGTGTGTGTAAATACAGCTCCCCCTTGTTAATGGCACACAGCTGTGACCAGTTTGGATGAGTCACATGTCTGCAGACTCCATAACAGCACGTTTCATGCGGAAGCTCTTTTAATGTAATAAATGTAGAACCATTGCAGTGCAAAATGCATTGAAAAGACCAGGGCAGTTAGCTCCATTATTCTTGCCATTATGATACTTTGAATTTTTGGGAAAACTCCACCCTTCATCTAAAAAATAGTTGCATGCTGTGATGGTTGGATTTTAGAGTCTATCCAATTCACACATACTAAGACAAGCTACGTGTCTTTCTGTATCCTGAATTATCTGGGGAGCGATATGAACATGTATCCTGTTTTATATGCAATTAATGCATTGTAACCTTCACTGCAAGAATTCAAGTACAAAACCTCTTTCTGTCTTTTAGATGTTGATGCTCTGTGCATTTTCAGCATTATTATTTGTTTACTAAATCTGGAAAATCTAAAAGTTGCCAATTGTTTATGTTTTATCTCATCATTCATAGCGTTGAGCCAAGAAAGGGCACATCTGCCAGAGATACAAAAGAGACCACAGTAATGGTGAGGAAATCCAGAAATATTCAGCAACGATCAAAGTACTCTGGTAGGTACAGAAATCTCCTGACTTGCAAGCAAGCAAGCAACCAACCATTCTTCCAACAAATGTAGCTGGTTAATTGTGACATAGTAAAGTTCCTCACCAACTTCCACCTATCTTACACTTATGGATATTTACATACTAATGACAGTCAACTGCATGGTTCGTACTTGTTATATTATTTGGCGGTTCTGATTGTATGAGTTAAATAATCACTTGTCTATTCCCATTCTTTATCGAGGAATTTTTTCAAGCCCTAAAGAAATCAAGGGAAACAGAACAAGGCAGGAAAGTGGAATTGAGATGGAAGATCAGTCCTGACATTTTTGAATAATGGATAAACCTTAAGGGACCATTTGACCTATTCATGTTTCTACTTCTTATGGTTTTATGTTCTATTTAATTTCTTATATTCAGTTTGAGGTAGGGTTTTTAACAAGGCTTTCAAGGACATAAGGAAACAAGAACTTCGAGAAAGTAGTTCCTTAGCGAAAGGTAACAAATTTTGTTTGGCATAGCGACATAGTAGTTAGCAATGCTGCCTCACAGCATTAAGGACCTGGATTCAATTATGGCCTTGGGACACACTGTCTGTGTGGAGTTTGCACATTCTCCCCAAGTCTGCCTAGGTTTCCTCCGAGTATTCTGATTTCCTCCCACAGTCCAAAGATGTGCGGGTTAGTTTGATTGGCTGTTCTAAATTGATCCTGGTGTCAGGGGGATAAGCAGGGTAAATGTAAGGTTATGGGAATAGGACCTGAGTGGGATTGTGACAGACTTGATGGGCCGAATGACCTCCTTATGCACTTTAGGCATTCTATGATTCCCACTCACCTAAAGTTATGTAAAAGAAAGGATATGCATTAATATAGCACCTTTCAAAGTTTCTTTATAATCAATGAATCCCTTTTGAACTTCAGTCATTATTGTTATGTAGGAAACTCAGCAACCATTCTGCACCCAACAAGATCCCACAAAGATCAAATAAAGTTCTTGGCATTGGTTACAGCAAGAATGATGGCTAAGACTTCAACAGGAACTTCCTGTGCTTCTTCAAGGAGTACTGTAGATCTTTTACACCCATCTAAGGAGAAAAAGAGAGAAACCAGAATAATGTCTCCAGCAGTACAACACTTCCTCATTGCTGCACTAAAGTGTCTGCCTAAACTGCGCTCCCAGGAATGTTTGAACCGTCAACTCCTAAAGTGAGAATGTGACCAATTAAGCTATGTTCATGTTTGCAGATTATGTATTCTTTTCTCTCCTATTACAGTTTGTTAAATTTCCCTGAGTCAAGTTCTGTGAGAAGGCAGGAGAATAGTATTAAGTGGATTGCTCATTTAGAGAGTTAGTGCAGACACAGTGGACCAAACGACCTTCTTCTGCACTGAGATTCTGACCAGAATAACGTATTCCTCATCCTCCACCCATTAATTGCAGTTGGAGGCCAAATAACTCCAATCAACCATAAAACAGGAGAACTCAGTTTAGTCAAACAAGTTAATTGAAAATAAAATACTTCAAATTCTGAAAATCTGAAACAAAATTAGAAAAAGCTGGAGACATTCAGCACATCTGGCAGCATCTGTGAAGGCTGAAACAGCTCATGTTTTAGGTTGATGACCTGTTTTCAGACTATTCTCTCCACAGATGCTGCAGTGCTTGCTGAGCAGATGATTAAATTTGCCTTCCCTCTATAATCTAGGCCATTATGTACTGTTTGCCAGTAACTTGTATATCATGTTACTTTGATTCCTAACTTGAATGACGATGCATGTTGCAAAAATGACACCGGAATGGAAAGTTTATACTTATCAGGAAAGATTGAAAGCCGAAGCTTTTTATTTCTTAAAAAAGAGAGAGCTTCTAGAAGTAAAATTGTACTAAGATTTTACATGGCAAACATAGAGAAAGTGTTTCCACTGGTGGGGAGATGAAAACTAGGGTCCATAAACATAAGATATTCCCACATAGGTGAGGTAAGTCAACTAATGTCACAGCTCCATGGATGATGAGGAAGATAGAGGACATAGTGAAATAAAAAATGAGACTGCATGATACCATATAGTTGATTTCTTCAGCAAAGAACCAGGATAAATACAGTAAGTTCAGAGAAGTGAAGAGGAAAATAAAACAGACAGAGAGAAAATAGAATGGCAATTAACATAAACAGGAACCCAAAAATCTTTTATAGCTATGTAAATAGCAGATTCTAAAAGATATGTTGGGACATATTAGGGACAAATGGTGATCAATGCTTGGAGGCGTTCGGCAAGGCAAGAATACTGAATGAGTACTGTTAGTGTCAGTATTTACCAAGGAAAAGGATGCTGAAAAAAATATCAGTGAAAGTGCAGATGGTAGAGGAAACATATAAGGTGAAAATTGATAGAGAGGATGTACTGGAAAGGCTGGCTGTGTTAGGATGGAAAAGTCTCCTGGCTACACAGTTTGCATCTTGGCTTTGTTTAGAGCATCACTAGAGTGTTGGATCCAATTTTAGTCACCACACTTTAAAAAGAATCTGAGGGTCTTTGAGGTACAGCAGAAATTTACCAAAATGGTTCTGTGAGGTTTGCTGCAAGGTTAGGTTGGAGAAGCTGGGGTTGAAGGGGATCTCATAGAGATGTACAAGATTATGAAAGGTTTAGATTAACTAGACAAGAAAAGCTGTTTCCAGAAGTTGCTTATACAAGGCCTAGGGAGTCACCGAATTAAAGTTTAGCCAAGAAATAACAGGGAGATCACAGAAGAGGGAATATCTTTTTAAGCAGTGACTATATTGACCTGAAATTCATTGCCATAAAGGGTGACAGAAGCAGAGACAATCAGTGACTTCAAAAGGAAATTGGATGGGCATTTGATGGAAATACATTTGCAGGGCTACAGGAACAGAGCAGAGTATGGAACTAACTGGATTGCTCTATGTAGAGCAAACATGGACTTAATTAACCAATGGCTTATTTGTGCTGTAATGACTCTACCTCTAATAACTCCAAGAAAAAAATTAAGGAGGAACTATATCAAGAGAATGTGGAACTCATTTTCACAAGGCATAGTTGAGACAAATAGCACAGATTTAAGGGAAGCTAGGTAAGAACATGAAGGAGAAAATAATAGAAGAATATGCTGAAAGTTAGATGATGGGATGAGACTCCTAGTAAGCATAAATACCTGCACAAACCTTTGGGATCAAATGGTCTGCTCCTGTGCTGCAAATTCCATGTATTCTTGTTGCAGGATACCTTAAAGATGATGAACGTAGTGATGAAATAGAGGAGGATATATCTGAGGATGAAGACCAGGAAGAAGTAGAGCCTTTAAAGAAGCTAAAGATATCACCAAATAGACCTTTATCATGTAAGTATTCCTGTAGTTGTTTCACTGAAATTTTCATTATTAATTCCTTTATAAACTGTTTCTTTTGCCCTGTCTTCTTCTCCAAAGATGTTGATCCTTGACCAGTCTTTGGTTCCACAAGCACTAGCTGTCCACTGTTAAGGAATCAAGGGATTTGACAAAGAAATTTCTAAATGTAGGACCATAAAGATTTGCACAGACAATAGTCAAAGTCATTCATAAATCCAGATTGCCCAGGGATCTCTTGAAGTTCGAAGCTCTCAGTTCACAATACTTCCAAGTTTCATATCATCTGCCAGTTTTAAAATTGTGCCCTGTATTCTAAAATCTAGATCATTAATATATATCAGGAACAGCTGGGATCCTAACACCAACTCATTGGGAACTTCATAATAAATTTTCCTCCAGACCAAAAAACAACAGTCCATCACTACCCTCTGTTTCATGTCATTCAGCAATTTTGTATCCATGTTACTACTGTCCTTTTATTCTATGAGCTCTAACTATTCCATCAAGCCTATGGTGGTTTGATCAGATGGTTTCTATTTCTGCATTTTGAAGAAATAAGTGTCTGAGAACATTTTGGGTGCCCTAATTATTATCTTCCAAAGTTCTGTCAATTTGGGAAGCCTTTCTTTTAAGATTGAAAAATTACACATTCTACTATGCTATTTAAGGAAGGTGACAGACTAAGGAATTATAGACCAGTTTGCCTAACATCTGTTGGAAAATGTCTAGTGCCTGTGATTAAGGACAGGGTGTCTGAACACCTTGAATATTTTCAACTGAGCAGAGACAGCCAATGTATCTGGTGAATCTGATTAATTTTTTGAAAAGGTGTCTAAAGTTTGGGGACAGGGCAATTTCTATCGGTGTTATTTATATGAACTTCCAGAAGATATTTGATAAAATCTGCCAGAAGAAACTGTTAGCTAAAGTTGAAGATCATGGAATTGAAAGCAAAATATTAACCTAGTTCGGAAATAGGCAAAGTGACAGATGACAGAGGTAAGGATAATGGGCAGGGTTCTGATTGGCAAGATGTAACTAGTAATGTCCTGCGTTTGAGCTTTAACTATTAATTAATGATTTGCATTATGGCATTGCAAGTCAATCCAAATTTGCTGATGACAGAAAGGTGAATTGTAAGCAGTGGAGATAGAAGTATAAAATTAAAAGATACTGATAGATTAAATGAATGGACAAAACTGTGAGATTATCCACTTTGATCCTGAAAGCATAGAATAGGGTACTAAGGGTGACATCTAAAGAGATTTGAGGCTTCATATGCACAGATCACTAAAATATCACAAAACAGGTACAGAAAATACCCAAAAAGTCTGATGAAATTCTGGCTTTTATATCTAGAGGAACAAATACAAGGGATAGAATGCATGCTTCAATTATACAAAGCTTTTGTTAGGACACACCTTGAGCATTTTTTGGCCACCGTACCTTGGGGAGGATATATTTGGTATTGGCAAGAATACAGCATTGATTTATTAAAATGACACCTGAGGAGAGAATAAATAAATTCCTAGATTTTAAAAGATTAATAGTCATTTGATTGATGTTTTCAAGACAGTAAGGCAAGAGATGGGGTAAATTGCAAGAAACTATTTCTGCTGGTTGGGAGTTGAGGACTAAGGGGCATAGTCTTAAGAATTTGAGCTATATACGTTGGGAATGAAATCAGTAAACACATCTTTCCTTTCAGCAAGCAATAATTGATTCTTGATCAATTTTTCTTCTAAAAATGAAATTGATAGACTTTAATTAACCAAATGTATTAAGGGATGTGGGAAAAGGACTGGCAAATGGAGTTAGGTTGTAGATTGGCCATGATGTCTTGATCTCGTGGAACAGATTTGAGGGATTAAATAGCTGCTTTCTGTTTCCACCTCCTTCCATTCCTAAATTTTCATTCATCTCACCTACACACCAAACACCCTCCACTCTTTCATTCCTTGCAGCTCTGTAATCCCAGACAAAAGGCAAGAAAGGAAAACTCTAGAGTCAACCAGAAAATAAGATCTCTGGATAATTTTTCTCTGACCCTTTCAGGTAGTGGAAACAAGTCCAAGAGATCGCTTGGACCATGTGTCATTTAGAAGATCTTGTATATGAAGCCATTGCTGACCCAGTTAAGAACCAGCTCAGCTCCCTCTTGTTGGCTGAGTGTCAAAATTCACTTAATTAGCCACCAATTTATTCCAGAAGCTCTCAATTTCCAGGAAAAGATGAACAACCCAATATCCAATCTATTCTTACGGTTACAATATTTAAATAACAATGTTTGGCATCCATTGTTTGGTTTCTTCATTTCCAGCGAGGTCCAGCCGATTTGTGCCTCGAACATCAGGAGAAATGGAATCAGATGATTCTGACAATGTCATTGTTGCCTCAGCATCACGGTCACTGAAACATCCAAACTCCAACATTTAAAGGAGTTGTTCCATCTCAGGAATTTGCTAATCATTCTGAATACATGTGGAGGCTTTGGGGAGTCAAAGGAAGGAGTTTGTAGTTTTATAGAACTGCAGAAATCATGGTGTATGGGGTGGGTAAATTTTTAAGTAACATAAAACAGGTCACTGATTTTATAAAAACAGAAAATTCTGGAAATAATCAAATAAAATGTCTTGTGTGGAGAGAGAATCCGATTTAACAGGCTAAATTTTCCAAAGGGAGTTGGGACCCCAATTTTGAAACTGTACATGGATCCAGAGTGTGTGCATGACTTCAGCATGCATTTTGGAGCAATTTTACATGGGCCCACCTCATAATTAGCCACCTTTGTATTTGCCAATTAATTAAGGGCATTGATAATCCCAATAGGTAGATCTGCAGCAATTGTCTGGATGGCAGCTTCACCAGAAAAGTTGAGCACTATTGAAAAAAAAGGAGGTACTCACAAAGTAATGAAAAAAATTGCATGTGACTGTGAGGGACTTTAGGATAGAGTTAATCCCTCTCGAAGAATGCCTTCAACTATTTGTGACCCCTTGGATCATTGCAATCCCCTAACTCTGCCAATTAATTCAGTCATGGTGGCCAGCTGAGAGGGTTGCTGTCAACTCAGCAGAGGATCTTGTGCTGGGCTATGATGGAAGAGTTGTAACACTAGTAAAATGGCCTGTGATTGGAGCCTTAATTGCCTGCTCAGCTCTGTGAAACAAGGTGCCAATTCCTCAGGCACTGTGCCTTTGGAAAGTCACCTGGAGACAGAAGAGAATCAAGAGCTGTCCTGCAAGTATTTTCTGCTCCGTTCATCCAACTCCAAGCTCATCTCCACAGGACCCAAATCATTCAGTCCAACATTTAAGAACACTAATCTTCTATTGGAATTTACAAAAGATCTCATGAATTGTCTTTGACCTAAAATGTTAAGTCTGGTTCTCTCTCCACAAATGCTACCTGACCTGCTTCAGTATTTCCAACATTTTACTCTCTTTCAGATTTTCAGCAACTGTAGTATTTTACTTTTGTTTCATTCATTTAATAATTTTCTTTTCAATTCCTGTCTATGTTCTGGAAACTGTCACTTACAATGTAAGTAGAGCAGATTCTCCAGTAAAGCATTTTTGACACAACACTGCACCATGTCACTTTGAAAAGGAGTAGCACTGTAGTATGTACAGTACCAGCTATTTCACCATGGAGTTCAGCACAAGTTGGTGTCTAAAAGCTTTGACAGAAGCGCTATAGATGAAGCCTCACAGGCCATTGTACCAATCCTTACGTGTGCATTCTTGTGCTCAATTCCTGCCGAGCTTTGGGCACAGCATTATTCAATCAACAAAAATTGTGTTCTTCTATTCAGTCATGGGTCAAATTCTGCTCCTTGAGCCCTCAACAAACAAGTAATCTTTTCCCATCTTCAGAACTCTAATTAAATGATTGTTGCGTAGAATTCACACAACCTTGTTGGTTCTAGAAACAAATCTTTTAATAAAAGCAGAAAATGCTGATTATGCATAGCAGATATATCCAGCATCTAAAAGTTTGAGTCGTATTGTACCATCGACAAATCTGTTGCCTCTTACTACTTGGGGGCGTGTGAAAGATGTATGTCTTTCTCACCTTCAAAAGCAGATTGTTGCACATTTTGTTGCATACGTCTGAAATTGCTTGCTGACATAAGGTATTGACACCTTATGTCAGCAAAGTATCTCCATTCTGGCCAGGACTTGTGGTGTCAATATAAGCAGCCTTATTTAAATAGAAAAGCTACAAACTACACAAATGTCACTTGTGGGTGAAATTTCTCTGAGTCATCGATAAAAGTCTGATAATATCTCTAGTGAATTGCAGTCAGTGCAGGATAGTTACAGAATAGAAATCAATCCATTCACTTACATGTAGCTGTGTGATCTCCAAATGTGATTGATCAGGAAATTTTCCAATCGTCTCTATGATGGCTAGGAATACTGTTGTCACTATTTGCAGCCTTTGAACAGATTCCAAAGTTTAATTTATAAACTGCAATCTGATGCAAATCCTACAGACTAGGAATGTTATTTGGAAGAGTGGCATCTGATTTAAAACTTCATGCACTTGATTTGAATACTTGCCACTAGCAAATGTCATGCAGCAGTAACATGCAGTGTTATCATGCAGCAGGATATATACGTGTTCCATGTGAGCCACACAGAGCATGGACACCAGCTAGCTCCCTGTATGGGAGATTATTAAATTGTGATGCCATACTGAATGGTCATTTAATACCTCATAATGGTAACCAAAATGGGCATGTGCAGGATTTAAAAATGTGCTGGAGAGAAAATGGCTTACATGCCTATCTTTCAAGGATAAATAATTTCATATAAAGAACTCAATGCCTTTTTTATTTCTGTGCTTGGTGACATTTTTTCTGTATGTTTTGGAACTGGTGTATATGGTGTTTCTTGCCTATTGCTAATTTCCCTTGAGGAGGTGATGATATGTCATTATCTTCATCTGTTGCTCCCTGTAGTGAATGTGCTGCTTTGACACTGTTAGGTAGGAAATTTAAGATTTTGATCGAATAACAATGAAGAAACCATACCAGTCACAAGTTGGAATGGTATTTGACTTGGAGGAGAACATGGAGATGATGGTTTTCCTGGGCACTTCCTGTCCTTGTCCTTCTAGTTAGTGGAAGTCATGATTTTGGGAAAAGCTGCAAAGAAGCTGGTTGAGTTTCTGAAGTGTATCTTGTAGATAGCACTGGTTGTGGAGGGATGTTCAAGGTGGTGGCTGTTGATCGAGCCATTTGTTTGTGTTGAGTGTCGTTGGATCTGCACACATTCAGTCAAGAGAAGAGTATCTCATCATATTTTTGGCTCATACCTTGTAGTTAGTGGCAAGACTTAGATAATGCGGAAGACTGTATATTGGTATTTTGGGTGGATTTGCAATGAGAAAATTGAATTAAAAAGTTAGTTTGCATCTTTAGAATATGTCCTACTTGAAAGTTTTATTACGTTTTATAATCATCTGTGCCTTGTGATTTATAGAAAGGGAAATATTATGGAATTTTCAGACTCTTAATTGTTATATTTATGATGCACAATTTGTAATGTATTTTTGTAACATACAATTTATTTGTAATTGTTATTATAAATAGAAACTTTAAATAAACTTCCTTTTCATATTTTAAGTATTTATATACTGTTTAAGAAGTTTCATTATGTGTATTCAAATGAAAAATTAGGACATTCTGGCATGCTTGTCCCTTCTAGTTAGCTGCTCCTGGTTGCAGTTATTGTTCCTTCTCCTGCAAGAGTGTGTGTGTCAGTGAGTCATGCAGTGTATCACTAATGTGCCTGTTCTGTTGAAACATGTTGGGCGGCATGGAGGCATAATGGTTAGTACTGTTACCTCACAGCACCAGGGACCTGGGTTCAATTCCAGCCTCACATGACTGTCTGTATGTGTGGAATTTGCATGTTCTCCCTATATTTATGTGTATTCAAATGAAAAAAGGGACCATTTGATGGGCAACACGACAGCTCAGTGACTATCGCTGTGCTATGCAGATACATGGATTTGGGCCTGTGTCTGTGGGAGTTTGCGCATTCTCCCCGTGCTTGTGTGGGTTTTCTCCGGGTGCTCCTGTTTCCTCCCACATCCCAAAGATGTGCTCTTAGGCTAATTGGCAAAACAAATTTCCCTAAATTGTCTCAAATTTGGTTTTTAATCCATAGATCTGTGAACATAGACAGGGATCGCGGGTGGAGGTGGGAACATCGGGGTGGCGGCACAGGCTCGTTGGGCCGAAGGGCCTGTTTCCCATGCTGTTTTGTTCTTTGTTCTTTGTAATACAATGCTTGACTAACTCCCATCCATTGATTGCAATGCAGGCAACACATCAACTTTGTGGATAATCTCAGCATCCAACCAACATTAACAGAGCTGATCACTAGCTGTTCATGTCATCAGCAGGTCAGTATTGTGAGGGTACAGTGCAACTTAAAGCTAGCCCGCACCTCTTTAAAGGAGATTATGGCTTGAGAAGGTGCTGGAAGTCATGATGGAAGAGAATTTGACCTGAGAAAACATGAGGAATAGGAAAACACAGGAGATGGACGTCAAAGTTTTTGGACGCTTCACTGGAAGTGTTGGTGGAGGAGCTGGTTTGGAGGAGGGATATCCTGCATCTGCAGCAGAGGAAGGAGACTCTTCATGCACACATTAAAAAGGCAATGTTAGCAGGTAGCTATGGAAGTTACTGCCAAGAGATATATCCCAAGCATCTAAATGCAGTGCTGCAGGAAATCACATACTTAGTACTGCTGAAAACCTTATAACTACATCTCATAACTTGCACACTGCCAATTATTCATAGAATCCTACAGTACGGAGGGAAGCTATTGAGCCCATCAAGTCTGCACTGACAAGAAACCTACCCAGGCACTATCCCCGTAACCCCATGTATTTACCTTGCTAATCCCTCTGACACTAAGGGACAATTTAGGATGGGCAGTCCACCTAACCTGCACATCTTTGGACTGTGGGAGGAAACCGGAGCACCTGGAGGAAACCCACACTGACAGGAGAGAACATGCAAACTCCATGCAGTCACCTGAGACTAGAATTAAACCCAGGTCCATGGGACTGTGAGGCAACAGTGCTAACCATTCTGCCACCATGTCGCCCAACACATTCCAAAAGAACAGGCACATTTGTGAAACATTGCATGGCTCACTGACATACACACTCTTTCAGGAGAAGGTGCAAAAATTGCAAAAATTGCTAACTAGAGAGAGCAGACATGCCCCTTGATAGTGACCATGCTAGCCATTATTGGGTCTGCTATTGATGAGACTGTAACCAACAGCTGGCTGAAGTCAAAGATGACTGTATCCTCATATCTAATTCTCCTGAACTGGTGCGATGACAATAATCTCTCCCTCAATGTCAACAAAATGAAGGATTGTCATCAACTTCTCGAAGCTTAGCAGAGAATGTATCCCTGTCTACATCAACGGTGATGAAGTAGAAAAGATCGAGAGCTTCAAGTTTTTAGTGTCCAGATCACCAACAATCTGTCTTGATCCCATCCCCCCCCCACTGATGCCGACACTATAGTTAAGAAAGCCCACCAACGCCTCTACTTTCTCAGAAGACTATGAAAATTTGGCATGTCAGTTACGACCCTCACCAACTTTTACAAATACACCATAGAAAGCATTCTTTCTGGTTGTATCACAGCTTGGTATGGTCCTGCTCTGCTCAAGACCGCAAGAAACTATAAAAGGTCGTGAATTTAGTCCAATCCATTACACAAACCAGCCTCCCATCCATTGACTCTGTCTACACTTCCTACTGCCTTGAAAAAGCAGCCAATATAATTACGGACCCCATGCAACCTGGACATACTCTCTTCCACCAAGAAAAGATATAAAAGTCTGAGGTCATGTACCAAATGCCTCAAAAACAGCTTCCTTCCTGCTGCCATCAGACTTTGAATGGATCTACTTCGCATTAAGTTGATCTTCCTCTACACCCTAGCTGTGATTATAACACTACATTCTGCACTCTCTTCTTTTCTTTTCTATGAACAGTATGCTTTGTATAGCACACAAGAAACAATATTTTTCACGGTATACCAATACATGTGACAATAACAAATCAAATCAAACCTCTTCGCATCCCACTCCCTCCTCATCCTACATTCTCTTCTGATGTACAATTTAAAAATGATGCAGATATGCAACTCTTATTTTCTTCACCACAACATCACTCCTGTGCATTTTTCCTTTTTCATCTAAGAGTTGCAATCAGGTCAAGCAGTAGTTGGCAACCAAGAGAGTTATGATGCACTATTGCTTGATTCCACACACAAATACACACCAGCTCAGATACTAACAGTGTACATATCTTAGAGAATAGATTAGAGTTGTAGATGATGATTCACTGAGTACAGTTGGCCCATAGCCAGGGTAAAGGGTAATTTGCCAATAGGTAAAATCGTAAATGGGTCACACTACAGACGACTCACATAAGGACTTTGAGTAGCATATAGAAAAACATTGATCAATACGCATAAGAAAATAATTAGTGCATTGGGAGTTCTATCTAAAACAGTCAATATCAAGGATTTAGGAGGAGTCCTGCACCAATTTGGTACTGGGTTAATTGTAGAGATCAAAGCCAAAAGACTATAAGATGTAGGAGCAGAAGCAGGCCATTCACCTCTCCAGTCTGCTCCATCATTCAATTAGATCATGATTGATCTGACATGATAATCCTCAACTTCACTTTCCCACCTTACCTCATAACTTTCAATTCCATTACTAATTAAAAATTTGTCATCTCAGCCGTGAACTTATTTAACGACCCAGCTGCTGTATCTACATCTGTAGTAAAGAATTCCACAGATTCACTACCCTCTGAGAAGAAATTCCTCTTTGTCTTTTCTTAAATGGATGACTCCTTACTCTGAGATTCTCGTCTCTGGTCCTAGACTCGTCCACAAGAAGAAACAACTCTCTGCATCGACCTAGCCAAGCCCCTTAGAATCATGTATGTCTTAATAAGGTCATCTCTCATTTTTCTATATTCCAATGGCCCTTTCTAGCATGGAAATGGTGGCCAGCTCCATTGAAAAACATGTGGACCCAAAGCCAAAGAAGTGCCAAGTTTCATAAGAGTTTATGCCCATGTTGTCGTTTACGCTTGTGCAAAACACAGGCACAAAATTGTAACACATGTCTGAACTGCAATAGAAACTCAGACTGATATCATCGTAACTGTGGATTGCAGTTTGGAAAGGGGCTCGCAGGGCCTTCCAATGGATTTCTTGGTTTACTGAAGTGACTTCCTGGGGAAGTGGCAATAGTTTTCTGAAGTATGAATCTGCTGTCCTCACTCAGGAAATAAATATTATCTGCTTCTGCTTAAAGTGATCATGAAATGAGTCCAGCATTAACCATGCTAAAATTAGGGATTAGATGCCCATGAGAATTTAATACAGATGGGACAACTTGCCTTTTTTGTACCACCTCCAACATCACCTCAAAGGCAACAATACCAAAGCTTGACACTACCCTGTCATCAATTCCTCACCTCTGCCTTTCTTGTTCTTCATTTCACCCTAGCATTGCATTGCAAGACAACTGCCATAATATTGACTGCTATAATTCCTTTAAATTTCAACCATACTTTCAGCTTCCTATCTCTTTCCAATACTTTCTCCTTCAAATCAGCCATCATATTCCTTCCGGCAGCCAATTAGGCCGACCGCTGGAAAAACTAAAACCGGCGACTGCTTCTCTCTCAAAATGGGATTGGAAATTATAGCAACATCAGGTCTCAATCCGAAATGGGAAATCCTAAGCATGATGCACTCTCTGATTCTATTATTATAGCTATTTTGTGGTATTGACAGAAAATGTGACTGAGGGCAAAATAAAGCATTTCTTTGTGATATTTATAATGTGAGGATTTTCCAAAGTGCTTTACAACCAGCTAGGTGGATTAAGAACAGATGAAACCTTGAATTAGCATTTCATCCAAAAGACAGCAACTTCGATAGTGCAGCACTCCTTTAGTACTGATACTGAAGAGTCAACTTCCCATTATTAGTCTCCCTATTGGAAGGCTGGAGAAGCACATGTGGTAACATGTGAGAATAAATAAGAGTCCAGTTTTTTACTCAAGGTTCTATTGTTGCAGGGATGTGCTATTGTATGATTGAATCTTGGGCAATATAAGCTAACTCCTGATCATAAGATTGTGGCGTCCACTTAAAGGGAAAATCCTGAAGCCAAACAGATTTCTCGGTGATGCTTAAATTAGCAATAATAATAAATCCATGTAAGTTATTTTTAAGATCCGACTTGACACACTGGCCTTTTGCACTAAATATGAGAACTCAGGACTCTTATAGCATAATTATTGTACTGCACTGGTAATCCTGATATTTGGACTAATGATTAAGAGATAAGAGTTCAAATTCTGCTGTGGTAGCTGAAGAATTTAAATGTTACTAACCTGGATTGATTGGACTAAATGACTTGTTTCTATGCCATGTATCATACGTAATTATTTACTTCACTCAAAGAATAGTTGGAATTTAGAATTCTCTACCTCAGAAAGCTATTGAGGCTGGGAGTCGATTAGAAATTTAAAAATTAGGATATGGAAGCTTACAGAACTGGGACCAATGTGGGTAGATGGATAGATGATACAAATCATCCTTGGTTTAAATAAATAGTAGAACAAGATGAGAGACTAAATGACCTGCTGCTGTTTCAATGTTCCCATCATGGCTTATCTGGGGAATAGCCATATGGGATTAGGTACTAGCGGGAAGAAGGAGCTTCTGGAGCCAGTGAAGCCACACTCCAGTTCCACAAAGTTTGAGTGGTCGACAAAAAGTTTAAGGATCCATCAAAACATGGCTTACATTAATTAAAGCTTACACTGTTTGATAGCAGTGATCCAACACAGAGTAGTATTGCCACCTTGGGAATTGCAGTATAAAGATCTCAGTCAGCAAAATTTTAGGCTTTGGTTTCTTCACCTCAGGCTTAGGGTGAGCGGGGTAAGGTATAATTTGGATGCTAGAGGGAGTTTTTTCACACAGAGGGTGGTGGGGGTATGGAATGCACTGCCAAATGGTGGAGGCAGGCACTCTGGAGTTATTTAAGAGCTACTTAGATGGGCACATGAACAGAATGGGAATGGAGGGATATAGAAAACTGATTTAAAATAGGGATCATAAGCCTTGAGAGTTCCCGGGACGTGTGTAAATAGTCAATGATATTGATGTATTTGTTTTTATCCTACAGGTACTTTGGTCCGCCTTGTTGTCTAACAAGGGGCATACATGCGATGGGTCGTGGGAGGGCTGCTCTTGGATTTTTTTTTTCGAGAGTATCCTAGTGCTTCACGTCGTTAGTGTATGCTTGACCTGGACCATTTGATGGGCAACACGACAGCTCAGTGACTATCACTGTGCTGTGCAGATACATGGATTTGGGCCTGTGTCTGTGGGAGTTTGTGCATTCTCCCTGTGTTTGCGTGGGTTTTCTTTGGGTGCTCCGGTTTCCTCCCACATCCCAAAGATGTGCTCTTAGGCTGATTGGCAGAACAAATTCTCCCTGAATTGTCTCAAATTTGGTTTCAATCCATAGATCTATAAACATAGACAGGTATCACAGGTAGAAGTGGGAACATCGAGGTGGTGGCGTGGGCTCGTTGGGCCGAAGGGCCTGTTTCCCGTGCTGTTTTGTTCTTTGTTCAGTGTCCTCATCTTTTCATTGCCCTGAACTACACCGATAGAAGACCACAATCTTCTTTAAGTTGGGGTCTATATAATTAGATCTAGTGAACTAGGAGAAGCAGATAAATCACAACTTAGATTCATCCACTTGTATTATGTGCCTGGATGTCACATTTGATGGTTTTTGTCTCTACTGTAAACACGTGCAACAAACAGAACATTGGGATTTACAGTCATGGAGTTCCGAACATTTCTTTCATGCTACAGTTATATCGCCACATCATGAATGCTGCAATCTATGACCAGCAGGTTCTAGAGTGGCACTTAAACCCAGAATTACCTGACTCTTGTCAAGTATCTCACTATAGGATTTATTTTCCTGCCTGATTACTCGATTATGGTTTGCTTTTATATGGAGTTTTCTTCATGGAAAGAAGTTCCCTTTATTTGCCTGAAACCTGCCTATTGTTTGAGAGTAGATCTGGTAAATAGAGCAGAAAGAGTTTCAGAATTGTTATTTAGCATCAGTGACAAGTTTCACATTTAAGTAAAAATAAAACAAAAATAACGTTCAATTATATAACTGATTTTTATGCAGAAAATGTGTTTGTATTACATTACTGGGGGCCTGTGGAATTTTTGGAACTCAGGAAGGAACTTGAAAAGCAAAAAGATTGAAAATCACTACCCTAGAATAAATGAGCTTATTTAAAAAGAGAAAATGAAGTACAGCAGAGGGAGACAAGACTCATGCATAGCACAAACACCAGCATAGACTATTAAAGCTGAATTACCTATTTCAGTGCTGTAATTTCTATAATTTTGGATGGGACAAAGAAACTAAAATGGAAATAAAGCTCTACTAGATGGCATATTTATTTTTCACTGGTGTCATGTCTGCAGGCAGCAGTGGCTTGGCTTTTAATCAGAAGTCTCTGATGTATTGTTAGCAGCGTGTGATCTGCCTGCTGTTGCCTAGTTCCAACCGGAAGTTTCTATGGTAATGTGCAACCTCAGTGAAATGAGAACTGAGGAACACACGCAGAGCAGTAGGGAAATGGGGTTCCCGTGTAAATGTCACATTCAGGATTATTCTGTTTCAGATTGTTCATGGGCTTTTTTTTTCATTTTGACAATTGAGTTATAGGCATTTAATGAGGGTTTGGCATTACTTTGAAGGCTGAAAATGATATTACCATAAGAAGCCAGCTTGGCCATTAAAATAAATTTTAAAAACAGTCATCCAGAGAGAGAAGGTATTAGATGTGACACATCGTCAGTAGTTCTGTTCCATCCAAGTCGAAAGATGATAGATTCAAGCCCCATTTCAGAGACTTGATCATAAATTGCAATCTGATCCTTCCATGTAGTACTGAGGGAGAGTTGCTGCTTTTTTGATGAGATGCCTTCTCAGATAGTTGTAAAAAATCCTGTGGCACTAGTCAGAAAAGAGCAGCTGAGTTCTTCCCAGGATCCTGGCCAATATTTATCCCGCAACCAATATCATTATAATAAAAGATCAAGACATTACCACATTACTATCTGGGATTGCACACATATTGGCTTCAGTGTTTCCTATATTACATATAGGACATTTTTTTCAACATTTCTCTTGTGAAGGCACAGTCTTTTGTTTGATATAGTTCCATGGGCACTAGCAGCCTTGTCCAAGGTGCCCATTAATCATGTATCAGCACAGACAGGATTATATTGTAGACAATATAGTCCAAATCCAATGTTATATTCCAACAGGACCCCATATGTCCTTCTTCTCCACAGGAGAATGCTGTTGAATGGGGAGGTGTTTAGATTATTTTTTACGGAGTGTCAATGCCTGACACTTACGTGGTGCAAATGTTACTTGCCATTTATCAGCCCAAAACTGAATGTGTTTAAACTCTTGCTATATGCAGGTACAATCTTTTTAATTATCTGAAAAGTCATAAATTGTACTTATTATTCTATTGTAATACAGTGAATATCTCCACTTCTAACCTTATGTTGGAAGAAGGGGTATTGATGAAATGGCTAAAGATGGTTGGGTCAGAGGAATTGCAGCAGTGAAGCCCTGTGACTGAATTGATTGGCCTCCAACAACCACAACCAATTCAAGGTCTGGTCTGCCTGATCAATGGGCAAGGATATTCAATATCCATTGGAACTTGCAAATGACATTGGTTGACTGCTCAACCTTCACTCCTTTGATTTTCAGAACTATGGGGAAAGAGTGCAGGGAGTGGAATGGATCAGTTAGCTCTTATAAAGACCCAACACAGACATGATAGACAAAGCAACCCTGTCCAATGCTATTGGTGAGCTTTGCCTCATGGGTGTCCATTATTCTTAAATATTTTGGTAAAACTCACCTCACTGACCTTCTCCAAGTTTCTGTTATGGTGCATACTTAGATGGATCCATAGGGAACCAACATACTTGATTCAAACAAGCCAATTGGCAGATAGCACACCCAGAGCAAGGCAGTACAAGCGTGGCATTCTGTACTTCCATCAGATAGTTGCATCTCAATCCAAAGTCACCAAGTTCTTCACTGAATATCGGGTATGAAGCAGGATCCCAATTGTTTAAGAGTTGATCACTGGGAAAACAACCAACTGAAAACTCAAAGTGCTGTAATTAAGGCAACTGTCCACTGAATTAATCTGCACTTTAAGTCTTACAATTACCCTTGTTATTGGATACTTAAGGAAAAGTTGTTCACAAAATATGAACTTGACATTTACAGGTTTTGAATTCTAATTGAACTGCTCTAATTATGTAGTTAAAATCATGACACAGGATTAAATTCCACAGCATGTTTCTGGAAAGTTGTAAGCAGCTAAATTGCAGCTTTGTTTTGGTCATAAGCTTTGGTTGTTCATTATATGGTCTCAGATTCAAATGCAGGAGTACAAAAAGAAAAAAAAAACATTTACAACTTTCACCAGCTTAGTACAACCCACAGGCGTCACATCAATTAAGTACGTCATGTATAGATTATTATAATGTAGGAAGTGTGGTAGCTGATTTACACACAACAATTTACCACAAACAGCAATGTGATAATGACCTGAAACTATTTTAGTATTCTTGTGAGGAATAAATATTGATCAGAACACCAGGGAGAACTGCTCTTTTTCAAAATAGTGAGAAAAGACATCTGTTCTGACAAACAGCACCTGATAGTCCATTTTCCTTCAGTACCTAACCTCAATACCTGTTCAAGCCATGAATATGGGATTGGAACCTTTGGATCTCTTCAGTGTCCAGAACTACACTTACTGCCTCCCCAACTCATTTTATATTACTCCTTTAAGTAGTATAATAGAAAAAGTGGCAGTAATTTAAATGGCAGCAAGATACCTATAACACCACAGTGAGATTTGATGAACAGAAGGAGGCCATTTGGCCCATCGTGTCTATGCCTGAGCGAGATGCATTCTTAGTTAAACTGTTTCTGATGGTAGTTAATTTAAAATATGGTTTATTTCACTGGGCAACTTTCCAATTCTTCATCTAAGCCTTCGACCTTTATTGAAACAGGCATATCTGGCTTTAGTTTCCTGTCTCACGTGATGTGCAACATCAAGTATTTGTGGGCAGGTAGTTCAAATCAGTGCAAGTCTTTGAATAATACACTATCAAATAATAATCAGATATGGTTGGTGTGGTCCCTTTCTAGCCTAGGAGCATGGGAACAAGAATAAGCCATTGACAAACAGTACCTGATAGTCCATTCTCCTTCAATACCTAACATCAATACCACCGAGCCTTCTCTGCCATTCAACTAGATCCTGGTGGTCATCTATCTCAACTTTCCTATATGATCCTCATATGCTTTAATATCTAGAAATTATCAATTTGTCCTGAATATACTCAATGATTGAGCCTCCTCTGAGGTAGAGAAATGTGAAGATTAATCGTCCTCTAACAAAAGAAATTCCTCCTCATCTTGGTACTAAATGGACAACAAAGGAAAACAACCTTCCTGCATCTATCCTATTGAGCTTGTATAAGAATTTTGTATGCTGCAGTCAGATTATTTCTAATTCTTTTGAACTTTAAACTCTCCTCATAGGACAATCCCACCATGCCATGGATCAGTCTGTTAAATCTTAGTTGCATTTCCTCTAAAGCAAGTATATCTCTCCTTAGGTAAGGAGACCAAACTGCACACAATACTCCAAATGTGGTCTCAGCAAGGCCACTGTTGAAATATGTATGAAATATTCTATACAGACACTTTGACCAGTTTATTACTCAAAAAATATGTTTACCCAGGTACTCTTAATTTATAAGACTGTGGTTCAAATTTAGTTTTATTAAAACAATTGCAAGTTAAGGAAACAACTCTTACACAATAAATTAAGTTAACTTTTTCCCAAACTAGGCTGATTGCCTGAAAATCACATCTACTAAAAACACATCGCTGTGGGTGGAGATGAGGAATAGAAAGGGGGCAATTACTATGCTAGGGGTGTATTATAGGCCACCCAACAGCCCATGGGCAGTTGAAGAAGGCATATGTAAAGTCATTTTGGATAGGTGCAGAAAGAACAGAGTCGTTATAGTGGGAGATTTTAATCTCCCTAGGATGGATTGGAAGGTACCTAGAGCTGAGAGTTTGGATGGGCAGGAATTTGTAAAATGCACACTGGAACGATCGTTGGAACAGTATGTGGCTAGACCGACTAGAGAAGGGGCTATATTGGATTTAGTTCTGAGTAATGAGCCAGGGCAAGTGGTTGATGTTGTAGTAGGGGAACATGTGGCTAACAGTGACCGCAATTCTGTCTACTTTAGGATTCAGATGGAAAAGGATGCTTGTTGCCCTAGGGGCAGGGTGCTGAATTGGGGGAAGGCTAACTATGGTCGGATTAGGCAGGAACTTAGGGAAACTGATTGGGAACAGTTGTTTGAGGGTAAGTCCACGCCAGGCACGTGGGACTCTTTCAAGGGAATACTGAAAATGTTGCAAGATAAGTAAGTGCCGGCCAAGAGGAAAGATGGGAAAGGTAGGATTAGAGAGCCGTGGATTACTAGGGATATTGAGGACTTGGTTAGGAAGAAAAGAGAGGCTATGATAGGTTGAAGCAGCTGGGAACCGAGACAGCATTGAAGGAATATAGAGAGAGTAGGAGGGAGCTCAAACAGGGAGTTAGATGGGCAAAAAGGGGGCATGAAACGATTTTGGCAGATAGGATTAAGGAAAACCCAAAGGCTTTTTATTCCTATGTTAGGAATAAAAGGGTGGTTAGAGGAAAAATCGGACCTCTTAGGGACAGACGAGGGGAACTGTGCTTAGAGCCCGAGGGAATGGCAGAGATCCTGAATAAATACTTTGTGTCGGTATTCATGAAGGAGAGGGACTTGTTGACAGCTCCTGTCTCTGAGGGAGCTGTGGACCAGTTGAGGGAAATATCCATACCGAGGGAGGAAGTGTTAGAGCTTCTAGGTAGCATTAAAACTGATAAGTCTCCGGGGCCTGATGGCATTTATCCCAGACTGCTTAGGGAAGTGCGAGGTGAAATTGCTGGGTCTCTGACGCAAATCTTTGTCTCTTCCTTGGACACAGGTGAGGTCCCAGAGGACTGGAGAATAGCTAATGTTGGACCGTTGTTTAAAAAGGGTAGTAGGGATAACTCTGGAAATTATAGGCCGGTGAGTTTGACGTCAGTGGTAGGAAAGCTGTTGGAGGGGATTCTTAGAGATAGGATGTATAGGCACTTAGAGCGTTGCGATCTGATTAGGGATACGCAGCATGGATTTGTTAAGGGGAGGTCGTGCCTTACAAATCTGGTAGAATGTTTTGAGGAGGTGACGAAATCAGTGGACGAAGGGCGAGCCGTTGATGTTGTCTATTTGGATTTTAGTAAGGCGTTTGACAAAGTCCCTCATGGGAGGTTAGTCGAGAAGGTCAAGGCAAACGGGATACAAGGACAGGTAGCTAGATGGATAAGTAACTGGCTTGGTAATAGGAGACAGAAAGTAATAGTGGAAGGGTGTTGCTCTAGCTGGAGGTCGGTCACTAGTGGTGTGCCGCAGGGCTCGGTACTGGAACCTCTTCTATTTGTAATATATATAAATGACTTGGAAGAGGGAGTAAGTGGAGTGATCAGCAAGTTTGCAGACGATACAAAAATGGCTGGAGTTGCAGATAGTGAGGAGCATTGTCAGGTGATGCAGCAGGACATAGATAGGCTGGTAGCTTGGGCAGACAGATGGCAGATGGAATTCAATCCTGATAAATGTGAGGTGATGCATTTTGGGAGAAAGAATGTAGGGAGGAGGTATATGATAAAGGGTAGACCTATTAAGAGTATAGAAACGCAGAGGGACCTGGGGGTACAGGTGAACAAGTCTCTGAAGTGGCAGAGCAAGTGGAGAAGGTTGTGAAGAAAGCATATAGTATGTTAGCCTTTATAGGAAGGGGTATAGAGTACAAGAGCTGGCCTTTAACGTTGCAGCTGTATAAAACGCTGGTTAGACCTCATTTGGAATACTGCGTCCAGTTCTGGTCGCCTTACTACCAGAAGGACGTGGAGACTCTGGAGAGAGTGCAGAGGAGGTTTACCAGGATGCTGCCTGGTATAGAAGGTCTGAGTTATGAGGAGAGATTAGGCAAATTGGGACTGTTTTCCTTCGAAAGATGTAGACTTAGAGGAGATCTTAGAGGAGGTGTACAAGATTTTGAAGGGGATTGATAGAGTAAACAGGGTTAAGCTTTTTCCTAGGATGGACTCAAATAGCACGAGGGGTAATGGGCTTAGGGTGAGGGGGGTAAGGTATAATTTGGATGCTGGAGGGAGTTTTTTTACACAGAGGGTGGTGGGGGTATGGAATGCGCTGCCAAGTAAAGTGGTGGAGGCAGGTACTCGGGAGTTATTTAAGAAATACTTAGATGGGCACATGAACAGAATAGGAATGGAGGGGTATAGAAAACTGATTTAAAATAGGGATCATGAGCTTTGGGAGTCCCTGGGAAGTGTGTAAATAGATGATGATGATATTGATGTATTTGTTTTTATCCTACAGGTGCTTTGGTCCACCTTGTTGTCTAACGAGGGGCATACACACAATGGGTTGTGAGAGGACTGCTCTTGGATCTTTTTCGAGAGTATCCTACTGCTTCACATTGTTAGTGTATGCTTGACCTGGACCTTCTGATGGGCAACATGACAGCTCAGTGAGTATCGCTGTGCTGTGCAGATACATGGATTTGGGCCTGTGTCTGTGGGAGTTTGCGCATTCTCCCCGTGCTTGCGTGGGTTTTCTCCGGGCGCTCCGGGTTCCTCCCACATCCCAAAGATGTGCTCTTAGGCTAATTGGCAAAACAAATTCTCCCTAAATTGTCTCAAATTTGGTTTTTAAATCCATAGATCTATAAACATGGACAGGGATCGTGGGTAGAGATGGGAACATCGGGGTGGCAGCGCGGACTCATTGGGCCAAAGGGCCTGTTTCCTGTGCTGTTTTGTTCTTTGTACTACCCATTCTGATGGCTTGAATGGGTTGTTGGATTCAATTCCATGAGCTTGTATCAACAGGGTCTTTTTGGTGCAAAGTGGATCTTGCATATCCTCTTCCATGGTTGCAGCAAGCTGGTTAAGTCTTCATGGGGATTATATCCTGATGTCTGTTTTTATCTGCCTCTCTAACCTATTCTGGAATGTTATCTGGCTTTCAACAAATGAGGCTACAGAGCTGCGGCCAGGTCATTCTAAATGTTCTTGGCATACGTATCCACTTTCAGGATGTGGTTAATGTCTGGGGAATACACAAATGCAATGTATTTTTCTATTGCTCTGGCTAAGTGCCTCTTGATGGGTTTCAGGTCATAATGATTCTCCTATTGTTAAAGTTGAGCACTTCTGTTCAATATGCACGACAAATCTGGGCTGATCCATGTTGGCTTTTCACCTGTAGTAACCTTGTTTGCAGAAGCTGTTTAGCTGTATATTAATTTAAAATGTTCAGTTTTATGTTGTGCCTAGTTGTTTGTGATTGTTGGCCATTTGGCCACAATACAATTCCAGTAAGTTTTTAACTCCTGTTCTCAAATGCTGTTGCAAGAAAGGATGACTAACCATTTGCCTTCCTAATTGCTTGCTGCACCTGCATGTTAGATTTCACTGACTATGAAAAAGGAGACTTATGATCCCTTTGGATGTCAATACTTGCTAATCACTCTCAATTTAAGAAATATTCTGCATTTGTTTATCCCAGCAAAGTGGAAACTTCACATTTTTCCAACTTATATTCCATCTGCCACATTCTTTAATTTCTTCTATGAAAGGCTAGGAATTCCTAGCCTCACCACAGCAGATCTCTGTGTGAGCCAGCCAAAAGTCCATTGACTTTTGATAAAGCGTGACCATAAGGTTCCACCTAAAAAATGTGTTTTGTTTCTTTGTCTCTGCTTGTGATAGGCCCGCATTTGTCTTTGCTAATTTTTTCCTTTTGCACACCAAGAAGAACTTTTACAGTCCATTTTTATGTTTTGCATTAGTATATTTTCACATTCTATTTTTTCTTTCTTTATCAATTTCTTGGTCCTCCATTGCTGAATTCTAATTTGCCCTCAATCTTACTACATTTTTGATATCTTTATAAATCTCTTCTTTTGATCTAATCCAATCTTTAACTTCTCTGTTAGTAATGGTTGAATCACCTTTTTTGCCCCAAAGGAATGCATATTCCTTGTAAACCATGTTTTAATTCTTTATGTTCTAACCATTTCCTATCTTCCATCATACCTTTGAATAAGGTTTCCCAATCTACCATAGTCAATTTGCTCCTCAGACCTGTGTAATTTCCTTTGTTTAGATTTAAGACCCTAGTTTCAAATTGAACTATATTATATTATGGCTTTTCTTCCCTAGAGGCTCCTTTACAGTGAGATTATTAATTAGCCTTTTCTCATTGCACAATACTGAACCTAAAATAGCCTGTTCCCTGCTCAATGTACAATTCTAGAAAACTATCTCATGTACATTCCAGGAATTTGTCTCTATATCATAAGTGCTAACTAGGTTTAGCCAGTCTATATATCATTGGGCCCTACTTTCTCCCAGTCCTCCTTTCTCTGGCTCTGTTGCCGTCTCTGAGTCCTCCTGCTCTTTTAGGTATTGTTGCTAATCTCCTAGTCCTCTTCCTCTATTGCAGATGTGAATGAGTTTTGTATATTGAAACCCTATATAATGAGACTGACACTCCAATGATGTGGCTTAGGTTGATTGGCTATGCTATACTAGAATTATATGAAGTAGGAGTGAACAGGAAGGAACTTGAACCATCTTATTTTGTCTAGTCTTGCTACTTGTGGAGAAGTTGCAGATGAAACTGAACATTGTACAATCATCTGTGAATGTCCCCACTTCTGACCTTGTGCTGAAGGGAAGATAATTGATAAAGCAATTGGAAGATGATGTGCCTAGGACACTACCCTGAAGAATTCCTGCAGCAATGTCCTGGGATTGAGATGGTTGATCTCCAACAATTATAACCATTAGACAAAACCCTTTGAGCTAATGGGATCAGGATATTGAATTTGATGATCAGCCATGTTTATGATGAATGGTGAAGCAGGCTTGAAGGGCAGAACAGTCTATTCCTGCTTCTGTTTTCTTATATGCTTCTGTGTAACCATCTTCCTTTATCCTAAATTTGACTCCAATCAGTCAAAATTATAACCCCCTCAATCCATATTGACCTCAGTTTTTCAGCTTTACAAGAATTCCTTAATGTTGCATTTGATAAAATACTGCATTGACGTTGAGGTCATTTTCACTTCACTTTTGCAAATCAAGCATTTGGACCAAAGCTACAATTGGGTCTGGAGCCAAAAGGACCTAATGGAATCTGAACTGAGAATCAATGAAAATGTTATTGGTGAGTAAGTGCAACTTGACAGCACTAGCAACAACCCCATCCATTGCTTTGCTGATGATTCTAAGTCAATTGGGTTTGGTCCATTGGAATTGTATACAATAGGAATGTGTGGAGTTTATACATTCTTTACATGTCTGCATGGTTTTCTCTGGTGCTCTAGTTTCCTCTCAAACTCCAAAGATGTGTCTTAAGTTGATTGACTCTGCTAAGTTGTCTCTTTGTGTCAGGGAATTGGCAGATTAAATATGTGGGGTTATGGAAATAGGACCTATTTCCATAGGTCTTATAGGGGTGGGATTGTTGTTAATGAAGGCTTGAGGTACTGAAAGACCTTCTTCTGTACTATTGGGATTCTATGAAGAATGGGCAGGAATTTAATTTATTTGAACTGTATACTGAGTGAATTGTCAGGGAATTAATCCTTTTGTGTTGTACATAATAGATGTGTTTGGGAATACATTTGATCCAATTGAATTGTATATACACTCTGCCTTCCAGATCCTAACCACTTGCTGCATTAAAAAAAAATTCATCATATTGTCATTGCCTTTTTTGCTAATTATCTTAAATCTACGCCCTCTAGTTCATGGTACTTCTACTAATAGAAACAGCTTTCTCTATCTATCCTTTCCAAACTCCTCATGATTTTGATCAAATCAAATCCCTTCTTAACTTTTCCTTCTCCAAGGAGAACATTCTTGTCTTCATCAATCTATGTAACTCAAGTTTCACATCTTTGGAACATTCTCAAATCATTTCTGCACCCTCTCCAGTGGGGAGTGGAATGTCCACAACTGGATACAATTTCAGTTCAAGTTGAAACAATGTTTAACACAGATTGAATGAACTTTTATGTCCTTATTGATAAATCCAGGATGCTGTATGCTTTATTTAACATGGTCTCCATCTGCCTTGCCACTTACTATATATGTTTAATTCATTGTAAAAGTCTCTCAATACCAAATTAAAGTCCAACAAGTTTATTTGGTATCATGAGCTTTTGGAGCATTGTTCCTTCATCAGGTGAGTTTTATGAGTATAGATATATAGTCTGCTTTTGCATCTCCTTTAGAATTGTACCCCCTTTTTATATTATGTCTTCACATTCTTCCCACAAAAATGAATTACTTCACAGCTCTTCACATTAAATTTTATCTACCACTTGCCCACCCTTTCCACCAATGTCCTTTTGAAGTTCTAATTATTCTTCTCATAGTTCACAATACCTCCATAGTTATCTGTAACAACAAACTGTGTCTTGTACACCAAGGTGTAAATTATTAATAAATATCAGGAAGTGCTGGAGTCCTAACAATTTCTGGGAAACTCCACTATAAATGTATCCCCAGTCTGAAAAGTAATCATGACCATGACTCTCTATTTCCTATTAGTCAGCCAGTTTCATATCCATGTTGTTAATTGTCCCTTTTATTTCATGAGCTTTAACTTTACTCACAAGTCCATTGTGTGACACTTTATGAAATGTCTTTTAAAACTTCCTGCACACTAACACTATCACTTTCATCAGCCCTCAATTCAAAAAAACAAAGTAGTTAAACATGATTTCTCCATAACAAATTCATGTTGACTTTCCTTAATTAACTTTACAGATCCAGGCAGTGAGCAATCGAAGGGGTCGTCCAATCCAACTGTCTGTCCCTCTACCACAACTATATTCGCAGCTGGGTGTCCATGGAGAGGAAGCATATGGTGTTAAAAGACACACTTTGTCTTCGATGTCCACTGGACACCACAGGGACTAGAGTATATTATTGACCACTTTAATCATATTTTAATCTGATGTTTTAAGTTTCCTTTCTACTTTTTTTTGTTTGTCTGTTCTTTTCCTTTTAAGGAGCTGCCCTTTTTGAATTGTCCCTAAATTGAGTTAATTTTGTTTATTTGGTTGAACACAAAAAGATGTTCCTTAATTATCATGCATTTGCCCAAATGGCTATTAATTCTGTTCAAAATCAAAGTTTCTAGAAGTTTCCTCCACCACTGAGGTTACACAGACTGGGCTGTAGTTGCTGAGCATATCTTTACACCCTTTTTGAACAAAGAGCAATTAGGAGGGGGATTGATCCATTTTGAATTATATACTGAACAGGAAATTTTTTTATTTATTCTAATTGTATAAAAGAACAATTTTAGAAGGTCAGTTTTATCCTTTGACATTTTATTTTAAACTGGAATATTTTATGGACATTAACTAGATCTGCCCTCTTCCAATAAATTAATTGATTACTCAGTAAAGAGAATTTTTTTTGGAAAATTGACAGGACACCCTTTTTACTCAGAATAAATTCCCCCTTTCTCTCCCCTTAAGGGCATCCACTGGCATTTTAAACAAATGCAGCTATAGTGGATTAATGGTGAATTAATTTAACGGGGCTTGCACTTCTAATTAGATCATCTATAATTCATTAAGAAAGAAGGCGCATTAGGATGGAGAGCTGGTCATCAGCTTTTAGAGCAGGTCCGACTTGAGCTCCTCCTCTCTATTATCACATTCCCAGCACAGTCACACATCAGAGCGGCGAATAGGGTAGCCTGCTCACAGGACGCAAGGCACAAGCTGAACTGCATCTCAGAAAGAGCAAGAGTCTACCTGACAAGAGGAAGTACCACTTTACACAAGGACCTCCCTCCCCTGTCCAAGCTGCGAGCTATCTGGGACTTAGCCATGTGAAAAGACAGCACTGGGTGGACCTGAGGAATTAGTCCCCATCCTTTCAGGTGCTACTGGTCTTTAATTGTTTTTTTCTCTCTCCCTGTGAGTTGGAACAACATGGCTGCTGAGATTGCGCAGAAAGAATGAAGAGTTAATAAAAATTCTGCATTTCTCTCTCTCTGGATTTCTGAAGGATCTGGATTGTGTTTTTTTGGATTCTACCACCAACTCCCCTCCCCCCTGTCTTTTTCCCCTCTCTCTGTCACACACACATTCCCTATGGAACAGATAAAGAAGACCTAGGAAGCAGAAAATGACTGCAGGTAAATCTTGCAAGCTATGAGCAGTACCCGCAACAAACAACAAAAAAAAGCACCTACCGGGGTGGGGGAAGGATTGATGTGAATTAATGCGTCTGGGGAAGGGATGGCGGTGGGTACGGGGGGGGGGGGGGGGTGAATCGCAACCGATCCTAATCTGGATCGGCGTCTCAGAGACCATTTCTTGAGTGCCTGGTGGTAGCTGTTTTTTTTCCCTTCTAACGCATGCTTTCGATATTCGATTTCTTCTTGCAATAGGGAAACTGAAGGGGATCAGCAGTTCGTTTCAACCCCCGATATTGTTAATCTCAGAATCCAGTGTAATTTAAGAATTAGAAAGGAGGATTGTGTGAAGGGAAAAATATTGTTTAAAAACTGCAGAGAGGGACAACATCTGATGTAAGTCTGCTTGGCTTGTGATTTTTTTTTTTCTGCAATGCTTCTCTCCCTGGCGTGTCTTTGAACGGCAGAGGCCCCTTTGCTGACTGCTGTTGGTTGATGCAGTCTCTACTGCTGTGTTTACGGACAAGCTCTTTTAGGGTGGCCTGTCTGCGAGCATCTAGAGGGCTGGCAATGCAAATTACAGCCCACAGATGTTTATCCCTCCCCCCCGGTTTAAGTGCAAGACTGTGTGTCTTGGGAGACATTGGCAGAGATATGGAGGGGAAGAGGTATTTAATGTAAACAATCATTTACAGATGAGTCTGTGTGTGCATGTATATATTAATATTATATATTGCTTTTTGAAACAGTGCACCAGGTTGAAGAAATGCAGTCGTTTATTAACCTGACAGACTGAAATATGAGGGAAATATGTTACATAGGGCTTGCCAACGCACAACCCAGGAGCTTATCTTTGCCATGCTCACTGGTGGGGTTTGAAGACTAAGGGCCCCAACTTCTTTTCCTTAAAAATTAGCAGGTGATGAAGTGTAACCAGTGTATTGGGGAGAAATGTCAAGGCTGTCAACTTTGAATGGATTGCCTCAGGCAGAGACTTTCAAGGTAGCAAAGTTTAAAAACTCCCAGAGAGTGCATGAAAGATAGTGCTAGTACTCTTACCTAGGAATCAGCAGGTTTCTTATTCAACTACACTCCAATGCCAGTGCAGAGGAAACACTACTCTGATGGTGCTGCTTTTCAGATGAGATGATAACTCAAGGCCCCACCTACCCTCTTAAGTAGATGTGAAAGATTCGACAGCCACTCATTTAAAGAATTTTCTGCAATCTCCTGGGCAAAACTTGTACTTTAAACATCATCAGTTTTAAAAAAAACCAAATAGTCTAGTTATCACGGATTGAGTTTGTGAGAATTAGATGTGCGCAAATTGGTTGCCATGTTTCCCACACAACACCAATGACTTCTTCAAAAAGGTTGGTTGTAAGGTGCTTTGGGACATCCTGAGGTCATGGCAGACATTTTTTTTTAACCTTTAGCCAGACTTGAAGTGTAAGAATTTTATATGAAAGCCTGTGAGCATTGGAACAGAATTCAAAGTTCCTGCGACCCATTCTGTCAGCCATACCTGCCTCCCCCCACTCAAAATCAGAATGAAAGATTGTATTTTGGCTTTCAAAGTCCTCATTGTAAGGGAGTCCTCCAATACAAAATTCACATTTGGTTTAATCAGTCTTGAAAGGGGTGGAGGGCACTGACTATCCACACTTAATAACTACTAGAGAATATTAAAAAAGAGTAAGGCATATAGACCTTCAAGACTTCACTACCATTTAATAGGATCATACTTCTATATTAATTTAATTTTCCTGCTTTATCCTCAGGTCTCTTGATTTCCTTGGTGTGTTTAAAAAAAAATTGCTCTTAGTCTTGAATATACTTTTCATTTTGAGCATCCTCAGCCCTCTGAACTAGAGAATTCCAAAGTTTCATGGACCTTGTTTGTCATTATTCAAATGCTTGACCTAGACAGAGTGTGCACACTAAGGTCTCTCAACACTGGGTTAAAGTCCAATAGTTTATTTGGAATCATGAGCTTTCTGAGCACTTCTCCTTCATCAGTTGAGACGGTGCTCCAAAAGCTTGTGATTCCAAATAAACTAGTTGGACTTTAACCTATAGTTGTGAGATTTCTTACTGTGCCCACCCCAGTCCAATGCTGGCATCTCCAAATCATAGAGTGGGTGAACAGGTTAACTGAAGATGGGAGAAATTTTAGCCAAACCTGATTGGGGGGTCATAGAACCTCAGCTAATCTCTACCCCAACTTTTCCCCAACCAACCCATCTAAGCTGAAGGTCTCTGAAAAATTGCACTTTCCCTTTTAATTAAGACCAGCAAACTCAACACTGGCATATTGGATAAAACCAAAGATGGTTCTGATCTGTATGCCTCAGCACTACAATTTAATGATCAAGAGGTTCAAATGGGTCCATTTATTCCTGCTTTATGCACAACAGAGGTGGATTTTCCAGCCCTTCCTTTCAGTGGGATCAGCTGGTCCCAGTAGGTGATTGCTCATAGTGGTTTCCCCAGCAGTGAGATAGTGTGAGCCATGCAAAATACCGTAGATGTCAGATATAAGCAAATTGCTGCAGATGCTGGAAAATCTCAGCAGGTCTGGCAGCAAATGTTTTTCCAGCATTTTGTCTTTTGGACACAATAAATATCAGTGGGAGATCAGAAGGGGTGGGCAAAAGGGGGAGCCCACCTTGAATTTCATTTCTCTTGAAAGAAGGCTGAAGGATGACTTAATAGGTTTTGAGAAAATAGATAGAAATTTTCACTTGAAGGAAAGCAAAACTAAATCTCATCAAAATGAGATCATCACCAAGAAATCAAATAAAAAATTCAGAAGAAACTTCTTTGTCCAGAAAGTAGTGAAAAGGTGGATCTTGTTACCACAAGGAATAATATAAATCATAAAATGCTTACAGCACAGAAGGAGGCCATTTTGCCCATTGGGTTCATGCCAGCTCCCTGTAAGAACAACTCAGTTGGTCTATTCTCATCTTTTCTTGATAGTTCTGCAAATGTTCTTCTCCTCAATAATTATTTAATTCCTTTTTGAAAACTACAATTGAATCTGCCTCCACTACACTTTTAAGACAGTGCATTCCAAATTCTAACCGTACAGTATATTTAAAAAGTTATCCTCACTGCTTTTTTTGCCAACCACCTTAAATTGGTGTCTTATGGTTCTTAACATTTCTGTTAATGGGAACAGTTTCTCCCTAAATACTCTGTCTAGATCCATTGTGATTCTGAATATCTGTCAAATCTCCTTTATAATGTTCTCTTAGAAACTTAGAACATAGAAACTAGGAGCAAGAATAAACCATTCAGCCTTCAAGCCTGCTCTGCCATTCAGTATGTTCATAGCTGATTCTCTATCTCGACGCCAAATGCTTATTTTATTTCCATATCCCTTGATGCGTTTGAAATCTAAAAAAAATTATTTATTTCTTGACTACATTGTGCCTTGGTCTTCTGTGGTAGAGAATTCCAAAGTTTTACTACTCTTTGAATAAAGAAGTGTTTCCTCAGCTCAGTCTTAAATGGTTTACCCATATCGTGATACTGTTCCCCGGGTTCTAGATTTCCCAACCAGGGAAAATATCCTCCCTACATCTGATCTGACCAGCCCTATTCTCTAAGCTTCACCAATCTATTCCCATTATTGAAGTCTGTTATTTCCAAGAATCATTATGCACACTTTCCACTGCCTTTCCATCCTTGCTCGAGCTTGGTGCTCAGAATTGGATACAATCCAATTCTGGCTGAGGCTGACTCAGTATTTTATAATAGTTTACATTGCTCTGATGCTCCTTTTATAAAGTCCAGGATCATGTGTACCGTATTAATCACTTTCTGAACTTGCACTTGCCATCTTCAATTTGTGTACGTACACTCCCAGATCTCCTTGTACTTGCACCCCTTTTAGAATTGTATCCTTATCTTTCCTACCAAAATCTATTACTTCTCTGCATTGTTTCATCTGCCGTATGTCCACATACACCACTAGCAAGTTTGTGTTCCCTTGAAGTCTATCTGTCGTTCTCACAGTTCACAGTACTTGTTTTCTTATTTGCAAATTTTGAAATTATGCCCTGAACGCCTAAGTCCAAGTTATTAATATTGACCAAGAAAAGCAGTGATCCTAATACTGAACCTTGGCAAACCTCCCTCTTTTGCCACCTCTAGTCCTGAAAATAATGATTTCTTCTGCCCTCTCTTTTCTGTTACTCAGGCAATTTTGTGTTCATGTTCCTTTTCTTCCATGGGCTTCACCTTTGCTGACAAACCTATTACATGATGCTTTATCAAATACTTTTTGGAAGTCCATGCACACTGCACAGATGCCATTGTCCTCATCACTTCTTGCCTTGCTCCTGCCCCTCCTAAGGACTGCATATATGATTTTACCACTGATCACCTCAGAGCTGGTGAGAGAGGGAAGAAGTGAAGACAAAGAGGCACAGATCAAGATTCCTAAAGTTTTCACCATAATAAACGCTGGTACAAAACAAATTTCTGCCTAAAAGTGTTAATGTGGGATTTATTTTCGTGGGATGTAGGCATCACTGACAAGGTCAACATTTATTGCTCATTCTTTATCATTCTTGAACTGAGGGGATTGATCAGTCATTTCAAAAGGCAGCTATGAATCAACCATATTGTAGGTCTAGAGTCCATAAAGACCAGACTGGAAAAGGATGGCAGATTTCCTTCCCTAAAGAGTCATTAGTAAACCAGATGGATTTGTGTAACAATCGATGATAATTTGATAGTCACCATTAGATCAGTTTTATCAATTAATTGAATTGAAATTCCAGCAGCTGTCATGATGGAGTTTGAGCCCAAGGTCCCCATATCCATTGGGCCTTAACTGGGTCTCTGAATCATTAGTCCAGTGACTAATGATTACGCTATGCTGTCAACTTCCTGACATGAGGTGGGAATCATTGAAGAACTTGGAAACTCTACATTTCTACAGTGTTTCTTTGTCAGAATGTTGAATTTGAGAATGTCTCCTTAATTAAAACAAGATTACAGACGTACACAAGACCGTGACATTTTCAGGAGCCTCCCACCAACTCCAGCCCCTATGATTGAGGCAAAGGATGCCAACAGCCTAAATCCAAAGCCTCCAACCCGAAAGAATCAGTTTTCTGTCTCATGTTTAGTGATACTCTTTGATCTGCCACTGCTTCTTACTTTCCTTCATTTCACTTCTCACCTTGTCATTGTTTACCAATGCTCTTGGCATGCCTCCTATTCCTTGCCTCTGTGAAGTACATTACAGATGGGGAAGTGCTCTCAGAGCCGAGATTCACCTCTATTCCCTTATCTCTTGCTGTCCAACGAGAGGAAGCAAGGAGCAGAATTATCCCAGCATACACAGGACTAGCGAAAGAACCACAACAACTTCTAGCTTTTATAAATAAAACAAATGCACATTGCAGGGAACTCTCAAGTCCAAAGAAGAAAACAAAACTAATTTTAATGACCAGCAAGTTACCACAGAAACATTTGAGTGTAATCTTCAAGATATCGCTTGATTCAATGTTGAGACGTTACAAGAGAATAAGGAACTGTGTGGCGAATAAATAGCAAATTAGAATCTATTCATCACAATATAAATGAGACAACACCACAACCAGAGGAGGGAAGAACAGGGGCACTATAAGATAAGGTTGCAAAAAGGAAACAGTAAAAGTGATATCTAAACCCAGAATGATAGCCTTGGATGATTAAATTATGAGGACAGGTTGCATAAACTTGTCTTGTATTCCCCTGAGTATAGAAAGATGATCTGTTTGTAATGCTTGAGATATTAAAAGGATTTCATAGGCCTATACAGAGTAAGTATTTCCCCTGGTGGGGGAATTGGGAACAAGTCAGAAAAATCTTAAAATTAAGTACCAAATTCCTTAAGTAAAATCAGGAAGCACTTATTCTTATCAGTGGGTAATGGAGGCCCCTTCACCCATTTCATCTCATGACACTTTTTTCAATAGTGTCATGAGATTTTGTATTTCCACTGAAAAGGGCAGGCATTGGTTTCAGTTTAGCAGACCTATCTAAAGTGAACACATATCTATCTAAAGTGAACACATATCTATCTACAGTCTCCATTCTCTCGTGTCCCATTTTGGTTACATTCCTGGTCTTTGCTGTTTTGTTCTGGAGATTTTGCCCGATTCTGCGCTGCAATTTTATTGTAAAAACATAGTTGTTCAAAGAACACCGGAACAAAACATACTAATTTTAAATCCCCTTTTGATTTTTCAGTTGGGTTGCTCACAGTAATATCAAATAATCTTTAATTCCTGGACAATCCTGGCAGGTTGGCAACTCTTATGTAACTGCATGTAGAACATGCTCCTGTGATTTTCGAAGTGTGTGTGTTTATATTGGCACTAGTTTTTAGTAGAATATCTGGACATGTCCCATATTCATCCCTTTCCTTGACAGACAATTTGATATTTCCCTGAAGACTTATCACCATGGAAACAGTCACATCATTTATTATGGTTGTATTTGCTTTTCTTCAGGTAAATTATTAATGGTTGGATTTTGTTAGCAGTGGCCAAATCGTTCATTTGTACTGGATATCCATCGGGCCTTAACTTTGTTCCAAAATATATATTGCCAATGAAACCAGAAATAAAGGTGTGATTAGAGTTGGCAATTCGGTTTGAATGCGTTCAACAACATTAAAAAATATAAAAGCAAAATGCCCTTCATGCTGAAAATGTGAAATAAAAATAGGAATAGCCACCGTGTCAGCACCTCTGGAGAGAGAAAAAGAATTAACATTTCAGATCAGTGATCTTTTGTCAGAAAATGGAACTTGTATTCATATAGGGCTGTAATGTGATAAAACATCCCAGGATGCTTCAAAGAAACAAGATCTGATACCGAGGCACATATGGAAGTATTAGGGCGGATGATCAAAAGCTTATTCAAAGAGGTAGGTTTTACAGAGCCTCTTAAAGGAGAAAAAAGATGTAGAATGACAGAGCAGAGGGGAATTTCAGAGGTTTGGCAACAATCACTTAGCCCTATGTTGGAGTCATTAAAATCAAGGATAATTGAGACCAAAGTTGGATGAGTACAGATATCTCTGAATTCTGGAGGAAATTACAGAGAAAGGAAGGGGTGGGACAATGGAGGGATTTTAAAACAAAGATGAGAAATTTAAAATAGAGGCTTTGCTTAATATAAAGAATATAAGTCAGTGAGCACAGGGGCGATGGGTGAACAAGACTTGATGCGGGTTAGGATACAGGCAGCAGAGTTTGGAATAATCTCTAGTTCATAGAGGGTCAAAAATGAAGGTGTCATCTCATCACCTTTCACTTTCATTTGTCCTGCCTCCACACTCCTGCCATTGGTTAGTAGTTGCACAGCCATTTTTCCTAATTTTTGATGTTTTTGGAACTAATAAAAAAAATTGTTCGAAGAAAATGGAAAAATACCATATTTTTGAAATGTCTCTAATTTTTTTTCCAAGGTATTGCTCAAAGCAGTGTCCTCAAGATTAAACTTCTGTTCTTAGAATCTCCAGGATAATCCAGGAGTTTGGAAATCTTTGGGGCGTTCCAAACATGACAGCTTAAGTCATAACCTGTGACATTTCATTTAACATTATTGACCTCAGGAAGATGCCTGTGAAAGAAGAAAAAAGATTTAGAGGGACGGGAGGTGGGGGGTGGAATTTCAGAGTTTAGGGCTAAGTGGTTGTTGTTATTGTTGCCTGTGATGGAGTCATTAAAACTGGAATACTCAACCACAATTGGATGAATGCAGATATCTCTGAAGGCTGGAGGAAATTTCAAAGATAGGGAGGGGTAGGACGATGGAAGGATTTTAAAACAAAGATGAGAAATTTAGAATAGAGACTGTGTGCTCTTTAACACTGAATTGTTAGAAACTGCGTGAAAAGGTGGTCAAAGCAGATTCAACTGTAACTTCCAAAAGAAAATTGAATAAGTATTTGAAAAGGAAATATTTGCAAGAAAGTGAGACTAATCGAATAATTCTTTCAAAGAGCCAGCACAGGCATGATGGACTGAATGGCTGCCTTCTATCCTGTTTGCTTCCATGTTTATGGACTCTTACACTAAAGTCAAGTGATTAACAATTTACCTGAGTGGAGGAAGAAACCTGAGGCCATCATGTTAAATATACGGCTATTATATGCTGATACAGAAACTGCAAATGGTCTGTGTCAAGCAATGGCGGAGGAAAATTTTTACAATTATCTTGTTAACTTATCTCAGTCCAGGGAAATCCTTGGGGAAATTTGGGCCATGATTTGCCACTTCTCCATTATATTATTAAGCTACGTTGAATGACAAAGAATAAAATCTATGTTTTGGTATTTAGAAGAGCAGAACCATATTGTCCACAAAGACCCTACTGATTTGGTCACCAGTTGAGTTAGCTAACTTAGCTAAGACAGTGGGATGAGTATCACAGTTGGCAGTAATGCCCCTGGGCTATAGAGAAGTAAACCATGATGGCTGTCTATATTTCACTTCTGGAAAGGGTGTATGTGCATATGGTCACCCAAAGACTAGATTACACTCAACATTGATATCAAATAGCCTGGCCATGATCACTAACTGGGAATTGGTTGAGAGTAGTGAAGGGTGGGTTGTGAACCGTAACAAGTTTCAAGTACCTCGAGGGGTGAAAAACAAAAGTAAATCTGTATGTGATAAAATTTCAGTTGAGGGAGACACATACTCTCGTGAGTGAGTGAGTCTGCATTTGTCTGTGTTGCTGATTTGATTACGTGCAACAGATGGCTCCATTCTGACACCGCAGGATAATGAGAAAAGAACGTGATTCCTGGAGCATCTACAGGATACAAGAGTAGTTCAGCTACAACACAACAATATGAAATAGAGAGGAGAGAGAGGAAGAGTGAGGGAGAACAACAGACAGTGAGAGTATAAGATAACAACAAAATCAGAGATAGACAATCAGAGTAAGGGAGATAGGGAAAAAAAGAGACAGGGTAAAACAGTAAGGCAAGCAGGAAGAATGTGAGAAAGTCAGAACATGAAAGTGAGAGAATGAAAGGGTGGTATATTGATGGAGACAACAAAGGAAGGAGACAAATGCAAAGACTGAATGTGAAGGGGGAAGTTTGAGCTATAAACAGATTTATTGAAGCCAGACAGAGTGATAGTGATACAAGCATAAAATGAGACTATTAGAGCTCTAATATACAGATGAGCTAGGAGTAATGTAACCAAAGGCAGAGAGGGAAATTCATAAAGAAAGATAGGCTGAAAGTCAATGAAAAAAAGATGTGACCTCTGCATGGTGCTGGTGCAGTTTGTTTGACCAACATTAATTATTGTGAAGATTTTACTGTTTCTGATATGATTTGGGATATATCATTGAATCATCCTGTATGCATTATTGGTGATTCCTTCTCCATCCACTGGTCAATCTCTTTTCCAACCATTGATGGATAAACCCTCCTCCATCCACAGATGGGCGATCAGTCCTCATTTCCCTCCAGTAGAGACCAGAAGTGGATGAATAAGAGCAGACTAAGAAATAAAGTATGGCACAAAGAAAGCACCCAACGCCAAGGGGAGTGGGAGTTGAGGCAGCTCAGATGGAAATTGAAAGAGTAAGGTCAACATCAGTGCAGAAAGCAGAAGAATCTGACGAATCTAATGTCTTGATCAAGGGTATGTATTGAGGTAAGGATCTAAAATAAAGAACTAGCAAAAATGAACCAGGTTGAGGAAGTAACATTTTAAACCTTAAGTTTTATTTCTAGTAAGTTTAGATGGTAGTCTATTAAATAAAGCCACAACAGGACACCTCATGGAATGCACATGCTGTGGAATGTGGGAACTCCAGGATGCTACTCATGTCCTAGGCAACCATTTATGCAGGAATTGTCTTCAGCTGCAAAAGCTTGCGCTCTAAATGTTAACAGTTTCAATAGCAGCTGGCATCACTGGAGTGTATCCAGGGAGCAGACTCAGAGCTTTGTGGATATGACATTTCAGAAAGTAATCACCCAGCAATTTAAAAATGAGCTGGTAGACAGGGAATGGATGACCACTGAACAAAGAGAACCAGGAGTTCTCTGAATGTATTTTACTCGCTAACTGTAAATCAGTGCAATGATTCCCCTAGGGAATTCCAGACTAAGTTCAAGGGTGGTTCAGCTGTATGGTGGGTGGGTGGAGGGGGTCAGGGGGACGGGTTGTGAGGTGAGTGAGAAGGACAAAAAATGAATAGTCATAAGGATTCAATAATTACAGAGGCAGACAGATGTTTCTGCAACCACAAAAGTGTTTGTTGGATGGTATGTTGTGTCCCTGCTGCCTGAATAAGGATGTCATTGATCGACTACAAAATATTTGTAAGAGATAAGGATGAATAGCCATAGGTCATAGTATTACAACAAAGAGGAATGAGGTTCTGCAGTAGACATTAGGAAGGATGGAAATAAATTAAAAAACAGATTGTAACATCTGAATTATTCCTGTACTATATGCTGATGAGTACAGACATAGAAGGATAGTACATCTGAATGTCTGGCAGGCGAGATAGTGCAGCAGGGAGGGCTTTGGATTCCTCATGTAGGGGGGATCTGTATATGATGGATGAGTTGCACTTCAACTGGGCTGGGACCCTTTTTGCTAAAATCAAGTGTAAGACTAAGCATGAGATCAGGTGCAATGTCTGTTCTTTTAAGTTTGGATGTCACCTATACGTTTTGTTGGACCATGAATTAGATTCAATTTGAATTTTTTTTTGGCGATGGATTAAGGACTTGACCAATAATTGTGCTGTTTGTAGGGTTTCACATAGCTTGGCAGAATGATGGGAACCTGAGTTTCACAAAGAAGATCATTAAAGCTGGAAGTAGAAGGCAGAAAATTAGTAAGTGAGCATGGAAGGCAAAGGAAACAAAAGTTAGAAAATGGAGAACAAAAGAATAGTTTCAGTGAATTAATAGTATATACTTCAATTGAAGGGTCAATAAATGAGGCAGAAGATAAACTGAGGACACAAATTATGAAATCATAACTATTACTGAAATGTAGCTTAAAGAAGGGCAGGAACAGTAGTTTGACATTTCTGATTACAGGGCTTTCAGAGGGCAAAGAGGATAAAATTTGAAAGTAGGTCAAAATTTTGGTCATATGAGTTGAACTGAGGTCAGAAAAGAGGCATCCTCACTGTTGGTAGATGACAAAATGGCCAGAGAGAGATTGAGAGCAAATATCTAATTGCTGAAATTTCAAACAATTGGGTAGTAGAAGCAGGAATTTCAACTATCCTAATATTAACCAGAATAAAATCAGCAGAGGTATAGAGAGTGTAGAATTCTTAAAATGTATTCAGGATAACTTCTTTAGTCCAATAAGAAATGAGCCAATTCTTGATTTAACTTTTGATCGGGAGGTGGGGGTTGTAAAATGTAGAAGCAGAAGTAGGCTATTTGGTCCATCAAGCCTGCTCGCCATTCAATTAGGTCATGATTGATCTGAAATGATGATCCTCAACTCCACCTTTCCCATCTTTTCCCCATAACTCTTGATTCTCTGATTAAAAACCTATCTCAGTTTTGAACATACCTAATCACCCAGCTTCTACAGCTTTCTGCATAAATAATTCTACAGATTCATTACTCTCTAAAGAAGAAATTCCTTCTCATCTTAGTCTTAAATGGGCAACTATTTACTCTGGGATTATGCCTTCTGGTCCTAAACTCCTACAAGGGGAACAACCTCTCAGATCTACTCTCTGAAACCCCTTGAGAATCTTGCATGTCTCAAAAAGGTTGCCTCTCCTTCTAAACTCAAATGAGTATAGTCCCAATCTACTCAACCTCTACTCATAAGAAAATCTTTCCATACCCAGGATCAATCTAGATCAACCTTCTCCAGACTGCCATTTCCAGTAGTGAGCGTAATCAAGTTAGATTTAATGTAGCTATGGAAAAGGACAAAAATAAACCAGGAATAAACAATTTAAATTGGAGAAAGGCTCATTTTGTTTATTTGAAAGATGATTTGACAAAAGTGACTGCAAATAACTACTTAAAAGTACATCTGTGTCACAGCAGTGGGAAGCATTCATGGGGGAAATAGGGTTCAGAGCAAATATAGTTTCATAAAGAAAAGTGGTGAGACTCTCAAATTTAGCTACTCCAGATGTCAAGAAGCATAGAGAATGGGATATGGCAAAAATGAGAAGCATATTGCCAGAAATTAAAAACTCAAAACTGTAGAAAATCTAAACTATAAAAAAAGTCAAATTAAACGCGAGGCCATAAAAATATATTGAAAAGTAAAATCAAGGAATAGTCAAAAATATTTAAGTACAAACAATCACAAGGGTAAATGAGGAAAAAGGATTGGGAACTTAACCACTATTACAGATTATGCAATTTGGTGGTGTGTATAAATTTTCATTAGAAAGGCACAATAATTTGAGTCAGTCAGTGTGGATTTGTTAAAACATTTCTCTGTCTAATTTTATGAAATTATTTGAGGAGCTAACAAAGATTTTCACAAGTCTTTTGGCCACACCCCACATAGCAATTGGTCAGCAAAGTAAAAGCCCACAGGATTCAAGGGAAAATGGCAAAGTGGATCCAAAATTGGCTCAGTGGCTAGAAGCACTGAGCACATTATTGGGTGCTTTTGTGTCTGGAAAATTGTTTCCAGTGGGGTTCCACAAGATTCAGTATCAGGTCTCTTGCTTTTCATGGTGCATCAATGATTTAGACTTTAATGTGCTGGTGGTTAAGAAGTTTGCAAATTATACAAAAAAAAAAGGCATGTTGATGATAGTATGGTAGAGTGTTGCTGGCTGCAGGAAGATATTGGTGATCATTGGGTGAAAAACTGATAAATGAAATTCAGTCTAGAGAAGTGAGAGGCAATGCATTTGGAAAGGATGAACAAAGCAAGGAACTACACAATAAATGGTGGGTTATTGAGAAGTATTGTGGAATAGAGGGAATTTGGAGAGCATGTATAGGAATCCTTGAAAGTAGCAGCACTGGTAGATCAGATGATTAAGGAAGCTATATGATATATACCTTTATTAGCTGATGCATCACATATAAGGGCTGGGAAGCTACACAGAATTGTATAAAACACTAGCTAACCCAGAGTTAAAGTAATGTGTACAGTCTGGTCACTCACTACGTTGTAGGAAGGAGGTGATTTATGAGGATGTTGCCAGGAGTGGAGAATTTTAGTCATGAGGAAAGATTGAGAAAGGCTCGGATTGTTTTCTTTGGAATAGAGGAAATTGAGATTTCACTAAGGTGTATAAAATTCTAAGCAGCCAAGATAGGTTGATGGACAAGTGGAAAAGAATCTATTTCCCTATGTAGAGAAATCAATAGCTAAGGAGCATGGCTTAAAAGTAATTGTTAGAAGAATTAGAGAGGAGTTGAGAAACATTTTCATCTTGAAGTTGGTTGGATCTGGAAATCACAGAAATGCTGGTAAGCAAAACTGTTACAGCTTTTTTAAAAACTTAAATAAACATTTGAAATGTCCAAGACAATGGAACAAGAACTGGAAAATAGCATTTGGCTGGATAACGTTTTTCAGCCAACATGAATATAATGGGTATTGCCATAAATGTTCCATGCTCCTATTCAGTGCTGAATGATTCCTCTTTCATCCATTACTAACACTTTCGTAATATTATCTGCCTGAAACTCCGCCTCAGCTAATCTGATGCGAAAACTCTCATCCATGTGATTGTTGCCTTCAGATTTGACTATTCTCCTGGTCTCCTGAACAGTCTCATGTTTTCAAGTCTTCATATTCTTGAACTCATCCAGCAATCTATTGACTTTGTCCTGAATTGAATCAAGTTCCATTCATCCATCAACCCAGTGCTCCCAGATCTACATTGGTGTTGCACTGATGCTTCAAATTAAAAATTCTAATCTTTGTATTTAAATTTCTGCATGCTCTCCCCACACCCCCTATGCATATTTCTGCAGCCTCTTACAATCCTCTGCAATACTACATCTTGTATTCTTCCAATTCCTCTTGGTTGTATACCCATAACTTCCTTCACTTCAGGCATGATGACTGTGTCTTCATCTACCTAGACTCTAAATTCTACCCTGCCTAACCCATCTGACTCCTCCGTTTCTCCTCTGTTGAATATACTCCTTAAAAGTTTATCTCTGAGTGAACTTTTGTTCACCAGCCCATTTGGCTCCTCCTTTGGCTCGGTGTCAGTTATTTTCATTTGACTTGCATTCCTGTGAAGCACCTTATGACATTTTACTAAATTAAAAGTGCTCTATAATGGCAAGTTGATGTTAATTCATACTTAGGGTGCAGATGGTGAGTTTTAGGCCATGAAGGGTTAAAAGCTTGTATTTTAAATGTTCCCTTCTCAGCACTGGTTGCGACCTTTCTTGTCTATTTGCCTCAGTATCACACAGGGCAGTAAATTTTCTGTTCCTTTTTTAACTATGAAACTAGGATACCTGTGCTTTGTTGCTGAAGTATTCAGAATCAATAAGATCGGTATGTACGACTATTTATAAAGCACTCCCAGAGGACTGTCTGTTCCATTCGTGTGAAGATGGTTTTCTCAATAGTACTTGGTGATTTTCACTGTACCATCACAAGGAGATTTACACCAATATCATCTCCAATTTACAAAAGGAAGGGGGAGGATCAGCAAAGAATATGGGAAAAAAAAATCCAAGCCAAAAAAAATGCACTTAAAAAATTGGGTTCCTAGCAACCAGGTTACCCTAGCAGACATGCAGAGGATTATACTCTCTTGTATTGTGATTCCTGGCTTGGATTAACTGGTGTTTAGTTGGTAGCATTTAGAATTGTTAGAAGCTTTTAACCCTCACTGGTCTAAAACAAACCTTGTTCGATTTACTTGAAGAAATACAATTTTATACAGGGAATTGCTAGTTTTGTAATGTCTTCCTCCTTATTCCGGTTCACCCACCACTGTTGATTCATCCTGAGGTATAGATAATTTTTTTCCAATTCAGAGTGAACTGAATGGGCATCAAATTCAAACTTAACACCCATTTACTTTGTTTTCATCCCCATTCCAACCCTGTCTTGATTTTCAGTGCCAAACTTCCATCCAATTAATATTGGACAGATTGAGGATCAAATCAGTAACCTAGGATATCTACTGTTTATTCATCCTGAATAGGGCGGATAGTCAGAGGCTTTTTCCCAGAGTGGAAAGGTCACAGATTCAAAGTGAGAAGGCACAGGTTCCAGGTGAGAGTGGGAGAGTTTCAGGGTGATGTGCAGGGAAAGCTTTTCAAACAGAGTGGTGGTTGCCTGGAACACACTGCCAGTGGAGGTGGTGGAAGCAGACTCGTGAGCAATATTCAAGACATATCTTGATAGACATATGAATAAAACAGATGGGTAGAAAGTGCATACATGGGCAACAAGCAATGAGTCCAAATAAGGATTAGGAATTGGGGCATACTTGGTGGACAGAAAGGCCTGTTCGTGTGCTATATTATTCTTTAAAGGGTTGAAACTTTTTCAATGGTGGGACGTGTTGGTAACCAGATTACCTTTTCTCTCATTTGGGGATCTTTAGCCTCGACCTGAACTGAACCTCAGTTTAACAGCTCGCCTAAAAAAGCCGAGTCCCAATCACCTCTCATTAAACGACCCCCGTTCTGGCCTAAAGACAAACTCTCTTCTATACATTTAACAGCGGATTAAGAAGTAAACACGTTAAACCCCTCCTCTTCCCTGACCCACTGAGACATGTTGTACTGATCCCAACTGCTTAAACATAAATACGTACATCAGAAAGTGGCTTGGGGGACGTGACTGCTCCTTTAAGGCTGCCACTACTTTGTGATGTGATTAGACTCAGAGTATTGGGGAATGAGCCAAGTCTGCAGCAGCGACTCTACTCGGAACAGCCCAATGACTGGCCTCGCTCTCCTGCAGTGTGGGCTGTCAAATTCATTTGCTGCAGACGCTCTTATTTATAGCACATTAGAGCTTCCGTCATCCCGAGCACTCGCTGCCATCTATCCAGCCTCTTGTCACCAACCCAGAAACACTTAGTGATCAGTGAAATGTGATTTTTTTTTTTTCTCCTCACCCCACGCCCCCGCCCCTCTGCTCACCCCCACCCCGCTTTTCCCACTCCCCCGTCCCCCCGACCCTGTTTCTCCCCTCCGATTCCCTCTCTCCCACTCCCTCCCCCCCCCGCTTCCCCTCCTCCCCCCCCCCGCACTTCCCCTCTCAACTTCCCCTCTCCCTCCCCCCCTCCCCCCCCGCAACTTCCCATCTCCCTCCTCCCCTCTCCCCCCCCCCCAACTTCCCCTCTCCTCCCCCCCCGCAACTTTCCCCTCTCCTCCCCCCCCCGCAACTTCCCCTCTCCTCCCCCCCCCGCAACTTCCCTCTCCTCCCCCCCCCGCAACTTCCCCCTCCTCCCCCCCCCGCAACTTCCCCTCTCCTCCCCCCCCCGCAACTTCCCCTCTCCTCCCCCCCCCGCAACTTCCCCTCTCTCCCCCCCCCGCAACTTCCCCTCTCCTCCCCCCCCCCCGCAACTTCCCCTCTCCTCCCCCCCCCGCAACTTCCCTCTCCTCCCCCTCCCCCCCTCCCCGCAACTTCCCCTCTCCTCCCCCCCCGCAACTTCCCCTCTCCTCCCCCCCCCGCAACTTCCCCTCTCCTCCCCCCCCCGCAACTTCCCCTCCTCCCCCCTCCCCCCCCCCCCCCCCGCAACTTCCCTCTCCTCCCCCCCCCGCAACTTCCCCTCTCCTCCCCCCCCCGCACTTCCCCTCTCCTCCCCCCCCCCGCAACTTCCCCTCTCCTCCCCCCCCCGCACTTCCCCTCTCCTCCCCCCCCGAACTTCCCCTCTCCCCCCCCCCCTGCAACTTCCCTCTCCTCCCCCCCCCGCAACTTCCCCTCTCCTCCCCCCCCCCCCCCCGCAACTTCCTCCCCTCTCCTCCCCCCCCCGCAACTTCCCCTCTCCTTCCCCCCCCCGCAACTTCCCCTCCCTCCCCCCCCGCACTTCCCCTCTCCTCCCCCCCCGCAACTTCCCCTCTCCTCCCCCCCCCCCCCGCAACTTCCCCCCCCCCCCCCCCCCCTTCCCCTCTCCTCCCCCCCCCTCAACTCCCTCTCCTCCCCCCCCCGCAACTTCCCCCTCCTCCCCCCCCCCGCAACTTCCCCTCTCCCCCCCCCCCCCCCCCGCACTTCCCCTCTCCTCCCCCCACCCGCAACTTCCCCTCTCCTCCCCCCCCCCGCAACTTCCCTCTCCTCCCCCCCCCCCCTTCCCCTCTCCTCCCCCCCCGCAACTTCCCCTCCTCCCTCCGCAACTTCCCTCTCCTCCCCCCCCGCAACTTCCCTCTCCTCCCCCCCCCGCAACTTCCCCTCTCTTCCCTCCCCCCCGCAACTTCCCCTCTCTCCTCCCCCCCCCGCACTTCCCCCTCTCCTCCCCCCCCCGCAACTTCCCTCTCCTCCCCCCCCCCGCAACTTCCCCTCTTCCCCCCCCCCCGCAACTTCCCCTCTTCCCCCCCCCCCGCAACTTCCCCCTTCCCCTCCCCCCCCGCAACTTCCCCTCCCTCCCGCAACTTCCCCCCCCCCCCCCGCACTTCCCCTCTCCCCCCCCCCCCGCAACTTCCCCTCTCCTCCCCCCCCCCGCAACTTCCCCTCTCCCCCCCCGCCAACTTCCCCTCCCCCCCCCGCAACTTCCCTCTCCTCTCCCCCCCCCCCCGCAACTTCCCCTCCCTCCTCCCCCCCCGCACTTCCCTCTCCTCCTCCCCCCCCCGCAACTTCCCTCTCCTCCCCCCCCCGCACTTCCTTCTCCCCCCCCGCAACTTCCCCTCCCCCCCCGCAACTTCCCCTCCCCCCCCGCAACTTCCCTCCCCTCCCCCCCCGCAACTTCCCCTCTTCCTCCCCCCCCTCCTTCCCCTCTCCCCTCCCCCCCCGCAACTTCCCCTCTTCCTCCCCCCCCCCCCCGCAACTTCCCCCCCTCTCCCCCGAATCCCTCTCCCCCCCCCGCCCTCCCCCCCCCCCGCAACTTCCCCCCCCCCCCCGCAACTTCCCCTCCTCCTCCCCCCCCCGCATTCCTCTCCCCCCCCCCAACTTCCCCCTCCCCTCCCCCCCCCGCAAATTCCCCTCTTCCCCCCCCCCCCGCACTTCCCCTCCCCCCCCGCAACCCCTCTCCCCCCGCAACTTCCCCTCTCCTCCCCCTCCCCCCCCGCCTTCCCCTCTCCTCCTCCTCCTCCCCCCAAACTTCCCCTCATCCTCCTCCTCCCCCCCCGCAACTTCCCCTCCCCCCCCCGCAACTTCCCCTCCCCCCCCCCGCAACTTCCCATCCCTCCTTCCCCCCCCCCGCAACTTCCCCTCTTTCCCCACCCCCCCGCAACTTCCCCTCTCCTCCCCCCCCCCCTGCAACTTCCCCTCTCCCTCTTCTCCCTGTCCATCCCACTCTCAACTTCGGCCTCCCTGCTCCCTCTGTGATGTCCTTTTGCCCCAACACCATGCTCCTTGTCTTCCAGCCCCTCCTTCCAGCCCACTTCTTCCTATGTCCCTCCCTTCTATGTCAGCTCCCTTTCCTTATTGACTTTCCCTCTCTGTGTCCACCTCGCACTCTGTTGCCATCACTTTACTGGAGTATTGGAAAGAATTGTTTTCTATCCGTCCTGTAGCTTTGATGTTTGCTATTTCCTCACCCTCCAGTGCCTCATTAGAGTGCCTTGTTCTTCAGTAGGCAGTGAATATTTTGAGAGAGGCATCAAGAGGACTCCACCCTGTATCTCACCCTGTTACCCTCTCCTCCCCATCCCTACTGCCTCTCCTGGCATAACCCTTCACCATGGCTCTCATTAGCCAAAATGTCAATCTGCATCTCAACAAAGTGGACATGTTATCATGGAAGAATCATAGGATCCCTACTGTGCCGAAGAATGTCATTTGAGTCTGCGTCGACATCAATCCCATCCCCGTAATATCACATATTTACCCTGCTAATCTCTCTAAACTACGCGTCCTGGGACACTAAGTGGCAATTTAGCACGGCCAATGCATCTAACCTCCACATCTTTGCACTGTAGGAGGAAACCAGAGCACCTGGAGGAAACCCACATAGACATGGGGAGAATGTGCAAACTCCACACAGACAGTGACCCAAACCAGGAATCGAACCCGAGTCTCTGGAGCTGTGAGGCAACAGTACTAATCACTGTGCCATCATGCCACCCAAATATTTATGTGTGAGCCCAAACAAGGACAGCTGGGCCATGGGGAGCACTCTTGTCTTCAATGTTCACGTGTATTTTTCACAGGCAGTCATCAAAGGGGGCCTATTCTCCTCCAGTCAAGCTCTCACTGATCTGTATGTCTAATCACGTGGCCCACTGTATTCTGCAGTCAAAAAGAACAAACAGCAGTATAGCAGAGTAACAGGCCCTTCGGCCCACCCAGTCTGTGCCAACACAGATGCCTCTTTTATCTTTCTTTTACGACTATATGGTCCATATCCTTCTATTCCCTGCCTATTCATGCATTTAACTAAATGCCTCTTGAACATTGCCTCACCCTCTATGTGAAAAACTTGCCCCTTAAATCTCTTTTAAACTTTCCCCCTCTCATTTTCAACCTATGCTGCAAGTAATTGACCCTTCGACTCTGGAAAAAAGATTCTGACTATCCACTCTAACCAAGCCTCTCATAATCACATAAACCTTTATCAGGTGCCCCCCCTCTCATCCTCTGATGCTCTAATGAAAACAATCCAAGTTTGTTCAACCTTTCTTCATGCTCCATATCCTCCAAATTGGGCAACATCGTGGTAAATCTCTTCTCCACCCTTTCCAATGCATCAAAATCCTTCTGGCAGTGTATTGACCAGAATTGTACACAGTACTGCAAATGCGGCCTAACTGAAGTCTGATACAACCGCAACATGATTTTCCAATTCCTATACTAATACCCCACTTGATGAAGGCCAGCAAGCTATACACGTTCTTGATCACGTTGTCCATCTGAGTTGCCAGCTTCAGGGAACTTCCCTCTGTATGCAAATATTTCTAAGAGCAGTACCATTTACTGTATACTTCCAAATCACATCACCTCACATTTTTGTCCAGGTTATATTCCACCTGCATTTTTCGGCTTATGTCTCCAGCTAATTGTTTTAATTACATTGCTTGATTGACACTTTGGGCAGTGAGCCCTGTAAATTACTGTCAGAAAGTCCCAAGATCAACCTACAGGATTGCCCTGCTTTAGTTTTTACTCCCAGCTTGTTGGATGTCAGCTCTTGCAATTTTTACTCTGTCCTTTTCCCTCAGCTCCTTTCTCCCTGTCCTCCTCTCTGCCTCTCCACCCACCCAAACTGGCCATTTCATTATTGGTTGTACCCTGGGTTTTTCTTTCCAGCAGCTTAATTCCCTGTCCCACAAGTTGATCCACATTCTCATCCCCAACCAAAAATTTATCAAGACCCTTTTTGAAGTAAGTTATTAGGGCTGCTGCTTCCATTTAGTGAATGTATCTGTATTGAGATTATGAATTGGATTCTGTTCAGATATTGAGAGTTAAAAATAACAGTTTTTTAAAGTTCTACTGGGTTAATGCTGATTGCATACACAGCCTTCCTGTCAAGAGTTCCCATGTTTGTACTGCACTAATTTCCTGCCATTTATCTTCCAGGGAAGGTCGAATGTTTTACAGGGAATCTCTTAATGGAACTTAACATGGGCAACAAAGCCCTCTTGTATAGGGCTCCAAACAACTTGCCCAACTCAACAGAGAAGAAAAAACAAATGCGCAGGTTCATAAATCAGAGATTTTGTGCTAAATTAGTGGGTCAAGGGGATACAGAATTGTCAAGGCTTCTTCCTCTATATCCAGACTGGGATGTTGCATTCAACCTCCTGCCACTCAATATCAGTGAAACACAGTCTTTCTCTCTCTCTCTTCTGTCTTTCTTCTTTCGCCCCTCTTCTTTCTTCCTCTTTCTCAATCTGCATCTAACTCTTTCTGCATGTTTTTCTTTCTTGCTTTTTTTTTCTGTCCAACCAATGAACAGAACCTGAAGAGAGATTCTTTTAGTATGATGATGATCATTGTGTATTCTATATGTGTGCAGGCAATTTTGCTGCCAGCCTCCAGGGCTGAATGAATGTTTTCATCTGCTTCGGGTAAAGTGCTAATGCTGACCTTGACCCCACACTGTGTCCATTATCTGCATGGGTCTGACACTAGTCTAGCTACATGTGTTGCTCAGTCAAGTTAAGTGGTCTGCATGTAACTCCTCTGTGACACGACTTTTAATAATCAGACTGCATTTTATTAAAAGATCTCCTTGGGGAATAAAATCAACTAGCATTCCCTCCACTATTTTAATCTAGCAGCCACCTCAGGCAGCCAGGTGCAATTTACCTCAGCACAGTTGCTGGTGAGGGTACTTGTATCAGCCACACTGGCAGCTCTGTGTACAGAAGGAGAATATATAGGGTGAAGAGGAGATTTGCTACAATGGTACCAGATTAAATATCAGAGACTAGCATAATATTGATGTTGCTCTGAGAGGAGAGAATATTAAGAGGAGATTTATTGGAAGTGTTCAAAATCACAGGTTTTGGGAGAGGATGTAAGAGGAAACTGCTTTCTATAGAAGATGGTTTGGTAACCAGAGGACATAGAGTTAAGCTAACTGGCAAAAGAATCAAAGGCAGCATGAGGACATTTAATGCTGTGTAATACTATGATTTGTAATAGGCTGCCTGAATGGATGGTACAACAGATACAGGAGTGAGTGAGTTAGCTCCTTGGAATCTGTTCTGCTACTCAATGTTGAATAGAAAGAATAGAGAAATGGGACTGATTGTATAGCCTCATCAAGAAGAAAGGATTTGTAGTCATATTCAAAACCTCATGTTATCCCAAAGGGTTTTACATCAATGAAATAATTTGCACATTGTAAGGTCTTTGTTTTTAATGATACATGGGGATAGATACTGCTAAGACACAAAGGAGAATTTCCCTCGAGTTCTTTGAATAGTACCCGAGGATCTTTTACTTGGCCATGAGAAAAGCTGTTTGGGTCTCATTGAAAAGTTCATAAGATATAGGAGCAGAATTAGGCCATTTGGTCCATCGAGCCTATTCTGCCATTCGATCATGGCTGATATACTCCTCATCCCTATTTTCCTGCCTTCTCCCCATAATCCTTCAGAAAATTACTAGTTAAAAATCTGTCTGACTCCTTTTTAAATTTACCCATTGTCTCAGCATCCACCACACTTTGGGGTAGCAAATTCCATGGATTCATAACCCTTTGGGAGAAATGGTTTCTCCTCAACTCTGTTTTAAATTTTCTATCTCATCCTAAGAATGTGACTGTTCACTCTAGAATGCCCCACAAGAAGAAGCAGCCATTCCACATCTACTTTATCCATACCTTTTATCATTTTGTATACCTCAATTTGATCTTCCCTCATTCTTCTAAATTCCAGACAGTATCGGCATAAACTGTTCAATCCCCTTTCGTGCAACAAACCCCTCATCTCTGGAATCAAACTAGTGAACCTCCTCTAAACTGTCTCCAATGCACTACAACTTTCCTCAAATACGGGGACCAAAACTGTGCACAATATTTCAGGTGCGACCTCACCAATGCCTTGTACAGTTGTAACAACACTTCCTTACCTTTTTATATTCTATTTCTTTAGTTATAAATGCTAACATTCTATTTGCTTTCTTTATTATCTGTATATTAGTTTTCTGTGACTCATGAACAAGGATACCCTGATCCCTCTGCACCCCCAAAGGCTCTCCCCAATTAGATAATAAGTCACCTTCCCATTTTTCTGACCAAAATGTGTGACCTCGCACTTATCCACATTAAACTCCATCTGCCACATTTTGGCCCACTCTTCTGACCTATCTATATCCACTTATAGGGTTTTATTTTCTCATTGCAACTTACAGTCCTGCCTATTTTTGTGTCATCTGGATATTTGGCTATAGAACCTTCCATCCCTGTATCCAGCTCATTAATATACATTATAAATAGCTGGGGCCCTAGGACTGAACTCCATGGCACTTCACTAGTTACTTTTTGCCACACAGAAAAAAAGACATTTATCCTGACTCTCTGTCTTCTGTCCATCAGCCAGTCACCTGTCTGAGCTCATAAATTATCCCTAACAGCATTCTGACAGGACAGCGCTCCTTCAGTTTTCTACAGCAGTTTAGTCTCTGGAATGATAGTTGAATGAACAATTTTTTAACTCCGAGGCAAAAATGTCAATAGCTCAATCATTGAGAAATACAACACCACTTCAGTATGACTGCCAATATGACATTAATTCTTCAGAGCATATATTCTGCAATTCTCTCTATCCCTCCATCTCTTTGCCCCCTTTTAAGACCTTAAAATCCAACTCTTTAATTAAGCTTTTGGACATCTACCCTAACAATCTTGGGTGCTTGGTATCTATTTTTGCCTAATTATGTTACAAGTTAATGGACATTTTTTGATGTAATGGCACTATTTAAATACTACTATCTTTATGCTGACAATTTCATATAATAATAGAGAAGAATGAAGACGGAGAAAGAATTTGCATTTTTATGGCACCTTTCACCTTGGGATCTCTGGACATCCCAAAGCACATTTCAGCTAATGGTTGGCTCTTTATTGAAGTGTAGAACCTATTGTAATGTAGGAATCAAGGCAACTATTTACACACACACAGCTCCCATGAACATCAATGTGATCATTTAGTTTTAGTGATATTGGCTGAGCAATAATATTAGCTAGGAGACCAGACAGAACTTCTTGTTGTTCTACTGAATAGTACTGTTGTCTCTTATATTCCTGAAAGGACAGGTAGGCCTTCAGTTTAATGTTTCATTGGAAGGACATTGAAGTGTCAACCTGGATCATGTGCTTAAGTCTCTGGAGTGTAACTGAACCCACAGCCTTCTGGTGAGGTGCAAATGTTACCAAATGAGCCATGGCTGACACATTCAGGATTATTTGTTACTTGTTGTGGGGCCAGTTGGATGGATTGCAAAATTCTGTTCATGCCGTGAGCTTGTGTGTGACTCCAGGGAGTCCAACACATTGAAATAATGTCCTGTTTGTGGATGCTACTGAATAGAACCGTAGCTTTATTCTGTGTTTTATCCTGTTCAGTGCTGACAGGGAATGCTTGATACCACTGCTCCATTTCTTCTCCCCCATTTCTCTTTGCTAGCCAACAGGAGACAAAATACATGACAATATAAAGAAAAATATGATTGAAGAACTAAAAAAAATTGTCCTTCAATTCTGGTTGAAATCTCTGGCTGTGAGGTGAAAATGAGCATAGGCAGAAGCTTTATTCCTAACTGCCTCCTCCTTTGCCTGTGGATGGTTATCATCAGCAGCACAATTCCTTCTCTCTGAGCACACACATTAATGTATTTTGGAAAGATTAAAATGCTAATGATACATACAGGCAGCCATATAATGACAAGGCAGTGAACACAGTGATGTGTCCCTGGTATCAGCTTTCAAGAAGCAGAAAGGCAGATGACTGGAAATCAGACTCAGCCAATCTATTAGAATATCCAGGCCTGGCAATCACAGAAAAGGCATCTGCTGCTTCTCCATGAGAGAGGGCATGTTATTCTTCAGTCATAGATAGAGAGCTTCTTTGTCTCTATAAGGAGCACTTTTTACAAGGCTCTCCTCACTTGCAGAGACAGCAGACCCTTTATATATTACAGATACTGGACAGTTAGATATTGTGTGTATGATCAAGAGTAGCAATTCCCTGTGTATATTATAGAGAATAGCAGAAATGGCAGTTCCCTGTGTATATTGCAGAGAATAATAGAGATGGCGATTCCCTGTGTATATTATAGAGAATAGCAGAGATAGCGGTTCCCTGTGTATATTATAGAGAATAGCTCAGTCTGCAGGTCTGTGAAAGCCGTGGTTCAGTTGATAACATACTTGTCTCTGCTTCACAAGATACTGGGTTAAGCAAAAAATTAAGGCTAACTCCCTATTATAATACTTGGGGAGTGTCGCACATGTTGGAGGTGTTGTTTTTCAGATGAGAGATTAAACAGAGGCACTGTCTGGCTGCTCAGGCAGATGTAAAAGATTGCACGTTTTAAAAAGTGCAGGGAAGTTATCCTTGGTGTTCTGGCAAATATTTATCCCTCAGAAAATATCATAAGGATAGTTTATCAATGTCATTATCACATTGCTGTTTGTGGGAGTTTGCTGTGCACAAATTGGCTGCCACACTTCCTGCAATGCAACAGTGATAACACTTAAAAGTGCTTCATTAGTGCAAGGCGATTTAGTCCCGGAAGGCTATATATAAATACAAGTCTTTCTGAAGAATAGCAGAGATTGTAGATTCTGATATTGAATATCAGAAACTGTAGGCCTTGTGTATGTCTGAGATTAACAAACTCTGCAGATCCCTGTGAGATGAGATTAACAAAGACTGCAGATTCCATATTATTATCTTTTTTCCAAAAAATATACCTTTGTCATAGCATTTGTGAAAGTTCATTATATAGGTTTAAAATTTGACATGACAATGTAAAGATAGTTTTCAACGCAGGACATGAGGCACCTCCCTACACTTACAGGTTATACTCACTATATATTTGCATTCCACCTCGGGAAATTTGGACACAGATTATCTCTCAAATGACCACTGCGGCGCTAGGGTAAGGTATGGGTCAGACCTGTTCCACAGAGAGTAACACTGAGAGCACCTGACACTTGATGGCCAGGTTCTTGCCTGCAGAGGAGAGAGAGGGAGCATCGCTCCCACATCACCAATTTCTGTTGCACCATGGTTATGTGTTCCTTGCACATTCACTCTCCAGCCAGCCCCTCCAAATCATATCCCGATCAAATTCGGGTGGTCTCTGCCCCTGAAGGAGACAGTGAATACGGCGTCGCTGTTAGCTGACATTGCAGGGGTACTCCAGAGAATATTTTACATTAAAACTAAAGCCAGCTCAGGCACAGGATTGAATTGAAAACCGTTCGAGTGATTTACGTCAATCCCATGTCAGGATCATTAGATGCGACTTTGTTCTTCTTAGTTGAAGTTGGTCATTGTGTTTGTGGCGATGGAATGATTGTGTTGTTGTTTCTTTACAGAGCTCGGTGACACAAACTGAAAGACCATGCAGTCCTTCCGAGATCCTGGCGGTTTCCAAGGCAACCAGCAAAACTTCCAGCAGGTCCGAGCTGACTCCTCGCGTTTGGAAAGTTACAGGCAGCAGAACCCGGTCGCCCAGAATTATGATGCTCATGGGATCGCCTCAAAGGAATATTACAACCAGCAATCTTACCAGGGCTACGGCAATAACACTGCGGCAACTTACTACAGCGGTGTTAAACAGCTGTCTGCTCAGCAGCCCCAGGGCCGACCTCTGAGTGTTGCAGCGACTTACCAAAGCAGCGTATACTCCAGACAGTATCAGAGCGAGGGCCAGCCTCCGAAGTGGGTGTCTCAGGGCTCCTCTGTAGGAGCTCTGTCCCAGTACGGCCAGGATTCTTTTAAAGGCTCCGTTCCTTCCACCGTCAGTGTCTCTGCCTACCAGCAGCATGGTTTACATGCCAACGCCAGCAGGAACCCGCCTGCCCTCTCCACCCAACAGCCCCACTTCATGCACCAGCCTCACCACAAGTCCATGCTCCAGCAGACCTCCCCCTACATCGCCAGGTCAGCACAGTTCAACCAGACCTTTCAGTCCTCTCCCACCTCCTACCCCACCGTCCAGGATTACAGCCACCCTTCCCGCTCGTACGAGGGCTACGGGCAAGTGCCCGCAGGTGCCCAGTATGACCGGCAAAGCGCGGCCACTCCAGACTATCCCACCCAAACCGGCTACGGCTACAAAGCGGCCGTCGCCAAGTCCGGGGGCTACGAGCAGACCAAGGTGGCTCAAGTCAAGCAGCACAGCCTGCAGTATCACAGCCAGGCCAAACTACACCTCATCAACCAGCCGGGCCAGCTCTATTACCAGGCGGACGCTCCAGTCAAATCTCCCGAGCAGTTCTTTCAAACCTTCAGCCCCACGTCCAGCCACTCTCCCGTCTCCACCGTGGTGAGGTCCCCTTCTTACAGCTCAACCCCGTCCCCGCTTCTGCCCAACCCCGACCCTCTGCAATACGCCCAGCAAACCGAGGGCGATATCAAAAGCAGCGTGTCCCATCTGCTGGCCCCGGCAGCGACCTGCACGGCCCATAGTCCCAGCAAGAGTCCGGCTGCCAGCTGCAAAGTCCCTCTCAAAGATAAAAACGCCGAGAAGTTGCTGTCGGACGGAGCTTTCAGCAGCCTGGTGGCGCTCAGCTCCCAGGTGGAAAACATCCCGAGAACTGTGCAGCAACTACTGCTTTCTAACACTCTGGCCCCCCACCGGAAAATGGGCAAACGGCTGCTGAAGAAGTCGGAAATGTTTAAAAGCTCCGAGGAAAACGTGTACCCGGAGGAAGCGCTGGGCACAGCTCAGCCTGAGGCTCTGGATAACTCGCAGGAAGGAGAATATTCCAGCAGCCCCGAGGAGCAGCTCGACAAGATCCACTTCTTCCACTGCAGGAACTCCGCTAACCTGGACGCTTTGAGGAAGAATCTGGACAGTATCCTGTCCTGCTCGGTGCCTTCATCCGAGCAGCTGCCCGCTGACCCCAAACCCCCTCCGCAGGGAGCAGAACATTACCCAAGTGCGGCAGACTTCGAGAAACTGAGCGCCGACAGACAAGCGCTGCTCTTTCCCAAAGAGGACAGCAAACCCTCCAGTGTTATCATCCTGAAAGACTCTTGCAAGGAGAGCATGGAGGCAGAGCTCCGCTTTAACCATTTCCCCGGGGAGCAGGAGAGCAAAGGGCTTCACTTCAATGTGTACAGCGCCGAGAACCTGCTCAGCCACTTCATCCGCCCCAAGAGAGGCGGCCAAGGACAACCCTTCCCCGGGGAGTGTAAGCAGGACACCGCCAGGGCTGACTGCCCGCTGCTCTCCAAGGCTTTTGGAGATGTGGCTTTCGGCCAAGCGCAGCCCTTCCCCAGTAACACAGTGCAGTCCCTGGAGGGAGATTACAGGGACAGCTTGGCCTCTCTCTCCAACAGTAACCACCAGAGCTTTCCCGCACAGACTGCAGCCCCCGCACAGGAGCCGGAAAAGCTGAAACCGGTGGATTTGCCGGATAAGAACGGGAAGGAGCCCTCGCTGGAGTGGCAGGAGCTGGAGGCCAACCTGTCACAGTGTGACCTTCAGAAAAAATACCTGCACAAACTGCAGGACAGCCAGCAGCAGGAAGAGAGCCCCTTGGCCAAGCACTCCCCTCCAGCGGGCTCGGTGCAGGGACCGGGAGAGGAGGCGGAGGAGGGGCAGGGAGATGCCGATCAGGGGAGAAACAGCGGCTCGGAACTGCCTCTTCCCCCCGGGGGCCGGGAGGAGAGCTCCAGGATCACACCGGCAGAGGAGGAAGAGTTGCCCGCGGACTGTAAGGTAAACGCGGTGCTGCAGGATGCGATTGCCGGCGTGACCGAGAGGAAATCTGTTATCTGTGATGTCTCCCCCACCCGCCTGTGTGTTAAAGAGCCTTTCCCACCGCCTCCTGAAGAGGAAAAGCTGAAGAGAGGAGAGGACAGAACGGCCCCCCGCCTGCTGGCACCCTCAGTTATCCATGTGGGTCCAGCAATACTCACCGGACACGGGGAGCCTCCCGGAGACGGGGTGAAATGTGAAGATAAAGAAGAGGAACACGTTCCCGAGAGCACGGCCGCCCTGAACTTACCAACTCTTTCCTCCGACCTCATCAGCTCGGCTCTGAGCGAATTGGAAAACGCTCCCTCCAAGAGCAAAGCTCCAAGGGTGCGGAGACTGTCAGCGAGAGGGTCTCCAGGAGCTAAAGAGCATTCAACGCCCAAAGCAGAGGAGAATCTCAAGGTGAAATGTCAGGGATCACAGAGAGAGCGAGTGAAAGCGAGAGGCTGCCAGGAGAGTTTGGCGGCCCCGGAGCCCAGCAGGATGTGCACCCGATCCTCCAGCGCCTTGCTGGACACCGAGCCCCGCTCCCTGCTCAGGAAGGGAGTCTTCAGCCACCGGGACGATGCTGTGAGGGACCTGAGCTGTGGCTCCAGGCACAAGCTGAACTCAGAGCCAGATAAGTGTCTGATCCCGAGGCAAACCCCCAATCCAAACCTCAGAGCTCACCTGAGCAGAAGTAACCACCTCCCTCACAGCAGGATGCCCCCCTACACTCTGCACCCAGAGCAGCTAAAGAGCCAAGAGTCCAACTCCTACAAACCGCTTGTGCTCCGAGCCAGAACCAGGGCTCAGGGGATGGCTGTGCAGAAAGATGGCAAACAGCGCAAGGGTGTCAGCCCTGCCTCCGGCCGATGTTTGACCACCAGAAATAACTCCTCGGTGTCAAAATCTCAAAGACAACCGACCGCCAGGCATGAGGCGCCGGACCATGTCGAGGTGGAGATGACGGCCGAGAAATTAAAGGCCCGAAATTCGGCTTTAAGACTCGGGGGGCAGGAAGAACCAAGATTCACCGCGTCGCAACCTTTAAAGAGGAAAGGTTACTGTTCCATGCCGCTCATTCCGGCCAAAAGGCAGCACCAGATGTCCAAGGGGAACGATGCAAGGCCAGAGAAACAGAAACCACTCCCTGGCCCAACATCAGACAACAACCCAACAACCCAATCAATGTTAGCTGAACCCAGCCATGGAGAGAGTGCTGAAGGAATTTCAGAACGGGCTCTGAATAAGGACACTTCAAATATTGATGGCAATACCCAGCCCGCTATTTCCCTAAAAACACCTCCCAAGACAAAGATCCTTCCCCCTCGGAAAGGCAGAGGCCTTAAACTAGAGGCCATCGTGCAAAAGATCACCTCCCCAAACTCAAAATCATTTGCCTGTAGTAATTATTCAGATAGCAATGTTACATGTTTGACTCTGGATGAGATACTGTCCCTAAAGGAAGAGAAACTGACCGAAAACACCAACAATGAGGTCCATGAGGCATTGATGGGACAAAACAAAGTGGCAGCCAAAGATACTTCTTCAAAGATCGCCCCAGTAGAATTGAATAAAAAATGTCTTGTTACATCTAAAAGATTGAAGGAGGAAAATGATTCAAGGCCACAAGAAGCAAGCAGCATTCATGCGAAAACTAATGTCAGTCTAACCGCAGAGCAGGAAGATATTGAGGTGGAAGACAGGCTCAGTTTGAAGCTTTCTCCCAACGAAAGGACCGGGGATGAGAAAGAGGGGGAGCTTGGAGCTAACACTGAGGAAATCCCCCAACTTGCCTCCCCTTCCTCGGTGCTGTCCTCTGTCTCAGACCCCGCTCCAAATGAAGAGCTGGAGATTCCTCAGGATGCCTTGGAGCTGAAGAGACAAACCTCCCCAAAATGTGCTGTGCCCCCTCCCAAGAGGCGCAGTCACCCACCAGGAAATCAAAAAGGAAAACAAACCAAGAATAATCCTAAAGTGAAGAGGTCCAATGGGCGAGGAGGGAGGAGGAGAAGAAAGCACCTCAAAGGGAGCAAGAGCACAAAAGCTGCCCATAGGCGCAAAAACCAGTTGAAGAGAAGAAACCCACCTCTTGTGGAAACCAAAGAGCCGGTGATTCGGTTAAAATATGTGTCATATAAAATGCCAAGAGCAGAGAACAAAGCTAAGAGCTTTTCCCCTTATATTCATGTTGAGAAGAGTAATGAGGTATCATCTATCTGTACAATCATCAACACATTGCCAGAGGAACAGTCCAAGTTTCAAAAGATGAAGAAAAGGTCTTCATTTTCACAGCCCCCTGTATCAGTCAGCAAGACATTGCCAACATCCTCAGCTATGTTACCAGGACCAGTAGTGTTAGACTCCACTAAGCAAGGCCACCTGGTCTGCTGCTTATGTGGAAGACCAAAGAATCACAAGGAGCTCGGAGATCTTTTTGGGCCATATTATCCCGAGGATTATGTACCGCCAGTGACAAAAAACCAGCACATCAAAGGGAAATTGGAGATAAAGAATGGAATCAAAGTGAAGCAGGAAAGACTCTCTGTTGAATCGAAAGCCGCTGAGTCGGACAATGAGAGCACTGTCAGTATTACAGCAGACATTCCGCTCAGTCTGGAGAAGGTTCCTGTTAGTCTAGAGAAGGCAACTGAGGTGGAAGATCAGAATCCGCTCCGGACTAGCTCTAGGGAAAAGTGCAAAAAACTGAGCTGCTATTGCTGTGAGAGGACAGCCGAAGACATTGAGCCCAAGAAAATGAAGAAAAAGACCGGCTTGGAAGAGGAGCTGCAGCCACCCGAACTGCCTCTTGACCCCCACGAGCACTGGTTACATGGAGCCTGTGCTGTGTGGACCAGTGGCGTGTACCTGGCTGCAGGGAAGCTGTATGGGCTGCAGGAAGCAGTGGAAATGGCCAGCGAGATGGTGAGATATCAAATCCAAATGATTGTAGGGTGGACAAATGCTGCTGGAAACTAACTTAGAGTCATAGAGGTTTACAGCAAGGAACAGGCTCTTTGGCCCAACTTGCCCATGCCATCCTCTTTTTTTTTAAATCCCTAAGCTAGTCCCAATTGCTCACATTTGGCCCGTATCCCTCTATACCCATCTTACCTATGTAACTGTCTAAATGGTTTTTAAAAGACAAAATTGTACCAGCCTTTATTACTACCTCTAGCAGCTTGTTCCATACACTCAGCACTCTCTGTGTGAAAAAAATATTTACCCCAGTCCAACGCCGGCATCTCTACATCATGAAAAAAATGTCCCTTTGGACACTTCTGTATTTCTTCCTTCTCACCTTAAACCCATGCCCTCTAGTTTTTAGACTCTATTTTTGGGAAAAGATACGGACTATCCACCTGATCTATGTCCCTCATTATTTTACAGATTCCTATAAGATCACCGTTTAGCCTTCTATGCTCCAGAAGAAAAAGTCCCAGTCTATTTGGCCTCTCCTAATAACTCAAACCATCAAGTCCCAGTAGCATCCTAGTAAATCTTTTCTGCACTCTTTCTAGTTTAATAAAATCCTTTCTATAATGGGAACCAGAAATAGTATTCTAAGTGTGGCCTTACCAATGTCTTGTACAACCTCAACTCCAACTTGCTGGAATAATGCCATAAATACATTGTATGTGTAAAATCTAGCTTTCATTTTATATTTCCCAAGCAGATATTGATTCAGTTTTGATGCAATTATTTTAAGTTATTTTTTGAGTGGTCATCTTGTTCAGGAACATTATCCTAAGATAAAAGCAAAATGCTATAGATGCTGGAATCTGAAACAAAAACAGAAAATGCCAGAAAATCTCAGCAGTCTGACAGCCTCTTTGGAGAGAGAATATAACCAACATTTCAAGTCTGGATGACTCTTGGTCAGGACTCTATTTTCTTTCCACAGCTGCTGTCAGACTTGCTGAGATTTTCCAGCATTTTCTGTTTTTGTTATAACATTACCCCTTTGTCTTGAGAGATCTGAGCTCCAAGTCCTGCTTGAGGAGTGAAATCTCTTCGTTTGGTTTTAATGTGAGGGCCCGGAATGATTGCAAGTTTGACTGTCAGCCCCCTCTCAGTTCTTCATCTGCAGACAACAACAGGGCTGAAGAGAATTCTTTGTTAGGTAATGTCTCCCAGTGAGGGAGACCACAAGATTGTTTGGAGTGAGGGAATAAAAAGAGAAAAAGTGCTTCTGATACAATTCATCTAATGTTTGGGGGTCAGTGGATACTTTTGGGTTTTTAACCGATACAGATTGGTGAGGAAGGATTGATGTAGTTGGGGGAATGGATTACTCAGTTATCTCAGCACACAACCCTTCATTACAGTAACTGCAAAAAGAAATTTGATGAGGCACCAACATAAGGAGCATTTTTTAACATACATGGGGGAAAAAAAATGCAGGTCTGCAGGAAAAATCAGGGCAGTGGTCAAACTGATTAGTTGTAAGAGCACTCACAAGAACCAGGAGCCCAATGGCCTCCTTCTGTGCTGAGATTGTAAAATTGAGTCAATTCATTTAGAATCAAATGTATAATTTTTCCCTTTCCTCTTTAACACTTGTAGCAAGTTTATTTCCTCTGCAAAGACTTACCAATCTGTTCTCCATAAATCTGGAATTCTAATGAATTTCTTAAATTACAATTCTCTTACCAACTGACTATGCAAAGGTAATTTATCTCCATGCTAGTTCATTAAGTCTTAACAGTTTCTCAGTTTCAGAATGATGTGTCTTCATCTTGTCTGGAAAAGGCAGTTTTTGTTCCACCTCCTGGAATCAGAGCATCACATAGCTCAGAAGAAGCCATTTGGTTCATTGTGCCTTTACCAGCTCTGTGAACGACATATCCAATTAGTATCACTTCCCCCTTCATTTCCCATGGTCATGCAAATTCCCCTTTAAAATATTTATCCAATTCCCTTTAGAAGGTTACTATTGAACTCCAAATTGATTTATTGCAGGTTGTTTTTCACAGCCCCCTCCCGGCTCTCTCTCAGGTGTTGAGGAAAAGTGGTTTTATTTCGAGACATTTTTATTAATTTCCAGGAACATCCAAATATTTACCCCAAGACTTTTAGCAAGTTGATATTCCATCAATACTGATTCATTAACTTGTCATATTTACTGGACCTTTATTTTTTGATTTAAGTATTTATGATATAAGCAGTGGGCTCGGGTTTGAAATTCTTGATATGATATTAATAAGTTTGGGCATTTGGCATCACAAAAATGTTTCCTTCAATAATAGGCGGTACATAGCACAGTGGTTAGCACTGCTGCTTCACAGCGCCTGGCACCCAGGTTCAATTCAGGCCTTGGATCACTGTCTGGGTGGAATTTGCCCATTCTCCCCGTGTCAGTGGATTTCCTTTGGGTGCTCCAGTTTCCTCCCACACTCCAAAGATGTACGGGTTAGGTTGATTGGCCATGCTAAATTAACCCTAGTGTCGGGGGATTAGCAGGGTATTTATGTGGGATTAAGGGTGGGATAGGGCCTGGGTAGGATTGTGGTTGGTGCAGACTCGGTGGGCTAAATGGCCTCCTTTTGAACTGAATGGATTCTATTAAACGTTTTTCTCCGTCCCTGCGCTACGGAAATATGCTCAAAGCCACATGGGTAATCACTGTGCTGGATGGCAAGTACATCTTTCTCCTTCATCACTGCTTTTGAATTGCCAGAGCTTCCCACAGTGATGTTCCAGCCCACATCATACTGCATACTTACCATAATTACTAACAATAACCAACATAGCCGCGCAGCCATCAGCAACAACACCTTGCGGGTTGGAAACAACTTTGTACAGCCCATTTTGAGTGGAAAAATATCCCGCGGTTCTTCACAGGTGTAATCGGACAGAAACTGGATGCCAAGAAGAAGGATGAAATCGATTAGCATTTAGAGGTGGGTCATGAGACAGCAGCAGCAGCAGCAACAACCTGTGTTGCTATTGGAGCTTTAATATAATAAAATGCCCCAAAGTGGAGCAAAAGTAATACAGAAGTCTGAGATCACACAGCAACTGACTCAAAAAGAGCTTTATCCCTGCTGCCATCAGACTTATCTATCATATATTAAGTTGATCTTTCTATTTACCCTACCTGTAACTGCAACACTGTATTCTACACTCAATCCTTTTCTTTCTCCCCTGTGTACTCTATGATGCATGTTTTGTCTGTATTGTGTGCAAGAAACAATACTTTTCACTGTATCCAAACACGTGACGATAATAAATCAAATCAAATTGTCAAACAGAATTTGGTACAGAACCCCACAAGGAGCAAATGAGACAGGTGACAAGACACTGTGGTATCTTAATGGAGGAGAGAGAAGCAGAAAGGTTTAGAAAAGAAATTCTAGAGCCGCGAGTTTAAACCACGAAAGACATAACCACCAATGGTGGGACAAAAGGAGAGGGGTATGCTCAAGACGCCAGAGTTGGAAGAATACAATCTTCTTGAAGGGTAATACACGATTTCCCTCTCTATGTTTCTTATACCTGACCAGTTTTTTTGCCTCGACATTTCTTTAAATATTTCTATTGGGCCACAGGACAAGGTTTGTGAGTTAGTGACTAGACTGCTGAATGGCTCCAAATCTTTGTTTCATTCGTTTATGGGATGTGGGTGTCGTTGGCAAGGCCAACATGAGAACAATTTAGCACAGGCTGGAGAATAAGGCTGCTAACTCGTGAATTTTTTTTTGGAAAGTGAAATGTAGCTTCATCTGCTCCTATCTTTTTTAAAAAAAGAAAGATAAATTGGAGACAATTCTGGAATTCACTCATTTTATAGGCTGGTATTTATTTTTTTCTTTGCAGAGGTGTTCCATATGTGAACAGACAGGTGCCACTCTGGGCTGCTACACCAAGGGGTGCAATCAGAAATACCATTACATCTGTGCCATTGAGTCAGGTAAGGAAATTATAGTAATTGTCAAACCTGGTCAGTCTCGCCAGGCCTTGTTAACTAAACTAGAAGAGTTCTGAGAATAGTAATATAGAAAGTAACTATTTCCACAGGCAGGAGATTCAGTAACCATAGGACACAGATTTAAGATTGAAGTATTAAGGTTTAATTCTCAATATCCCTGCACAGACATGATGGATATTTTTTTCAGACACTTCTGTTATATGATTGATAAACAGTAAAAAAAAAAGTTCTATTTTAAATTAACTCTAGAACTAAAAGCCAATCCTGCAAATATTACCTGTGTCTTTACTGATGTCTGCCCAACTTGCATTGAATTACACATTGTTCGTAGAGAAAATTATTTGTATCTAACTATGGTAACACGTTCGAACCTGCAACAATATACTTTCTGGGCATCTTTGGGACCAACCATATGAGAATAGAAATAATATATTTAGCATCTGGTACATTTCACTTTACAGTCGCTGAAATACTTCCTGGAAATGTAATCATTAAGAATTAGGGTAACCAATTATACTGCAATAACTAAATATATGTTTTATTAGTGCTGTTGGTTAAAAATGTGTTCCCTGTTTTCCCACTTTGTAGTGCACATGTATGGCTGTGCAGCAGCCTGGAAGATACAAAGTAGGAGCAGAAGTAGGCTATTAGGTCCCTCGAGTTTGCTTGACCTGATTTGTTGGTAGTTCAAGCTCTACATTCCCATCTATCCCTAATAACGTTAGATTTTTGCTGGGAAAAGAATTCAATCTATCTCCACTTTAAAAATAATGTGATGACCCTACCTTTAGCTCCTGAGGTAAAATGTTCCAAAGTCTCTCAACTCTCCAAGAGAAAAGGTTTCTCCTCAGCTCTGTCCTTAAAAAGTAACATCCTAATTTTAAAACAGTGATTCCTAGTTCTGGAGTCACTTACAAGGGGAAGCATTCTTTTCACATCCATCTTGTGAAGATCATTCAGGATCTTATTTTCTTCAATTGAGCCTCCCATCACACTTCTAAACTCCAGTATAAACAAGCCCACTCAGTTTCTAATCTTTCCTCATAAGACAATCCCAGGTAAGGAAATTATAGTAATTGTCAAACCTGGTCAGTCTCGCCAGGCCTTGTTAACTTAACTAGAAGAGTTCTGAGAATAGTAATATAGAAAGTAACTATTTCCACTGGCAGGAGATTCAGTAACCATAGGACACAGATTTAAGATTGAAGTATTAAGGTTTAATTCTCAATATCCTCGCACAGACATGATGGATATTTTCTTCAGATACTTCTGTTATATGATAAATAGTAAAAAAAAGTTCTATTTTAAATTAACTCTAGAACTAAAAGCCTAATCCTGCAAATATTTCCTGTGTCGTTACTGATGTCTGCCCAACTTGCATTGGATTACACATTGTTCGTTGTTAGATACAAATAACTTTCTCTATGGTAACACGTTCGAACCTGCAATCCCATCATTCCAGGTATCAGTCCAGTAAACCTCCAATGCATTTACAGCCTTCCTTAAACAAGGAGACCAAAACTGCACATAATATTTGAGATGTGATCTCACCAGTGCTGTTTATAATTGAAGTGTAACATTCTTACTTTAATGCTAAGTTCCTCTCATAATAAAGGATAGCATTCCATTAGCCGCCTTAATTATTTTCGTTACCTGCACACTAACCTCTTGTGACTCATGCACTAGTACACCTAGATCCCTCTGCACCTCAGAATTCTGCAGCTGCTCTCCATTTAATAACACTTTGCTTTTTTATTCTTTCTGCCAAAGTGAACAACTTCACACTTTCCCAAATTATACTCCATGTGCCAGAATTTTGTCTACTCACTCAATCTATCTAAATCTGTCCACAGCCTCTTCATATCATAGGACAATGCAGGAATAAACCCCTCAAGCCTGCACCACCATTCAATATGATCATGGCTGATCATGCTGTTTCATAGAACATAGAACATTACAGCGCAGAACAGGCCCTTCGACCTTCGATGTTGCGCCGACCAATTAAGAAAAAGCAATGACCGTCTAACCTAAACCATTCCCTTTTCGTCCATAAACTTATCTACTAACCTCTTAAACGCTACCAAACTTGGCGCATCTATAACTGCAGCAGGCAGGGCATTCCATACCCTTACCACCCTCTGGGTAAAGAACCTACCTCTGACATCCGTCCTATAACTACCACCCCTTAATTTAAAGCTATGTCCCCTCGTGCTAGCTTTCTCCATCCTAGGAAAAAGGCTATCACTGTCCACCCTATCTAAACCTCTAATCATCTTATATGTTTCAATAAGGTCTCCTCTTAGCCGCCTTCTTTCTAACGAAAACAACCTCAAATCCCTCAGCTTCTCTTCATAAGACCTGCCCTCCATACCAGGCAATATCCTGGTAAACCTCCTCTGTACCCTGTTTCAGTATTCCATTCCCACTTTTTCTCCATACCCCTTGATCCTTTTAGCCACAAGGACCCCGTTTAGTTCCGTCTTGAGCACATCTAATGAACTGACCCCAACAGCTTTCTGTGTTAAAAAAATTCCACAAGTTCACAACTCTGAGTGAAGAAGTTCTTCCTCATCTCAGTCCTGAATGGCTTACCCCTTATTCTTAGTCTGTGACCCCTAGTTTGGGGCTTCCCCAACAAGGGGAACATTCTTCCCGCATCTAGCCTATCCAGTCCCATTAGGATTTTGTATGTTTCTATGAGATTCCTGTCTTTCTTCTAAATTCCAGTGAGTACAAGCCCAGTCAATCCAGTCTCTGCCATTCCGAGAATCAGTCTGGTGAACCTTTGCTCGCCTCCCTAATAGCAAGAACATCCTTCCTCAGACTAAGAGAGCAAAACTGCAGACAATACTCAAGATGTGGCCTCACCAGGTCTCTGTATAACTGCAGCAAGATATCTTTGCTCCTATCCTCAAATCCTTTTGCTATGAAGACCAACATGCCATTAGCTTTCTTCACTATCTGCTGTACATGCATGTCAACCTTCAGTGACCGTTCCATCATGATACCCAGGTCACAATGCACTTCCCCTTTTCCTAAACTGCCACCATTCAGATAATAATCTTTCTTCTTGTTTTTATCATCAATTTGAATAACCTCACATTCATCCATATTATATTGCATTTGTCAAGTATTTACTGACTCAGCTGGCTTGTCCAAGTCAAACTGTAGTCTCTTAACATCCTCCTGACAGCACATACTGCCACCCAGCATCATGTTGTCTGCAAATTAGGAGATATTGCATTCAATTCCTTCATCCAAATCATTAACGTATATTGTGAATAGCTGGGGTCTAAGTACTGAACCCTGCAGTACCCCACTAGTCACTGCCTATCCCTCTGAAAAGGACCCATTTATTCCCATTCTGTGCTTTCTGTCTGCCAACTAGTTCTCTATTCACGTCAATACATTAATCCAATATCACGAGATTTGATTTTGCTCACTAATCTCTTGTGTGGGACCCTGTCAAAAATCTTTCATGATGCACGATATCCACTGGTTCATCTTTGTCCACTTTGCTGGTCATATCCTCAAAAAATTCCAGAAGGTTTGTCAAGCATGATTTCACATTTGTAATCCATGCTGTCTTGGACCAATCTTATTACTGCTTTCCAAATGCTCAGTTATTACATCCTTAATAATTGACTCCAGCATTTTGTGTATCACCAATGTCAGGCTAATTGGTCTATAATTCTCTGTTTTTCTCTTCTTCCTTTTTTAAAATTGGGGTTACATTAGCTACTCTTCAATCCAATGGAAGTCTTCCAGAGTCTATAGAATGCTGGAAAATGATGACTAAAGCATCCACTATTTCTAGGACCACTTTCTTAAGTACTCTGGGATACAGAACATTAGGCCCTGGAAACTTATCAGGTTTTAATCCCAGCTGTTTCCCCAGTAAAATTTCCTGACTAATAAATTCCTCCTTTGTGTTGGACCCTCTGTCTCCTGGTATTTCTGGAGGATTATTTGTATTTTCTTCACAGTATGCTTTCTTTCCTACCTATCTTTGTGTCAGCTGCAAATTCAGCTATTGTGTCTTCACTTTCTTCGTCTGAATCATTGATGTAAATTGTACTACTTCTGTAGTAGGGAAAATGCTTGAATCTATCATCAAGGAAGTAGCGAGACATCTGGATATAAATTATTCCATTGGTAAGACACAGCATGGGTTCATAAAGGGCAGTCATGTTTGACTAATTTGGTAGAATTCTTTGAGAACATTACATGTACACTGGATAATGGGGAACTTGTGGAAATAATATGTCTGGATTTCCAGAAGGCATTTAACAAGATGCCGCACCAAAGACTGCTACATAAGATAAAGGTGCATAGTGTTACAGGTTATGTATTAGCATGGATAAAGGATTGGATTACTAACAGAAAGCAAAGAGTGGGGGTAAATGGGTGTTTTCTTGGTTGGTGATCAATGACTAGTGGTGTGCCTCAGGGATCAGTGTTGGGACTGCAATTGTTTATGATTTACTTAGATGATTTGGAGTTGGGGACTAAGTGTAATGTGTTAAAATTTGCAGATGACACTAAGATGGGTGGAAGAGTGAAGTGTGCAGAGGCTGCTGAAAGTCTGCAAAGGGATATAGATAATCTAAGTAATTGGGTAAGGGTCTGGCAGATGGAGTACAATGTTGATAAATGTGAGTCATGATGTGGAGATGCCAGCGTTGCAGTAGGGTAAACACATTAAGAAGTCTCTCAACAGCAGGTTAAAATCCAACAAAATATTCACCATTCCCTCTTGGTGAATATTTTGTTGGACTTTAACCTGGTGTTGTGAGACTTCTTATGGTAAATGTGAGGTCATCCATTTTGGTAGGAGTAACAGCAAAATGGACTATTATTGAAATGGTAAAAAATTGTAACATGCTGAGATGTGGAGGGTGCTGGATGTCCATGTGCAGGAATCTCAAGGAGTTAGTTTGCAGGTGCAGCAAGTAATTTTGTCCTTCATTACTAGAGGGATGGAGTTTAAAAATGCAAGATTATGTTGCAGCTGTATAAGGTGCTGGTGAGGCCACACCTGGAGTACTGTATACAGTTTTGGCACTGGGAGGGGAGATTCAAAAGGTTGATTCCACTATTTCCACTGCCAGATGAAACTAGAACAAGGGGACATAGCCTCAAAATAAGGGGAAGCAAATTTAGGACTGAGTTGTGAGGAATTTCTTCACACAGTGTTGTGAATCTGTGGAATTCCCTGCCCAGTGAAACAGTTGAGGCTACTTCATTAAATGCTTTTAAGGCAAGGATGGATAAATTTTTGAACAGTAAACAAATTAAGAATTATGGTGAGCAGGAGGGTAAGTGTTGAGTCCACAAAAAGATCAGCCACTATGTTATTGAATGGCGGAGTAGACTCAAGGGCCAGATAGCCTATTCCTGCTCCTAGTTCTTATGTTCTTATTAAAGAGCTGAAGCCACAGCACAGACCCCTACCAGACTCCACTCATCATATCCTGCCAATTAGAAAATGATCCATTTATGCTTATTTTGTTCTCTGCCAGCCAACCAATATTCTACTTGTGCTATTTCATTACCCCATTCCATGATCTTTTGTTTTCCACAATAATCTTTGATGTGACATTCTATAAATTGCCTTTTAAAAATCCAAGTGCAGCACATTTACAGGTTCCCCTTTATATCCACTGCATGTTATTCCTTCAAAGAAATTCATTAAACATGATTTCCCTTTCATAAAAACATACTGACTCTTCCCGATTACCTTCAGTTTCCCTAAGTGCCCAGTTATAACCCCTTAATAATCAATTCTACCAACTTATGCTGAACAGATGTCATGGTGACTAGCTTTCTGCTTTCTGCATTCCCCTCTTCTTAAATAGAACGTTTATATTTGCTACTTTCCTGTCCGATGGAACCTTTCAGAATATAGTGAATTTGGTTCATTTAACACCAATGCATCTACTACCTCTTAATCCCCTTGTTTAAGACTCTAGGATGAAGTCCATCTGGACATTTTTCAGATTGCAGCTCCATCAGTTTGCTCAGTACAGCTTCGCTTGTGAGTATAATTTCACCCAATTCCTCTCTCTCCCCTCTACCTCCTGAATTACAGCTATTACTGGAATGTTTTTATATCCTTTATTGTGAAGACAGAAGCAAAATGGAAATGGCTGAGGCTTTAAACAAGTTTTTTGTGTTGGTCTTCAAGGAGGAGGACACATATAGTTTGCCAGATATTAAAGATAGAAGGATGGTAGGAGATGAGGTCCTTGATGTGATTACAGTCACTAGAAAAGTGGTGCTTGGTAGACTTAACGGGGCTGAAGGTAGATAAATCCCTGGAACTGGATGGATTGCATCCCAAGGTTCTGAAAGAAATGGCAGAGGTGATAGCAGATGCCTTAGTAATTATTTATCAAAATTCGCTGGACTCTGGGGAAGTGCCGGAAGATTGGAAAATGGCTAATGTTACGCTGCTGTTTAAAAAAGGTAGCAGACAAAAGGCAGGGAATTATAGGCCAGTTAGTTTAACATCTGTAGTGGGAAAAATGCTTGAATCCGTCATCAAAGAAGAAATAGCAAGGTACCTAGAAAAGAAACGTTTGATCAAACAGATGCAGCACAGATTCGTTAAGGGGAAATTGTGTTTGACAAATTTGTTGGATTTCTATGAGGATGTGATTAGTGCAGTAGACAGAGGGGAACCGGTGGATGTGGTGTTTTTAGATTTTCAGAAGGCGTTTGATAAGGTGCCTCACAAAAGGTTGCTGCGAAAGGTTAAGGTGCACGGAGTTGGGGGTAAGGTGTTAGTGTGGATTGAGGATTGGTTGTCTAATAGGAAGCAGAGAGTTGGAATCGATGGGTGCTATTCTGATTGGCAGCTGGTGACTAGTGGAATGCTGGGGCCTCAACTGTTTACCATATACATAGATGATCTGGAGAAAGGGGTTGAGTGTAGGGTAATGAAATTTGCTGATGACGCAAAGATAAGTGGGAAAGCAAATTGCGTGGAAGGTGTGGAAAGTCTGCAGAGGGATCTGGATAAGTTTAGTGAGTGGGCGGGGACCTGGCAGATGGAGTATAATGTTAGCAAATGTGAGGTTATCCACTTTGGTAGAAATAGTAGGAGGAGAGATTATTATTTAGAAGGCAAAAAGCTGCAGCACGCTATGGTGCAGAGGGACTTGGGGGTTCCTGTGCACGAATCGCAAAAACCCAGTTTTCAGATGCAGCAGGTAATTAAGAAGGCAAATGAAATGTTGGCCTTTATAACGACGGGGATAGAATATAAAAGCAGGGAGGTCTTGCTGCAACTGTACAGGGCACTGGTGAGGCCGCAACTGGAGTACTGTGTGCAGTTTTGGTCGCTGCATTTGCAAGATATATTGGCCTTGGAGGGAGTGCAGAGAAGGTTCAGTAGGCTGATACCGGAGATGAGGGGGTTAGCCTATGGAGAGAAATTGAGTAGACTAGGTTTGTATTTGTTAGAGTTTAGAAGGCTGAAGGGGGATCTTATAGAAACATATAAGATAATGAAGAGGATGGATAGGGTAGAGGTAGAGAGATTCTTCCTGCTTAGCAGGACTAGAGGGCACAGCCTCAAAATAAGGGAGAGCAGTTTAGATCGGAGTTGAGGAGGAACTTCTTCATTCAAAGGGTGGTGAATCTTTGGAATTCACTGTCCGTTGAAGTGGTGGAGGCTTTCTTGCTGAATATATTTAAGTCATGGGTAGATAGGTTTCTGACAGACAAGGGAATTAAGGGTTATGGGGAGAAAGTGGGAAAGTGGAACTGATCCACTTCAGATCAGCTATGATCTTATTGAATGGCGGGGCAGGCTTGAGGGGCTGGATGGCCTACTCCTGCTCCTATTTCTTATGTTCTTAAAATATTTGTTAATTTCATCCACCATTTCCTTATTATCTACTATTAATTTCCACTCTCACTCTCTAATGGACCAACACTCACTTTTCTTTTTTAGATACCTGTAGAAGCTTTTGCTATCTTTACATTCCTAGCTGGCTTCCTCTCATACTCTAATTAATTTTTCTAATTAATCTTTTAGTATTCTGCCATTCTTTATATACCGACCTATTGTCTGACCTACCACCCATTCTGCAGGCGGCCCTGCAAAAGCTTTAAAAGGACCATACATTGAAAGATTTTCCATGCAGATTTTCTTTAAAGGGAGACACTGGCTAGGACACTGAATTCCCATGCTCATCTTCATAATAGCGTCATGGGATTTTTTTCTGATCCTCAGGAGAGAACAGTTGGGACTTTAATTCAATATTTCATCTGAAGGGTGATACCTGTGACAATGTTGCACTCTCCCAGTTCTGAGCTGGTTATATTAGCCTCCCTTCTGTACTCAATTTACTGAAGTGAAGGTTTGAATCAAACAATCTTAGTATTCTTGAAGCACAAGTGATACCAACTGAGGACACACATTTGGTATATTACACCAAAACTTTGTATCTCTTCTTGTTACTTTGTAAACGCTGCTGGATCTGGGATATTGTTCTATTCGATTTCACTCATCCCTTCTCCCTGCAGGTTGCCAATTAAGTGAGGAGAATTTTTCAATGAAGTGCTCAAAGCATAAGGTAGGAAAGAAATGTGTTTGGGGAGTTGCATTTTGCAAGTAGCAGAATTTCCAGTGAGTTCCACCATTCCCCGCAGTGAAAATTATAATGTAAACAGAAGACGGCAGGAGAGGAAGTAAATGTCCAACATTTAAATATTATCGCAAAATGCAGATAGATTTATTAAAGCCAAGTTGTAAAGCAAAAAGAGGAATTCATTATTGAGACGACTTTAGAATTACAACTGTTAGCCTATTTTACTACTGCTCAATTTAATAAAGGCAAAGTCTTGCAGATGCTAGAATCTGAAACAAAAATAGAAAATACTGGAAAATCTCAGCAGATCTGACAGCATCTGCGGTGAGATTATGGAGCTGACATTTTGAACCACTTCCTTCATGGGTGCAGGTAGGTCTGCTGAGATTTTCTGTTTTTGCTCAGTGTAATACTTGGTTTAATACTAACACAAAAAGGCTGGGAAGTTCACCAATAGGTGATAAGAGTTTTATGTACTGTATGTGGAAAATAATAATTGCATGTCGCCACTTACAGGTATTGGTTCATTTTTTTTCCTGTTTGTTCATTTTTAATCAAAGATTTGGAACTGTAGCTAGCATCAGAGTTAATAAAGCTGAATGCTTTCACTGACAAATTCAGTGTTCCAGATCAGCAGCTACTGAGTCACCTTTGGCTTTTCCTAGTCTTGTTTATGTTTTATGCATGAAGTAACAGTGTACAAGCAGAGGCCAGCCTCTCTGAGTTTAAGCAACTGCAGTTTCTATGGTTGGGGGCTCCTTTCTCATTGCAGATGGATTGTTGACTGGAATATTGCGCTCTTCTTCCCTTTGTGTCTTTGGAGCTGCTGTTGGGTGTTCACATTGAAGAAACACAACTGCTAAATTTCAGCCAGCAAACAGCAATGATTGGCTAAAATGTTTGTGTTGGTTGAGGGTTAAATATTGGCCATGTCAATGGGAGAACTTCCCTCCTCCCCCTTTAGTAATGCAATGACATCTATTCAGTATGTTATTGGCACTCCTTTGTTTGTTAGATTGTCACGTCAAATCAGAATATATATTTTATATATATATATATATATATATATATACATGGAATTATTATAGTTAGGAAAATCCAAATTGAACTGTTTTCAAAATTGACACTGTTGAAATGTGAGGCCCTGCAAGTCTAAGATCTTGGAAGAGAAACAAGTCCTAGAAAAACGATTCAGTAACACGCTATACTTTGTTGGGATATCATGTTCCTACATACAATACACCATAATGAAGTACAATTCTCTTGTACACACATAGCCCACCTATAATACTTCTGCTTTTATGTCTTTTAAATAACTGGTTTCTTGTTTATCTTTCCTTTTAGAGCATATTGCCTAAAGTACTATAACAGGAAACTTCCACTGTGCCAAGTGACACGCAAGGTGTTAAATACAGACTGCAAACCGAGAACAGTCAATGAATGTATTGTGGAATAGTGCAGTTAAAAGAATGGAAAGATATCAAGATACCTGAAATACGAAGAGGACATCAACAGATTGACTCTGTTTGTCAATGTATTTTCTCCCCCATTGAATCCTTGCTGCATTTTCTTTCCTGGGGGCTTGGTTGGTGGGGGGAGGGGGGGTGGTGGGTAAATATTAATAAGTTCTGAGTTTTTCTGAACTGCAAGAAGCCTGTGTAAACATTGATAATTTAAGCTCCAAACCATCAATTGTCTTAATGTTGCTGTGTAGATAATCTTTCGCAGTGGGATCCAGGGTCTTTTGCAAGGGAATTCAGAGGATGGGGCAATGATACCAACCTGCAGTCTGCTATTAATTGATAATGGAAAACTTCATGGATGAGGAAAATCTAATTTGGTAAAATAGGTAATGAAATATGTTTTGAAATTAAGACACAACTGACTGCCTTGACATGGGTTTTTTTAAAGTTTCATTTTATACAGTAGAAAAAGGGGGATACTCCAGTGTCTCCAAAGTACTGTAGGAGATTGACACGGTGAGTATTCCCTTTATCACATTTGGTAGTGTTTGATTATTTTGAGTTTGCAAAATTAATTTTTGTAAATTTTTTTAAAACAATAAACATAAGGAGGCCATCAGACATCGCCATAGAGACACTTACCTATATCAACCCTAGAAGTGAAGAGGAATTATTTTTTCCTGCAATTATCAGTGCACCCAAGTGTGATAAAAGATGATTATTGCAAATTAATGGAACCAGAGGTGTCTAGATAGTCTGATATCTATGGGAAAGAGACCCACAACTTTTAAGCTCCTTCTTTCAATGTGTAATGTAATGTACTGTACATGTACCTGTAATGCAATGCCACTTTTTAGGAATAAAAAGCAATCTAGCCTACTGGGATAATTGAACAGCTATTTGTAATTGCTTTTCTTCTGTATGTTTTGAGTTGCTGGATTAAGGAATAGCACAGACTGGTACAAGAAACAATCTTACTTTTCACTGGAAATTTGAAGTTTCAGCTCCCAAAAGACTGGTTGGAGAAGTCAGTTAAATATTTGTGATTAGCCATCAGTAGATTTTTGTTAGGTAAAGATATTCAACTTTCTTTTGTCCATATCTGTTAAAGTACACATCTGAGCGATCTATTTGAATGGTGGGAGCACTTATGGGGGCTTCTTTATGTTCCAAATTTCTCTGATCGCAATTCAGAAACTACTGCTGGGAATGAACAAGTAGTGTGGGGTGCAGCTTAGAATAGTCTATTGTCCTAATCAGTAAGACTGTTCTCATTCACGACCAGGCTCAAACTAGAATAGACTTAAGAGAGGCTGTTCTCTCCAGTGGAACCATATTAAAGTACTCAGGGCTGAGGGGAGTGCTAAAGAAATAGAACAGAATATGTTCCAATTTGGCAGAGCAGAAGCAGTAATATCTGTGCTACATTAAGCATTTTGGTAAACAGCAGCATGTTTCTGCTGATTCTTCCATTTTGTCACAGTCAAATAGTGCACAAATGGCACACCAGTTCCCAACTGAAATTAAAATCCAAAACAGCACAACTATTCCATTCCCTTGAGCATCTAAATCTTGTAAGCCATTTTGGATAGCACTAACTCTTCATAGCTCTTGAAAGGGCTGTGAACAGGAAGATAGCAGGGTTGTAGAAAAGAGCTAAGGAGAAGTAGCAAAGGCAGTTGTAGCATTTGATTTTTCAGCAATGAAGAAAAGCTCTGTCCAGTTTCTTTAGAGACGCAAATTAAAGATAGACATGATGCAACTTTTCAAAATATTGAAGGGAATTACTATGTAGATATTGCTCAAAAATTAGGAGCAGCCAGGACTCATACCTGAAAGGAGACAGGAATTTGAGACTAGTACATTCTCAAGCCCACATTAAACTAAAATCTTCTACTTAGATGGTCATTATCACAGAATGCTACAGTATGCAAGGCCCTTAGGCTCATTATGCCTTACCTCAGTGGAGCAATCTAGAGGAAAATGTTACAGATGATTTTAATTGGAGAGGGGCAAACACAAATGATCTTTAGTGACCTAACTTTAGACAGCTTATTTGATTATATGTAGCAAAAATAACATCTACAAAAGGATAGACATTTTGCACTCCCCCCCCAACCCCCACACACAGTAGAAGTACCGCCCACCGAAATGACAACATTCTTAAATGTGGTGGTCTTCATGTTGTAAATAGTGATTTAACATCTTCATTGTATCTCTGGACAGAACGTCAGTTTAATGCCTCAGCCAAAGGACTACAGTTCCACTAATACAGTATTCACCAACCAATGAACTCTGCTCAAAACCCAATAAGCAAGAGAGTGGCTGACTGAGCCAAACTAAAAATAAGCCTGCTGCTTGTAAGCTCCCCATCTCTCAAAACTGCAAATGAGGCAGAAACTTAGAGGACTCTGAAAAGAATTGTGGAAGTGCTTGCAAAATTTTAGTTTAAAAAAAAACACGTTTATTTAATTCTTTCATGTGTTACTTTAATCATATAAAAGTATATTGCACAGAATATAGCCCAGAATGGCTTTATCATTGGTGCAGTATTACAAGGGAAGCTAAGCTTCTAGAGAGACAAGTGCTTTTAATTCTACAAAAATGAATTTGCTGCATTCCAACTTGTCTTTTTAAAAAATTATAAATATTTTTATATGTACAGTTTTAAACTATGAAAATATGATTTTTATTTTGACCAAGTCATTATTTTAATATGAAATAAAAAGGGCTGTGCTGCTTTACCTGGGGGAATGTGTGCAACTACAATGCACACATTCTATATATAGTCACAATGCTTCTGGAGGTGGGGGGGTGGAACTAAAAACAAAACAGAAACATTTCAACTCGTGGTGACTGTGGTGCCGCTTCCCAGTTTCATGATCATTTGCTGGCAGTCATGGAGAGTCCGTTTGTCACCAATCTTTTCCAGTGTGCGGGCTGCCTCAGCCAGCATGCCAACACGCTGGCCTGGTGCTGACAGGAAACTCGGGGGTAGGTAACGACATGCTAGCAGGAGAGCTTCGGCATGCTCCCGCCGACCTGGATGTGTCTCAGCTTCACCTGTCAAACAGAAAAGAAAGTACAGAACTGAGCCAATAATCAAATTTGGGTGGGAGATCATAAAGTTTTCTGGATAGACAAATGAGCCAGAGAGAGCAATAAAATTCCACCTTCAATTCCCATTATAAGCCCAATTAGATAACATCTGAAATGGTGGATTTCATTTTCCTCAGTGTTTTGTGACTACAGTACAGACAGAATTGGGAAGTCAGCAAGGTTTCCCGCCACTGACACCATCCTCCTGGACCTCTAGTGAAACTATGCTACCCCAATGTTTCATCATTTTCCAATATTTGTGTCCAACCTCACCCATTAAAAAACGTTTGTGATGCAGTGTACAGACTGGCAAAGAGTGAACAAGACAGATTCCCAGACTGCAAATGCTGAGACCCTCACCCTTAAGACTCATTTCTGAATATTTCATAGCCTAATAACTCAAGAGGCCCAATATCTAGTCCCAAAAATATAATGTTTTATGATATTTTGTTCTGAATCCCAACATTTATCTGTTTATGGTTTGCTGATTTCAAAGATGGAAATTAATTTTTTGAAGATAGTTGTAATGTATCAGAAGATTATCCCAGAATGACACTAATTACTGTTACTTACCATCTTTGGGTACTGGGGTTGTGACACGCCTCCTAAGGCTGCGATCCAATAGCTGATGAGTACGGGTTGGACTGGCACCTGCCATTAACCTGGCTGTTGCTTCATGTAGAAACACCTGAAAAATAAATTAAACTAAAACGTAATGTTTTAATCAAGATTGTTATTCGTGCTCCTCTGACCATCACCATTCTGGTCCTCCTCAGCTCCAGATACTTTCCTTTTGCCTCCTTTACTTGTCGTTGGTTTGAAATGATGACCTATTACACTACCTCTGATTTTAGTTTCCCTCCCCCCTCCCAACCCCCCCCTTTCCTCCCAAATCTTAATGCAGTGCTTTCTTGAGTGAATAGTTTGAGAGAGGAAGGAACTCTGCAGTTGTCAGAAGTACTGCTTTTCAGATTCCTATTTCATATGAAACATTTCCAAGGCATTATCCAGAAAACAGCTGATGTCCCGACTTCACTAAAACAAGCAGCCAGTCATTAGCACATCACTGTCCAGGATTCTAGGAGCTTTGTATGTGTAAATTGGTTGCTGTCTTTCCTACTTTAAAACATTATAGAAAACAAGCGCTGAACTAGTTGAAAAACCACTTTAGGACAACCGGAGATGGTTTGAAAAGTAGTGTATAAATAATACAAGTTTTTCTTTTTTTCAATCTTGGGATTTTCTTTGGTGGGACAATACTGAAGGGTCTACTCAAACTATTCCTACCCTGTCTTTCTAGACCTTGTTTAAGATAATTTGAATAACATTGCTTATTAATTGTAAGAGGCCAAAGACAGGTTTAAAACGACAAGCTACAGCAACCAAATTGTAAAGAAGTGTACTAAAGGGAGCTTGCCAGAGCAACAGTGTTATTTGCTACTCACATTCAGTTTAATCATATTTGCTTCCTTTGCAAATCACTTCAAATATGTGCCTTCTTGTTCTTGATCCTTTTACGAGAGGAACAGTTTCTCCCTATCTACTCTGACCAATCCTCTCATGCTTTTGAATACCTTTATCAAATCTTCTCTTAACCCCCTTGTCTCCAAGCAGAATGGAGAAGTTGGGCCAATCTATTCTCATAACTGAAGTTTCTCACTCCTGGATCAATGCTTGTAAATCTTTTCTGCACTCTCTCTAATGTATTCACATCTTCCTTAAAGTGTGGTGCTCAGCATTGTACACTATACTCCAGTGAGATCTAACTAATGTCTTATTCAAGTGCTCCTTCAGTTTAATTATAATTTGTAGTTAGATCAAAGTTATTGTTAGAGTACAGGAGCCAGAGCACTTGCTGACACTAGTTAGACCTCAACTGGAGTACTGTGGACTGTTCTGGGCACCACACTTTAAGGAAGATGTGAACACATTGGAGAAAGTGCAGAAAAGGTTTACAAACATTGATCCAAGGATGAGAAACTTCAGTTATGAGGATAGATTGGAGAAGTTGGGGCCATTCTCCTTGGAGACAAGGAGGCTAAGAGGAGATTTGATAAAAGTGTTCAAAAGCATGAGAGGGCTGGACAGAATAGATAGGGAGAAACTGTTCCCCTCGTAAAAGGATCAAGACCAAGAGTACACAGATTTGAAGTGATTTCAAAAGTAGTAAATGTGATGTAAAAAAAAATCTCCATACACTGCGTGGTTTGGGTCTGGAATACACTGCCAGGAAGTGTGGTGGAAACAGATTTAACTGAAGCATTCAAGTGGACATTAGATGATTATTTTACTAGAAACAATGTGCAGGGACATGGGGAAAAAGGCAGGAGAAAGAGGCTAAGTCAATACTCAGAGAGCTGGTACAGAAGGTCTTCATTGCTGCTCCCTTAAAAGGCAACCTATTCTCAGAATTATTTCATTAATTCTTCAGAAATTGTGTCTTTGCTATAATGGAAAATATTTGAGTATTAAGGCACAAAATTATTTTTAAAAAGGAATTTGCTCAATTTTTAAAATGGGTTGGAGAGAGAAGAGATGCCAAGTTTTCCCTCATTATTATTTACATATTTCCCTCCTAGCAGATGGTATGGGCCTAGCCACTGCCTCCATCTCACTACCTGACAACTGTCTGAGGCTGAATAAAACTGTTTGCAATCTTTGCCATATATTCCCAGGATGAGCTTGTGACCACATAACAGTTCCACCCCCAATATTTCCTGACTCAGCTCATCTTCTGTTCATATCCTATCTGTGCCCCTGTCACTTCTATTCTAATGCACTCCTGATTGGCTTCCCACATTCCCACCTTCGTACAAGAATACATTAATAAATTCTGCTTCCCCTGTCTTTACTCACACCAAATCTCATTCACCTTTCAATCTTGTGAGCAATGATCTACATTATCTACTTGTCAAGCAACTAGATTTTAAAATCTGTATCCCTGTTTTCAAATCCCTCCATCGCCTTGTCCAACCCATCTTTGCAATCTCCTCCAACTTCACAATTCTCATAGCTATCTGCACTCATTTAATTCTGGCCTTCGAGCATCCCCACTTTCCTCAGCCCTAAACTTTGGAATCCCTCCCTAAACTACTCAGCCCCTTTCTTCCTATAAGAAACTCTTTAAAATCTACCACTGACATATTGTTGGCTGTCTGAGCCTTATATGGTCAATGTCAAATATTGCTATAAAATGCTCCTGTGAAGCATTTTGTATGTCTTCTTATGTTAAAGATGCTATATAAATAGGAGCTGATCTCAAAGACTAAGTATTTCATATTACATTACTTTCAAAATGTAGTTATTGTTCAGCAAAGGTAAACAAATTTAATAGCAATTTTATGAACAGCAAGATCTCACAATCAGCATAGGAAACGAGAGATGGCTGTTTTGACTTAAGGAGGCGTGTGTGCCAGGACACTGGGAGAAGTCCCCTCTCCTCCACTGTCAAAACAATCTGAACAGATTGATGACGCCGCAGTTTAACATCTCATCCAGAAGATGGCAGCTTTAACAATGTAGCATTCTCAATGAAATGTTATCAATATATTTTCCATTCCAGTGGGAATTAACCTATTAAGCATTGCTACTGGTACTCTGCAATAAGCTTCTTAGGATGCCGCTCCCTCCGAATTTCCTCCAGTCCATAAGTAACATTTCACTTTCACCAAGTATTTCTCTCCTAATTGCTGCAACGAAGATCATTAACTCATACAGTGTAAAATCATTGCTCACAGCCCACAACTGCATGAAAGAATCCAGCTCCACTCCTTTTCATTTGCAAAAGCCCCTCAAAAATCAATCCCTCCAATCCCCACCTCAAAACCTACTTACTCTTCGGAGGGCCGGTCTAAAAGTCTGGGACAGCTTCCTGAGGCTGCTAAGATCCTGCTGAAAGCCTCTCAGCTCTAAGGGGGATGCCTGGTGCATACAGTTCCCAGGTTGACTCATGTTGATCTGTTGCTGCCACATACTGGTTCTGGTGATAAGCAATAGATCACACAGCAACAGCTGTACTGCCTGTAAAGAGAATAAATTATCTCAGTCACACAATCTCTTTGCTGCTCTGATATCTGAAGCAATGAAACTAGCTTAATGCTCCATAATTATTTAGTTATGGTTTCTAAATAATCAGCCCAATATGTTTCACAACATTTTAGTTTACAGCTATTTTACTGAAAACTTTTTAGTCAATGAATATGACCATTTTCAGCAGGACCACAAAGCCCAGCAGGTTAAAAAAAAGCTGTTGAGTTACGGGCACATCACAGGTAGTGAGGATACAAAGTTGCAGCTATAATTCTCCACATGCAAGCTATTTTCAGTTAGTCAATCACCAACAAAATGGGCACAGAAAAGAGATGAAACAACATTGTAAACCAGAGAGAAAGAGACACACTTTAACAGGATGGGAGACTGGGAAGGAGAGACAGAAACTCATGGGGTGAAGGGAGGGGGTGGAAGAGAGAAAGAGAAACAGCACACTTAATAAATGTAGAAGAAAACCACTCAAGACAATACATTTCAATCACCACACATGGGTCAGCCCAGATTTTAAGGTTTGCTGCTTTTCCTCTCAGACGCAGTGTGGAACAGGTGTCAGGGTCTGGCTCTGTATTGCATTGCAGGTGCATTGCACATCAAGGACACATGCAATGCAACTACAATGCACCACAGCTGCAGCCAATCATCCCGTCGTGGATCGATGAAGCAAAAGAAAACGCACTGAGCATTTTGACCATTGTTAAATGGATTTTACATCTTGGCGTTTTCCTTCTCTCTCTCTTTGTTCAAAATATTTGGGAGGAAAAAAGCTGCGTTATTACCATAGAATGCAAGATACATAAATGTGGTTGTAAATGTCTACTTGTTTTGATTGCACACCTCCACATTTTGATTCTCTTGTGTTTATAGTTATTTTCTATTCTAAGGGGCAAAGCTTTTCCTAGTCAGTGGAGAAAGCACAGTTGATCTGGATTGCATTCCAACAGATAGCAATACAAGTGGAAGTATTTAAAACAAAACTTACTTCCCTTTCCCACACTTTAGATGAACTGAAAGGAACCATAACCATCTGTTCAGTATTGAACTCTGTGGATTAGGAAAGTCTCAGGTTTATACTCTGGCCAAGTTAGCTGATCTGAGCTGCAAAAGCATTTCGTTGGAGGGCAGGGGGCAGAGAAGTGTGGTGCTATGTTCAACTTTGGTCATATTCTCTGCTGGTTACACATATCGATGTCTTGGTGAGGACAGGATGAGAGGTGTATTGTGATGTCCCACTATAGTTGAACAGTCTGTTGATACTTGTCTTTGCTTACACCTGAACTATGTATTAAGAAGCAAAAGTACCTGTGAAATCAAATTCAGCATATGCCAGGATCTTTAGCCAGAAAAAAATAGCACATGGCACATCGGAAAGTTGAATAATACACTTGCCTGAAAACCACTGGCTCCAAACATACAAAAATAGAATCCAAAGCATACTATATTCCAATGAATGCAAGCAACTGCCGAGCTTCCTCACCCTATATATAAAACATACTGCCTCTTAAATCTCTGTCAGAATTTTTATTTGAGCCCAGATGATGTTTAATTGCAACAAAGACATTAAACTGGGAGTGGGAAGGGAGGGGGATGGAAAGACAGCTATCTACAAACATTGAATTAAGAGACTTCATTTCCAGTGAAGTGCTCTTGTGGCTGTCACAGCATTTCTGGCTTACTACAGGCATCCTGGCCTGCTTTCAGAAAGCACAGAACCTCAGCTCCTGGGTGGCATGGATATACTGCATCAATATTTCTAGGCAGACATCTCCTGTTGAGATTCAATTTCCTCCCCTCTTCCTGTCCAATGTCTTTGTTCCATCTATACCCAGATAAAATGTGCTCTAATCATACAGACTGCAGAAATACTTCAGAGGAAAGTGAAGGCAGCTTTACAAAAAATTGCACAAGATATTTCAGAATAAATATGATATACTACACTACTCCCACACTAAATATTCTTTAACACTTTCCTGCCTAAACTCATCAGTAGACCAAGAACATTCACTCTCTCATGACAACTGTAAGCTGTTTAAAGGTTACAATATCTACCAGCAGGAAGGAGAGAAGATTGCTATGCTGAGTCACACGTAAGCAATCTCTAATACTACTTGGCAGCCAGCTTGGTAGCAGCCTGTACAGGGAAAAGTATATACAGACAGGTAGAAGGCAGCTTACTCCAAATAACTCCCAATGAGTAACACTTATAAAAAAACAAAAAAATGTTAATAATTTATTAGGTTGCTTGAAGAAATCAGTTTATTTTTTGGGCTGAGGTGTTAATTAAAGAGAAAATTTGTAAGTATATCATAATGTCAAGAGGTTGTAAGGTAGCATACAGAAAAGATACATCAAGGTTCTGCTTCATTTTTTCTGTTCATCAGAATGAACAATGTAAATATTAGAAAGAGTAATTTTTCTATCGTTATTGTAATCACCTACATCAAGCACACCAAGATTCCAAGATTATCCTTACCTTGTCGATACTGTTGCTGTTGGGAGATGTCATGTTTAGACTGTCCCTCAGGTATCCACTGGCTTTCTCACAGTGCACAAGGCCCATCTGACTACTGTCCTGTTTATTCAGCATGGCACGAATGCCCTTGAATGCAAATAATGCTGCTTTTGGCAACTGGTTCCTGCAAGAGATTAGCACTTAAGAATCAGGCAACATTCTCCAAAGGAGCCAGTAACTAATAATGCAGATGGATGCATACTGGAGATAGCACAACACATGTCTGCTCAGCTTGAGTGGCTAACCTATGAAAAGTGCACAGTTTATACAGAGTTACAAGCTACATACCTTGAACAAGATTAACATGATGGTTGCTACCTCATCTGCAGTCAATTAGGGCCTTTATCAATTAAAAGGTGATACACGCCCCAGTTCTGAAAGGGACACCACTAATAAAACAAATGTAAAACTTTCAAAGAAAACTTAACAAATCAAGTTAAAATAAGATTCTCTAATGTGATGTGCTCCAGTTGCTAGGAAATGGAGTCTGCCCCTTTTATTTCAACCACTAGGTTTAGTCATTTAAAAGAAAGCAATAGTCCCTTTCCTTTCTCCAGTTATACTATGATATTTCTTGTGTTATAAAGCTGGACAACTAATATATTAAACAAAAATGTCCATATAGTTATCAAGTGGCTTCAAGTATGAAACAGTAGCAGCTTTAAAGATAACTATCATTGTTGGTTGACAGTTTAATTGTAAACAAGGTGATATTTACTAGAATTTAGACCGTATTCCAAGAGATCATGGGTGAATACTTTCTTCCCACTCTCAATCAATTTAAGAGAACAGGTAATTCCTCTCAAAAATACTGAATTTCTAACATGTGAGGACATTTCTACAGCTATTATGTTGGAGATCCACTTGGTGGTAGAAACCTAGTACCACAGGTTTCGATATAAAAACTTAATTAAATGCCTTTGGTGCAGCATAGTTTATGCTGATTCAGACCCATTTTGGGACCTAGATCTTTAAACTTAAATTACCAAGTAAACTAAACTGATGCATTTAATGCTTCACCTTTCCACCCTTAGTTAAAATAACATGCTTTAAGATCTTTAGGGTGGATGTAATTTAAGAAGAATTATATGGAGAGATTTCAGGTATTGACACTCACTCTGTTGAATGCAGGGTCTTCGGCATATATTCCACCACTGGGTAAAGTCGTTCTGCTGCCTCATCATCGCCCTGCAGCCAGTTGATAGCAACAACAATCATGGAAGCCCACCACTTAGCTACTGGATCAGTGCCTACACATGCAATGAAGAGACAGCATTAAAATCATTCACAACCAGCAAAGCAGAATCTGGTGTGGTATGGCACTATGCCACATAAACCAAAGGATACCAGAGTTTAATATAATTCTGCATTGAGTCATCTAATCTCAGACCAGTAATAACAGGGATGCAACAACTGTCATCAATACACAGTCTTGGAATGTGACCAGAAAATAAATGCAAGCGTTTTCCAATGCCTTTTCCTGCTGGAAGATGTAACATGTACAGGCTATGCGCAAGGCCAAGATGAGGCACAGGCTTTGGTGCTGTTCAATGTTAAAGAGGCTGCTAATATTAACCATCCAGACTCACACATGACCCACAGCCTGTCAGACAAAGCAGCAGTGTAACTGGAATGACACTATCCTGATGTATATGGTTTGGTACTGCACTAGGTGAAATGGAATGTTAATCAGTCTGGTGGCATTCAAAGATGCAAGATATGATTTAGAAGGTGTGCAGTCTGACCTGTGACAGTTGTCATGCTGGAGCTGATAGCACAGGTCTGCGTTGTAATTGCAGCAGCATCACAGCAATCGTTCAGCAGCTGTAAGTATTCGAGAGCATCTGAGAATTCACTGTGACAGAGTTGGGGGGAAAACAATAAACACCTTGCTGTATTTTGCAATAACATTTATCTTAATATACACAAGATTATTGTATTACTGAGTAACAAAGATTTGACATAGATGCATATAAAACTGAGTAGACCAAAATTTTAGAATCCCTACAGTGCGGAGGGAGGCCATTCAGCCCATCAAGTTTGCTCCGAGTCTCTGAAAGGCCACCTTATCTAGGGCTATCCTGCCCATTTACTATGGCTAATCTACCCAATCTACAAATCTTTAGCCAGTGAAGGGCAATTTAGCATGTGCAATACATTCAACCTGCATATCTTTGGACGGTGGGAGGAAATTGGAGTACCAGAAGGAAATCCATGCAGACACAGGGAGAATGTGCAAACTCCACACAGACACAGTCACCCAAGACTGAAATTAAACCCAAGCCCATGAGGCAGTAGTGCTAATACTACTGTGCCATTGTGTAACCCTTAGCAACATTGCAATTATCTACTGGGTACGAGAAATTTCACATCACTAAAACAGTGTATTACTATCTGTTATTTATTGTCTGCCTGACTGAGTGGAAAAGAAGACAACATTCTATTCTTTGCCTGCACATGCTGCAAAGTCTCAGTGTCCATATTATATCTGCAACAAGATTCAAACTCTGACAGCAAAACTCCAGAAGGGTTTATACCAAAATGAAACAATGTACAGGCATAAAACAGACAACGGAGCACAAACCTCTATGTCTCAGCATTAGAGAAATGGAGTTAAGCCACAGTGAACAGGAATTGCTGCACTGAATTTGCTAATCTCAGCTAGACTGATAAGGCAGGTAAAGAGGACTAGAATAGGCCTCTGCATTCCTAGGTTAGGAACACACCTACAGAGGTGTCCAGGTACTCAACCTCCCAGCAGATGTATGAAGGCACTGACTTTGTTTAGTAATGGTTCCAATACTGCTAGCAGCTCTCTGCTATCTTGTCCATTCCTCATGCATGGGCCAAATCAATGCACATTGATAGCGAGTTTGGCCAGAAATCCATTTACTAAACTCTACTGCAACTTATTAAATATAAGAAATTAATGAGATGCACATTGAAAAAAATTACATGAGGTTGCTCACCCTCCTTCTCCCGTCACTGGCTTGCTGTTCTCTGGTTTGGCAATGCAATACAATGCTTTTTCCAGCAAATGCTCACGGAAAGCCTGAGTCACCTGAGCCAATGGATCAACTAGAAGAGAAAAATAAATAACTTTACACATTTAAGAACACAATAACCAATGGCTGATACTTCAAAGGATTGTCAGTAGCAAACTTTTGCTCATCATGGACAGAACCTTTAATCACCCTTTGTAATCACCGTACCCTGGACAATCATTCCTTTTGTATTATATTTATTCTGCAACGGGTTTTGGGTCATACTCTAGGTTAATGGCACTGTATGATTGCTATTGTTACTAATTCAAATCTGACATTTCCAGAGCTTAATGTGTCCTCCCTTCTTTAACAGTTTTAATTCTGATGTTCCTTTCTTGTCTTTGGTACCAAATTAAACATGATATCACAATGTGTTTTATAAAACACAAAATGCAGAATTTATTAAGCAGGCCAGGCAGCATCTATGAAACCTGGTGAAAGGTCAGATCAGAAACATTTACTCTTGTCTCTCCCTCTGCAAAGATACTGCCTGATCTGAGTATTTCCAGCATTTTCAGTTTTTAGTTAACAAAAGGATTACCTGAATTTCCAGCAATACTGTAAATGCCGTCTTTAGGAGTGCTCTTCACAATCCAGTCTTCGTCAACAAAGAATCTATGGCCTAGAGGGTGGCACAGCCACTTCATTGCAGGTGGTATGGTACCACTTTGAGATAGGCAGATTTGTCTGGCACTGCTGAGGAAGAAGCGCTGAATGGAATGGTAAATACAAACTTTAAATAAGGGTAAAAACAATTAATCAGCAAAACAGAAAATAACCTCCCTCAACACCAGTTAAGTTTGAATAAAATGCTGCATTAGCTGGTTTCTGACAGTGACAGGAGAGAGAGAAAAGAAATAATCAAGATTCTCTCTCCTGATCACTATCCAGTAAAATCAACTGCAAGGTGACTTTATTTGGATACGATAGCTGAGAACTGCTAAGTGTTGCTTTACCACCCATGGCGTAGCCTCTCGGCACCTATTTGGGCTGCTTCGTTAAATGTTTGTGTCTTTAGAAGCACACACGAGGTCAGTGTCTTAAATGGGGACACAAGAAAATTTGAAGTGTTGAGCTACACAAGAAACTGTTGTGTACCTAATATATCTCTCCATATTAGACTTCACAACACTAAACCACCAGGGAGCATTTAATGAGGAGTGAAACCTTCCAATCTATTTGTAATTATGATTATTTCTTTAACAGTTTCTAAAGGACTCTACAGGGAACCATTTGCTGCATTCCTGTCACAGCACCACTTTTTGAAAAGCAGAACGACATCTTTGTTAAATTTCTCACCTACTGCTAAGTTCTTAACATCAGTCAGGGAGACCCAAAGCAGAGGTCAGGAGTTGGGAAACATGTTCAGAAGAGTGGAATTACTCCACCTTGCAAGTCCCATGGCATTTATCCATTATCAGGATTGGTTATGGTCTGGGAGCAAGTCTCTCATCACTTATTTAACAAATGGGTCTGTGATGGCACTGGGGAGGAAGAAATGGCTGTGAATCTGACAGAATGATAGATAATTAACATAAACCTCTTCTAAAACATTAAATAGGTATCATGGAAAAATAGGAGTTTCTACTTTTAACAGAAAATCCACAATGCTGGTCAGAAATATTAACTAATAGGTAGGAAATCTGCAAATAGAACAGAATCTCCACCATCACAATCCATGTTGTGAAACATACACATGCACTGACAGCTGTATCTGATGGATGAAGACAAGACTATTCATGCTTCTTTGCGAGCATTTTGGTTTATTTCCCCGATTTGTTGCTCTACTGCTATTCTCCAACCGTAGCTCATACTTTCTTCACATTTGCTGCTTTGCAGTGCATGTGGAAGAACGCATGTGTCACATCATTCCTCTTCAAAACGTTCCACATTGAATGGATTAATTTGAAGTGCAGTGGCTGCATGTGCATACGTATATGCAGCAAGCACTTTGAGTAGTGATACTGACTTAAACTGGTCATATCCATATTCTGCTTTCTGGATTCCATGACACACTTATTTTTTTAAAATGCCACTTGCAGGTTGTTTAGCATTTGAAAGAAAAAAGGTAGGCTAAATTTTGGCTGGGACCTTTAAAAAAAATACATTAGCCACAGAAAGATCACTGGGTCTTTTCTCGCATTGTCATTGAGGTAATTACCTAATATTTAGCCGAATATCATATTTAACTATAGCATTTTAAGAAAGATTATGAAAAATAAATGATACCGTTCCCTCACTACAGATCCTCCATAATGCAGCTTTTCTCACCTCCCCTTCTTCAGCGCTCCGTCGGAGGTAAGTCTGGCATGCATATGCACATACATATACATATACAGGAACTGTGGCTGGTGTTCCCTTCCATCTAGGCCAGAGTTTCCTCCCCCAATCCAGCTAACTTGTGGGAATCAAGCCTGGGATTTTATTCCCCCAATATAAGACTTTATTTCAATCTCAACAAGCTCGATTTAGAGACAAGAAATACACAATTATTATTTACTCACCGTCATGAAGTGAAGTCTCCTGTGCAAGCTGGTTTTGATCCGGATTGCTGCTGCCACATACATCTCCGCCATGGTAGCAACAGAGACAGTATCTCCTGCACACTCAGCAAGGTTCACTGCACTCAGAGCCATGTTAATTGCAGACAAGTGGCTACCACCCAGTTTACCTATGAATTATAGGGGAGAAAACAGCCATCAATAAGATATTCATGTTTGTGAATGAAGTAGTACAGAAGAAACAACTAAAAGAGATCACAAATAAAAAAACAAGTTCCAGTGTAATTCAGGCAGATGGGCCAGGGTGATTAGACAGGCCCTCCAATACAATGCTTTACTCTGGAGGCTAATCATTAGTCTGCTTCAGACACCTTATCTCTATCTAATGCAGCCAATAGTAGCTGACAATCACTTGCTTTTTTAGACCCTGGTGTTACATATGGAAAGGGAGCAGATAATCCATTTGTAAATCATCTTTTCAATGGCAAAAACTCACTTAAATGAATTATGCTCTTGTCCCAGCTATGCTTTAGCCATGTGGCTATGTTCCATTTCTTTTTTTAAAACGGTGAAACTTACTGTTACAACATGGACATCATTATCCCTTTTGAAATTTTGTAACCCTCTACAGACTTATCAGTTAATATAGTTTCATTGTAAATTGATCAAAGAGTTTTATTTCTCGACTTTTAAAGAAAGTAGTTTATGTTGGGGCATGATTCGACAAAGTGCTCTGGTACGTTCACTCATTCTAGGTGTAAGTGAGTGCGCCCTAAGAGGCTATTTATCTTTGCCTGAACTTGATCTTGGCCTCACCAACACTGGAGATACATCCACCAAGAACCACACCCAGGCTGATATTTTCATCCTTTGCAATTTAAGAACACACTTGATAGTTCATCAACCCACTGAACTATCAGACCAGATGTAGGCATATCCTCCTGCTCAGTGATTCCAACAAGGACAATTATAGAATCAATTCTATTGCAATCTAGGGTAACTTCACTACAAAACAGAAAGAGGAGGAGGAGGTGGAGCAGAGGTAATTTTAGATTAACTTGCAATCTTTTCTAGTGCCGCCAATATTAGGAGACAGTTTGTATCATTGTTAGCTGGAATAATACTATTACCCGTCTAATCTCGACGTTATCTAAAACCTTTGTGAATGAATGCAGCACCCAGTAAAGCAAACTAGTTGTCAATTCCACTCTCTCGTGTTGTGCTGAACTACTGAAGTTGTCTCGTTGTTAACTGATTGCAACACGAATTGCAGAGACTAACCAAGAACAATACTGTTTTTTTCATTACTGTGCACAAGATGCAAATATTGCTCCTTCAAAAGAATTTCAATTCGACAGAGAACACACACACCAGTCATATGGAGCTGCTGCAGCTTGTGATAGACCAGCGCTGCATCCCGGGTGCTTTTTCTCATGTCATCCTTCAGCTCCTTGTTCTGCCTGAAGCCTCCAGCCCTTGCTGCAAACCAGCGACCGACCCACAGCCGCTGTAGGATGTGCCGGATGACATTCCACATCAGGCTGCAGGCAAAATCCAAGTTAGATGTTGGCAAAGGGCGCCCCAATGCCTTCAAACAGGTCCAAAGGTTCTGGGAAGCTTGAGCAAAATCTCCCTGACAAAAAGAAAATAAATGGGGAAAACATACTTTCCATTGAGATTGCAAAACATTAACTTTCCCCTTTGAAGAAGAAAATCTATAATTTTCTCCTCATCTCCACTGAAACTAGTGGATTTTGCTGACACACAGTTTCACAGATGCTGGAATAAACATTCCTCACAGTTGAACAAATACATATAGTATGCAGGCTAATCACCTATAGATGGGATCACGGTAGCAGTGGATTAGAGCCTCATGCAGTACCTATGCACACCCTTTCGAGCACATGGAACTCTGGACTGCAATCAGGAACTGAAAGGCCAGCTGATTTTCTCTCTGCAAACTAGAGGTGCAGAGGCTCACTGTTGCAACTTATAAACCTTTCTTACGGGATGATATATGAAACAGCTAACTGCACTTACTTTGCATTGCAACTTAAAACGTAAAGGCAATCAACCTTAGCAACTTTAGAAAACATAGCAAAATAGATGAGCAATCACAATGAAGTCTGCAACTGCATGGGACTTATCTATGGTTCACGAATCCTTGGATAAGGAATGCTTCTAATGAAACTAACATATTGAGTTCTTTTGAAGCAAGATATGGATAGGAATACATGGTCAGCATATTAAGAGTTTTTATAATGCCCACAAATTTCCTCAGACCTGCCTAAAGCTATGATGTAGGTGAGAGGTACTGTTGCCATCACAGGCTATTTGTTTGGTCTGATATGCATCCATGCTGAAAATTTAGGAACTGATTCAAGACAACCATTTTTCATTAACTGCTGGTAGCAATTAAGCGATGATAAAGCTATATGTTGGAGGAAGGCCAACAACTTGATAAAGCAAATGGGAATAGCAGGATTATTTTGGTGTGGAGCTTTGGAGAACCACACTTGAAAACATTATTCTTTTTGACTTATGTCAACATTGTGAATTTAACTAAAAATCACAATCCTGTTCCGGAGAAAAGAAAGTAGTGCTGTGTTTAGTCAATGCTAAATCTGTACACTGTGATTAAGCGATTTCACCAGAAAAGGTCATATTAAACCAAAATTATTTATCCAGAGTAAATCATTCTTACCCTTGCCAGGTCCAGATCAGCCTGCTTGCGGTGCCTCCAGAACAAGACAGATGATTCTGAGTGCAGCCGAGTAACGGGTTCACCGTACACAAAGATCTTAACAAATACGAGTAGGACAATTAGCCCATTAATTAACCAAAGGATCAATGTTGGCCAGATCCAACCAAACCAGCTCGAAGTGTCTGCCAGAAAGAAAAGAACAGAAAAAATGATTTGCTGGGAAGTGAGATTACTTCCTAGAGTAGTACTTAAGAAGTCACTCAACAATAAAACGAAGCATCATTTAGTCGATTAAAGCAACTGCTTTGATGAAGGAGAATGTATCCCATCACTTTCTTTATTGTAAAGGGGATGGAATATAAAAATAGTTTTGCTCCAGTTGGTAAAACCACATCCTGAATACTGTACAGTCTTAGTCTCTTTACTTAAACAAGGATATAATTGCATTGAAACAGTTCAGCAAAGTTCACTCAACTGATTCCTGGGATGAAGGGGTCATCTTATGAAGAAGATTGTTTCCATTGTAGTTGAGAATGACAGTTGATCTAATTGAAGCACAAGTCTGAGGTCACATTCCAACCAACACAAGAATAGCTTCTTCCCTACTGCCATCAGCTTTTGAACCTTGCATTAATATGATCTTTCACTATACCCTAACTCTGACTACAGCACTACATTCTGCATTCTCATTTCCTTCTCTATGGACAGTATGCTTTGTTTGTACAGTGCACAAGAAACAATACTTCTCACTGTATGCTAATACATGACAATAATAAAATCTATCAATATAGGATCCCAAAAAGACTGGACAGGGTGGAGCTGAGGGAAAGCTTCCCTTGTGAGCAACTAGAATAAGACGACACAATTAAAAATAAGGGCCCTTCTATTTAAGGAGAAATTTTCTCTCAAGAGGAATTTTGTTCCCTTGAGAGCAGTGGAGACAGAATCTATGAAGTCAAGTTCAGTTAATTCTTGATTGACAAGAGTCAATGGATGTAAGGGATAGATGGGAAAATAGAGTTGTGGCCACACTCAGATCAGCCATGATCTTAAATGAGTGACAGAGCAGGCTCGACGGACTGAATGTCCTTACTCCTACTTCTAATTTGCATGTTCAAATGTGTTTAATTCCTTTATTTAGAAATGTTCCCTTGGATACATATAGCTCTTTATTTCTTTTCTTACAACCTCCAGAAATAAATAGCCACCAAAGCAAAATACAAGCCTCGTATCAGTGCTGTACTCATTATTGTGCAGGTTCTTCACCCACATTTCATTTAAAATTTATTCTTTCATGGATGCAGATCATACTGGGTAGGCCAGCATTTATTGCTCAATCCTAATTATCATGGAGAAGTTGGTGGTGAGCTCCCTTCTTGAATTACTGCAGTCCATGTTGTGTAGGTACACCACAGTGCTGTACAGAAGAAAGTTCTAGGATTTTCCTCCAGTGACAATGAAGGAATGGCAATATAGTTTCAAATCAGGATGATTGTGATTTTGAGGGGAACTTGCACATGGTAATGTCCCCATGTATCTACTGCTCTTGTCCTTCTAGGTGATAGCAGACACAGGGTGATGCTGAAGGAGCTGCAGGAAATTGCATCTTGTAGATGGTATACACTGCTCCCATTGTGCGCTGATGGTGGAAGGTATAAATATTTAAGCTGATGGATGGGCTGCCAATGAAGCAGAGTGCTTGGTCCTAGATGTCGACAAATTTATTTAGTGTCATCGGAGCTACACTAAGCCAGGCAAGTGTAGAGTATTCCATCACACTCCTGACTTGTGTCTTGTAGATGGTGGACAGGCTTTGGGGAGTCAGAAGGCAAGTTACTAGTCACAGAATTCTTACCTCTCACTTTCTCTTGTGACCACAGCATTTATATAGCTCATCTACTTCAGTTTCTGGTTAATGGTGATAGTGAGGAATGTTTTGACGGTTAGCTTCTCTCTAGTTGGAGATGGTCACTGCCTTGCACTTGTGTGGCATGAATGTCACTTGCCACCGATCAGTCAATCCAAGAGAAACTGCAAGCGGACTGCTTCAATATGTGAGGAGCAATGAGTGATGTTGAAAATCATGCAATCATTGGCAAACATCCCCACTTATGACCTTTATGATGGAGAGATCGTCATTGACAAAGCAGCTGAAGATGGTTGGGCTGAAGACACTACCAGGGGAATTCCTGCAGTGATACCCTCGGATAGGTTTAAAAATCACCAAGCCAATTTTGGAACCTTGTCTGATCGGAGATGTTGAAAGAAGCCATTCTATTTATGACGCTGTGTCTTGGCTGGAGGAGCTCCACTGCCAAAAACAAATTGTTCTAACACTAATTACATGGTTTCCTTTTTGATGGGGCTATTTATAAGGCAAGTAGAACAAACATCAGCTCAGACTTCAAAATGGTCAGTGTTCACAGCTTCTCTAAAATAGTTTTCAGAAAACATAGCCCCAAGATAGTGTATGCAAAGCCACAGTTGATTAACGATATACAGACAAACCATCTTACCTACTGGAAATGGGATTGTAGATGATTCTGGGTACAACCTGATCACCAACTGTCCCCTATGATCTCTTACAAATCCCTGTTTGTATGGTGTACCTGGAATCACTCACTGACTCCACTCATTTAATTTTTCACTCATATTCCCAGCACATCTGGCCTCACATTCACTTGTTTTCCCATTTCTGAGTTTAACGGGATCTCAGCTGGATGCACTGTTAGTTCAGAAAGTTTATTTTGTAAGGTGAGGCACAGATTATTGTCAACTTGATCCCAAAATAAATATCCACACACACACACAAACCATATTTACCACTTTGATTCAGATACAAGTGTGTGTTTTCTCAGATACTATACTGCAAATTAGCCACAGCTCTGAATATAGCAAGACTACCAATTTCTCATTTTATGGCTCATGTTTGGATCCACAGGTTCCACGTGAACTCTGCTGCTTTGCCTGGCCTTTTTTTTTTTTAAAAACATGCAAGCTTAGACTGTGAACCTGTACAAAACCTCAGAATAGATCCTTTCATGTTTTCATTACTTCATTTTCTTATTTAGATACCTACCTTCTGTAGAAATTCCCAACATGCTTCTGCGAGCCCCGTGATATTCTTGACCTTCCATAGAATTGCTGATGTCCATCAAGAATGCCAGAGGGTTAAAGGAAAGGCAAAGGAACATAAAGGTACATAGCACCATCCTGGATCGATCCAACATGCCAACACTTGTTGGCAGTGGCTGCTCTTGTTTAACGGACACCTAGGGTCAATAGGTTGCACTGTCAGTTCAAAATGCAAATCAGGCTAATAACTTCTCTGATGCACACTATCAAGATAGCATTCCAAGTAAAAGTTCAGAGCAAGAAAAGATCTTGTGATTATTAAATGTCCATTTTCCACAGACTGCGTAATCCACACTATAATGAACCATACCATATGCAACTATAATTGCTTCACATCTTCAGGGACCTGATTTCAATTCTGGCCTTGGGTGACTGTCTGGAGTTTGCACATTTTCCCCTTGTCTGCATGGGTTTCTTCTGCGTGTTCCTGTTTCCTCTCAGTCCAAAATTGTGCAGATTAGGTGAATCGGCCATCCTAACTTATCCCTTAATAGCCCAAGATATGGATTAGCCATGGTAAAAGTGAGCAGTTATGAAGATAGAGTGGAGGAGAGGGCCTGGGTAAGATACTCTGTCAGGCTCAATGGGCCAAATGGCCTCTTCTGCACTATAGGAATTCTATGATAATTTCCACTACAAATAGTCCCAAATCCCAACAGTTATCAAGCAAACTAGAAATATCATCATTTTCATTAGTCAGCCCGGTCTGCTAGCCAGTACAGAAAAATTCAGAATAACCCTCAGCAAGAAGAAATGTCTCAAAAATATTCAGAACATTCATTATGTCACTAACCAGTTCAGTATCTTCCTGAAACATTTGTATGTCATATTATATAAGTTCAAGGTAGTCAGGCTTATACTTTACAGCAACACAAATAACTACTGTTTTGTGAATAAACTGACTAAAATAATTCATATTTCTTGGCTTTTAAAAAAGCCAAGTTTTCCAATAAACCCTGAATAAACAAATCAAAATGGTAATACAATTTGGCACAATGCTCATGATGGCTGAACAATGGCACAAAAAGTACTCTCCAGTTATAACAACTGCCTAAAGAAATTGTGATTATAGTATTCATTGCCAGTTGACAGGATGCAGTTGGTCTGTTATTAGACCTTTTAAGTCAGACTCTGAGTAGACATTCTCTCACCCTGACAGAATTTTGCACATCCCCTCAGAGATCCCAAAGCGTTTCACAGCCAATGAATTACTTTTGAAGTGTAGCCACTGCTGTTATGTAGACAGATGCTGCAGGCATTGTTCACTACTAAGTCCCAGAAACATCAATGAAATATATCACAAGTTCACAGAATTGTTGCAGTGCAGAAGGTGGTCATTCAGCCCATCATCTTTGCACTGATTAATGTCCATACTCTGGAAGAAACATTTCAAGCCTCGCACCATTTTTTTAAATTACCCGGAAGCATGAGAAGCCTATAGTTCCCCACTGCTTTCTCCATGATGCACTTTAGGTTCCTTTTGAGCTCTTGATTGGATGAAGTCCAAATGTACTGAACACAGATTTAGAAGAAATTAGAACATTTTTCTTTAAAGTTAATCAATCTATTACTGGTCTTGGGCTAACTGATTTCAGCTGGGACATTTTAGAGCTGCAACTGCCCACTACGTTTCTAAGCCAAAAGGAAGCCATATCGCAGTCAAACTTCCCTTCTGATCGCTATCCATTATTTCCAATTGAAAAATGACTTCACCTGTAGGGATGGGAGAATGTACGCATGAACAGGAGTAGACCAGTGTGAATTACATAGGTCCAGAATGCCATGCAAGCAGTGAACAGAAGTCTATAAATGTGAGATTTTATTTATGAAGTAGAAATATTGAGGGTTAAGGGGAAAAGTTGAAATGGACAATAAACTGGTGAAATGCTATGTACTGAATGCACTACTTTAGGCTTTGCCTGATAATCAAATGACCTGCCAGTACAGAATTACCTTAGTATCATCAAAAAATAAGCTGTCAGGCTCAGAATCACTGCTGCTCATGGAGAATGGACTGTTCTGAGGCGGTGAGCCAACATCAGATGGTGGTGGGGTGAGCAGGTCAGGATCCTGCTTGAACCCATTTGTTGTTCCATCCAGATTTATTCCACTAGAAGCCACAATGTCTTTCAGAGATTCTGAAATTAGAACAACAGATGATATAAACGGGACTTATATCAATAATATCCAACTCTGAAGTACAAAACTATTAATTCAAAACACCATTTCTCAAAAGAAGAAAAATTAGAGTAAAGTAAAAAATTGAAACTAGTTCAATGCAAAGGTCACTAAACAATATATTTTTAAAAATGTCTTGCTGTACTTGCTTTCATATTTTCATATTCATATTTCATGTCACAGCATATCACAGTTTATATATAGCTGCCATTACAAGTGTGGACATTGGAATTTATAATGGAAATATGAAAAAGAGGACAAAACCTGTCACTCCAAGAAACGGGGTAATTACATTAGGTCTACCCCACCAGCTCTTACTTACTGCTATCTAACTTGAAGACAGCGCATGGTCTTCACACTTAGCGTGCAACCCCACTGGAGATTAGTATAGTATCTGCTAAGTTGATAATTTGTTGCAAATGCACTTCGAAACAGCATTCTTGACACAAAAGTATCACATCGAATATGGATGGTTAAGATGCACTTTCCAATCAAAATTCAATTAAGATAATATCCATTTTATTGTCACGATTTCAGGTTCTGCAATTGATTTCCCCTACTTTGGTGTCATAAATGGATATGCTAAGCACTCCAAAGCCATTGCAATTTGGCAATTTTCAAAAGGCACTTAATTAGGTGCCAAATAACAGGCTATCATGTAAGATAGCCTGTTATCAAAGGGTGGTGAGTGAGTGGAATCGGCTGCCATCGGTGTTGGTGGAAGCGAACTCACTGGGGATTTTAAAAGACTTCTGGATGAGTACATGGGATTGGGAGTTATAATTCTATGCCCTAGTATGTATGGATATGATCGGCGCAACTTGTGGGCCGGAAGGGCCTGTTTGTGCAATAGTGTTCTATGTTCTAAGATAAGAAGACATAACATCGGGGATAATATGTTATCTTGATAGAGGATTGACTAACGAACGGTACCAGAGAATAAGGATAAATAGGTCATTTTCAGGTTACAAATGGTAATCAGTGGAGTACCAGAGATCAGTGCTAAAGCCCTATATGAATTGTTTGGCTGTGCAGCCAAATTTGATGACGGTACAGAGATAGGTTTGGAGGATCTACAAAGTGGTATTGATAGATTAAAAGGGTGGGCACAAATTTGGCAGATGAAGTATAAAGGGAAAAAATGTGAGATTGTCTACTTTGGTGAATAGAAAAGCAAAATATGATTAAGTGGAGAGATATTGCAGAATGCTGCAGCGGAGAAGGATCTGAGCGTGCTCATATATGAATCACAAAAAGTTCACATACACAGGTACATAAATTATTCAGGAAGGCAAATGGAATGTTGACCTTTATTGCATGGGGGATGAGTATAAAATTAGGGTAGTCACGCTACAATGATATTGAGCTGTGAACACCAAAGCAGCAGTACAAACACCAATGCATGTGACCAGCATGCTCAGGAGATAGTTCCTAAACCACAAATAAAAGAAGATGCATCATATTTGAACTAAGTGACATAAATGGTTGAGATTCTCATTTTCCCCTCAATTAGCACCATCTGAAATCTGTACCACATGCTGAGCACTTACGATTTTTCTGGGCAGCCATTTTCAACACCATGTTCTCTTGCTTCAACTTCTGATTAGTTTGTTGCAGGAAGCGGATATAATCAACAGCTTTCCTCAGAATTGCTGACTTGTTCAGCTGTCCAGGCAAAGAAGGGAAACAAAAAGGTTAACAAAATACCATAAATCCATTAAGAAGCAGATAGAATACTCAGTTAGCCTGTTCTGCAGTTTCTTTAAATACATTAATGTACCTGTGTCACTCATCACATGGAGGGGGGGAGGTTTGATTCCAAGTCGTTCGTTACAAGGCAATATGCTTCCCTGAAAGGAAGGAAAACTTGGAAAACACTTTGATCCAGAGTATTATTTTGCAACAAATAGCAAATAGACATGACTTGCAGCATCAGTGAGGAAGTAGCTGCAGAATGCCTGCTTTATTCAGGGTTGGGTGCAAGTTGGGTCTGGAAGGAAAGCTACAGCAAAGTCAAAAAGGGAGTGGATGATTTTTTCTTTGCATTTTACTACATTTTCCTTCCTCTTCTAAAGACCTTGGTTCACATTATTATGCAATCCCATGTGTGTCAACTCCTCTCTGATAATTCAGCGATCATTCTTAATGCACATAGCTCAACAAGTGTCAGCAGAATAGCTGACTGCAGATGCATCACAGCTGAACTAGATCTCAGATGACAATTGCATACTTTCCAACATGGATCAGAAGATAATGATCATAAATTAAAATATTTGCTTATCTTTTCGTGGGTTAACTTTTCGCAGCAGATTTCACAGTCCAGCAATCTGACTTAGTTCAGAATCGCCATACCTGGTGCCCAGCAAGGCACTAGGAAACTGTTCTCATTTTGTTTAAAAAAAGTACATCAAAAAGAGTCAATGTTATTAAGTATGAACATGTGATTACTGCACTTTTTCAGTTAACAGGAGTATTTTACCTTGCTTTCAGTGCCAACAACAAGGTCTTTTAGCTCCACAATCTTGTCATTGATGGATGACCTATAGCGTTTCTCAATAGCATTATGTGCCGTACGTTTTTCCCCTTTGTTTGGTGCATTGCAGGGTTTGCCATTCACTGGCATACGGTTGATAGGAAGTTTGTCTGCATCTACCATGAGAGGAACTGTCGTCAAAATTGTGTTTCCACTGACAAGAGCCTGGAAAATATAAAATTTAAAAACAAAGTTTGACTGGATTCTGATAAAGAAAACAAATTTACACTAATATTTGTTTAAAATCAGTAGGTCAGCTTTTATTAAATTGCAAACTACAGATTGCATTATATAATACCAAAGTCATTGTTCCTCCGAACTTTCCTTGCTGTTAGGACTCAAATGACAATAAACAGTAGCAATGCACAGAAACGTGAAAAATCACAGAATCCCTACAATACAGAATGAGGCCATTTGGCTCATCGAGTTCGAAGAGCATTTCACCCTATCTCTATAGCCCCAAACATTTTCCATCACTAATCCATCTGATCTACATACCTTGGGAAACTAAGGGTCAATTTAGCATGGCCAATTCATCTAACCTGCATATCTCTGGACTGTGGGAGGAAACTGGAGCACCCAGAGGAAACCCACGCAGATGCGGAGAATGTGCAAACTCCGCACTCATCCTAGGCCAGAATAAAACACAGGTCCCTTGCATCATGAGGCAGCAGTGCTAATCACTGTGCCACCATATCACCATAAATAAGGTCATAGCTTAATTCCTAATACCTGCCACTAGCCAACCTCAACAGGGATAATAAGGGTGCTCCACATGGCGTTCACATCAGTGAGCTGGTGAGATAGGGAATAAGCATGCCAGGTAATTTCCCCAATTGTTATTTGTGGCCCCTTGCTGGTAACAGTCAAGAATCAGGATCGGACTTGATGAATTTGAATTAAATAGCTTGCTAAAACTCACTCATGTATAATTAATAAACAGGAACAAATACTTAAGTAAAAAGTCATAGAGAAATTACTGAAGTTAAAAGGTAATTAAAATGAGAACTTCCTGGCTTCCTCACTCTTCCTAAACTCAAAATGCATGTCATGTACTGAAATCAACTGCAACTTTAGGTACTGCAGCAAACATATTTTGGCACTTTACACAGTTTCTCAATTTAAATTAAATGCTAATAGATCTCTTGTGATGATGCTGATGTAACATGTTCTAGAGCTCAGTCTGTAGTATTTATTGGTCAAATCGGTCTATTCCTTTAAGATGACTGCTCTCCTGCAGGGAGCAGTGATATAAATAGATTCTCAGATTGGGCAGGGCAAAGCTTCTCTCTTTGAATGTTTCTTTAGCTTTTGCACTACATTGCTATTTTCCATGAGAAGAAATCAGTTTTTTTCCCAAGCTCCAGAAAGTCTATCAGAAAATGATTGGCTCTCTGCCACTCAGTATTATTTAGGGATCGTTACTTGTGATTTGTTTGGTACAAAGTGTAAGATCTGGATTATAAACACATTCTTGAAATTATTACTGCTCGTACACTATGCATCACACTTGTATCTAATTGGTGCAAACATGTAGATATATAAAAATAAAAACCAAGCAAACATTGACATGTGTTCAATGTGCAATAATCAAGACTCCACTCCACCACATCAAACCATATCTCTTTCTTTGCTCAGTTATATAGCACTACTTTCACGTAGATAGTAGCAAATCTCAGCAAAGACAATAATTTAGTCTTGGATCACATTTTGGCAATGAATAGTAATCTTATTTTAAAGGTTCAAAACCATCATTTGCATGGAATAATTCAAAGGAGGTAGTAGCTTGTAGTTTCTCTACTTTGACTAGCAAATAGCCAACAGCCAAATATAGCAAGACCTGGACAATATCTAAACTTGGGCTGACAGTGGCAAATAACAATCACATCACCAGACAATAACTATCTTCAAGAGAGGATCTGACCCCATGACATTCATGGCATTATTATCTCTGAATCCCCCCACTAACAACATTCTGGAGGTTACAATTGACTAGAAGCTGAACCATATAAGCCATATAAGTAGTGCAGCTACCAGAGCAGGTCAAAAGCTAGGAAATCTGTGGTGAGTAACTCATTTTCTGACTCTTCAAAGATTGTCCACCACCTACAAGGCACGTCAGGAGTGTAGTGGAATACTCACCACTTCCCTGGATGACTCCAACAACATCCAAGAATCTCAACACCATCCAGGGCAAAGCAGCCAGCTTGATTGATTTGTCCAATTTCTCCTCATAGCTAATACATTCCAGCATCCTGGCAAACATTTTCTCTCCCTTCCCCAAAGTCTCTACATCCTTCTGGTAGAGTTCTGCAGGGCACTGATCCCTGTGAAACATCACTGATCTCAGATCTCCAGTCAGAAAAACTACTCTTTCACCACTACTTTGTCTATTATGACCAAGCCAGTTCTGTATCCACCTTGCCAGCTCACTGCTGATCTCATGTGACTTCACCTTCTGTTTCAGCCTGCCATGAGAGATTTTATCAAAAGCCTTGCTAAGGTCCACATAGATAACATAAGCTGCCCTGCTTTCAATCATCTTTGTCACTTCCTCAAAGAAATCAAGTTTATGACACATGACCTCTCCCAATTAAAGCCATGCTGCTTTTCGTTAGTAAGTTCAATCTTCTCCAATAATTTCCCTACCACTGACATAAGGTTCAATGGCCTGTAATTTCCCAAATTATCTCTGTTGTCCTTCTTAAACAAAAGAGCAACATTGGCTATTATCCAGTCCTCTAGAACCTCTCCTGTGACTAAAGAGGATATAAAGATTTCAAACAAGGCCCCAGCAATTATCTCACTTAGTATTCTGGGATATATTCCATCAGGACCAAGGCATTTGTTTACCTTAATCTTTTCAAAACACCCAACTCCATTTTTTTTTTAAATATCGACAGGTCCTAAAATATCAAAATACCCCTCTCCAGACTCACCATGCATAATGTCATTCTCCTTTGTGAATATCAAAGCAAAGTATTCGTTAAGAACACACCCGCTTCTTTTTGTTCCATGCATAAATTCCCTTATTTGTCCTTCAGTGGACCTATCCTTTCCCTAGTTATCCCCTTGTTCCTTATACAAAATACCTTGAGCTTTTCCTTAATCCTGCTTTCCAATGACAATTCATGGCCCGTTTTAGCTTTCCCATCTGTTCTTTCCTGCTTTCTTTATATTCTTCAAGGACTCTGTCTGTCTTCAGTTTCCTAAATGTTACTTATGTCTCCTTTTTCTTTTTGACTAAGCTCACAGCTTTTCTTGTCATTCAAAATTCTCAAATCTTGCCATCCTTATCCTTCATTTTCACAGGAACATGCTTGTGCCTAATTTCACCCAACTGGCCTTTAGTAGATTTCCAAATGACAGGCGTGGATTTATATCAAACAGCTGTCCCCCCAGTTTCTGCCTAATATTTTCAGTTAGTTTTTTCCCCATTTCAGTACTTTCACTCAAGGACTGCTCATATCCTTATCCATAATGAACTTAAAACTTACTTATGGGCACTATTTGCGAAATGCTTCCCCCGCTTTGATCAACTGTCCAGGCTCACTCCCAATACCAGATCTGGTATAGCCCCTTCCCTTGTAAGGCTCTTTACATATTGGTTCACCATTAACTTCTGAAGGTAACTAAGGATGAGCAATAAATGCTGGCCCTAGCCAGAGACAAAAAAAAATTGACCAAAACCTGCCAATGTTACACAATAATAATGATAGCCATAGTTTACCTACCGGCATCTGCAGCGATGTAGTTTGAATGGGAGTAGTGCTGGTTGCAACAGTTGATATGGTAGGAGATTTCACTGATGTGACAACAGTGCTTCCATCTGGCTTCACAGCTGTCAGAAGCAATGAGTCAGCCTTAATGAACTGGGGCTGGAGAAGTACCTGCAGAAGACCAGCGATAGGAAAATGTAAAATCCATTTATTAGTGTCACAAGAAGGCTTACGTTAACACTGCAACAAAGTTACTATGAAAATCAAGATAACCCATATTTTTAAATTCCTGCTCAATCTCTACTTTGCCATTGCAAAATTTTTTTCCAGAGTCGTATTCCATGATCCATGGCATGTTATTATTTTCATGAGGGAAGCATGAAAGATTCTCGACATCTTTCAATCATTTTTGCAAATTTCCTTCCCTCATTATCTCCTGGAGTTGGATTCCTCAAACTTTGAGTATCGTCCTGTATCTGCAAATTGCAGGCATTCATCTGTGAGCTTACATAGCAAGTGTCAGTAGGTCATTTGACTTTACAGAGAATCATGACTCAAAAAGGTATTGGAGGAGTTGGCAGCCTTAAAGGCGGATAAATCTCTAGGTCCAATGACTTGTGCTCTAGGCTGTTGTGGGAGGCAAGGGAGGAGATTGCACAGATTCTGACCCAAATTTCAATTCCTCACTGGCCATGGGAGAGGTGCCAGGTGACTGGAGAACAGAGTTAGAGGTTTACGACCTGGAAACAGGTTTTTCAGCCCGACTTGTCAATGCCACCCTTTTTTTAAACCCCTAAACCAACCCCATTTGCCCGCATTTGGCCCATATCCCTTTATACCCATCTTACCCACGTAACTCTCCAAATACTTTTTAACAGATAAAATTGTATCCGCCTTTACTACCTCTGGCAGCTTATTCCAAACACTCACCACCCTCTGTGTGGAAAAAATTGCCCCTTTTGGACACTTTAGAATCTCTCTCCCCTCACCTTAAACCTGGGCCCTCTAGTTTTAGACTCCCTTACCTTTGAGAAAAGATATTGACCTTGAACATGCCCCTCATTATTGTACACACTTCTATAAATTCACCCCTCAGCCTCTTATGCTCCAGACAGAAAAGTCCAGGTCTATTTAGCCTCTTCTTATAATTCAATCCATCAAGTCCCGGAAGCATCCTGGTAAATCTTTTCTACATTCTTTCTAGTTTAATAATATTCTTTCTAAAATAGGGTGACCAGAATTGCACACAGTATTCCGGGTATGGCCGTATCAATGTCTTGTACAACTTCATCCCAACTTGTGTATTCAACAGCTCATGTGGTTCCAGTATTTAGGAAGGGTTTTAGAGAGAAACCAGGGAACTACAGACCAGTAAGTCTAACGTCAATGGTAGTGAAACTTGGAGAAACTTCTGAAGGAAGAGCATCTATCTCCACTTGTAGAGGCAAAACTTGATTAGGGATAGTTATGGTGGCTTCATCAGAGAGAGGTAAGGCCTAACAAATTTGATTGAATTTTTTGAGGAGATGACCAGGTAGATGAAAATAGTGCAGTTTGTAGATTTCAGCAAAGCATTTGAAAGAGCCCATATGGGAGACTTGTAAAGAAGGTAAATTGACATGTGATAGAGGGTAATTTGATAAAGTGGATTCAAAATTGGCTTGGTTGTAGGAGTCAGAGTGATGACAGAAGACTGCTTTAGTGACTGGAAACTAGTGCCCAGGAATCTGTATTGGGCCCCCTTTTTTTGTCATTTGTATAAATTCCATTGATGACTGTGATTAGTAAGTTTGTGAATGACAAAGATTAGATGGGTAGTTAACAGTGAGGTAGAGTGTATTGAGCTACAAGAAGATATAGATGGAATGGCTAAATAGGCAGTTTAGTGACAAGCGGAATTTAGCGCTGGAAACATGAGGTGATACACTATGGAAGGAGTAATCTGACAACAAAATATTCAAAAAATACAAAGAATTCAAAGACATTAGGATGTTATGTGGAACAAAGGGATTTGGCATGTTTATCCATGGATCTTTGAAGACAGAAGGGCACGTTAGTAAGGTGGTGAAAAAGGCATGTAGAACACTTGCCTTTATCAATCAAGGTGTAGATTACAAAAGCAGGGAAGTCATGTTGGAGTTGTAAACAACTTTGTTGAGACTATGGTTGGAGTACTGTGTGCAGTTCTGGTTGCCATGTTATTGGGCAGATGTGATTGCACTGCAGGGAGTGCAGAGGAGATTTACCACGATGCTGCCTGAGATGGAACATTTTGAGTTATGAAGAGAGGTTGGATAGGCTTAGGTTGTTACATTGGAGCAGAGATGACTGAGGGACAAGCTGATCGGGATTTACAAAGCTATGAGAAACATGGACAGAGCGAATTATAAGCAACTATTCCCCATATTTGAAGGGTCAGTCATGAGGAGGCATAGGCTCATGGTGAGGGGCAAGAAGTTTGGGGGGATGTGAGGAAGAGGTGGGAACGTTGGGGTGGCGGCACGGGCTCGTTGGGCCAAAGGATCTGTTTCCCGTGCTGTTTTGTTCTTTAATTCTGTCCTCAAATCAAGATCCACACTGGGCAGTGATCAAGAGTAAGAAACATTGCTGCTTCCCCCCACCCCTCTCTTGCTCTAGGGCTCTCAGGCAAATTGTAACTCCCAAATTATTGCCCCAAGAACAACTACTTCAGGTTTTTCTGTCTTGACATGCTGCAGTTCCTTGTGTCAAACAAAAATCCTCTCTTGCTTCATGAGTCTCTAACTTAGTGTGACAGCCAACAAATAGCAGTATATATCATTCACTCAATATTATACAAGGTAGACTCAGATCTACAGCTGGTTGAAAACAGCTTTGCTTTTCTGAAGTCATCATAATTTAAATTATTGAATTGTGACTGGGCTGCTGGTCAAATTGAGAATTATAAACAACAGGTTTTATTTGTGGATTTAACACCACCAACCCACAGTTTAATTCATTCACTTTCCATGTTTGTAACTGCGGTTTAGTTGACAACCCGGCTTTTATACAATATTCCTTTCAGCATTTCCAGCGAATTCATGAAAGGTAAACTGTCAGCTATTCTAGAACCAGGCCCTGTGCCAGCGTGTCCTTATACCACCCTGCCAATTCCTTGTCTGGAACAGAATCATACACTTGAATAATACTAGGATGTCTTCATTTCCTGAAATAAAAATGCAGTAAGGGGATCTTGTTACTGAAGTGCTCCCAATATCAACTAAACTGAAGCAGAGTAGAGCTGGTATACTGTACAGAAAACAGAGGTGTATGAGATCAACACTCAAATTCACCAGTGATAACTAGTGCAACCCTCGGGTGTTCACACAGGAATAGACATACAAATGTCACCCTCACTCTAAAATTCTCTATGCTTACGTAATATATTAAGTTAGAAATCAGAATGTGGATCCACAACATACCAATCTTCTTTTCACTTGCGCCACCCCCCCCCCCCCCCCCCCCCCCCCCCCCCCCACCCCGGTACCTGAAATCACTTACAGGTAGTTGCTGCAATGGTGATGAGACAGCTGGGGTAGAAATAGCTGGTGCAGTGGTTAAAAGGTGCTGAGAGGAAATATTCTGGACCTGGGCCTGAATGGTCATGGGCTGAATCTGATGTGGAACTGCCAGGCTCTGGAGCTGCTGGGTGGCCACACCCTGTAGTGGTGCTGCATAAAATAAAGCCAAAAGAAAATTAAACTTCAATTTGCTGGAGGGTTAAACATCTTATTTAGGTGTTAGCTTTGGCTCTGTGGTAGTACTCATGTTGGTGATTGAGATTAAGTCCCACTCTAAGACTTCAGCACACAATGCTAGTCCTGTAATGAGGGATTGCTGCATCTTCAAAAGGGACCTCATAGAAAGATCTCATAGCGCTGGTCAAAGAGTTGAGGAGTTCTCCTAGTCAACATTAATTCCACATTCACCGTTAGTGAAACAGAAGATTATGCAGACATTTTGCTGTGCACAAAATGTTGTAATGGTGACAACATTTTGGATGTGAAGTGCTTTGAGATTGGGAAGTTGGTTGTGAAAGTGTAAGCTCTTTTCACAGCAGTTTTAAAAGAAATTCCACAATCTACTAAAAACATGATTTTTAAATTAAAAAACCAAAATTACATTTCTTCTAAAAGAAATATTGGTTTTGGGAAATCAACTTTCTGCAGAGTGGAAAACACAGCTATAGATTGAAATCAGCAATGTAATTGAAAGCAATTGAAATTAGTCAGTGTATTATAACAAGCTTCAATACTGCAAGTTCACACCAGGCAATGTAACAATACAATAAGTTTACACCTCACAAGCCTCTTATTTGAAATGACCTCACGCAGTTTAACCTTGTAGCAATAAATCTTCTACTGTTTCTTCCCCCAAGTTCTTTATCCTAGTTTAAAAATTATGTATATCAGAACACTTTCTTAACCCCAAGTAGCCTTTCACCATTCTGACAGAACTGGCCCTCCTTGAGGCCTGATTGATATAAAGTTGTGCACCACTCTTTGCCTTTTATGCTGACAGGCTCTAAAATGCTGCTAAATGAAGTCTGAATTGTAAAACGTCTCAAGGCACAAAAACTATTCAGCACATTGTGCCTTTGCTGTCTCTTTGAATGAATTATCCAATTAGTCCTACTTCATGCTCTTTTCCTAAAGCCTTGCATTTTTCCTTTCTAAATATATTTGTAATTTGCTATTTGAAGTTACTTTTAAATCTACTTTTATCATATTTTAATGGAGCACACTCCAGATCATAACTTATTGCATTATCCTTTTCCAAATCATCTTAAATTGGTGACCCCCGGTCATTGACATATGAGATAGAACAAAGAACAAAACAAAAAATAGCATGGGAAACAGACCCTTTGGCCCAATGAGCGCACGCTGCCACCTCGATGTTCCCACTTCTACCCGTGATCCCTGTCTATGTTTATAGATCTATTGGCTTATGTCCACCTGAGAAAGCTGTCTGCCTGTGGAAACAGTTTTTCTCTCAGCTACTCTATCAAGATAACTTAAAGGCAAAGGAAAACGCAGGAAATTGCCTTCTCATACATATGTGTTAGTCTGCACGAAATTCAACTTTTAAGTTTCATTATTCTCCCTCAAAGTCTCAGGCTTACAATACATGGGTGAAAAAGTATCAATTTTCTCTTTTACCTTCCCATTTAAGTTAGCTTGATTCCAAAACTGGTAGGGAGGATTCAGCTGTTGGTGAACCTCAGAACCAAATACACATTCTATCTCTAGCTTTCACACAGCTCAAGAATTATTTTCACTTTACGAACAATTCTATTCAAATAAACAACAAACATTTGTGTAACACAGGGGTTACCAGTCACCAGAAACTAAAAACTAGACTAGCCATATAAATACTACTAGGTCAAAGGCTAGGAAGCCTGCAATAAGATTCTCCCCAATGCCTGTCCACCATCTACAAGGCACAAGTCAGGAACATGATGGAATATTCTCCACTTGCCTGGATGAATACAATTTCAGTAACACTTAAGGAGAATGACACCAACCCAGGACAAAGCAGCCTACTAGATGAGTACCCCATAAACATTCAATCTTTCACCACCGATGAACAGCAGCAGCATTGTGTGCCATCTACAAGATACGCTACAGGAACTTACCAAGGTTCTTTAGGCAGCACCTTGCTCCAAACCCATGCTCACTACTATCTTGAAGGACAAGAGCAAATACGTGGTAACAGCACCACCAGGAAGTTTCCTTCCAAGTTATTCACCCATTCTCACTTGGAATTATACCACCATTCTTTCACTGCCGCTGGTACAGCTACATTTCAGGGACTATAGCCACTCAAGAAGGCAGCTCACACACTTTCTCAAGGACATCTAGGGATGGGCAAAAGTGCTGGCCTAACCAGCAACACCCACATTTCATAAATGAATGTAAAAAAACCAAAATATTTCACTCAGCTAGTGTCACTGAAATGAAAAGGACCTTCATTCAACATAGCAGATCCTTATATCAGTACTATTCCTATATTATGTTCAACAATACTGCAACTAATACTTACATTAAAGTTTACAATTAATGCACGTTGGGGTTATTGAAACAGGATCTTAATCTCACTTGGAGGCATCTCACTCTGAAAACATATAACATTCAGCCGTAACTTTCTAATATGTTTTAAGCTGCTCAACATTGACTTTAGAAAGCAGGTTTAACTGACGGTTCTAGAAAGGTTAGATTGTAAATGCAGTAGCACTTATAATGACAAGGGCTGCCAGAATGACAAGGTAAGAGAAAAGATCCTCTAGGCAGCCAGGTTTAAATCAACGTGGCTGGTTACATATGTCAGAAATTATCTACACTAGCATTTTTATAGACGGTTATATGCAAGAACAAATAAAAAGAGCAAAGGCAAGCCATTCAGTCCCTTAACCTTACTGCACCATTCAAGAAGAACTTGGCTGATCTAATTGTGGCCTTAGCTCCACTTTCCTGCCTAACTTTAAATAACTCATAATTCCCTTATCAAAAATTCATTTAACACAACCTTGAATAGATGCAATGACCTTGCCTCTACTGCTCTGTTCTTGCTGCCTAAGGGGATAATCTCACATTTTCCCACATTATATTCAACCTACTAAATTTTTGCCAACTTAACCCTTTGCAGAAGTTGGGACAGTTCTTCTTGGAGAAGAGAAGATTGAGAGAAGATATGATAGAGATATTCAAAAGGGTGCAGAGTGTAAATAAGGATCTAAAATGCATGGAGTGTGGTGGAGCAAGGGTCAGTTGAGGCTTTCAAAAAGGAGTTGAATCATTATTTGAAAAGGAAACAAATTGCAGATCACTGGAGTAAAACAGGGGCATAGCAATAGGTGAACTGCTCCTTCAGTGAGCCCACACAGACATAAAAAGTTAAATGGCCACATTCTGCAATATAATAATTTTCTATTCTATTTCTTTCCTCATACAGACTGTGTCCTCCTCACAACTTGCTTTCCTATTTATATTGGTAACATCGCAAATTTGACTTCGATACAGTCAGTTTCGTCATCCAAATCATTAACAAAGATTGTAAATTGCTGAGGCCCCACCACTGATCCCTGTTGTACCACAGTAGTTAGTTTGCCATCCCAAAAATGACTCATTTATTTTGACTATCTTTTTCCTGTTAGCTAGTTCTCCATTTGTGTTAATATATCACCATTTCCATAAGTTTGTATCTTGTTTGGCAGCCTTTTACGTGGCACTTCATTGAAAGTCAGACATGCAAAGAAATACAAGACACTCTCACCTAAACAATCAACTTAAGTACTGTTCCCATAGCTCAGTTGTTATGCACTTGCTCATTGTGAAATATGACCCTAACATTGCAGGAAGACCCCAGGTTCAATCATCATTCTCAATTGATCTTGGAGGCAAGGATGCCACAATCAACTTCGGTAGCACTCAATAAAGGGAAAGATGTAGTTTTTAAAAAAAATCTAACATGAGTTTTGCTTCACACAGCAACTACTGTTGGAAAGCAGGCAAGTGTAAACAGAAACCAGCCCTGTTGTGACTTTCTGCACCATCAAACAGGTTGACATGTATTGCCAAATGCAATTGCACTCATCTGTGAGTAATGCAAAGACAGTTTCTGAATATGGGAACCCTTTGAGTGGCCGAATACTGGCACTGCAAGACTTAATGAATTACATTCTGAAGGCAACAGTCCTCAAAGTTGTGGAATTTTCCACCTCAGATAATTCAACACATGATGCCATCTGGAGAATCCTGATGTCTCAGTTGCGAATTGATTATGAGCAAAAAGGAAAGATCATTCAGTTCTCACCTAATTTTATTTGATTAGCTTTCTCCTACACTCTTGGGGTAAAAAAAATTCTTAAAATAATTATCCACTTTCCTTTGAAAACCATCATAGATTCTGCTCCCACTATTGCTCTTGGTGGACTAACTGTTTTGAAAAATTCTCCTATCTTCTCTATTCATTCAATTGACAATCTTGAACCTTTCTTAGGTGCATTGGCCATGTTAAAAATTCTCCCTCAGTGTACCCTAATAGATGCCGGAGTGTGGCAACTAGAGGATTTTCATAGTAACTTTACTGTAGTGTTAATGTAAGCCTACTTGTGGCACTAATAACTAAATATCAAGCAACGCCACAGAACTTCCTAATTTGTCCTCATATTTCCCATTAAATTCTAATGGGCAGGATCTTCTATACCCCGTGAAGGTGATCCTCCATGCCAAGTTCCTCAGTGACTGGACAGGCGAGGCATACAAAACACCATAGACATCAGCAGGACCAGAAGATCCCACTGGCAGCCAATGGTGAGCCACTGCTGAAAAACATGCCAAAAGAGGACTCGAAAATCCCACCTCGTTTCTCTCGTCTCTTCACAACTAAAACCCCTTATTCTTTCAATGATCCTAACAAATCTCATCCTACTATTTCCACATCCTTGACATTCTTCCTAAAAGAACAGGACCTAAAATTGTCTGAATATTCTAATTTTGGTCTAATTAATGATTTATGAGATTGAACCTTACCTCTTTGGTAAATACATTGCCTACTGCAAAAATGAACACAGATCAGGGAGCTCCAAGTTCAACCCTGATTTGTGCTGAATTAGTTGATGCCAGTAGGGGGCAGTGTAACATTTCAGCCCAAGGAGATGATTAAAATAATGGAAAGGCAGTCTCATCTTCCACTGACCACATCTAGTAGCCAATGCCGGAAACGTCAAATAGGGGTGTCAGGGCAGGGAAGATTATACTTGGCTGTAATGTCTTCCACGCCACTCCTCCAACTGTCAAATTCCCTGGCAGCAGCTCAGAGATGAATAACTATTTGGGTGCCATTCTAGAGGCTAATATATGCCCATAGATACTATGCCAGCACTATTCAATGTTTTCAAAGAGAAAGAAAGAAAATGAGAGGGAAAAGATAGGTGACTTTACTTGCAATTTAATACAATTCTTTGTTACACTAAATACCTAAAGAATCTTTACTTAATCAACATTTCTTTGCTCCTTATCACCTATGATAAACCTATCGGAAGCTGAATGTTTGCTTTTTCCTGCAAACTGCCTATCAGATAAGAACTAGCAAATACCAGTACCAACCCAGTTTAAATGGCTTGAAGTTCCATATCTATAGTTTATCACTGATTACTGTATCTTGAAATAGGATTAGAAGAGTAAAAATAAACTTTTATGAACACAAAGATGATCACATCTACTTATAAGATTTCTATTTAACTGTCGAGAGTCTTGGACCATAAAATAATCTCAAGCTTTATTCAAAGCTGTGCTAATGATAATCTATTACCTGTAAATCCATTGGCATTCTGAAAGCCCAGCGACTGCTGCTGCTGCACAAATTGTGGCTGCAATTGTGAAGGTGTAAAACTCTGCGACATCATGAGAGGCTGTTGCTGCTGTTGGCTTGGAGCAGCTTCTTGTTTGACATGTTGTGGAGAGGGGCCCCGAAGGAGCTGCGGCTGCTGTGGATGCTGAAGCTGTTGCTGGGGCACAGGCCCTTGGTACATTTTTACAGGAACTTGACTCTTGTTGCTATTCCCCAAGAGGCTGTCGAGCGACAAGTTCAATGACCCCTGGTTTGGTGGGACGGGTGAACTGCTATCCTGCAGAGGACTGCTAGTAAAGTGGTTGTCAAATAATTCAGGAAAGTCTCCATCTTGATTGCTAATCAGCTGTAACATATCTGAAAAGCAAGCAGAGTAGAAAATGACATAATTGGATAAATAAGCTGTTACCTTTACAGAATGCACAGTAAAAATGAAAGGGGACTGAAGGCATAGTTACTGTAGTCAGATGAAAACATGTATTCTCTAAATTGCAGATGTGCTCCACTAAAATAAAGTATCCAAGTATAACAATGGTGACTGGAGTTCAAAACTAAATAATTACAATGTGTTTTAGGATATATTGAAGTTGTGATAGTAGCCAATAGGCTATTATATCATAGGCTGCTCTTCTTTCAAGGGGAGAGCAGCCTATGGTCATTTAAAACTATGGCGACTTTACCTTGCCTATTTCAGATCTTGAATTATTAGTTGTTTTGCAACTATAAGCAAATCACACAAATATTTTCATTAAAATTAATTCCATCCACTTGCATAAATGTTTTAAGGCTTTGCATTCAAAGTAAACTTAATTATATTTTGATATCATTCAATGCTACATACTAAAACTGAAATAAAAACATATACAATCAAATACATACCTTATAAACTGTGAGAGATCAGAAATTTACTCTGTTTAAAAGAGCATTAAAATATATTACCCTGCATAAGTTGAAATAAAGATAATTTAGGTCATTTGCACCAACACACCTCAATCTTCACGGTAAAACTACATTACCTTCAAATGTGCAATCCATCGCCACACCTTATCTGTTCAAACCTTTCTACAAAAATTATCTTGTTACATTAAGAGCAATATTTTCGATAATGCACTAGAACACCTCAGGATTTTATCTGCTTAACCTTTCGGAACAGTACATGTACAAAACCACATTGCAGAGCAGTAAGCAAACAGAACAGTTTTACTTCTTGTCTACTCCTCCTCCTAAGAAAAAAAATCCACCGACTGTATTCAAATTGAGGGGCGGATTTCGAAATCTGTTTTTTTAACCATGAGGTGATCTGATTGAACCAATCACAGAAGTGCCCCAGTCGCTCGCTATGTTTGGCTATCCATTCAGACATGACAGAAAGGATTTGTTTTAACAGTCTATACTTGCAGGGACACTGATTAATTCAGAAAGGTGAATAACCAGAGGTTACTATAGGACACTTGCTCCCAGAGCTCATTCTACTATAACAAACAGCCTTCAAACTCACTGGAAACATTTAAAATCATATTCTGTACTTAACATAACTTGAGCTCCACAAGAATGAAAGTTTTTTTTAAATTCAAAATATCCCATTTAAAATACTGAAACTTAACATGTTAAAAAAATTAGAAAAGGCTTCTTGGAACTGAAATTTTATCAAGGATTACAAGCAAGTACAGCAATCTGCCCCTGTTGCTTAGCACAAATTTAAAGTTCCCAAATGCTGTACGTGTCTCAGAGTAGATCGATGTACAGATGAACTTGAGAATTCCCCAGCAGCAGAAGGCAATAACCGCTAGTAACCCCGGCTTGACGTCATTGCCCGAGAGGTTGGAAGCGGTCTGCCTGGAACTGAACATACAACTCAGCAACCTTGCAGTCAATGCTATTGGGCACGAGGTGCAACAGCATGCTCACTCTCCAATTCTAAAAAATACATACATACAAATTTAAACATTTAACACGATTAGTCTGTTAATTCAGGCAAAAACAGCATGTTCACTCCCCACTTCACACGACTAAGATCTTAATTCGATGTCAATACAGTTACTTTCTTTTACTAATACCCCATTCAGGGTGGAATTCAGTTCTAAGTTTTTCCTAAACCTATTGGTTTCATAATTTAAACGTTTATTGAAGTTATAGTAGAAATAGCCTGGGAAGAAAGATTTACTAAATAAAAAAAATCAGAAAATGGGTGAATCTGCCAGTATTGCCTTGGATCTGAGTCATTTACGACTGTATACTGATAAATCTGATTTGAACATTTACACATACACGGAATTAAAACGTTGCACAAAGTTTATAAGCAAGTGGAACACAATTCTATGTCCGTGTATATGTACCTGAAATAATAAGCCACATAACATCATCACCACCACTCATAACTTTCATGCCAGAAGAAATACGTTCAATTGTTTTGCTAAGAAACGCCACACATTCCTAATTCTACCCACAACCATCGTTGTATAAGAGGCCAAGCTCCAGAGATACCAAGCTTAACCCCTTAGATGCTCCAAAAAGCCCATTAGGCAGTGTCCCGTTCTGCAAGACAAGGCGCCAGTTAACATTAATATACCTGCCAGGCTATCCCCATAGATGCCTTGTAATGCTCCCAGGAGCCAGGCTCTGCCTTAACACTCTCGTGGATCCTGCCCAGCCAACCCCAAATGCCCTCAGGATCCTGCCCATCCAGGCCCTGCCCATCACTCACCATCAATATCATTGAGCAGCGCGTTATCGATCTCACTGCTCTCGGTCAGAGACGGGTTCAGATTATCCAGCGTCGAGTCCTCGAACATCAAGGCCGGGTCGGCAGCAGGGTACGGTTGCCCACCGTTATTCATGTTAAATAGTCCGAAGGCACAGAATGCAAGTGGGATGAGGAGGAAAGCGACCCGGGTGGGAGGGGGGGCGATTTGGTGTTTACACCGAGCTCACTTGCCGTACAACCATGTCAATAAACGGCACGATAAAACCTAACTTGCTGGCGGAAACAAAGTGGGCGGGTACCGTCCACCCACCTGTTTGATTGACAGCGAAACAAACCATTCAGTGATCAGGGATGAGGTGGGCGCGGCTCGCGTCAGCAGGCAAATCTCACCTATCAGCTGCCATCTTACTCCAAGTTCGGTTGAGTGGGCACCAGCGTGAGCGGGTGTGAGGCGGTGCTGGGCCGCGTGGCTCTAGAACCAGCGCGATATAGCCAATCAGAGCGCGGAGTGCGACGTGGGGTGATCTGTCGTCATTCATCCAGGAGCACGCCCTCTGTGGGTGCTGATTACATCATCGCACAAGTTTACCAGCCCACGTGGGTTTCTGGCATTTATTGATTCTATGTTTAACAGTTAGTGATTTTTATAAGCCTCTAAAGTGGGAGGGCGCAGATATTTATACTTGTCAAGATGACTGGAGAGCGATGAAACATTGACATTGTATAGAAATGACATTCAATCAACTGTTCGAAAACTCCGATTTGGCCTCCTCCGTTATCGCACCATATTGATATATGTTTGTGAATCTGTGCAGGATATTGTTATTACAAGTTGTTTTAAAATGTTTATGATGGACGCATTCAAAAACATGAGAGGAATAACACAGCTTGGAACTGGATAAGGACCTGCAGAGAAAAATATGCACGGCTACATGTGAATGTGAGGCCATCCATTTTGGTAGGAATAACAGCAAAATAGAATATTATTGAAATGGTAAAAAAAAATGCAGCATGCTGCCGTGCAGATGCACCTGGATGTCCTTCTGCATGAATCGGAAAAAGTTAGTTTGCAGGTGTACCAGGTAATTAAAAAAGCGAATGAAATTTTTGTCGCCTCTTGCTGGAAGGATGGAGTTTAAAAACAGGAACGATATGTTGCAGCTGTTTAAAGTGCTGGCGAGGCCACACCTGGAATATTGTGTACAGTTTTGGTTTCCTTACTTGGGAATTGATCAACTGGCACTGGAAGGGGTGCAGAGGGGATTTACTAGGTTGATTCTGGAGTTGAGAGGTTTGGCTTATGAGGACAGACTTAGGATACTGGGGCTATACTCATTGAACACAGAAAACTCCAACACAGGAACAGGTCCTTCGGCCATCCAAGGCTGCACTAACCATGCTGCCCAACTGAACTAAAACCCCCTACCCTTCCGGAAAGTAAATTTGGAAATTTAGAATTGGAATTCGGATAAATGGGGGGGAATCCTATAGAAACATACAAAATAAAAGCAGGGAAGTTGTTTCCACTGGTGGGTGAAACTAGAACTGGAGGACATAGCCTCATAATAAGAGGGAGCAGATTTAAGACTGAGTTGAGGAGGAACTTCTTCACCCAAAGGCTTGTGAATCTGTGAAACACCCTGCCCAATGAAGCAGTTGAGGCTACCTCATTGAATATTTTTAAGGCAAGGATAGATACATTTTTAACAATAAAGTAATTAAGGGTTCTGATGAGCAGATGAGTAAAAAGATCAGCCATGATCTTATTGAATAGCGGAGCAGGCTTGAAGGGCCAGGCGTTCTACTTCTGCTCCGAGTTCTTATGTTTTTACATGGTTGAAAAGCCTCCTTTGGCCCTGTAACCATTCTATGATTCTGTATCCTTCTTTTACTTACCCCCTACATGTTTATCTAGGCTCCTGTCAACTGCTCCAGTGCATAGTGAGTTCCACATTTTCAATATCATCTAGGAGTTGAAGTGGAATGCTGTTACAATCCCCACAGAGATCAAAAACTTTTAAAAATATATTTGACTTCCCAAGTAACTTGCATCATGAAGGGATCGCACACTGATATTTCAGGTTTAAAGTTTATTAGTGTCACAAGTAGGCTTACATTACCACTGCAATGAAGTTCCTGTGAAAATCTCCTAGTTGCCACACTCCTGCACCTGTTTGGGTACATTGAGGGAGAATTTAGCATGACCAATGCACCTAACAGCCTGTCATTCGGGCTGTGGGAGGAAACTGGAACACCTGGTGGGAATCCATGCAAACACAGGGAGAATATGCAGGCTCTGCACAGATAGTGACCCAAGCCAGGAATCAAACCTGCATCCTAGTACTGTAAGACAGCAGTGCTAACCATTGTGCTGCCCAAGACTTTTACTGTAACAAACTGAAATCAACATTAACTAAACATTATTAATGAGCAACGCAAAAGACATCTCTTACCATAGTGAATAATCACATGTCACATTTACTTTGCAGCATGCTGTCCACAGAATTGCAGTCTTCATGAAACAGTCCAAAGGCATTCCCAGCTTCCAATGGATTCACTTCTTTTCATTTTACTAAGTTGTAAAGTCCATTGATAATGCTTCAGTTCTGCTGTACCACTTCCCTCTGCTTCCAAGAAATACTGAATTAACCATCAGTAGCATAGCTCACTCCAATAATTCCTTCTCCAGGAACACCAGACTGAATCTTTCAGAGTTTTTAAATTCCCGCTGGTCTCTCTGCTCCTTGATATGACAACCAGCTGCCATCAGCATTCCACATGATAGCTAACATAGAGTAGCCTTTTCGTTGCTGCTAGCAGCTACTATGGTCTCTCTTTACCCAGACCTTCCTTACCTGGCCTCTCCGTTCAAAGTCTCCAAGACAGAAAGTCTGCAATAATAAGAATGTCTGCTTTTGTCTTTGTTTTCAGGTGTTAGACACACAGCATTTGCATTTCAACAATACTCAGCCTGCATCCTTCCCTCTGATCTCCATGGCAACCTTGGAGACTTGTTGTCCAGCAGAACATGTAGCAGATCACAGGACTCTCTTCATGACACCATTTTACCTTATATTGAAAGAGAGAGTCTAAAACATAATCAGCACCATTATAAGATCATCAACTATTGCAATAATCCACATGGTTCAGTAATGCTCTTCAATGAAGAAAATCTGCTGTCCTTACTTGGTTTGGCCTACATGATTCCAAATCCACCGCAATGTGGTTGACTCTTAACTGCATCTCTGAAATGACCTTGTGAGTCACTCAGTTCAAGGGGAAATTAGGGATGGGCAACAAATCCTGACCTTACCAGGAACATCCACACCCATGAAAGAACAAAGAAGAAAAAGTCTAGTCTGTTCATAGAATTGTCAACTGGGAGTGAATGTATTATTGGAGATTTCATGGTTTAACTATGGTAAAGACAATTGTGCAATGCAAATGACAAAAATATCCCAGTTATTTTTCTAAGAATTGCACACTGTAGTGTTTGGAGATTGCTCTTCATTTCCTGGAGATTCCAGGCCAATCCTGGATGTTTGGCAACCCTATCTATTCAATTTATTCTGATACTTGGCTCATCAAGTCTGGATACGTCTCTTTTGCACATTAGCCATCAAACTGTGTTCATATCTGAGAAATTATTTTTGTTTTCAAGCAGCTATTTAATTCTGATTTGAAAGAATGTGTGGAATTTATCTCACTAACATTTGTGTTGAGAATTTCATAGTTTAATCACGCTTTGTGGAAAGATGCATTTTCTAACATCCCAACCCTTTAATTATTTTCCATAATTACTTTAAATTTGTGCCCTCTTATTACTGTCTCACAGACTAGAAGAAACAATCTTTCACTGCTGCGTTTGTTTCAAAACCCTTGAACACACTTACTGGGCCACCTCTTAACCATAAAACCATAGAAAAGCTACAGCCCATCTTATTCATGCCAGCTCAATGCCCTTTTTAATCCCACCTTCCTGCATCTGGCCTATAGCCGTGTAGCTTACAGTAGTAAAGATTCAGGTTCATGTACTTTTTAAGAAGAGTTTAGCGTCTCTGCCTGAACCACTAACTCAGATTGTGAATTCCACTACCCACTGCATAAAGAAAATCTTGCTCATGTTCCCTCTACATCTTCTGCCACTTATCTTGGATTTATGTTCTATAGATTCTATAGGATGGCACAGTTGTTAGCACTGTTGCCTTACAGTGCCAGGGACCCATGTTCGATTCCTGTATTTCTGTGGGTTTCCTCCGTGTGCTCTGGTTTCCTCCCATAGTTCAAAGATATGCTGTATAAGTCTTTTGGCCATGCTAAATTCTCCCTCATGTATCCAAACAGGTATTGGAGTATGGCAATTAGAGGATTTTCACGGTAAATTCATTGCAGTGTTAATGTAAGCCTGCTTCTAGAATTCTCCACCCAGGGAAACAATTCTATCCTACTCACTCTTTCTCTTCCCCTCATAATTTTGTCCACCTCAATCAAATCACTCCTCAGCCTTCTTTGTTCCAAGGAAAATAACACCAATCTCTCCTCATAGTTACACTTTTCTGGCCTGGCAACACTTTTGTAAACCTCCTCTGCACTCTCTTCAGAGTGATTACGTCTTTCCTGAAATGTGGTGACCAGAACTGTGCACAATGCTCCAGTTATGGCCTCAGCAGTGTTTTATACAATTCCAACGTTCCTTACTTTTATATTTTGTACCACTGCCATTGAAGGAGAGCATTCCATATGTATGTTTTACAATCTTGTCTACTTGAACCGCTGCTTTTAGGAACCTCTGAATTTGTATATTAAGATTTTCGTCTATCCCTCTTAGTGTATTCCCATTTATTGTGTATTCCTTATAACTGTTAATCTCCCTAAATGCATTACCTCACACTTCTCTATGTTAAAATTCACCTACCACTTTACCATCCACTCCACCAACCCATCTATATTGTTTTGGAGACTGTTATCCTCTACACTATCCACTACTTGGCCGATCTTAGCCTTCTCAATTTAAAATAAAAGGCTGGTGAGCTATAGGCACAGAAAGCCAAGTAGGACATTTTTGATATGAGGATAATGGAGACTTGGCTCAAAAGAAGAACAGGGCTGGGTACTAAATATTATTGGATACAAAGTGTTCAGGCAACTCAGGCAAGATAGGAAAGGAAAGAAATGAGGTGTGCCCATATTGATAAAGAGAAAAATATTGCGGTGCTGGAGAGAAACAAAGTGCGAAAAGAGTCCAGGGCAGTATCTATTTGAGTAGAGTTAAGAAACGAGCAGTTCTATTACAATTCTGGATGTATTGTACAGGCCACTAACTAGATCACTTAAACTAGAGCAGCACAGTGGTTAGCACCACTGCCTCACCTCCCTAGAGACATGGGTTTAATTCCGGTCTTGGGTGACTGCCTGTGGTGTGCAGTTTGTAATTCTCCCTGTGTTTGTATGGGTTTCCTCCGTGTTCTCTGGTGTCCTCCCACAGTCCAAAAATGTGCAGGTTGGGTTGATTGGCCATGCTAAATTTTCCCTTAATGTCAGTGAGATTAGCAGGGCAAATACATAGGGCTATGGGGATAGGATCTGGGTGGGATTGTTGTCGATGCAGGCTGGATGTGTCAAATAGCCTCCTTTGCGCCGTAGGAATTTTAGTAAAGAAAGATGTAAAGGGAAGAAACATTGAAAGGAAATTACACAGAGGTGCAAACCTATGGTATTGGAACTTTTTTCAGAGGCTAAATAATAAGCTGGTTTTCACTTAATTATGACTCCTCTGGAAATTATAGGCTGGTGAGTTTGACGTCAGTGGTAGGGAAGCTGTTGGAGGGGATTCTTAGAGATAGGATGTATAGGCACTTATAGCGTTTCAATCTGATTAGGGATACGCAGCATGGATTTGTTAAGGAGAGGTCGTGCATTACAAATCTGGTAGAATTTTTTGAGGAGGTGACGAAAACGGTGGACAAAGGGCAAGCCGTTGATGTTGTCTATATGGATTTTAGTAAGGCGTTTGACAAAGTCCCTCATGGGAAGTTAGTCGAGAAGGTCAAGGCAAATGGGATACAAGGACAGGTAGCTAGATGGATAAGCAACTGGCTTGGTAATAGGAGACAGAGAGTAATAGTGGAAGGGTGTTTCTCTAGCTGGAGGTCGGTCACTAGTGGTGTGCTGCAGGGCTCGGTACTGGGACCTCTTCTATTTGTAATATATATAAATGACTTGAAGAGGGAGTAAGTGGAGTGATCAACAAGTTTGCAGATGATACAAAGATGGCTGGACTTGCGGATAGTGAGGAGCATTGTCAGGCGATGCAGCAGGACATAGATAGGCTAGTAGCTTGGGCAGACAGATGGCAGATGGAATTCAATCCTGATAAATGTGAGGTGATGCATTTCGGGAGAAAAAACGTAGGGGGGAGGTATATGATAAAGGGTAGACCTATTAAGAGTATAGAAACGCAGAGGGACCTGGGGGTGCAGGTGAACAAGTCTCTGAAGGTGGCAGAGCAAGTGGAGAAGGTTGTGAATAAAGCATATAGTATGCTAGCCTTTATAGGAAGGGGTATAGAGTACAAGAGCTGGCCTTTAATGTTGCAGTTGTATAAAACGTTGGTTAGACCTCATTTGGAATACTGCGTCCAGTTCTGGTCGCCTTACTACCGGAAGGACTTGGAGACTCTGGAGAGAGTGCAGAGGAGGTTTACCAGGATGCTGCCTGGTATGGAAGGTCTGAGTTACGAGGAGAGATTAGGCAAATTGGGACTGTTTTCCTTAGAAAGACATAGACTTAGAGGAGATCTGATAGAGGTGTACAAGATTTTGAATGGGATAGATAGAGTAAACAGGGTTAAGCTTTTTCCTAGGATGGACTCAAATAGCACGAGGGGTCACGGGCTTAGGGTGAGGGGGGTAAGGTATAATTTGGATGCTAGAGGGAGTTTTTTCACACAGATGGTGGTGGGGGTATGGAATGCGCTGCCAAGTAAAGTGGTGGAGGCAGGCACTCTGGAGTTATTTAAGAAATACTTAGATGGGCACATGAACAGAATGGGAATGGAGGGGTATAGAAAACTGATTTAAAATAGGGATCATGTACTTGTTTTTATCCTACAGGTGCTTTGGTCCACCTTGTTGTCTAACGAGAGGCATACACGCGATGGGTCATGAGAGGACTGCTCTTGGACCTTTTTCGAGAGTATCCTACTGCTTCACATCGTTAGTGTATGCTTGACCTGGACCATCTGATGGGCAACACGACAGCGCAGTGATTATAGCTGTGCTGTGCAGATACATGGATTTGGGCCTGTGTCTGTGGGAGTTTGCGCATTCTCCCCGTGCTTGCGTGGGTTTTCTCCGGGTGCTCCGGTTTCCTCCCACATCTCAAAGATGTGCTCTTCGGCTAATTGGCAAAACAAATTCTCCCTAAATTGTCTCAAATTTGGTTTTTAATCCATAGATCTATAAACATGGACAGGGATCGCGTGTAGAAGTGGGAACATCGAGGTGGCAGCGCGGGCTCGTTGGGCCAAAGGGCCTGTTTCCCGTGCTGTTTTTGTTCTTTGTTCTTTGACTCAAATAACATATAGACTCATGGAGACTATATTCTGGTTAAAGGTATTTCTTTATTTTCCAGGCTTGGTCAACTTACCAAAGAGGTTTGAGGTCATTCCAAATCACTCTAAAATTACATCACTCTCAGTGTTATAATTATACAATTTTCAAAAGTCATTTGTCCGCCCCTCTGCTCACCCCAACCAGGTATGAGCTAATCATTATTAGTATGGATTGTTTACCTTGGTCAATAACATTTACCCTCTGATTGTTTTAAATATTTTTTTCCATTATCAAGGTTAATGCCCTGTTTTGGTCTCAATTTGGCCTCACTCCTTTTACCACATTTTTATTATTCATTTAACGTGAATGGTAAAAAACCAATGGTGATATGAAGAAAAACATTTTACATGGTGAGCAATTAGAATCTGGAATGCATAGCGCAAGAATTTGGTGGAGGCAAATTCAATCCTGATTTTCAATAGAAAATATTGTTCTAACATGCCAGAGGCTGCTAACATTGGAGATTTGCTGCAGATTATTTTGTGAATAGAAAAGAAATTAAAAGTTTACAGAAAAGTGCAATAGGGGTTTCACAGGGTGAGTGGTTTTTCTGGAGAGCTAACACAAAGATGATGGGCTAAATGGCCTTCTTCTATGCTGTAACTATTCCATTTATGTATAAGCTTCAAAACTCAAACATCAGCAGCAGTTATATTGCACTTTTAAAGTAGATCAGATTTTTAATATTTACAGAATTTTTCATTTTGTGACTGTTCACCTATAGTGACACCAACAACTATATAAAATCCAACTGCTTGTTTTGATCTTCTATGCTTGCCTAAATGTCCAGCAATGATTTCCTGTATTTGAACAATCATTTGTACAACTGTTTTGACACAGTTGTCATCCAGCACAGAACAAATTAGTTTGCTAATCTGTCTCATAGATTACATCATCTAATTTGTGTTTCTGAAATACCTAATTGACTGTAAAATTGGAAAATGATTCACATAGAACTTTGGTGAGGCCACAGCTAGAGTACTGTATGCAGTCTGGTCACCACATTATAGGAAGGAAGTCATTGCACTGGAGGGGGTGCAGAGGAGATTCACCAGCATGCTGCCTGGAATGGAACATTTACGTTATGAAGAGAAGTTAGGTTGGCTTGGGTTGTTTTCATTGGAGCAGAGAAGACTGGGGAACGATCTGATTGAGGTGTGCAAGATTATGAGGGACATGGACAGAATAGGTCAGGAGCAGCTGTTCTCCTTAATTGAAGTGTTAGTCACAAGGGAACACAGGTTCAAGGTGAGGAGCAGGAGATTTGAGGGGGCACGTGAGGGAAAAATGTTTTTATCCAAAGGGTGGTGACAATCTGAAACGTGCTGCTTGGGAGGGTGTTAGAGGCAAGATACTTCACATCCTTTAAAAAGCATTTGGCACATCATAACATTCAAGGCTATGGACCAAGTACTGCTAAATGGATTAGGTGGAAGTTCAGGTGTCTCTAACGTGTTGGTGCAGACTTGATGGGCCAAAGGGCTTCTTTTGCATAGTATGATTCTCGAAAATATTTGAGGCTTGAGTGTTGGTGTAATACAGTTTCTATATTAAACCTTTTTTCTTTGGTTTACTTTGTGAAGTTGATTATTTTGTTGCTTGCAACTGAAATATCCTTACTACTGGATGAACACACTAGTTCTACAAATCTGAGAGATACCTACATTCCTCCAGTTCTGCCCTCTTGTCCATCTCCAATTTCCACTGTTCCGTTGTGTAAGCACTGTTTTCTGCAGTTCCCTCCTTAAACTTCTCCACCCCTCTCTCCTTCTCTAAGACGCTTTTTACCTTTGACCAATTTTTTTTTGTCATCTGTCCTAATATCTGTGTTTTGCTATGAAATTTTGTTCAGTTACTCCCCGTAAAACACGTGGGCTGAAGTCCTTATTATGTTAAAGATGCTGTATAAATGCTAATACATGTTGTTGTTCATTATTATCGAATCTTTTGCTAAATGGCTGATTTAAGGAAATGCCTCATTAGTGGACGCAAATTAGGATTTCATGATATACATAAGATCCTTAAGTAATTCTAAGGAAACATTAGGTTGTGTGCTGTCAATGGAACCAAATGATGAACAGGAAGAGAATCCCAAAACACAAGAAGAATTATTGTTATAAGGCTACTAGGAACAAGAATTCTTCTCTCATTGACAATTTCTCTTTTAACTTGTCTCATTTCCTCTAAATAAAAGGTGTGGTCATACGTATCTTCATGGGCCCTAGTTATGCATGTCTTTTTCTGGGATCTTTGGAACATTTCTTGTTCTAGTCTTCCTACGAGTTGCCTCCCACATTTCTTTTGCTGGTCTATTGATGATTGTATTGGTGCCATTTCCTGCTCTTACCTAGAACTGGAAAAAAATGATCAATTTTGCTTCTAATTTCCATTCCTCTCACATGGTCTGTCTCTGCGACTTCCTTTGCTTGACTTCTGTCTCCATTTCTGGGGATAGATTAACCAGCTTATCTTCTTGGACTGTGGGAGAAATGCAGAGCACCTGGAGGAAACCCACACAGACACAGGGAAAACATGCAGACTCCACAGTGACCCAAGCTAGGAATTGAACCCAGGCCCCTGGGAGTCAGCAGTACTAACCACTGTGCCAGCGTGAGGCTAGATTGTCAATCTTGGACACATTTTTCCCCCCAAAGAAAATTACAGCACAAAAACAGGTCCTTTGGCCCTTCAAGCCTGCATTGACCATGCTATCCTGCTGAACTAAAAACCCCCTATGCTTCTGGGGACTATTTTCCTCTATTCTCATTCAATTCATGTATTTGTCAAGATGCCCCTTAAAAGTCACTATTGTAACTGCTTTCACTACCTTCCCTGCAGCGAGTTACAGGCACCCACCACCCTCTGTGTAAAAAAAACTTGCCTCATACATCTCCAACAAACAAACCAAGTTTTTCCAATCTCTCCACATAGCTAATGACCTCCATATCAGACAACATTGTGATAAATTTTTTCTGTACCCTCTCCGAAGTCTCCTCATCCTTCTGGTAGAGTGGTGACCAGAATTAAAAACTGTATTCCAAATGTGACCTAAGGTTCTATAAAGCTGCAACATGACTTGCCAATTTTTGAACTCAATGCCCTGGCCAATGAAGGCAAGTATGCCATATGCCTTCTTGACTACCTTCTCCACATTCTTTTCCACTTTGTGATCTGTGTGCCTGTACACTCAGATCCCTCTGCCTATCAATACTCCAAAGACTCTGCCACTTACTGTACATTTCCCATTTATATGAGATTTTTCAAATGCATTGCCTCACATTTGGCCAGATTAAACTTCAACTGCCAGTTCCCTGCCCAAGTCTCCAACTGATCTGTATCCTCTGACAGTCCTCATCACTATCCACAATTCCATCAACTTTTGTGTCATCTGCAAACTTACTAATCAAACCAGTTACATCTCCCTATATATAACAAATAACAAAGATCCCAGCACTGATCCAATAGTCACAGCCCTTCATTCAGAAACTCACCCTTGAACTACTATCCTCTGTAGAGATGCCGGAATTGGGCTAGGGTAACATAGTAAGAGGTCTCACAACACCAAGTTAAAGTCCAATAGTTTGTTTGGTAGCAAAAGCCACTAGCTTTCAGAACACTGCCCCTTCATCAGGTGAGTGGAAGTTCTGTTCACAAACAGGGCATTTAAAGACACAAACTCAATTTACCAAATAATGGTTGGAATGCAAATCTTTACAGGTAATCAAGTCTTAAAAGGTACAGACAATGTGAATGGAGGGAGCATTTAACACAGGTTAAACAGATGTGTACTGTCTCCAGACAGGACAGTTAGTAAGATTTTGCAAGCCCAGGCAAGTCGTGGAGGTTACAGATAGTGTGACATGAACCCAAGATCCTGGTTGAAGCCATCCTTGTGTGTGGAACTTGGCTATCAGTTTCTGCTCAATGACTCTGCGTTGTCGTGTCATAAAGGCAGCCTTGAAGAACGCTTATCCTGAAATTCAGAGGCCAAATGCCCGTGACCACTGAAGTGTTCCTGAACAGGAAGAGAACAATCTTGCCTGGTGATTGTCGAGTGGTGTTCATTCATCCTTTGTTGTAGTGTCTTCATGGTCTCCCCATTGTATCATGCCTCGGAATAATTCTGCCCTGCAGCAAATCAGGTAGACAACATTGGCCGAGTTGCAAGAGTATGTACCATGTATCTGGTAGATGGTGTTCTCATGTAAGATGATGGCATCCGTGTCAACGAGCTGGCATGTCTTGCAGAGTTTGCTGTGGCAGGGTTGTGTGGTATCATAGTCACTGTTCTCCTGAAGCTGGGTAGTTTGAGATTGTGTGATTGTTTGAAGGCAAGAAGTGGGTGAGTGGCGTTGGCAAAATGTTCATCTTCAATGACGTCTTGAAGGCTCCAGAAAAGATGTCATAGCTTCTCTGCTTCAGGGAAGTACTGACAAGCAAGGGTACTCTGTCCATTGTGTCCTGTGTTTGTCTTCTGAGGAGGTTGGTGTGGTTTTTATCTGTGGTGTTTCAGAATTGTTGATCGATGAGTCAAGTGCCATATCCTGTTCTTCTGAGAGCATCTTTCAGTGTCTGGAGATGTCGGTTGTGATCCTCCTCATCTGAGCAGATCCTGTGTATACAGAGGGCTTATCCATACGTGATGGCTTTTTTAAACGTGTTTAGGGTAGAAGTTGGAGAAGTGGAGCATTGTGAGGTTAACCATGGGCTTACAATACAGTGAAGTGGTGAGGTGACTATCCTTAATGGGGATGTGTGCGTTCGAGAATGTGACTGATTCCGGAAAGTAGTCCATGGTGAATCGGATGGTGGGATGGAACTTGTTGATGTCATCATATGGTTGTTTCTGTGATTGTTCACCATGAGTCCAAAGGAAGAAAACATCATTGATGCATCTCGTGTGTAGTATCGGTTGAAGGTTCTGTATGGTAAGAGATCTTGTTCAAACCTGTGCATGAAAATGTTGGCAAATTGAGGTGCAAATTTGGTCCCCATGGTGTTCCACATGTCTGGAAGAAGAATGGGTTATTGAAGGTGAAGACATTGTGGTCCAGGATGGAACGGATGAGTTCTAAAATTGCACCTGGAAACTGGCAGTTGTCAGCAGTATTCAGTAACTGCTGAATACTGAGGCAGTTGCAGCAATGCTGTCATCGTGCGGGATGCTGGTGTAGAGTGCTGAGACATCCATTGTGATGAGGAGTGCTCCTGGTTCAACTGCTCCATGTGTACTGAGTTTCTGTAACAAGTCCATAGTCTCATGACAAAAGTTGCTTTGTACAATGGATTTCAGGATGCCCTCGATGTAGCTGGAGAGATTCTCGCACAGGTTCTAATTGCCCGATACGATGGGACAGCCGGGTGTGTTTGCCTTGTGTATCTTTGGGAGGTAGTAGAGATCTCCAATGTGGGGAGTACATGGAACGCAAGCACGGAGTGTGTTCTGAAGATCCAGATCAAATGTCTTGATCAGAATGTTGAGTTGACAGGTATGTTCTTTGGTCAGATCTGCGGATAACTATCTGTAGTTTCCCCGTTGTTCAGTTATCAGGACACTTCTTTGCAGTACTCTGTTCTGTTTAGTATGACGATGACTCCTCCTTTGCTGGTCTGATGACATTGTTGAGGAATGTTGATGAAGACGAACATCTCTCCAAAGCCATCACCACACTCCCACTTCTTGTCTTCAAACAACCACACAACCTCAAACAGACCATTGTCTGCAGCAAGCTACTCAGCCTTCAGGAGAACAGTGATCACCACACCACACAACCCTGCTACAACCACCTCTACAAGACGTGTCAGATTATCGGCATGGATGCCATCATCTCATCACCTGGTACATGGTACACACTCTTGCAACTCGGCCAGTGTTGTCTACCTGATACTCTGCAGGAAAGGATGTCCCGAGGCATGGTACATTGGGGAGACCATGCAGACCCTACGATAACAAATGAATGAACATCATTCGACAATCACCAGGCAAGAGTGTTCTCTTTCTTTCGGGGAACACTTCAGTGTCATGGACACTTGGCCTGATCTTTGGGTCAGCGTTCTCCAAGATCGCCTTCACAACACACAACAATGCAGAGTCACTGAGCAGAGACTGATAGCCAAGTTCTGCACATATGAGGATAGCCTCAACCAGGATCTTGGATTCATGTCACACTATCTGTAATCCCCACAACTTGCCTGGTCTTACAAAATCTCACTAACTTTACTGTCTGGAGAACAATACTTTAACCTGTGCTTAATGCTTTCTCCACTCACATTGTCTGCACCTTTAAGACTTGATTACCTGTAAAGATTCACATTCCAACCGTTATCTCGTAAATTGAGTTTGTGTCTTTATAAGCCCTGTTTGTGAATAGAACTCCTACTCACCTGATGAAGGGGCAGTGCTTCGCAAGTTAGTGGCTTTTGCTACCAAATAAAGTTGCTGGACTTTAACCTGGTGTTATGAGACTTCTTACTGTGTTCTATGACCGAGTCAGTTCTGTATCCATCATGCCAGCCCACCTCTGACCCCGTGCAACTTCACCTTCTGTACCAGTCTGCCATCAGGCATCTTGTCAAAGGCCTTACTGAAGTCCACGTAGACAACATCCACTGTCCTACCTTCAGCAATCACCTTTGTCACTTCCTCAAAAAATTCGATCAAGTTATTGAGACACGTCCTCCCCTTCACAAAACCACATTGTCTCTTGCTAATACGTCCACTTATTTCCAAGTGGGAGTAAATCCTGTCTTGAAGATCCTCTCCAATAATCTTTCTACCACTGATGTAAAGCTCATTGGCCTGTAATTACCTAGATTATCCTTGCTACCCTTCTTAAACAAAAGAAACAACACTGGCTGTTCTCCAATCCTCTGTGAACTCCCTTGTAGTCATGATGTGAAGATGCCGGCGTTGGATTAGGGTAAATACAGTAAGAAGTCTCACAACACCAGATTAAAGTCCAACCAGTTTATTTGATGGTAAACCCACAAGCTTTCAGAAACGCTGTTCCTTCATCAGGTGTGTGGAAAGTTCTGATCAGAGAAGGGCATATAAAAGCACACACAGTTTACAGAATACTGATTAGAATGCATGTCTTTAAAATTAACCTGCTATTAAGACTTGAATAGCAGGTTAATTGTAAAGACTTGCATTCTGATCAGTATTCTGTAAACTGTGTATGCCTTTATATGCCCTTCTCTAATCAGAACTTGCTGCACACCTGATGAAGGAACAGCGTTTCCAAAAGCTTGAGGGTTTACTATCAAATAAATGGGTTGGACATTAACTTGAGACTTCTTACTGTGTGAACGCCTGTCGCCAGTGAGGATACAAACACTTCTCTCAAGGCCCCAGCAATTTCGTCCCTTGCCTCTCTCAGTATTCTGGGATATCATCCATCAGGAACCAAAAGAGAAAATATTGGAAAATTTCAGTAGGTCTGGCAGCATTATAAGAAGAGCTGATGTTGAGTCCAGCTTGTTAAAGTACATAATTGTCCAATAACATCGTCTTACTCTCTCTCTCAAAACTGTCCCTGTCCGCAGTTTCATTTCATCCTCTGCAGAGTTTTGACAAAGGGTCATCTGGACTTGAAACATTAGCTCTTTTCTCTCCTTACAAATGTTGCCAGAGTGCTCAGGTTTTCTAGCATTTTCTCAGAAGAGATTCCAGGGCTGGTTGGGATTATGCTTATATCCCTGGAGACTTGTCTACCTTAATGTTCCTCAAGATCCAGAATACTATCTCCTTTTTGATCTCAACATGACCCAAACTATCTACAAAAGACCTTTGACTCAATTAGGTGTGGAATTATACACACACATTGTATGCCATGCTGTTATTACACACAAATAAATGTTGACATCATTTCTATACAGCAACTTTAAGTTGCAAACTATGGTGTCAAAGGGAGAAAGACATTGGTATGTTAATTGAGTGCTCTTTCAAAATTCACTTGGTGGAGAAAGCTGCAATTAGGGCAAATAGTCCTGGAATGTGTGGCATAGACCATTCATTACAAAACTAACATCACAATGATAGTATTGTGCTAGGCTTTGGTCAGGATCTTGCCACACAAATAATAACCAGAAGTGCTCCTTGAGAAAGTGTCACTGCATGTTGTAAATCAAGTTGCTGTTCCCAAAATGGTTACTTCCTATTTACAAAAAGTATATAGGATGTCAGAGGGATGAAAAAGAAGTGAATTTGTTTAGATACCTAATTTGTTATAGAATGGATATGGGCAGATGTTCAGTGACTCGTTATGAAACCAAAAAGGTGCTGGAACAAGGAATAATTTGAAATAAAATCATGAATCATTTGTTAATAATTGCAATATATAAAATCACTGCAATGGTCAGTGTTGTTACTCAACATCAATTTATATGGTATCTTTAACGTAATAAAACATTTTAAGGCATTTTGTGAGAACATTATAAAACAAAATGACGTTAAGCCATTAGATCAGATGAGGTCAGCTTTGCAGAGTATCTTAAAGAAGGAAATAAAGGTGGAGACGTTTGGGTTAATAAATAAATGTCCTCAAGCTTGCTCCACTGGTCACGGAGCAGCAGGCATCTCGGATGAAGGCAAGAGTACAGTGCACAGATATGAGATTGGCAGAGAGTGAAAAGTGTTGTAATTGAAATGGAATTGTCAAAGCAAGAGTGCCCAGTAATTCTCCAATCATAACAGCACCATAATGCAGCTTCCCATTTTATCAGCAGCCCACTAGCACGGTAGTTGGCTGTGATGATTGAATGCACTGACATATTGCTCGCTTAGATGCGACATCTTCAAGAGGCTCCAGAGAGAAGTTCCCTTTAACTACTAAGGAGGACACACAGACAGATGCATCTGCATCACACCCTTTGCAGACCAGTGTAGATACAAACACATCAGAGAGCATTCATTGTTGGCTGAGATGGTAGTGCACTGTAGGTAGGGCATGCCACACTTGCACAAGTAGCTGGCAGAGGCAGAGAGTACTCCATGCATGGCAGAGGAATAGATACCAAGGCAATGCTGAGTCTGAGGCAGATGATGAGCTTCTGTAGTCAATGGGATGCCAAATGCTGGATGTCCAGAGGGATGTGTGGGAAGATCTGCTGGAGACCAAGGGCTGTGTGCCATGGTCTCTGTCATGGAGGAGTCCATGGGGAACATGAGCAATGTTTTACTCTGAGCAGACTGCTCCTGCAATGAGACAGTGGTGACTGTCTTAGAGAGGCAGTTTTCAAACAGAATTGGGATGTCAGGCATTGTGCTTGGACTTGCAGCCCTTACATAGGCAATGTCCTCAGCTGATGGATGAGGCATCTAGTCTCCATGCTAAATGCCTGTTGATTAATAGTGAAAAAGGGAGGTTTAAACCTCGTACCGGCAGATAAACTAAATGTCACCTGGCAGTTTCCTCTCAGGTTACTCCAGAGGACAGCAGCTTTTCTGCCAGTGACTGCTGCATCTAAAAAGGGTCATGACAATTGAATGTCCAACTGTCTTCTGCAACTCCCTTCCACGTAATGTCTGCACACACTCAGCCAGCAAAACAATTGACAACCACAACAGAGTCAACAGGCTGCTTCCAATGCCACTGCTGGCAAGAATGGGACACAAAGACACAGCACTCGTAAACTTGACCTATTTTGAGCATAACAGAGGCTTCTCATGGGTGACATTATTTCTGTTCATATTTCAAAACTCTTTTTGATGACCGGATTATGTGTGATTTTTTAAAAAATATATAGATGGGGATGGCAGGGGCTTTGAACTTTATTGTATAAACTGTGGTTTGAATTTGGGTTTCTGGGTTTGCATATCATAAATGTCTTTTATGGAGGCAGACTCTTGGTATGAGCTGGAATCGATGCCATGGCAGTTTAGTTGAAGGTGCCTGTAATCAAGGCCTTCCTCAAGTTTCTATCTTCTGAAGGTTCCTGACATCTGTCTCCATAACCTCACCCAATGTCTGCCAAAGTTCCTCAGATTCATCAATAGGATGAATCCACTCCAGCATCTGGTACTGCCCTCCAGTCCTCAGCCACTAGTGCCCACCCCCCCACCAGAGCCAGATTGTGTAGAAGACAACAACTATTAGGGATGCATGCTCTGGAAGATACAGTGCTCCCTTGGTCAGTCCACACCTCTGAATGCATCTTTAGCAGGCTAATAGTCCTATCATCATCCTTGTGGAGGCACAACTACTTCTTTATCTCTCTTCCTCGGTTCTTGGGTGACAGAATAGAGTCTTGATTCACCTTTTTAAGGGATAGCCCTTGTTGCCCAGAAGCCATCCTTCCAAACTAGGAAAAGCAACAAGCAGCCTTGGCATGGCCTGTGTCATAGAATTATGTGGGCACAGACTCACAGGATTTATGTCTTGTGGATACAAACAATATGCAGTTATTGAGTGAAACCATTTCCAATTCATAAAGGTTTTTGACTCACCTGTAAGTGCCTTCAGAATACAACGAACTAGCTCTAATCATGAGTATCCACAATTAAGCAATGAACAGAATGCCAAAGCAAAAAACAAGCACATACACGCACCAATAGTGTTTATTTGTAACATTACATGCAAGAATCAAGCACTATAGAATTTAAACAGTAGTAACAGTTCAGTACAAACCACACATTCGTACAATTTTTACACAATGTAACATAATTCACAAATCTGTGCAGAAACACAAATTAGTGAAATACCAGGTTATAGACAAATATATATGAAGTATATTCTCATTGTGTGGAAACAAAACCCAAAAAAGCCAAAATGTTTATAAATAAATATTAAACTACATTCCTGTCTGATTGACTAACATACATGGATTTAGCTCTTACAGCCTACAAGGTTATGCATTGTGTTCAATGAATGTAATTGAGGTCACACTGTTAAGCTCCATAATTTTGAGTTGATTATATGTTTAACAAGCTTTTACAAAGTAATCACTTCTCTGCAGTACCAATCCAACATTGAATTGCAATTATAATCATGTATATTACTTGTAACAAACTAGATCCTGGATCTAAAGATTGGATTCATTCTTTATTCATCCCCTTTCCATTTAGTAGAAGTAGAAACTCAAGAACGATATTTAACCTTCTTGATTTTTTTTTGACATTGATAGTTTGACACTCTTGCACACGTCAACCACCAAGAGACCAGACCTTTTCACATGTACACCCTGTACTAGAATAGGTTTTATTTGCCAGTTTGAATGATTAAGCCAGAATTAGAAAGAACATCCTCTTAAAATGGGGAAAATGCACACAAAAATCCATATACAATTTTAAGCTTAATCATAAAAATCAGGATTACATACTTGAAGGCAGTGAGTGTGCACTAAGTGCCACGGGGAGAAGTTAAAGACAAGAAATAGGAGTGAGAGTAGACCGTTTGGCTCCCGAAGCCTGCTCTGCCATTCCATAAGATCATGGCTGATCTTATAGTGGCCAAAATAATTTTGATACATTGTGGCAAGGAGAGAGATGCATCATCTTTTTAGGGGAAGGGGAAAATGGAATTGGGGAGGTAATTGTACACTGTAGTGTATGGCTACTTCTCATCCTCTTTCAAAGTTTGTGTATTTATTTGTGTCAAGAAAGCTTACATTAACACTGCAATGAAGTTACGATGAAAATCCCCCAGTCACCACATTCTGACGCATGATTAGGTACATTGAGGAGCAATTTTAGCATGGCCAATGCCTAACCAGCATGTTTTTCAGACTGTGGGAGAAAACCGGAGCATCTGGAGGAAACCCGCGCAGACAAAGGGAGGGAGGAAGTGCAGACTCTGTACAGACAGTGACTCAAGCTGTGAATTGCACCCAAGTCCCTGGTGCTGTGAGGCAGCAGTGCTAACCACTGTGCCATCATGCTGTCCTAATATATCCAAACAAGTGAAAAAACATATCAGAACATTAGCTTAGGTACTATGCGTTTATACATTTTTATTCATTAAATATTGCAGCATTTTATATTTTTTACTCTACTTTTAAAAATCTTAAATTGTCTGACAAAGGACAGTTGGTAGTTGGACAACATTTTGCTCAACAAAGGACAATTTGTAGTTGGACAACATTTTGCTCAATAAAAAGTATAATTAGATGCAACATCCAAAGTGGTTCATCATGTGAAAGGAGGGAAAGTGTTGTTTTTAAATCATCTCAGAACCTCATTCTCCCTGGGAATTCTTTACTATCCCTAAGTACTCTCAATGGACCCAGTCAAGTTTAGAACTCCTTTAACATTGCACTGCCCATATCAGCTAACATTTTTAACTGCCTCACCTAGAATTCAAGTGATGTTATTATTTTACTGGCAGTGGGTTAGGGGTGCGTTAACAATATAGTGAAAGGTGCTGTTGTGGTTGTGACTATTTTGAAAAAGGTATCCATATTTCTCTTCCTTATAGCAGTCATTTTCAGTTCACCCACCTTCTGTCCAACAATCTCCTCCCAAAAATCCAATGTGTAACAAAACTTTTCCTTCCAAGCTCATTCATAGGACAACATTCTCCATTGGGCATCATTTCCAAGATTGTAAAAGAACAGTAAAAATAATTTCTAATATTGGTGAATGTTTGTAAGAAAACATGAGTAAATAATTTGCAATGTTTATCCCACATTATCTGTTCATTATATTTAAAATATTTTTGATACCACTTTTAGTAGTAGATATCCAATCATTATTTGCAGCATCCATAATCCTTGCATCTTAACAGTATCTGCAAATTTACAATAGATTTAATAACGGATAAAGGTACCAACTCAAAATATGTATCTCAACAGATCAAAACATCTAACCAGTTTTCCAAGCCGAAACACTGGTATAGAAAACTCACCATTGCACACTCATAAGGATCTGTGAAAGTACAATTTCATTGTTACAAAATACACACACTTCCGACCCATTCTTGTAACAAATCAGGAGGACTTTTTTGCTACTATGCAAGTGGCAACACCTAGAAGGTCTACAGTTAAGGAGGCAACATTAATTGGGGTCATTAATAATTGCAATACCATTTGTGATGATGATCAGATTGGTATTAACGAACACCATTGATCAAAAGGAGCTTAATGCTTATATTATTATTACACACCATGCTACTCAACAATGAGAAATATTACATTTCAATTCTATCGCTGCTAATTGCATGTACACATTACTTTTATTTTTGTTACATTAGCATGTTTGGCAGGTTTATTAAATTACACATTCCTTATACTACCAACACATTGTCTATTTATCAAAGTATCAGAATTTTTGTTACTGAAAGTATCTTTTTACAATAAATCCATTGAACTGTACATTAATATTCATATTAACAGATGCTAACCCTTTTGTACACATTTGAACAAAATTCCTCCAGGATGGTATAATACTCTTTATCTATATCTGCAGGGCTGTTTTTCCAGTTTTTTCTCACTACAATAACACAGTGATATAATGTTACAAAAAGAACTAGATTTATTTTTTAAACTCCTGGCAGTTTCAAGTGATTCAGTACTTAATTCATAAACCAAGCCAGTTTAATCTATTCCACTAACCTGGAAAGAGGAAAGCAACAAAGTTTTAAAATTATCCCTCAGCAAAACTGAGAGATGGGACAAACCTGTAGGTATATGGGAGATACAAAACTGCACTATCACAACATGCCCAAATTTGCAGTTTAATAGATTATGGATTTTCACATATCACGAAGGGGATTCCTTCTTCTGTTTTATTAGCTTTGATTCCTATTCAAGATGTTAAATCAGGCATTAATGGGAATGTACAAACACTGAGCAAAGTACATCTATTGGGTCTGGAAAGCAACAAAGCTTCTACCAGCAAAGCTTGTTGATGTTACTTTGGCAGTTTAATTGGGAACAGCTCTGGAAAGAAATCTTAAAAATTCCCTTACATATTATAAAAGGTGCTTAATATAAGTAACCACATATCCCACCTTAGAGTTCATATTTCTATGGTAAAATAGACCTGAAAACTTAACACAAAGCTAAGTTAACAGCCATAGTGTCTAACAGACCAGTACCCAAAATACTGGTATCTCAGCTGTGGAAAACAAAATGACCAGTGAGTTGGACATAACTACATTTTGTCAGTCTTACAACAGTTTTTTATGGGTCAGAGCACTGATTGAGAGGAAAAATAATTTATTTTTATTACTAAATTTAGCAACTGTGTTGTGAAAAATAAGATCCACAGATTGATATTTCTTTATAAAAAAAACATTACTACTACCTAACCATGTATAACATACAGATGCTAATCCTAACCATACATAGATACATTTATTTGAATTGTAGTGGAAGCCATACACATATTCATCACAAAACTGCATGTATTTGTGCATCCCTGGTATTAGAGTGCAAACTCAACATATGAGACGCGATTATTTTTGTTTTACTTTTATAATGTTAGGTGTTTGAAATACTTTTCCACAGTAGAATATTTAGAGTTTGAGAATATGTAAAAAAAAATAACAACTGAAATAATTCAAATTAGAAACTAAAAAAATGGTGGAAAGTTTCACTTGGACAATCTGTAAGAAATAATGTTTTAATGACCTTTCAGCAGAAATATTAATTCTTTCTCTTAGCAGATGTTGTCTGATCTGCTGATGAGAGTTTTTAACTTTGGATCTCAGACAGCTGTTGTTTTCCACGTTGCATTTAAAATTGTTGAGAGGTTTATGGAGAAGTCAATTTTTCAAAATAACACTGATAAGTTGGGCTTTTAATGTTCCCATGGCTCATCATCTTGATGAAGTATTTAACAAACCTGGCTATAGGCTAAAAATTAGTTACATCACAACAGATGCAGCACTATTTAGTGAGAGAAAAATCATGGTCTACTCTTCACCTACATACCAGGACAAAAAAAGACAGTGGAATGGGTCAAGTCAGCATTCTATGAACAAACAGAATGCAAAAACAGATCTAGCAGATGCAGTTAGCATGGAGATATACTTGTAAAGTTGCACTGTTGAATTATTCATGACATGAATATCATTTGCCCACAACTTAAACTACAGAAACATCAAATGTAAAAATACCAATGGATGTTAAGTGATTTTCTATACTTAAAACCTGGATGTAATGTGGAGCAGGAAGTGTTAAAACAGTTCATAATGCTTTAGATAAGAATGTAGAATAAGAATTGTGGATTTTTCAGAAAATACACATATTCAAAAGGCTGAGGCAATGTTATTCATTAGAAAAAAAAAAACAATAGTTTGGATTTTCATAGCTTTTTCAATGTAGGAAAACATACATTATTGTGTAATAAGACAAAAAAAAAATCAAGTCAGGTGACTTAATAGTTTGACAAGTTTCAAGGAGATACTTACAGAAGTTAGAGAGAAGCAGACAGGCTTAGAAAAAGAATTCCAGAGTTTATGGCTGAGCTGTTTGTAGATCTCAACCAATAATGGAAACATCCAGTGTTATAAATTGATTCATATAGGGCACTATTACCAAAACATTGGTGGTGGGAGGTCTGTATCAGCTAATACATTTTCATCTCATTATTAATGAAAATAATTCTATCCTGTTGCTTTACAACTCAAAAAAGCTCAGTAGAGGCAATACAAGTTTGGAAAGAATAAAATTTCTCAATGCACTGCAGGTCTTTTACCCAAAGTTCTGAGGGAATTATAGAAATAAATCATAGCAATCCTTAAGTTTTACCAAGTATTACCAACAAGACAAATCTCTAATCACCAGCTTTTAGCTGCACAGGTATTGTTACGGCTCAAAAATAAAAATGGAAAACTGCCAGTGTCAATAGTAAAATGACGTGATGAGTGCTCTGACCTTCCATCTACAGCATCTGCAGCTCTAATTACCACACCAGTCAACTGGCAAGGTTAGATAAATTTTTGAACAATAAAGGAATTAAGAGTTATGGTGAGCAGGCAGTTAAGTGGAGCTGCATCCATGAAAAGATCACCAGGATCTTTTTGAATGGCAGAACAGGCTCAACAGGCCAGATGGCCTAATCCTGCTCATAGTTCCTATGTTCTAACTCATCCAAGGGATAAATGTACAGCTGGAACAGCCAAAGCATTGACCAAAAAACCCCAGACAAATGGTCTGATCCAAGTACCAAAGGAACACTCACCAGTCTTTTAAAAAGGCAAAAACAGAGAAGGCAAATTTGGAGCACAATTATTGGACAATGACAAGTGCTGGAACCTTAGAATCATAGCATCTCTACAGTTTAGAAGGAAGCCATTTGGCTCACTGAGCCTGTGCTGACAACAATCCCACTCAAGCCATATCCCCGTAACCCCACATATATACCCCTTGACATTAAGGGACAACATTATTGCTCAACCAAACCTTCAAATCTTTAGACTTTGGGTGGAAACCAGAGCACCTGGAGGAAAACCATGCAGCCACAGGGAGAACATGCAAGATCCACACAGTTACCAAGGCCAGAATTGAACCCCGGTCCCTGGTGCTGTGAAGCAACAGTGCTAACCACTGTGCCACCCTCATTTTATCACCATTCACATCGGTGGGATTTTTCCATCCTGCTGCAGTGAATGGAGATTTGGCTGGCCACTAAATTCTCTGACTTTGCTGCAGCAGGAGCATGGCGTGAATTGCAGATAAGATCGCACAGTGGATACAAGATGATAATGGTAAAGACAGGGTTTGGAATCAGTTGATGTTTGGAATAGTCTTACAGATAGGAAAATGGAGGATGAAACTCTGGAATCATAACTTAAGAGACAATTAAATGCTTCAGCGTTAGGGTTTAGATTTCTATGGAAGAATGAACTGGATAGAATAAAAGGCTTCCCTTAACTCAAGTTTGCATGTGAAAAGTAAAAGATCTATAATCTGTTTCCTCCCCTACCAAACTCAAAGTAAACATCAGGATTTACATAGATCTGACTACAGGAAATGGGATTATATCTCAGTGAAGCCTCATTGTGTAGATGGTTATCCTATCTCACAGACAATAAATATGTTTGAGTGGTTGATGAGTTGTTTCAATAATGGTTCCAGGAAAAACACTGCTCCTAAGTGGGGAAAAATTTCCCAACACCAACAAAACAGGACTTAACTAAAACAAAATAAGACTACACACACACATACAATTACTTCAGAAATTGTCATTTAACCACTTTGCAAAAGCATGCACAAGTGGATGCTTGTGCAGCAATCATCATCTTCTCTTGGCTACATCAGGGTTCATCCTGCATTTAATGCACATTTCCAATGCATTTCTAGCTGAAACACATTGCATTTTAGTGTTACACATGAAATACAAATTAGTATAGTTCAGCACTAAAATATAGTTTAGAATAAACTTGCGAATTTCTCTAATATCCCTTATCATACAGAAAACTTATTTGTATTATATAAAGGTGCTATGTCCTAACAGAACTGAGCTCTGGCCAGAGAAATCAGCTCACTTGGAAATTTAGCTTATTTTTAAATAAGAAAGTACATTTGCTGAAATTTTAAGAATTAACACTTTGTAATAATACCAGAACAGATAGTTATTTCAATTCCCTTTGGCAAGATACATGTTAATCAAGAAGTAGGGTCCTTTGAGCTAGTACTGTTCTCGGAGGTAGTGGCTCTAAACCATTTTTTAGTTATGAACTGCAGAGTCGTGTTACAAGTCCAATGATATATGTGCACAATACATCATTATGCATTATGTGGAGAACGCTAAAAGCCCATAGTTTAAAAAAATGTCAGTTTCAAACTGAAGACTGCACACCAGTTTATGAATTATTTAGTGGTAGGGAGGGGCAGGAAGAAAATAAAGGAAATGCACAAAATGCAAGTGCATCACCAGCCATAGCAAACTGTACAGCAGCAACCTGCTCATTAACAGATTAACAGCACGCACATACACACACCCAAAATTACATATGTCAGTTATAAAGCAAACAGTGTATCCTTGGAACGGTCTGGTTTCTTTACGCTTTCAGCAGGCACTGCCAAAGGAGTAGAGTTACTGGAGGGAGGGGGAGGCAGATTTGGGACTCTCTCTGCTGCTTTTGCCCTTTCTTCCAAAAATTTATCAAATTCTGGAAAAAAAAAAGTACACATTTAAATTCAATACAAGATTTAGAGTTTTCTTAAAGACAGTTGGGTTTTGTTTTGGTTCAACCTGTAGCCACGCAACAGCCCTTGGTGAGAACATGGGCAGCTGACCTGCTCCTATATCACTGCCCTTCGAAGCAGCTGCAAGTGAGCATGGGAGAGTCACCCAGTGAGACTCACCTGTCAGTTTTCCTTCCCTTTGGGAATGTGTTGACTCTGTTTAGCCTCTTTGCCAATGGCACAGCCAAGCCTGTGAACTCACCTCTGTGGAGAATCACCAGAACAGCATGTTGGTGCTCCAATCTCTCTGCCCTCACTGATTATTTCTAGGGTTTATGAACAGACAATATAATAAGAAATCCTGAACGTACACACTAACACGATATGAGGTTAGTATATTAAAAGCTTATCTAAAACATACTGCAAACTACAGCTTTTGAAGACACCAGACAAGCACCTTACCTTCACTTGTTACTCCTTCTTCTGCATCATCTCCTTTCTGAAATTAAAAGAAGTCTTTATAACATTTGTGGCTTGCTTCTCTAGCTCAAGCATATCTCATGGATAATAAAATTATTCTATTCATCTTTCCTCAAAAAAGCTGAAACAGAACAATTACATTTGCTGGAAAAAATCCATAGCAATTTGAGTTGTCTTTTTAATATTTCAGAAGATTACCTCCTATTACTCTCACCCTCTCGATTATTTAGAGAAATCTCTGATTATTTAGAAAATGTATAACAAAACAATGCAATACCAAGAGATTCAATACAAGCAGATTCAAGAGATTTGGAGACAACGTTGAAATGTGTAGCCACTCAAAAGATGAAAGCTTCTGCTTTTGGAAACCAGAGGGTAAATCCAAATGTAATTTACAATCTGTTATTTCCTTCTGCCCAAAAGGACAAAGCAATGTTGTTAGGAGTACAATTGGGAGGCAATGGCCTAGTGGTATTATCATGAGATTATTAATCCAAAAACTCAGCTAATGTTCTGGACAGATGGTGGAGATTAAATTCAATTTTAAAAAAATCTGGAATTAAGAATCTACTGATGATCACGCAACTATTGCTGAATGTTGGAAAAACCCATCTGATTCACTAAAGCCCTTTAGGGAAGGGAATGTGGTCTGGCTTACATGTGACTCCAGAGCCACAGCAATGTGGCTGACTTTCAACTGTCCTCCAAGGGGAACTAGGGATAGGCAATAAGTACTTTCCAGCCAGCAATGCCCATGTTTCATGAATTAATACAAAAAAAAATCTGTACCATAGTCCTGCCCAATCCCCATTGAATAAGAGCATGAGGCAAAACTTAGAGATTGGAGAAATCTGACTCCTGATATTTCCATGACATGCTTGAAGATTGGAAGGTGGCAAATGTAGTGCCTTTATTTAAGAAGGGCTGCAGGGAAAAGTCTGAGAACTACAGGCCAGTGAGTTTAAAGTCTGTAGTTGGTAAGTTAGAATCATAGAATCCTACAGTGCAGAAGGCGGCCATTTGGCCTATCGAGTATGCACGACAATAATCCCATCCAGGCCCTATCCCCGTAATCCCACAGTCATCCCGCTAATCCTTCTAACCTACGCATCCCAGAACTAAGGGTCAATTTAGCATAGCCCACGCACATCTTAGGATTATGCGAGGAAACCATAGCACCAGAGGAAACCCAGGGAGAACATGCAAACTCCACACAGAATAACCTAAACTGGGAATCGAACACAAGTTGCTGGCACTGTAATGCAGCAGTGCTTTAATGTGCCACTGTATCGCCTAGTTGTTAGAAGATATTCTGAGAGACAGAATCTTCAGGCATTTAGAGAGGCAAAGACTGATTAGGAACAGTCAACATGGCTTTACAAGTGGAAAATCATGTCTCACGAATTTGATTGAGTTTTTTGAAGGGGTAACGAAGAAGATAGATGAGGGCAGTGCAATCAACATTATCTACATGGACTTCAGCAAAGCCACTCACAAGGTATTGCATTGTAGATTATTACATAAGATTAAATCTCATGGGATCCAGGGTGAGATAGCCAATTGGATAAAAGATTGGCTTGATAACAGAAGACAGCTGGGTCCACCGTTATTTGTTATTTATATTAATGATTTGGACGAGAATTTACGGGACATAGTTAGTATGTTTGCAGATGACACCAAAATTGATGGCATAATGGATAGTGAAGAAGGGCATCTAGGATCATAATGGGATCTTAATCAATTGGGCCAGTGGGCCGACGAATGGCAGATGGAGTTTATATAAATGCAAGGTGATGCATTTTGGTAGATCAGGACTTACTCAGTTAACGATAGGGCATTGGGGAGAGCAATAGAACAAAGAGGTCTAGGGGTACAGGTTCATAGCTCCTTGAAAGTGGAGTCAAAGGTGGACAGGGTGGTGAAGAAGGTATCCGACATGCTTGGTTTCATTCGTCAGAACACTGAATACAGGAGTTGGGACATCTTGTTGAAGTAGTACAAGACATTGGTAAGGCCACACTTAGAATATTGTGTGCAATTCTGGTCACCCTGTCATAGAAAGGATATTATTGAACTAGAAAATGTGCAGAAAAGATTTACTAGGATGCTACCAAGACTTGATGGTTTCAGTTATAAGGAGAGGCTGGATAAATTGGGGCTTTTTGCCTGGAATGTAGGGGGTGATCATATAGGGGTCTATAAAATAATCGGGGCATAGTCAAGATAGATAGTCAACATCTTTTCCCAAAGGTGGCAGAATCTAAATTAGAGGGTATAGGTTTAAGGTGAGAGGGAAGAGATACAAAAGTATCCAGGGAGCAATTTTTTTCCCCACACAGAGGCTGGTGAGTGTCTGGAACAAGCTGCCAGAGGTAGTAGAGGCAGGTACAATTTTGTCTTTTACAAGCATTTGGACAGTTACGTGGATAAGATTGGTGAGGAAGGATAATGGGTCAAACATGAGCAATTAGGACTAGCGTAATGGTAAAAACTGGGCAGCATGGACAAGTTAAACCGAAGGGCCTGTTTCTACACTGTAAACCTCTATGATTTTAAAAAGGGAGATAAGATCAGAAATTGGGTTAAATGCTGCATTTTGTTTCAGATCATATTATTCAGATTTCAGATCTATATTGAGGACCTATTTTAAACCAAACTATGCATAATCTATTTCAAATGACTTTTTCACTCCAGGGTAGGTTAAATATTTAAGTGTTTATTTGTGCTCTGTGCCAGTGGGATTACAAGCAGCAACATAGGCTGTTTCTGTGCCTCATTCGTTGGATGGAATTTTACTGACCTGCCGCCATGGGAATTGTAGCAGGCAAGGGACAGAAAATGGAAAGATCTGTTGACCTCGGGCGGGATTTTACAATTTCGGGATGAGCAAGGACATAAAGCCCCGCCCATTGTCAATCATGAGTCTCTTTTTCATCACACCATTCCTCCCCCCCTCCCAAAATAAATCAATATATCCTTGTTATTATTAGAAACTTTTAACAGAATGGAATACCTTGGCAATAGTTTTAGGACATGAGTCTAATTATGTCAATAATTAATCACCATCAGTCTATAAACAACTGATGTTATAAGGAGAAAGGTTTTCACTTGAATTTCAGCTTGAAGTGAGTGGTTCTAATATTTTCCTCATGCACAATGTCAGATACAATTCATATTACAATTGTTGAAATCTAGGGAATACAAGCAACAATATTTGATGTTTTTGAATGTCAAACTATATGTCATTAAATATGTTCAAAGCTGAGATAGTGATAAGGTTGGAATGATTTGTTTAAAAAAAAATAGTAACCATGAAATGGGGAGAGTGAATTAAATGGAAAAGGAAGTTGGGATGCAAATAAATCAGAGCACCAATGAGAACTAACAAATCAAATCTTGGTACACAAACCTTTGCGTTCAATGAAGAAATAGAAGGATGAGCAAAGATATTCCAGAAACAAAGCTGATTCAAAACAAATACTATTTTATCAACTTGAATTCCATTGTTTAGTTCTGTCATTAATTATTTCACACTTGTCTAACATTGGTAGACGTATTGCCCTTTTTTGCTCCCTTAATATTTCACACCAGGCTAAGTAGTTCCTGTGGGCAAGACAGCAGATAGGCTGTCCATTCCCAAGTCACAGTTCTAGGTCTTCGGCATAATTATAGCTATAATAATTATCACTCGGTCCATTGAGTCTCTCACGTGCTTTCAAAAAGCAATTCAATTACTCCCACTATACTGCACTTTCTCCATATCCCTGCAATTGCTTCTCTTTCAAGTATTTATCCAACCACCCACATCAGGTAGTGTGTTCTGAATCCTGACTACTTGTCACAAAAATATTTTTTTCCCCTCACATTATCATTGTTCTTTTGCCTTTCAATTATCAGCCCTTCAAATATTCCTTTATTTAAACCCATCAGGATTTCAGTAGCTCCATCAAGTTTCCCTTAGTCTTTCCTGTCCAAGAACAATGCCATCTTCTTCAGTCCATCCACATAAATGTCCCTTATTACATAAATGTGTCTGAAGTTACATGTAGGTAAGGACTGCAGATTTCCTTCCCTGAAGGACATTAGTGAACCAAATAGGCTTTTCTGACAATTGACAATGGTTTAATGTTCATCAGTAGATTCTTAGTTACAGATTTTTTAAAAAAAATTGAATTCAAATTGCACCATGTGCCGTGGTGGGATTTAAATCCAGGTCTTCAGAAAATTTGATGAATTTCTGGATTAATATTCTAGCAACAATACCACTAGGCCATCACCTCCCCTTCATCATGGAGTGCATTAGACCTGAACTTGATCCTATTTTCAATAAACTGGCACAAGAATGCCCTTTCTAGCAGTTGATGGTTAGGAGTCAGAAGCAGAAGCCACATCCGATCCCCAATCCTGGGGTGCTATTCAACTCTAGTTCCTGACAGCTCCAACAGTCAAAATCTGAATCTATTCGGTATTCACGAAGGAGAGGGGCTTGTTGACAGCTCCTGTCTTTGAGGGAGCTGTGGACCAGTTGAGGGAAATATCCATACCGAGGGAGGAAGTGTTAGAGCTTCTAGGTAGCATTAAAACTGATAAATCTCTGGGGCCTGATGGCATTTATCCCAGGCTGCTTAGGGAGGTGCGAGGTGAAATTGCTGGGCCTCTGACGCAAATCTTTATCTCGTCCTTGGACACAGGCAAGGTCCCTGGAGAATAGCTAATATTGTACCATTGTTTAAAAAGGGTAGTAGGGATAACCCTGGAAATTATAGGCCAGTGAGTTTGACGTCAGTGATAGGGAAGCTGTTGAAGGGGATTCTTAGAAATAGAATGTATAGGCACTTAGAGCGTTGCAATCTGATTAGGGATACACAGCATGGATTTGTTAAGGGGAGGTCGTGCCTTACAAATCTGGTAGAATTTTTTGAGGAGGTGACGAAAACGGTGGATGAAGGGCGAGCCGTTGATGTCGTCTATATGGATTTTAGTAAGGCGTTTGACAAAGTCCCTCATGGGAGGTTAGTTGAGAAGGTCAAGGCTAATGGGATACAAGGACAGGTAGCTAGATGGATAAGTAACTGGCTTGGTAATAGGAGACAGACAGTAATAGTGGAAGGGTGTTTCTCTAGCTGGAGGTCAGTCACTAGTGGTGTGCCGCAGGGCTCGGTACTGGGACCTCTTCTATTTGTAATATATATAAATGACTTGGAAGAGGGAGTAAGTGGAGTGATCAGCAAGTTTGCAGACGATACAAAGATGGCTGGACTTGCGGATAGTGAGGAGCATTGTCAGGCGATGCAGCAGGACATAGATAGGCTGGTAGCTTGGGTAGACAGATAGCAGATGGAATTCAATCTTGATAAGTGTGAGGTGATGCATTTCAGGAGAAAGAATGTAGGGGGGAGTTTTATAATAAAGGTAGACCTATTAAGAGTATAGAAACGCAGAGGGACCTGGGGGTGCAGGTGAACAAGTCTCTGAAGGTGGCAGAGCGAGTGGAGAAGGTTGTGAAGAAAGCATATAGTATGCTAGCCTTTATAGGAAAGGGTATGGAGTACAAGAGCTGGCCTTTAATGTTGCAGTTGTATAAAACGTTGGTTAGACTTCATTTGGAATACTGCGTCCAGTTCTGGTCGCCTTACTACTGGAAGGACGTGGAGACTCTGGAGAGTGCAGAGGAGGTTTACCAAGATGCTGCCTGGTATGGAAGGTCTGAGTTATGAGGAGAGATTAGGCAAATTGGGACTGTTTTCCTTAAAAAGACAGACTTAGAGGAGATCTGATAGAGGTGTGCAAGATTATGAAGGGGATAGATAGAGTAAACAGGGTTAAGCTTTTTCCTAGGATGGACACAAATAGTACGAGGGGTCACGGGCTTAGGGTGAGGGGGATAAGGTATAATTTGGATGCTAGAGGGAGCTTTTTCACACAGAGGGTGGTGGGGGTATGGAATGCACTGCCAAGTAAAGTGGTGGAGGCAGGTACTCTGGAGTTATTTAAGAAATACTTAGATGGGCACATGAACAGAATGGGAATGGAGGGGTATAGAAAACTGATTTAAAATAGGGATCATGAGTCTTGGGAGTCCCTGGGAAGTGTGTAAATAGATGATGATATTGATGTACTTGTTTTTATCCTACAGGTGCTTTGGTCCACCTTGTTGTCTAACGAGGGGCATACACACGATGGGTCGTGAGAGGACTGCTCTTAGATCTTTTGAGAGTATCCTAGCGCTTCACGTTGTTAGTGTACGCTTGACCTGGACCATTTGATGGGCAGCAGACAGCTCAGTGACTATCGATGTGCTGTGCAGATACATGGATTTGGGCCTGTGTCTGTGGGAATTTGCGCATTCTCCCCATGCTTGTGTCGGTTTTCTCTGGGCGCTCTGGTTTTTCTCCCACATCCCAAACATGTGCTCTTAGGCTAATTGGCAAAACAAATTCTCCCTAAATTGTCTCAAATTTGGTTTTTTAATCCATAGATCTATAAACATGGTCAGGGATCGCGGGTAGAGGTGGGAACATCGGGGTGGCGACGTAGGCTCGTTGGGCCGAAGGGCCTGTTTCCTGTGTTGTTTTGTTCTTTATTTTCTGATTTTACTGACTCCAGTTCTAAAAGTATGCAAGCACAATACACTTCACATCAGATAAAGTCACTCCAATTAGATTATGCCAGTACCTTAAGCCTCTGTTGATCTTTTTGGTACAATGATAATTTGGCAATAGATCACCATCTTTAAAAGGAGTTTATCTATAAACAGAACCTTTATTTAGAAAATAATGAATTTGAAAGTTTGCAGAGTGGTTTGATCTATACAATAAAATCAGGTGGGAATACACAAAGTGCAAAAAAATTGTTCTGGCATTCTGTTTTTGTGCTTCAATCACTGTCAATCTCTCTCTTCCACTAGGTGATGGAACTATTTAAAAAAAAAAATCAACAAACCTCTTTTTTGAAACTTTCAATGCAATGTATTATAAACATCTTGGCAGTAGTTTGGGAAAAATTTATTTAATTATGTCTAACATTAGTCAAAAACAGTCTGTGAACAGTCCATGCTATGAAGAGAAAAAGATTTTTACCTGGATCTTGGTTTGGAACAAAAGTGTTATAATTTCTTTCTCTCTCACAATGACAGCAGATTCAATTTCTGTCACAGCATATTTTAATGTCGAGAAAGTACATAACAAGACTCATGGATGGTTTTTGATGTCTAATTCTATACAAGTGACTTGTGCACGAGTAAGATATACACACAAACAGGCAGAAATTCCAGCAGGTGGCTGGATATTCCTTTGCAAATCAATATCTAAAGAACAGAATGTAATTCAAACCATAAGTCTATATATTGCATATTCTAGCATGGTCCAGTTCTTTGTTTAAATACAGGATTAGGTAGAAGTACCATTCAGATGTAATCATTCCTATATAACAATTTGGGGGGGGGGGGGGGAAATAGCAGGAACAGAGAGAGAAAAAAAGTAGTATTGAGAGAATTTCAAACCAAAGCAAAACAAAAAGCAAAAAGCTCCTCACCACATCAGTGCTGAGCCATTCTTCAACGTCATCCATGATAGACTGTGCAACAGGAATCTACACAGTGATGGGAAAACCAAATCATATAATATAAAAAAAAAGAAACTTATAATGGGAATGCAAAAATTCAAGATCCACAAAAAAGATAATTCACAGAAATATAAAACAGCAATAACAGAATTCATAAAAGAAATCAAGATTTAACAATGAAAATGGGTACATGAACCAACTGAGGGCACAACTGTAGAGAAACAAAGATAACACTCAATGAGGAATACACTGGAGAAATCATTACATGGCCACTTTTTAAAAAAAGTTTTCTTCATCAACAATCCATGGGGTTTAGTTACGTTGAGGGATATCAAATTTCCTGCCTCTATTTTGATGGGCTTTGCAGAGTTGTATCACTGCTTGTATCTTTTTCCAGAACATAGCATTGGTACGTGTTCCTGGCCGTCTGATATTGAGTTGCAGGTGGCATTTGTATTATAATGTTACTCAGAGGTGCTGTTTCAAAGAAAATTTGGGTGATACAGCATTTTAGGGTTCATGCAGTGAGCCAGAGAGTGTATGGTATACACTCTGAGATCCCCATATAGTGAGTTTTTAATGTGACTCATGATGGCGCAGTAAGGCATTTCCCCATAGAAATGGTGTTGCTTTAAAAAGCAACAAATTAGGAGATTTTCTGACCTTGCCACACTCACTCAGCACAGATCCCAGAGAATACAGTGCAGGGCTAAAAATTGGCTTTGTGCCCATGCCAAACAGTTTGCAATCATTCCAGTCCCACTCTAAATGGCACAAACTAAATCAGAGTGTGAGGCCGATTGGCACAGTTAAAGTAGCATTTAAATACGCATAGCCTGTTCAACATTGGATTCTCTAGGACCTTCCGATCTTTGGGTGTGATGTGAAATGGACGAGAATTACTCCTGGTCTCCACTAGCGGGTGGCCACACTAGGAGGCTTGGAAGCCACTGAAGCCCTAAATGGTCAGGGACACAGCCAGGCAGTGGCCTCTTCATACATTGGCAATACCCATTTGACAACCTGGCAATGCCTGTGTGCTAGGGCAGTGCCAAAGAGCATGAGTGAAGGGGACATGTCAGGGGACCCACTGACAGGGTCCCAATGCCAGAAATCGGTCAGGAAGGGGCTGGGGAAACATGCTGCTGATTCAGGATCCAACGTTCATGGGGGAGGGTGGTCTCAGTAAACTGAGATCGTGGATTGTTATGGGAGGGTGGGAGTGAGAGGGCGAGGAAAGGGGTGGTTGACAGGGCACTCAACTGCATCCAAATTGACCAAGTACAGACTGGATGACCGCTTTGCTGAATACCTTCAGTTCATCCACAAGCAGGATCCAGATCTTCCTGCTGCTTGCTACTTCAACACACCCTGTATTCCTGTCCACATGTTTATCCTTGCCTTTTGCAATGTTCTAGTGAACACCAATGTAAACTGGAGGAACAGCATCTCATTATCTGATTGGGCACTTCACAGCCTTCCAAGCAGAACAAGGAGTTCAACAACCTCAGAGCATAAATTCTCCCCTCCACCTTCACTCGACTTCCATTATTTTATTTCATTTTGTTTCTTTTCAACTCATTCATCCATTTTTATCATCCTTCCTTCTGACTTCCATTTTTTCACCTCTCCATTCCAGCTCTCCTCCTTGTGCCTCTGCTGCCCCACCTCAACTCCCAGACAACTGCCATCATTCTCATGCAGTCCCTTAACGATCTGTATCTGTTCTGCCATTCACACAGTGATTACTTAATGGATCTTTTAGCACATTTCTCAGCCTTCTTCTTCCTCATTTACATTCACTTTGTCCAATTACAGCATCCCCCCCCCCACCTCCCTTGTAATACAATTTTCTGCTAATTTTCTTTGCTCTTAACTCTGACAAAGAATCATTTATATTCAATGTTGGCTCTATTCTCTCTCCACAGGTGTTGTCAGACCCAGCTGAAATTTTCCAGCATTGTGTATTTTTGTTACAGATTCCATTGAGTGGATTTGTAAACACTGTAAAATCAACCTATAGAAAGGATATTTTGTTCTTCTTCAATTGGTGGCTTTAGCCAGTCAAACAGTAAAAGGTTCTCGCAAGTATGATATTCACCTAGCATATATAAAAAGGACAAAACATAGCACCAGATAGAAAATTCAAAAAGGGCAGTGAAACAGAAATTATCACTACAAAAGAGTTTAACATTTTTGTCACATGTTTATAGACCACACAAGTTTATAACTTATACCAACACCTTCTGGAGTTGGTAACTTTTAACACAGCTGTCACTTTAAATTAACCATGCATAAATGTTGTGTTGAATGATAACGTACTAGCCCACTGGTCAGAAAGTGTATTGCATTGTACTCTCACAATCCTCATTTAGTGAGTTTCCAATGCGACTCATGTTAGATGAGGTGCGATGGAAGAGTAAGGCACTTCCTCATAGGGTATCAGACTACCAAGAGTTATGAATTGATTTACACCCCATCACTCCTCACACCCTTTCCCTGGCTTTTATTCAGTTTCCTTCCTTAGCTACCTGTTGTAATTAAGAGTTTTTCACCCAGATCACTAGTGTTTCCCAGCTAGTGAAGTCACTCTGTCCCATTTTTGTTCCCTTTCATTTGTGTAGCAATGGAGGAAATTGGGAAATCAGCAGAAGAGGAGATAAGACTTATCCCGGAACTTGGCATGCTGGTTCAGAGCACCATCCAGGTAAACACAAATTGAACCCAGTAGTGAGGAAATATAAACTGGGAAGTGATCTTTGTTGCCCAAGTGAATGAAATAGCTAAAAGCTAGAAACAAAAATACATTTTGAATGCTGAATGCATTTGCTCTTAGAGCATTAAAATTACATTACTTTCTTTGTCTCTCTAATAAGATAATCCATGCAAAAGTATTTGTGACAACTTGACATTAAGACTATGCAGCATTACAATTTTAGATTCAAAAGTTTCAGAAAAAAGGAAGAAAGAATTCTGGTTTTTATATATTTAGGCACAATTCAAAATGCCAGTGAAACAGAAATTGTCACTACAAAAAGTTAACATTTTTGTCTCATGTTTACATACCACACAAGTCATAATTTCATTAAAAGCTTGGCCTATATTAAAGCACGTCTCAAATTTGTAAGGATTTGATGTATAACTTCATTTATACAACATCTCCTTTCCTTGCCCTTTAATTTTCTGCTCTTTTCAACACAATGATGGTTGCAGGACATTAAGCTCCAGTGGCCCTTTGTGTGAATTTAGGCATCAAGTTTTGGCACACTATTCTACAGTGGAACAAATCAAACAGGAATAGGAGTAGGCCATTGACTTGCTCTTCCATTTAACAAGATTATGGCTGATCTTCTACCTTAATGTTATTTTCCTGCAATGATCCCCACATTCTTTTATGTCATTGGTATTTAGAAATCTATAAACTTTTACTTTGAACATATTCAAGGACTGAGCCTCCAGAGCCCTCTGGGATAGAGAATTCTGAAGATTCACCATCTTCTGACTGAAGAAATTCCTCTTTACCTCAGCCCTATATTGTGTTTTATTTGTGTCCCTGATTCCTGGAATCCCCCATTCAGAGGAAACTTTTTTTCTCTATTCTGCCAAGCCTTGTAAGAGTTCTGTATGCTTGAATTAGGTCACCTCTCATTTTTCTAAACTCTAGAGAATATAGGCCCAGTCTCTTCATAAGACAATTCCACTGTCCCAGGGATTAGTCAGGTGAATCTTTGGTGCACTCCTGCCATGTTCAGTATATCCTGCATTGGGTAAGGAGATTAAAGCGACATAAAACATTTTACATGTGGATTTATCAAGATTTTAAACAACTGCTGTAAAATTTCCTTACTCCTGTTCTCAAACTGCCTTGCAATGAAGGCTAACATACGATTTGCCTTCCTAATTGCTTGTTGCACTTGCTTGTTAGCTTACAGTGACCCAAGAATAAGAACATCTATGTCCCTTTAGACATCAACACTCTCAACAATCCCTCCCCTATTTAAGGGATGCTCTTCATTTTCCTACAATAAGTAATAATTCAAATTTTCCACATTATATTCCATTGGCCATGTTCTTGCTTTTCTAAATATCTTTGAAGCCTTGAATCAGCAAACTTAGAAACGTTAATTTGGCCTTCATATCCAAATCATTACTACAGATCGTGAACACATGGGCCCAAGTACTGCTCTTTGTGGTACCCCACTGATCATAGCCTGCCAACCTGAAAATGACCAATTTATTTCTACTTAGTTTTCTGTCCATTAACCAATCCTTAATCCATGCCAGTATATAACCTCCAATTTCATATGTTCCAATTTTGCTTACAAACTACTTCTGTGGGACTTTATGGAAAGCTTTCTGAAAATCCAAATACAACCTCATAAGGTTCTCCCTTATCTATCCTGCTAGTAACACTGTTTAAAAGCTCCAACAGGTATGTGAAATATGCTTTCCCTTTCATAAATCCATGCTGACTCTGCCCAATCCTATCATTATTTTCAAAGTGCCTAATTATCACATTCTTGATAATAGATTCGTTCATATCCCCTACTCCAGATGTCAAATTAACAGGTCTGTAGTTTTATGTGTTTTCTCCCTCCATTCTTAAGTAGGGGAGTAACATTTGCTACCTTCCAATCCACAGGCACTACTCCAAAATCTGTAGAATTTTGAAAGATGATCATCAATGCATCTACTTTCCCTACAGCCACTTCTTTTAATACTCTGGGATATAGACAATTGGTCCAGAGGATTTATCAACTTTCAATGTCATTAATTTATCCAGCACTTTTTTTTCCACTAATACTAATTTATTTCCGATCCTCAGTCTCATCAGTTCTTTGGTACCCCAATATTTCTGATCAATTCTTGCATCTTCCTCCATGAAGACAGACATAAAGTATAGGTTGAGTTTTCTGCCATTTATTTATTATAAATTCTCCATTCTCTGTAATGGGTTCACATTCTTTACTAATTTTTCTCTTTTTAAAAATAAAATAGTCTATTTTTATGCTCCTTGCTAATTTACTCTCATTCCATTTTGATTCTCCTTTGTTGAATGATACCATGCAAACTATGGCATCATCAACTACCATTTCAGTTGACACCAGCAACTACAGAGACCAGAAATCAAATTTGGGAGCATCTGGTTCCATACAGTGTAGATACAGACTGCTGCATTTACCTACTAATATACTATTAACCCTGTTACTGCCTTGAGAGGCTAATTAAATTAATTCAAAATGTGGATTTGAGAGGACCTGATCCATTTATGCTGGCCCACAGAAGGGCACTTCCAATGATTTCATGTACACTTCCACACAACACAAGGCTCTGCCAACACCAATACATATCTTTTACCTGTAGATTCATCAACAAATTCAGCTGGTATTCACATTGCTCTGTCTATTTTTCTCATCATAAAACCAACACTGAATGCACAGTTACTTTACTCAGATAGCTTTGGAAACAGAAGCAGTTGCATTTACACTAGCAAAAATCAAAAATAAGATTTGGCTGTATATCAGGTTCACTGCAATCCCTCCTGTATTAAGGAAATACAAGGTCTTTGCTTACATGCTGGAACTGGCCCAGATTCTGTTTACACAGATGATTAAGAAGATTGATCTTTTGGCAAGAAACAAAAAAAAAGTCCAATTTAAATTATACTGTTGAATTGTGAAGCACTCAGGATCATTGAATAAGGAGTAGGAAAGAGCTGAGAACTAGAGAAGTTGAGGGTTATTTAATACTGGATATGAGGTAGATAAAATATCTGGGTCATAATCATACAATACAGACTTTAATACAGGGAAGAGAGAGTTGCAATCAAATACAACAAAAATAATATTTTTCTTCAAAATTGAGAAATGTTAATCATTGTGACAATGCAAATTATTATTTGTTTGCTTCTAGGACTTAGACAAATCAGCAAGTGCAACACCGTTAATGAATACTAGGTTAAAGGAATCTTATTAAAATATATTCCAAACTGTATAGTAAAAGACCAATTTATTTGTTACTTAAATCAGAAGAGGAATACTGCAATTACTACAAAGAAAAATAAGGAGACTGGATGCGCAGCACTACACCACCTCACTCCACGAGAAAAATATACTACATTTTTGTATTTTCTGCTGGCTCATTTGCATTAAATTGTTGATTTTTATTATGTTTCCAAATATCTAGACAGATAAGAGCTTCAGTCTGTCAGGTTCTACAGTTTTACATGGAGACAGTTTGGGTTGTTTAATCTAATGCTTAGTGCATATCGGTGAATAATATACAGCTTTCTATGTTTTAGATACTAATCCTGTCCCTAGAGACCACAAGGATTGCAGGTTTAGGGAGCCAGGTGGTGCTAAGACACACTGTTGGAGTAAGGTGAAGGAAAAATGACTTGGTAGTTGACCTTTAACCTTGAAATGCTTGACATTGATACTGGGTGACAAATTGAAGGCAGTCTTATACTGAAGTCTTGCAGTCAAGACTATAAAACTGTACCCTAAAATAGAGAAAACCCAGGAAAATGAAATTTCCATTTCCAAAACGTGTGCATCATAGTTTTCTCTGAGGCTGTTGAGTGATTTCCAAGACCAGGACAAATTTTATTTTTCACTGAAGGAATAGGTATTCGCTGATCTAAAGATAGTTGATGTATTGTACTTCTCCAGTACAGTGCAAACTTCAGCATAAAATAGGTCGAGAATAACATATTTTACTGAAAGGACACATTCATCTATCTGGTCTTTTACTGTGCAGTGTTGAATCAGTAAGGGTGTGGTTAGGGGGGGCAGGGGGTATTGCAGGTTGTTTAGCAGATCAATGTGGTGAAAGCTCACCATTCCTTGTGTCATGAGCCACTTGTCTATAGGCTCGAGGTCTGGATTGTCAGTTTTAATGTTCAGCTGCATCTGCTACAGAACATTCTCAAAGGCCCAGTAGTCAAAAAATAAAAGGACAAAGCCAAGAAAGAGAAAGAGAAATCCACATCAGATCACTGTAGAATATTTTCAGCACACCACTACGATTTTTTTTTTGGCAAAAATAAATATTTGTACAAAAGTAACAACTTTCATCTTTAAAGGTAATAAAAGCAATGGATGGTCATGAATGGATTACAAAAGGTTATTTGTTGCCTTGAAGTTGATAAGGTCAAAAATAAAGAACCTCTTATTTGTCTTAATAATGTTTCCAAACCATCATTTATATAGCATACCCTGGCAAAACGATTAGTTCAGCAAGATTCTGTGTGAAACCTGACTAGAGTAATATATAGATTACATGGTCAAACAGAATAACAAACTCGGACACAAACGTATGCATGTAAGCACCAGAAACAATGCAAATTGATGGAAGTCCTTTCCATCAATGTGCATTTATTTAACCAAGAAGCATGTACCAAATCATACCTGTACATTTCAGCAAAGCAGCTGATATATCTGTGATCTAGGATATTAAAAAAGTCGTATCTGAAAATGGTGGTTAGCATTGCTGTCCACAGCACCAGGGATCTGGGTTCAATTCCTGACTTGGGTCACTGTCCATGTGGAGTTTGTATGTTATCCCCATATTTGCGTGGATTTCCTCCAGATGCTCCAGGTTCCTCCCACAGATTGAAAGACTTGCTGGTTGGGTGCATTGGCCATGCTAAATTGTTCCTCAGTGTACTTGAATAGGTACCAGACTGTGGCAATTAGGGGATTTTCGTTGCAGTGTTAATGTAAGTCTACTTGTGACACAGATAAACAAATTTAAAACTTTAAACTAAATGGCTCTGAATTTTTTGTCTGCTGATTAATTTCAAATAATTTTCATTTCTCATAGCTATATTATATCTATCAAAATTGGTAATCTTTTTGAAATGCCCGCCAGTCCTTTTAGACTGATTTGTAAACAGTCTTAAAGTCCAGATGTCAATAATAAACTGATATTCTATGGTTTTGGAAGACTGTGGCAATTTCATCAAATATACACATACGTACAAAAAGTGATTTCCATTTTAGTGTCTGAATATCCAACTTTGCCTCCTTGGTAAAATAATCTTTCTTGAATATAAAAATATGAAATGAAAAGAAAATAACCTCTACAGACACAAATCATAACACCTGTCTAAATAGATAACTACGGTTGCTCCTGCAACAAGTTATAATGGATTGAAGTCAAGTTTAGCTAAAACTACAAACACAATAGCGAGTTAATTTAGTGAAACTCAATAAAAGGTTGAGTGTAACAGTTAGTAATGCTGAAACGTAAAGGACCACAGAAAAACAAATTGTATATAACCTTTAAGAGCACAATGAATTATCCAGAAATAAAGCTCAAAGTTTTTTTTGCAATTTCATACCATTACTCTGGGGATCCCAATCCTATTAAAATAACATTTCCAGAAATAAACATTCCAAAAGATGGAGAGACTATATCATGCATGTTTACTTGTGATATTAGAGCTGGTGCCTGTCAGATTTTAAATTGAAAACTGCTATGTAGAAAGAGTGTTGTACAACAGTCAACAGCAGCCTCCCCTCCCAAGAGTATATGATTGATGATAAGTGCTAACAAAAACAAAGTCTGAATTTGAAGTAATGCTCTATTTCAATATTCAAATCTAAATCTGTCCAATCAGATAACTGAAGTTTCACAGATTAGTTAAAGCCAAGTAAATCATGGCAAATTACACAATTCTTATTTGTACCCACAGTAGAAATCTATTATAGCTAATACAACCCATAATCAAAATTAGAGGGAAGTAAGTTTGGAATGAAAATTTATTTTTGTAACCAAGTATAATTTGAAACTCAAAACGTAATTCCAAATTTGATTATGGTGGTGGCGGGGGTGGGGAGGAAGAGAGAGAGAGAGAGGAAGATTACAATCTATTTTCACTTTTTTCTCAAATGCTAATGCAGATGGCTCAGACCATATTACTTGAGAGGCAATCATTTTTTCCCCCATATTAATTTTTCCTGATTTGATGCCATTTCTAAGCAATCAGATAATCTTGCCACACCTTCTCTGCATACTTCTCCAGCCCTATGTTGCAGCTCACTATTCCACTTTATAACAAATCCTCACCTTCATTTATTCAAATGGCAGAGCATTTGCTGCATATCCTGTGATCTTCTAAAATCTCTTCATGTTCTCTTATTACGTTCAAAAGTTAAGACAGGACTGTGTCTTTAGTCAGTCCAATCTCCTACTTTCTGCACTACTGAAATGCAAAGTGCCTTGGTAAATGTGATTTTGTGGAATATTGCTACTGTTATTATTTTTAAACTGGGAAGTATGGCTAAGTGAGGACTGAACATTTTATTCTCCCTTGCTGTGGAAAAGTTTAGGTTGTATTCTGAATTTCTCTGTAATAAGTCAAAAACCAAGGAATCACCAATTCAAATCTGGAGTACTGTAATCTAAAACCTAATATCTATTTCTCTAGCTGTATGAGATTTAGCCATTGGATACAGATATTAACCTTACAGAAACTGTCTGCGTTTTAGAATTTGATATTGTGGAGATGTGTTATGTCACTGAATACACAAGAAATAGAAGCAGGAGTAGGCTACAGGCCCTTCAAGTCTGCCCTGTCAATCAATACAATCATGGCTGCTCTGTACTGGCTACTTTTCTGGCCATTCCCCCAAAGCCCTCTATTTCTCAATCTATCAAATATTTATCCACCTCCATTTTGAATACTTTTCATGATCCAGCCTCTGGAACAAAATGTTATGCCAGAGATTCACCACCCTGCGTGAGAAGAAATTTCTCCACATTTTAGTTTTAAATGACCAGCTTTTTATCTTGAAGACACATCCCCTTGTTTGAGACTCTCCCACTAGTGAAAACAACTCAACATCTATCTTGCCAAGCTCCCCGCAGGATCTTTCATGTTTGAATAAGATCACCTCTCACTCTTTTAAAACTACAAGGAATACAAACCCAGACTGTTTAGTCTCTCTTTGATAGAATAACCCTCTCATTCCAGGAACTATCATGGTGAACCTCCTTTAATGACTGCTTCTAATGTTACTGTGTCCTTTTTCAGGCAAGGGAACCAAAACCGTTTTCAGTATTCCAGGTGAAGCTTCACCAATACCATGTACAAAATCTCCCTCTTTTTAAAGCCCAACCCCAAGCCAAAATGCCATTTGCCATCTTAACGACTTGTTGGACCTGCTTGCTAGCTTTTTGTGATTCATGCACTAGAACACCTAGAACCCCCTGTACCCTAACTCACTTTCAGTCTCTATTTAGATAATAATCTGTCTTTTGATTCGTCCTACTAAATTATATGACCTTTTAATTCCCCATATTAAACTCCAGGTTTTTGCCCAATCACCCAAGCTATTATATCCTATTGCAGGATCGTAACTTCTTTCTTACAAAATGCTCTTCCACCCATCTTCGTATCATTGGCAAATTTAGAAACCTTACATCTGTTCCTTTTTCCAAGTCATTATTTACATTCATTAATGTAAATAATGAACAATTGTGGACCAAGAACTGATCGCTGTGGTACTCTACAATGGTGAGCTTACATGTCATTTTCCAAACCTTGCATTAATCTCAACTATAACACTGGGTAAATGTCAAGCAAAGGCATCAGTCCAAAAGTATCAAAAAGGGACATTTACCCTATGCCGATTTATTTTAGCTACTACCAATCAATTTCAGGAGAGAAAGCTGGTCACTAGCTTCCTGGTATTTAGCCAAGAGCAATACAAGTATTTGATTAAAATGCAATGGCTATTAAATATTCCAAAAATTTTTAAACATGAGCATTATACTTGAGCAGATAAATATGATGACATCTTAGTGACATCACTGGGGCTGTTGTTTAAAAAGAAACCAAATCCCAGCCACGTGTGGTAGCATACAGATCTTTTTGAAAACTGAATTCCTTAACTATATTTTTCATTTCATTTGGCATAGCAAGCAAACTACACATCAATGGTTTAAACACTCATCTTTCAACTGAAATACCAAAACAGTTTATCACTGTGAAAGAACAGAAACATTTACATGAAAGGAAAGGTTTCTTTTAATTCAAAGATAGCTTAAAAAGTTAAAGCTCTTACCATTGCTGCATTATTTTGTCGCACATCAATGGCTGTTGCCAATCCTCCAACTGACTGCAAATCCTCATAGGTTACGCTGCAAGCAAGAAATATACAGGAAATTAAAATCCCTATGCGTAAGTTTCATACAATTCCATATTCAGACATGGATATACTTACTTTTTGCGCTGATCTGCCAGAGAACTACTTCTGGTCTGTGCAAACATATCAAAGTTAGCTGAATCTCGAGCATCTGGATTGCAGTTGGTCAACGAGCTCAGAGTACCACTAACATTATCTGCACCCAGATCTGAAAAGATAAAAATCTCGGTAGTAGTTATACTAATATCAGGGTAAACTATTCCATACAGAAACACAAAATACTGTTGGTGGTGAAAATCTGGAATAAAAAGTGCAAGAAATAGTCAGTGAATCTGTGGAGAGAGAAACAGTTAACATTTCAAGTCAATAACCTTGCATTAAAAACTGGAAAATATTAGCAATGTGACAGATTTAAAGCAAGTATTGTGGTTGGGAAAGTGGAGAGGTCCCTGATATACAGGAGAGATTAAATGACAAAGTGAAAAGAATGCAACGCAAAAAGGAGTTATAATTGAACAAAGAAAAAAATGCATCTAGAGGAAGCTCAACACTTCAATCTCACACCATACTGGTCTGAGGCCTCTCGCTTCTTCCTTGAATGAAGGCCCAACCAGCCTCCATCCAACTGGCTGAACTTTTTCTGATGTAAAGATGCCGGCGTTGGATTGAGGTGGTAAGAACTCAGTAAGAATTTAGCAACACCAATTTTAATCCAACCGATTTATTTGATAGTAAATCCGCGAGCTTTCAACACTCTTGTGTCTTCCTCAGGCAAGTGCAGTGTTCTGGTCTGCAATAGCACACATCAGCACAGCCAGTCAGAGATTGCTGATTAGAATGCGAATCCTTACATCTAACCTGCTATTCAAGTGTTAAAGTGGCTAACAATGTGTGTGAAGGGGATCCTGAGCATTGTTATAGAATTGTGTATTTTCTCCAGACAGCACAGTCAGTGAGGTTTTTTGCTAACCCAGGCAAGTTACGGGGGTTACAGATAGTGTGTCATGAAGCCAAGATCCCTGTTAAGACCGTCCTCATGTGTGCGGAGCTTGGCTATCAGTCTCTGCTCAGCGACTCTGCGCTGTCGTGTATCACGAAAGCCCCCTTGAAGAACATTTACCCGCAGGTCGGAGGCCGAATGCCCATGACTGCTGAAGTGTTCGCCCACAGGAAGGGAACTGTTTTGCCTGGTGATTGTTGAGCGATGCTCATTCATCCGCTGTCGTAGTGTCTGCATGGTCTCCCCAATATACCATGCTTCGGGACATCCTTTCTTGCAACGTATTAGGTAGACAACGTTGGCCGAGTTGCAAGAGTATGTACCGTGCACCTGGTGAATGGTATCCTCACGTTTGATGATGTCGTCCATGTCTATGATCTGGCATGTCTTGCAGAGGTTGCTGTGGCAGGGTTGTGTGGTATTGTGGTCACTGTTCTCCTGAAGGTTGGGTAGTTTGCTGCGAACAATGATCTGTTTGAGGTTGTGCGGTTGTCTGAAAGCAAGAAGTGGGGGGGTGGGGATGGCCCTAGCGAGATGTTCATCGTCATCAATGATATGTTGAAGACTCCGGAGAAGATGTCGTAGCTTCTCCGCTCCGGGGAAGTACTGGACAACAAAGGGTACTCTGTCCACCATGTCCCGTGTTCGTCTTCTGAGGAGATCAGTGCGGTTTATCGTTGTGGCACGTTGGAACTGTCGATCGATGAGTCGAGCGCCATATCCTGTTCTCACGAGGGCATCCTTCAGTGTCTGGAGGTGTCTGTCACGATCCTCCTCATCTGAGCAAATTCTGTGTATACGGAGGGCTTGTCCATAGGGAATGGCTTCTTTAACGTGTCTAGGGTGGAAGCTGGAGAAGTGGAGCATTGTGAGGTTGTCTGTCGGTTTGCGGTACAGTGAGGTGCAGACCAGAACACTGCACTTGCCTGAGGAAGACACAAGAGTGTTGAAAGCTCGCGGATCTACTATCAAATAAATCGGTTGGATTAATAATTGGTGTTGCTAAATTCTTACTGAACTTTTTCTTCACATTGAACTATTTTCCTTCACTTTCTCCAAATGAAAAGGTGTTGCTATGGGAGCTAACATTCTTGTGGGATATTTAGAACATTCTTTTTTTCCAGTCCTATTTGGGTCTCTCCTTCAGCTTTTGCCAGTACGTTGTTCCCTGCTCTCATCCTGAATTGCAAAGTTAATCAACTCTGTCACCTTTCCATGCTGCTCTCACCTTCACGTGGTTTACCTGCCTGACTCTCCCATTCCTGATTTGCTTGTCTCTATTTAATAGATATGCCTATAGTGGTCATCAGTCGATGGCTTATCAAGATAAGTAATGCTGTGGGAAAACAAAATAAGAAACACTTCACATTTTTACAGGGTAAGGGTTGCTGGCATGACCGCAGATCAGACAGGATGCAAGTGAGACTGAAGATCAGTGAAGGATAGGGAAAGAGAACATGTACAAACTGGAACCCACAATCGGAAAGGGGGGACGAGTTGTGTTAGGGAGTGATGTGCACTGTATCATTAAGCCTCCTCACAACACTTTCCCAGAGAAACCCAAGAGATGCAACGTCTTCTCTTTCCTCTCTTCTCACCATCCAAACACTCCTTGGAGGTGAAACAACTCATTTTTTTTTCGATTAATGTACTGCATTTGCCACTCATGACAGCAGTTTCCTCTACACTAGGGAGACGGCTTTGCAAATACCTGCTTAGTTGCAAGCATAGCCTCAAGCTTCCAATAACTTGTCATTTGAATTCTTGACAGCGGCCTTCTGCACTGTTCCAATTAAGCTCAATGTAAGTTTGAGGAACAGAACATAATCTTTTAATGAGATGCTTTACAGCCTTCTGTCCTCAACACTGACTTCAGCAATTTCACATTGTCTTCAGACACATCTTGTTTTGCGTTTTCTGGTTTTGATTTTGGGCAGTGGAGTTGGTAATGATTTCACTTTCCTATTGAACTTCATGGAGACAAATCTTTTCCTGTTCTACTGTCACCCACGTTTTGCCTTGCACCATTTAATCTCTCCCATCCTCTACTGTATCACAAGCCTTCCCTTTTGTTCTCTCCTCCCATTCCTTACCTCAGCCTTTTTACTTGCTTTAAAAGCTTGTCAAATCTTTAACTTTTCTCCAGTTCTGATGAAGGGTCATTGACTTGAAACATTATTTCCAAATTTTATGCAGAGTTAATCAGTAGGTCTGGCAGCATGAAACAATCTTGTTTTAAAGGTGCTCAAAATGGTATTTATCGATTAGATAAAAATTCAGATTTTGAATTTAGAATTAAAAAAGACATGAAGGGAATTTCCTCCAATTGCAGATAGTAGCAAATTTATAAGCATGAGAGACTTAGCTCCCATGGCTCAACTGGCAGCGTTCTCATCCAAGTCACAGGTCTGTGGGTTCAAGTGCAACTCCAAAGAGCAGAAAATTTAGTCTGATATCCCCTATGCATCACTGAGGGAATGCTGTATTGCCAAAGAAGTGGATGGAATTCTTTGGCCATTCGTATCCAACCGCCACTGCCAGCAAGAACAGAGAATTTGGCACTCAACCAATTCACCATTCACTGCAGCACGTTAGGAATGAATGAAGTTGGGGAATCCCACTGCATGGGATTTTTCTCCTCCCTCATGGTGTGTTTTGTGGCAGCAGGAAGTGCTGGTGCAGCTCGCTGGCAGCAGAATCTTATGGTTCTCCCCACCTTGTCAATGGGGTGAGATATTAAATCAAGGCCTGTTTGCTCTCTCAGGTGGATATAAAAGATTCCACTGCATATCTTGAGGAAGTCATGATGTGGAGATGCCAGCATTGGACTGGGGTAAACACAGTAAGAAGTCTCACAACATCAGGTTAAAGTCTAACAGCTTTATTTGGTAGTAAATGCCACTAGCTTTCGGAGTTTGCCCCTTTGTCAGGTAAGTGGAGTTCTATCATGCTATCTCTACTTACACGACCTGCACCTTTAAGACTTGATTAGAATGAGAGTCTTTATAGCTAATCAGTATTCTGTAAATTATGTGTGCCTTTATATGCTCTGTGATCAGAACTCCCATTCACCTGACGAAGGAGCAAACCCCAAAAGCTCGAGGCATTTACTACTAAATAAACCTGTAGGACTTCTTAGTATCTTGAGGAACACAAGAGTTTACTCCCTATCTTAGCCAATATCTGGCCCTCAACTAACATTACTAATGGCTTATCTTGTCATCATCTCATTACTTTGTGAGATCTCGCTGTGTATGAGCTGGCTGTACATTTCTTATTAGACAACAGTAACAACATTTCAAAAGAATTTCATTGACTGTGAAGAACTTAGGATTCTAGTGTTTGTGAAAGCTGTGATATAAATAAGAGCTCTACCTTTTGTTGACAATATAGCAATCAATTCTTAAGCCAGATGCCATAACCTAATATACTCACTAGTAATGCCAAGCATTTGTTATAACGTTACTATTGAGGGACAAGAGAAAAATCACCTCACATTGCTTACTAATAACTTGAGGAAAAAATAACATGTTGAAATCCAGCAGCTCAATTCAGAAATCACTTATGGCCACTGAATCTCATGAGCAACCAAAAATGGAATTTGTCTTAGTTTGAGATTTTCCCTTCCGCCACTAGTGACGTGGTCAGGTACACATCCCATGAATTTAAATACATTTTAAAATAGTAAAAAGAGCTTTACGCCATAGTTTCCATCCAAAAGTATCCTCATTCCCCCAACCCCCCCGCAATGTCACAATATGAATCATTGCTGGTATTCAAAAGTGAAAAGTAGCCATGATGACCACTGGGGGTGTGGAGGTTCCTGGAGCTTGAGGGATAAGACTCGGCATTAAGTGGGAAAGAGTGATACTTCAGTGGCATGATGGTTGGGAAGGGGGCAAGCATTGGGAGAATTTATTTTAAATGCAAATCAGAATGCTCTATATTTGATGGCACCCCATCAGACCCCACCCCACCTGAATGACAGCATAAATCATTCCCCCAGATTTTCTGTGCAGAAAATCTGGCCTGGAAACACGGCTGCATTCTGGAGAGAAACACATCAATTTTCAGTCGTTGCCTGACACTTGGCAAATTTAGAGAAAAATTCCACCCAATGTCTAACAAAATATTAACAAACCTGAAGTATTCAGTTTAGTCTTCAAACTGGCTAGTTAGCTGGTCTCTGCTGAGCACTTCAGAGGTGTAATAACTGGACAACAGTACAATAGCACAGTAGTTAGCACTGTTGCCTTTCGGTGCTGAGGACCCAGGTTGGTTCCTGGCTTGGGTCACTATCTGTGTAGAGTTTGCACATTCTCCCCATATCTGCGCAAGTTTCCTCCCACAGTTCAAAGATGTGCAGGTTAAGTGCATTGGCCATGCTAAATTGCCCCTTAGTGTCAGAGGGACTAGCTAGAGTCAATGCATGGAATTATGGCGATAGGACCTGCTGCAATTATGTTAGAACATAGAACACTACAGCACAAACAGGCCCTTCGGCCCACAAGTTGTGCCGAACACATCAAAACCTACCCAGCCATAGACCTATCTATAACCCCCAATCCCATTGGATCCCATATACTCATCCAGAAGTCTTTTAAAAGACCCCAGCGAGTTCGCCTCGACCACCACCGACGGCAGCCGATTCCATTCACTCACCACCCTCTGAGTGAAAAACTTTCCCCTAGCATCCCCTCTGTACTTGCTTCCCTGCACCTTAAATCTGTGCCCTCTCGTCACGACCATTTCAGCCCTGGGAAATAGTCTCTGAGAGTCCACCCTATCTATTCCTCTCAACATCTTGTAAACCTCTATCAGGTCGCCTCTCAACCTTCGTCTCTCCAGGGAGAACAGTCCCAGCTCCCTCAACCTGTCTTCATAAGGCATGCCTCCCAATCCAGGCAACATCCTTGTAAATCTCCTCTGCACCCTTTCAATAGCTTCCACGTCCTTCCTATAGTGAGGCGACCAGAACTGCGCACAGTACTCCAAGTGTGGTCTGACAAGGGTCCTATAAAGCTGCAGCATTACCTCCTGACTCCTGAACTCAATCCCTCGATGAATGAAGGCCAGTACACCGTAAGCTTTCTTAACCACATCCTCCACCTGGGAGGCCGATTTGAGAGTCTTATGGACCCGGACCCCAAGATCCCTCTGCTCTTCCACACAGCTAAGACTCCTACCTTTGATAGTGTACTCATTCATCCCATTGGATCTGCCAAAATGGACCACAACACATTTATCCGCGTTGAAGTCCACCTGCCACTTCTCCGCCCAGTCTTGCATCCTGTCGATGTCATGCTGCAACTTCTGACATCCCTCCAGACCATCCACAACACCACCGACGTTCGTGTCATCGGCGAACTTACTCACCCATCCCTCTACCTCCTCATCCAGGTCATTTATGAAAATGACAAACAGCAAGGGTCCTAGAACAGATCCCTGGGGCACTCCACTGGTGACCGACCTCCATGCAGAAAAAGAGCCATCCACAACCACCCTCTGCCTTCTGCAGGCAAGCCAGTTCTGGATTCACAAGGCCAAAGCCCCTTGGATCCCATGGCCTCTCACCTTCTCAAGAAGTCTTGCATGTGGGACCTTGTCAAATGCCTTGCTGAAGTCCATGTACACCACGTCCACTGCTCTTCCTTCGTCAATGTGTTCAGTCACATTTTCGAAGAACTCAATTAAGCTTGTAAGGCACGACCTGCCTTTTACAAAACCACGCTGACTATTTCTAATCAACCTAAACTTCTCCAAATGCTCGTAAATCTTGTCCCTCAGAAACCTCTCCATCAGCTTACCAACCACTGAGGTCACACTCACCAGTCGGTAATTTCCAGGACTATCCCGGTTCCCTTTCTTGAAAATAGGGACCACATCCGCAATCCTCTAATCCTCCGGAACCTCTCCCGTCTCCATCGACGACGCAAAGATCGTCGCCAGGGGCTCTGCAATGACATCCCTCACCTCCCACAATAACCTGGGGTACATCCCATCTGGTCCCGGAGACTTGTCTATCTTGATAGCATTTAAAAGTTCTAACACATCCGCTTCCTTAATATCTACATACTCAATCTTTTCAGTCTGCCACAAACTTGTAGTGCATCCTCCCAGATCACTTTCCACCGTGAATACTGAGGCAAAGTACTCATTAAGCACCTCTGCCATTTCTTCCAGTTCCATACAGACTTTTCCCCCTTCACCTTTTATAGGTCCTATCCCTTCTCTTCTCATCCTTTTACTTTTCACATATTTGTAGAAGGCCTTGGGATTCTCCTTAATCCTACCAGCCAAGCTGGTAGGATTAAGGAGAATCCCAAGGCCTTCTCATGACCCCTTCTGGCTCTCCTAATTTCCTTTTTAAGCTCTCTTCTATAAGCCTTCTACTTCTCTAGATCCCCAACATCTCCTAGCTCTTCGAACCTTTTATATACCTTTCTTTTCTTCCTGACTATGTTCACCACAGCCTTCGTGCATCACGGTTCCCGCTTCCTACCAAAACCTCCTTGTCTCACCGGAACGTTGTCGTGCAGAGCTCCAGACAAGCATTCCTTGAATATCTGCCACCTTCCTTCTGTGCTTTTCCCCCAAGTACACCTCCTTCCAGTTTATTCGCCCCAACATCTGCCTGATGTCTTCATATTTCCCCTTATTCCAGACAAACACCTTCCTAGCCTGCCTGATCCTATCCTTTTCCAATGCAAGGGTGAAGGAGATAGAATTATGATCTCCATCCCCAAGATGCTCTCCTACCGAGAGATCCATCACCTGTCCTGGTTCATTAGCTAGTACCAGGTCCAGTACAGCCTCTCCTCTCGTAGGCTTGTCCACGTGCTGTGTCAGGAAACCCTCCTGAACACATCTAACAAACTCCTCCCCATCCAAACCCCTTACCCTTGGGATATTCCAGTCGATGTTTGGGAAATTGAAGTCTCCCATCACAACTCTGTTATTTCTACATCTCTCCAGTATCTGTTTCCCAGATGTTGTGCAGACTCAATGGACCCAATGGCCTCCTTTTGCACTTATGATTCTAATATCTCTGTGTTGGAGAAAAGAAAAAAACCAGGATTGCGACGCTTATCAAATCAGTTTGATGGATAAAGATAAATCAATGTAGTCTTTTCAGGACAATACATTACTTCCAAAGATCATCCACAACAGACTGAGCAATAAAATAGTTTAAGAAAATATTCACAACACTTTACATAGCAGTTAGTAATAAACACAGACATCCTTGAATTTGTACAGCCTAATCTTATCCGCAGAAATTTGATCAACATGCCAACTGTCCATCACCTCGAAAGGCTATGTAAAAAAAAATGCAGTCAGATGATAAACTGGGTTTATTAGTTAATCCAAATAAGGAGTCACCAACATTATCAGCTGCCAAGTAACTCCACAGCAATTCTTTATATTTGACAACTGTGATCACATTAATGATTTATCAGGATTTTCAGCAGGAATCAGGAAATTCTGGTTAATCCTGTTGAAAGTGAGATAATCAATAGCTTCCTTACCTAGCCCAGCAAGCTGTGAGGACAGAGTGGGAGCAGTCATATTTCCAACCATTGGGCTCACTACTGCAGGGGAACCTGGGCCCAAGTCTATTAGATTATCTGTGTCAGTAACTTCATTCAATACCTAATGAATGAGAGAGAAGTGAACAGAATGTATGTTTTAAAAACTTCCGTTCGTCAAAATCTGTAGATTTTTCAGATTAAAATGAGCATTTATGATTAAGGTCACCCTTTTCACTTATTTTGGTGAAAAGAGCTCCAAAACCCTTTAACCTAATAGCCTCAGAAATTTACACAGGCATTAAATTTCTTGATAGTGGCAAGTGGGTAGAGCAACAGGGTGAAATTGAAGACATTTAACAAAAGGGAATAAATATGTCTTAAAATTAATTCCCTGTGGTTGCTGAAACACAAACAGATTTAAAAGAAATATGATATATACATAACCATGATTCACTTGATGATTTTGTCATATCTTTAACAAAACGCATAGTCATTACTTACACCATCCTCTGCATCCTGACTTCCACGCCCTGATCTACATCGTTCAAATCTGCACAGAAGAAACGACAAATCAGGAAAAGCCATATGGTTATACATTAGCTGTCGGCTTTAATGGCTCCAGCATGTTCCGATGTGATGTGAAGGTGTGACCAAAACAAAAAATCCAAATTCTTTTGCTTGGTTGGTTACTGTTGGGATTTTTAGTTTGCAGTGGCATTCCTTACATTCCTATCTTATAAAACATCAAACCAAGTACAGAAACAGAACCACTTAGGCTACAAATCAATGTTACATTTTTTTCCCCCAACATATTACTCTAGCTCTGATTCTCTCAATTTGGTTATGTTCCCAACTGCCCTCTGAGTAGGTGAGATTTTGAACCCTGGCTTTCCAGAGTTGCATCAATTTACCAAGGAAGAGTTGAAAAGTGCGATTCATGCCAGCTTTATCAAGTGGTGTGATTTTTTTTCCCGAGCCCTTCAATGGCAGAGTTGTCCAGATCACGCCAGGAAAATTGAGAACATTTTACATATTTTAATGTATTTGCATCTAATTATCAGGCATTCATCGGATTTTCACAGCTCCTGGAACAAGGCACAGAGTAACTTCACTCTGGTGTCATTTACAATAGCTCTATAAGTGTGAGCCAGCACACTGGAGGATTTTGGAGGTGAGTGCTCAGGAGGACATCACCCTACATGGTGCTCGAGGCTTTGGGGGCACCAGAGAAGACATTGGGCATGCAGATAAATATCACTTGGGACCAGGATGGGGGGAAGTTTAGATATACAATCTCGGGAGGGGCGAGACTGGTCTCTTGCAACTTTCTACTCATCTCGGAGTGTCTCCTGCCTCAATGGGGTCTAGTAGCGGTCATGCAGACATTGTCTCCCAGACAGGGGTTACTTTGCTGGGAGTCCTGTTTAGGGAGCAAGAGTAGGACAGTCCCACTTCTGCTCCACATCCATCCAACAGTCTTGTCCAACGTGCCTCGGGAAATTATGGTGCTGGCTTCTGGCAGCCATCACCTCTCATGGCTCTGCAACAAATGCTGGGACACTGTCGAAATGGAATTCTCCACTAATTGTACAGTTGATGTTCCTCTCAGGCAAGCGAATCAATGGGAGGGTGCTATTAGTACAGTGTGAAACCCGTTCTGAACAAAACAGTCAATTTAATTTGAAGATTCCATGCCAAAACCTGAGCCGGCAGGATCTGCATTGTTTTTCGGTTCAAAACTGGCACTTTGACAAACTACAGTAAGATTCTGCAATTCTGCCAACGTTCCCTAAAAGAAATATAACCTGAAATCCTCTTGCAGGCTTTTGGCTGATTTGAATTATTTACTGACCCAAACTGGGTAATTAACTTACCAGTGCATGGCGTTTTTTGGAAAAGGTAATAAGGATTCAGGAAAGGTATTTGATACAGTACCACATAACTTACTTGAGAGAAAAGTTATAACCCAGAGAATAAAAGAGACAATAACAACAAGATACAGAATTGGTTGATTAACAGTAAACAGCAAGTTATGATTATTGGATATTCTTCATGCTGGGGTAAGATTTGTAATGGAGATTCCCAGAGGTGAGTATTAGGACAGTTACTTCATTCATAATCTACATCTTGTTGTATGGGAGACAATTTCATGTTTATAGATGATAAGATTTGGAAGATAGTAAACTATAAGGACAGCATAAAACTTCTAAAAGGATATAGACAAGTTGGATGAGTAGGGAGATAGATGGCAGAAGATTTTCAATGCAAAAAAGAAGGCAATTAATTTTGGTGGAAAGAACATAGAGTTGTATTCTTTATACTATACCATCTCAATGTGCATAAGTCATTGAAGGGGGCACAACTGGTAGAGAGTGCAGTTAAACAAAGAGTACAATAGGCTAGACTTTATTAAGGGAGACATAGAGTAAAAGAGCAAAGAGATTATGCAGAACTTATATAATACATCAGATAGAACTCAGCTAGAGTACTGGTGCTATACTGTAGGAAGAATGTGAACACATTGTACAGAGTGCAGAAAAAGTTTATTAAAAAAATGGTTCTTAGGATGAGAAACATCAGTTATGAAGGCAGATTGGAGAAGTTGGACTGTTCTCGGAGAGCAGAAGGCAAAGAGAAGATTTGATAGAGATGTGCAAAATCAAGAAAGAACTAGACTGAGTAAAAAGGGAGAAATTGTTCCCATTGAAAGACTTCTGCAGTTATTTTTTCAGAAAATTAGGCACAATGCAAAATCCTACAACAAAACTTGTGAATATTTGCATTTACTGCATATAGAATGAATTATTGCCCAACCAGCATATGTTGCATTTAAAGTATGAAGCCAGGAAAATACGGATTTCCAAAGATAGACTGAAGCAACAAATCACTGGCCCTGGTGATAACTAATATGGCTTTTGAAGTTCTGATGAAAAGTCATTAACATGTTAACGGTTCCTTTCTCCAGGGATACTGTCAGACCTGCTGAATATTTCCATTTTTCATTTTTATTTCTACATCTGAATTCCTCACACAAGATCACAGTTCTCAACATAAAATCAAATGGAGAATAATTTGGAACCACAATTCTAACACAACTGAAGCGCATTTAGTCCAATGATCTTTGTTGGAGCAATCAAAAATTAATCGTAACACTCTGCTATTTCCCCACAGGCTTGTAATTTTCTTCATTCAAATATTTATCCACCGTCTCTTAAAGGATGCAACAGTGTCTGCCTGAACAATATCCTGTGACAGTGCATCAGGGAGGCGGTGGCGTAGTGGTATTATCATTAGACTAATAATCCAGAGACCCAGGGTAACGTTCTGGAGACTTGGGTTCAAATTCCACCATGGCAGATGGTAAAATTTGAATTCAATTTAAAAAAAATCTGGAATTAAAAGTCTAATGATGACCTGAAATCACTGTTGATTGTCATAAAAACCCATTTGGTTCATTAATGTCCTTTAGGGAAGCAAATATGCCACATCAGGTGAGGATGGCAGATATGTGACTCCAGATTCACACAATATGGTTGCTCTTAACTGCCCTCTGAAATGGAGGACATTTAGGGATGGGCAATAAACGATAGTCCAGACAGTGAACAAAAACACCCAATTTCTAGCGAGTATAACCCTTTATCAGTAACTCTTCAACCAGAAGAAATTGTATTTTCTTATTCTCTACACAGAAACCCTTCAATCATTTAAGAAGCCCCTGAATCACCTTTTGTTCTTCTCTACTCATTGAATTAGAAGAGAAACTGTAACTGGCTTAAAACAATAAAATTTGACAGCTCTGGGCTACAAACCATTATCCTGTTTGCATGGCAGAACTAGCTGAAGACACTTAGAAACTATGATTGTCAAACACAACATACATTTTAGTTTAATGCTGAATCTGTCACAGGTGAGGAAAATCATTTCCATAAAGCAGCAACAAGCTAATCACTCACCTCTCATACCGAAGAAAGACATTATTAAGATCATCATTTACATGTAGAAGTTCCTCTGTGATCTCCTCATTGGTTACATTGGAGAGAAGTTCTACAACTCGTTGCTGCATTGCTCGGCATGTACGGTTTAATTCCTTGTTTAAAGAGCAAAGGACATATTAACCAGTGCTACAACACTAAAAGCATGATAAAAACAGGATAATTTAGAAAGATTTTTGGTGAATGAAGAGCAATAACAGATTTGAAAATAATCTTTCTTTATGTTCTCTCAGTATATTACGCTGTCCCAGGTTGGATAACGCACAGGCCAAACACCAAAAATACTTAACTTCAGACCAAATGTGTATTTCATGTATTTCTCACATTAGTCACATATGCTTCCAAGCTAGCCTGTCAATTTAGTGACACAATGCTCAGAGGTCAAAACTACTTCAGACCCCATTTTTGTAGGTTCCCAACACCTGGCAGTACAGATAACATTCATCCTAACCAGATAAACATTTGAAAAAAGGTGAATGGAAGTAATATTGGCAAAAGGCTAGGCAATGGAATTAGAATAAATAGTTCTGGTTTACAAATGAGCATCAATACAAGTGATAGACCTTTTTAGTTTCCTTCTGTGTTTTACTTTCTATGACTTTCAGTGGAATCTTGCTTCAGATCTCAGAGAAAGAATGGTTCACAAATGTATTCAAAACAACCACCCTTCAATAAAACAATAACATCATGTCATTTATTCCAATGGTATGTTTCCATACTATCTGAAAAGTGAGACTGAAAGTCCTGAATGAACCACAAAGTTACCTATAGATTGTACAACAAAGTTACCTTGCTGGAGAACTTATAAATATTGCTCCTAGCTTGAAGATTTTGCAATCTAAAATTTAGAAATTTTACTCTCACAATTAACATGACATGGGTCCATGTTTTATTGAGGCATGGTACCACACGGTGTGTTACTAAGGTTAACAAGCAACTTAAATTCAGTATTCTCACCTGCAGCAACTCAAAATCGGATTGATTTTCCTGCCCAGGGATCGTTTCAGTCAACATCTCTGACATCACTTTTGCGTTTCCACGGACAACGTCCAGCTCACTGCGCAACCTGGCAAGCTGCCATACAAAAGGCTCAACTTAAAATAAAGGGTAAACCCTCAGATTAGCCAACATACAACATTGCAAGCACAGAAACAGACTCAATCTCATGCTGAAAAACCAGAAGATGGTTGTCTCATCTACTATACCATCTCAGTCATAACCCATTTATTGGATATTGCAGTCACAAACATAATTGGTCCAGCGTCATATCTATGTCTGCTACAAATGCTAGCAAGAAAATATGATTTGAAGTGTGCGACTGAAACAAATTCCTGTACTGCTTTCCCATGAGGGGTTAAAATCATAAGTAGGCGTTGCCTACTGGTGCTCAAGGCAAAATATGCGATAAATTAACTGGCAAAATAATATCTTCTTTGCACCAAATTTGAAATAGTAAATAAGAATGGCAGAGTATTTACTATGGTTGGGAAGCTTGGAGTCCTACAAACGTTTGGTAATGATTCAAATTTACAATTCTCATCCTAGTTTGCAAATCCTTTCATGACCTTGTACCTTCACTATATAATCTCTTGCAAGCCATTCAATCTTCATAGAATCCCTACAATGCAGAAGGAAGCCATTCGGCCTATTGAGTCTGTACCAACCACAATCCTAGTCAGGCCCTATCCTCATAACCCCATGCATTTATCCAAGCTAATCCCCCTGATACTAAGGGCAATTTAGCATGGCCAATCCACTTAACCTGCACATTTTTGGACTGTGGAAAAAAAACTGGAGCACCTGAAGGAAATCCATGCAGACACAGGGAGAATGTGCAGACTCTGCACAGACAGTGATCAAAACTGGAATCAAACCCAGGTCCCTGGTGCTAACTACTGTGCTGCCTCTTCTTGAAATATGTGCATTCCTAATTCTGGCCTCTTGAACAACTGCTCCACTACTGGTGCTTTCAGCTGCCTAGGCTGCAAGAGTGATATTCCCTTTGTAATTTATCTGCCTCTCTTTCCTCCATTAAACAGTCCTAAAAACCCACATCTTTGAAAAAGCTTTCAGCCATCTGTCCAATATTGCCTTTTTTGATAGTGCGTCAAATTTTGATTTATAATGCTGCGAAGCACCATAAGACATTATATATGTTATGTTAACTTGGATAGTCGATTGATTAATGGTCAGGAATTACACAGAAAGGATCAACAGGGTATTTGCAATTTGGCAGGCTTTGATTGGGGGAGCTCCACAACAAACAGGTGTTGGTCCTCAGCAATTTACAATTCTTTTATGAAGAAACCAAAAACAGAGTATCCATGTTTACTGACAACACAAAGTTAGGTGGGAATACAATCTGCAAGGAGGATGCAGACGTATAGATAGGTTAAGTGAATGGGCAACAAGAAAGCAGATAAAAGAGCAAAGAAGAATTCTTTCAAAAGGCATGAAACATGTAACTATTCATATTCAAAGGTATTTGTACAAGAAATGCAAAAGATTAGCATGAAGGTATAGCAAGTCTTTATGCCTTGTAAGGGGACTAGAGTACATCAACAACAAAGTCTTGCTGTGTCGTAAAAGGTTTTAGTGAAATCATACCTGGAACAGTGTGCAGTTTTGGTCACCATATCTAAAGGAAGGTTTTACTCATCTTGCAGGCAGTACACTAGAGATTCACTGAATTTGTTCTTGGGAGGGTTGTTAAATGATGGGAGGCTGAGTAAATTGGATACATGGGAACATCACTACCTGGAAGTTCCCCTCCAAGGGGCTCACCATCCTGACTTAGAACTACATTGCTATCTATTCCTTCATTGTTGCTGGGTCAAAATCCTGGGAATCCCTTCCCAACAGTACTGAGAGTGCACCAACAGCACATGACTGCAGCGATTCAATTTGGGATGAGCCAAAGCCCACATCTCTGAATGAATGAATTAAAAAACAAAATTGGACTATGCTTTCTGGAGTTTAGAAGGATGACACGTGAATTCATGGAAACAAAATGATTCTGAAGGGGCTTGATAGGGTGGACATTGGGTGATTTCCCCTGGCTGGAGAATCCAGAATATGGGGGCATAGTCTCAAGACAAGGCGGCATTCATTCAGGATGGAGATGGAGAGGGTTGTGAAGCTTTAGAATTCTCAACAAAGAGAATTGCAGAACTCTATTATTAATGGTATTCAAAGCCAAGACGGATTTTTGGCCTCTCAGGGCATCAAGGGATATGGGGAGTGAGTGGGAAAGTCTAAATGCAGTAGATCAGCCATGATTATAGTGAATGGTGGATAGGCTCAAGGTTCAACCTATGTTCTACTCTGGATCTTATTTCATATGTTCTTAAAAGGTGTTATATAAATATAAGTAAGTTGCTTTTTCACCTGTTCAACATTTGCAGTGATTGGACCAGTTGGAAGGCCTTGAGGAACTGAATAGGCAGTTAGTGTGGATGGTGCAGATGGAAAGCTGTTTGTGTTTTTCTGCAGGGATGGAGGCATTGGTTTGTTCATTGCAGGGTCCACCTCAGGAATACACTGCAATCGAAAACAATTTATAACCACATATATTCTGTGAAAAATGGAAACAATGTTGAAATTCCAATAGTCTTTATTTTCAGAGGGGTTCAAAATGAATGCTAATAAACACTTACCAACCTCTGACAAAGCAATGATTCACTCACTCATCCAGCTTTATCACAGTATGATCGGTGTAGGCTTGGAGGGCCTTTTCCTTTTAATTTAAATTTAATTTAATTTCCTGTGCTGTAATTTTCTTTGTTCTCTAGTACATTTTCAAAATGAGTGTTTTTTAAAATTGTTTCAATAACAAACTTTAAAAATGTAGTATCAAATCTACAAAAAGATTCTAAGCAAGCACAAAATAGACCAGTTACAACGATGTTGACATAAAATCGAAAAGAGAGGAGTCCCTGGGCAAATGTGGAGGTGCACAGAAACTCCCTTAAGCAGAGATAAAATGAGATTCTACCGCTATATCCAGGGTGCACACAAATAACATCAGTTATGGTATTCAGAGATGTCAAGCACCCACTTGAAGTGGAGTGCAACAATTGCAATGCAACAGTATTTCTTTTTTTTAGAAAAAGCACAACTTGAAATTTAGTAACCAATCTGGGAGCAGACCCTCGTCACTGCAAAAGGTAATCATTGACTCAAACTTTTTCCACACAAACAAACCAAAATTGTAGATCTACGGAGGAATTCTACATGCAGACTTTGAAAATATCAATGCAGAGATAGCGGGGGAACAATTAGATCTATGAAATAAAAGATTGAATTTTCTTAAATAAATATTTAAATCAGCACCATACAAGGCAGTCATTACAATATCGACATGCATATAGGCTGCAAAGGAGTTAAATCCCTCTCCCTTAAAAACGGCAGCTTGTGCAATTTCAATAACCAATGCTCCCATTAAAACAGTGGAAAGGAGTTGATAGAAAATGTTTATTTCAATGTTTTGTGTAACTTGCAAGCCATAATTAACCCATAAATTAACCCAAAAGCTGCATGCTCAACTTCCAACAACTGATTTTATTTGCGTTTAACAAAATGCAGTCTATGTGCAAGTTAATACTGCATATACACACTGGCATATGTTAACGCTTACTCTCCCTGGTGTATGTATTGGAGACAATGCATCCAGATCTGCCATTGGGAATTCCATCCCTTTTCGCTTCAATTCTTCATAAATATGAACTACTCCAGTCAGATCTGGACTACTCCTGAAAGCATCAGCCCAAGCCTAGGAGTAAAAACACCAATAACATGTATCAAAATCTTTCCAACATACAGGAAAAATTAATAATTGTCATGACACATTTTGCATTATGACCCAAGTTTCTGCTCCTGGGAATTTCAGGTTTCATTCAAAGAGCACAACATTAAGACCAGGCCCTGTATTCCACTGTTAATGAGTTGTAGGCGATGTATCCAGTTTTGCATCTAAATTTCCTGTGACTGCAACTTTGGGCACAAAAATGCATTGTTGTCTCAAGCAGTTGATGGTTGGCCCTGCTCTGGGACCAGCACACTAGCCTGGAGACAGCCCAGCTTAGACAGCATAGCACTGCACATTTTGGGTACGCCTTGCTTGTTCAGCAACCAGGAAGGCAATTGAAGGGACGAAGTTGCCAGAAGGAAAAATAAAATTAGACAGCTTTGGCTTTCTGGCATGATAGTAGAGTACAATATCGCACATTTGCTCACTAAACCACCAAGAAAACACAATGTCACAAGTTTGCAAATGGTTAATGAAATGCCATTTTTACCTCTATTATTACCCATTTGGTACTTATTAAAGAGCAGTCAAATTACAAGTTAAAAGCAGTGAGATCTGAGGACAGGTTCAGTGTCATAAAAGCAGTGAGATTTCCAAGGAGTGGGGCCATTACACAGTCTCTGGGTCCAGAATCCATTTTTGGAATAAAAAAAGTGAGATGTGACATCACAGGGAAGCAGTTAAATTGGCCAGTAAGAATTTCCCATTCATCTTACCTAAACAAAGCAATTTAAATCCAGGGAGTAGAACACAAACTTTAAATAATAAGTATATACACACAGCAAGACTTGAAGCATCAATTAAAAACATAATGAAATATTTAGTTAAGTAAAACACAATAAAGATGGCAAGGCAGGCGTTTTGCAGCAATTGCAGCAGGTGTAATCCCAGGTAAACATATCTGCATTAAATGTCTGCAGCTTGGGTAGTGTTGATTCAGATTTAGTGAGCTAGAGGCTGAGCTGCAGACGCTATGATGCATCAGGAAAAATAACTTGAATATTTTATCCCAAACAGCAACTGCATTCCTTAGACTAGGGTCATTGGATTTGGTCCATGTGAAGGAACACAAGACTGTGATGGCAGGAGAGGTAGGTATTGGGATCCAGTAGGAGCCAGTCCTTGCACTTGTCCAAGACGTTCAAAGTTCTTGCAGCTTTTATGGATGAGAGCATGGGCTGCAGGGTGGATAAGCAAAGTCACCATGATATAGAAAGCCATTCAAGCAGGGGAGTAAATAGGAATATTATGGTTGTATACTCAGAGGAATAGACACATTCTTTGTAGACAGAAAGTCCAGAAATCTATGTTGCCTGCCCAATGCTAAATCTTGTGATATCTGCTCAAAATTGGAAAGGAACTTGGTGGACAGGAAGGATCCAATTGTTTTAGTCCATAACAGACCACCACTACAGATAGAACAAGGAAAGATGTTTTGCAGAGGAACTGTGAACAGGTAGGCGTGAAATTTAAAAACTGAGCCTCAATAATTCTGGTTTATTACCTGAGCCACAAATAAATTGGCATTAATTTACCAATTTAATAGGGTAAATTAATATTAGAGAGTTCAATGTGTTGTTCAAAGGTTGGTGTGGGAAATACATTTTGATTCATGTGGCACCCGTAGTGGGGCAAACAGAATCTGTACCATTGGCACGGTCTTCATATGAACCATGCTGGAACTAGTTTTCTGGACAGTGGTATAACTAAGACAGTAGGCAGGGTTTTTAAAGTAAATATTGTGAGCAAAGGATTATGTGAAGAAAGATGTGGGCACGATTCTCTGAAAAATAAAAACAAATGGGCACGAGGGCTCTTGGGATTCATCCAGCCCAGCCCGCTGATCAGGTAGTAACCCGATAAATATGCAAATCTACTCATTTGAATGTCATTAGTGGGTTTGACAGGCCATTTACCAGCCTTCTGCTACCACCAATCCCTCAAAAGAAAAGCATCCTTCCTTCAACTACTCAAATCACAAGACACACAGTGCACACGCAAAAATGTGCTGTCCCTCACCACTGACACACTGGCCTGATGTGTTGGGCTCCCGAGAAGGCTCAAGGGGTTAGGTCCAATGGCCTTTTGCCCCTTTGCTTCTGAAAGGTTGCAGAGGAAGAGTCCTTCAAGCATTCTGGGGGTTGGGTAAGCACAGGCTGGGGGTAAGGGGTTAACCTCATCACTCCATCAGGATGGAAGTATGATAGTTGGAGTGCAGTTTGTAGCCCTAGCAAATCTGAAGATCACCTCTGGTATGATGATTTCTGGCAGTCCTATGATCATCATCTACATTCCTGCTGAAGTGGCCTGGTCACTTTAATTTCCATGTCCCCACCCTCACTGTGGGCACCTGACAGCACTCCATGCATTTAAATCATTGCAGCACTCTATTCTGCAGCAGAGATTTTTCTTTCTCCTTGTCAGAAGCTGCAAGTGTGAGCAGATCCTTTTGAAGTCCTCTGACACAGAAGAGATGTCAATTTCACCAGACCTAATGTACGTACACAGCTTTGGTTTGAAATTTGTGAGGCTGCCTTGCAAGTTGAATTCTTTGAAACCCTCTCCATTTCAATGGAACCATCTGATCCCAGTTTCAACGTGCAATGCTTTGAGAAATGTTGCATTGACAGCTTAATGGATTTCTATCATCTTCTAACAACCTGTTATTATGTTTATTTCCCTCTATGTTTGGTGGATCTCAAGTACCTCATTGATCCTGACCAAAATGTTGACAGAGTCTAAGCCTGATTGCAAACCACAATGATTTTGAAGAAATCACAAGTTGTCATAGAGAGGAAGTGAAATCATAGGCCCTTCCCAATAGCTTGAGCCCACCCAATCCCCCAGGATCCCTGAAGGAACTTCCTCTGCAGCCTGTCAGCAGCAGAAGAGCAAATGGCCATTGACTGACCTCTGAGCTCCCTCAGGGCCCAAGGCACCAAGCCACCAAGCCAGGATTTCAGTGCACTGTTGGCCAAGGCGCTGGACTGAAGGAGGCTGAGTGCAGAATCTGAGGGGAAACAGGCCTGAGTGGGTGACAGGTGGGAACGAGACAGGCGTCTCCTTCTCGCTGAAGGGTGAAATTTAAAGGCTCAAGGGGGTAGGTCCGATGGCCTTTTGCTTCTGAAAGGCTGCAGAGGAAGAGTCCTTCAAGCATTCTGGGGGTTGGGTAAGCACAGGCTGGGGGCAAGGGGTTAACCTCATCACTCCATCAGGATGGAGTATTATAGTTGGAGTGCAGTTTGTAGCACACTGCCCTGGTCCCAGTGAATTGGGGGGAAAAAAAAAATTGGGACTACAACACGTCTATTTGGCCCACCCAGGTCCAGTGAATTGGAAAAAAATCGGAACTGTAACACCTCTATTCAAGAAATGAAAGAGATAAATGAAAGAGACGAAAGAGGAAATTATATGCCAGCTAGCCTAATATCTGTACAGGGAAAATGTTAGAATCTATTATGAAGGATATACTAGGAGGACATTTAAAAAAATCCCACAATATATTCAGATGGAGTCAACATGGTTTTGTGGAAGGAGAATTGTGTTTGACTCATTTATTGGAATTCTTCAAGGATGTGACATGCAATGTGGATAAAAGGGAACAATGACTTCTTATTGTCTCAGGATATGGGAGCAGGCCATTTAGGACTGAAATGAAAAGAAATTTCTTCATTTAATGAGTGAATTTGTGCAAGTCTCTACCAAAGAAAGCTACGGAGGCTAAGTCACTGAATATACTTGAGGAGGAAATATATAGATTTCTAGTCACTAAAGGTGCCAAAGGAATAGGGAAAGAGCTGGAGTATAGCACCGAGATAGTAAATAAATGGTTGACCTTCACCATTGTGCTAGACAACCATGGACTGCTCTCCCTTAGTGGTGATTAAACCTGAGGATCAGTACACTTCAGGCAAGTGGCAAGACTGAAAGGCAGGCCCTCACGAATAACATCAGCTGGGTATAGGAATTGAACCCATGCTGCTATCACTCTGCCGCCAACTGAACTAACAAAAGCCCTTGCGATGGAGGATCAGCCATGATCATACTGAATGGCAGAGTAGGCACAATGGACCCATTAGCTTATTCCTGCTCCTATTTTCTATGTTTCTAGTAAAAAAAAAATCACGATTTCATATAAAGGAAGTTGCTTACCTTATAAGAAATATAATATCTTGAATGTGAAAGTTGTTTTCGAAATGTTTATATGAATTATTTCTTACAAAATGGAGAAACAAATGTATTTTTAAAATTATAAAAAGTTACCTGTATCAATCCAAGGACTTTATCTTGTACAATAGCTGGTGGATTATTCTTGGGCAAGACAATTTTTACCAATACACCATCAACAAAATCACGGTTGGCTACGAGGACATGGAAACGATGACCACAGTTCTTAACACATGTCTCCAAAATCTAATTATGAAAGTGAAATAAGTTATTTGTTGAATGTGGACATTCTTTGAAACAGGTTAATCTGAGACAGCAGGAATGTGATAGAACATTATTTTCTGTCCTTCCCCTATAAACGTAGTAGACCTTATTTCTTTTTAAAATATTCCAAGCTCCTCTTTGAAATCACTGATGGTAGAATTACTATTAGTTGCACACCACTCTTAAACAACATGTCAAAACCCTGACAAATTAATTACATAAGCAACTTCTCATTAATTGGGTTTGAGGACATTACAAATGAAGGCTGTTAAATCTCAGAGGAGATGGCAGTATAGTGCTAAGATCACTGGACTTGAAACCAGAGGTCCAGGAAACACAGGTTCAAATTTCACTATGGTAGCTTTTAATTCAATTACCAAATCTGGATTTTTTTTTATAAAAGCCCATCTGATACTTCAGGGAACGCTTACTCAGTCTGTCCTACTTGCAACTCCAGGCCCACAAATGGCCTCGTGAGCTGCTCAGTTCAAGGTCAGTCAGAGATAGGCAAAAAATGCTGGGATGATCCCACAGCCTACGAAACAATAGGAATACAATTGTGGCAAATACCGCAAGGGCTTGGATTCTTAAAGCCTGGATTCCCACATTTAAATCTTTAAAAGCTTAAAGTCAGTGTTCTAGGAATCCCAAGCCTGCAAAATAGTCACTCTATCTTTGGCCACAGTAGTAAAGTGAAGAGGGTACTCAACAGATTGCATACCTCCACCACAGTGTTAACTCACAATTATTACAATTACATAGTTCTTTTTCAAGGTATTTCCTTGCTGTCTGACGCTACAAAAAAATATTTTTTATTGAGAGTATTACCCGAAGAGGCCACAGACGAATCATATCCAACAACCTGCTCTGAATTCTCCACTGATACTTTGACAGCTGTGACTAACAGTACCACAAACACTGAGATAATCCTTCATAGGATGGCATGGACAACGGAGGCTAACACTGCTGTCTCTCAGCACTAGCATCTCACGTTCAATCCCAGTTTCCCAAAATCTGCAAGTTCTTCCTATGTCGGCATAGGTTTCTTCTGGGTGCTCCAGTTCCTCTCTCAATCTAAAAGATGTGCTGGTTAGGTGCATTGGCCCAGATACCGATGACTAGGTGTTTTTTCAGAGTAACTGTGACACTAACAAATAAAAAACACACACTGGGAGAAAAAGTAATTTGCCCAATGGATCCTTTAAAAAATTCCAGAGTTTAGTTGTCTATCTTCTAATCAAGTCTTTTTGCATCAGATTTTGTTGAAATCTGTCCATTAGTTTGAGAGCTATAGGATGCAATTTTCCACAAGAGGCTAGCATCAGCAAGCCAAGTGGGCCCTCCGCATGCACAGATCAGTCAACAGGCAGATAGGCGCACATGCACATCTCCATCCCCAACTGCTGACTTCCCGATCACTGGCCTCCCAATGTTATCCCCAACCCTCCTTCCCAATTACCGCCACGTGAGGTCATCCCTGACAGCCATCCATTCCCCCAATCACTGCCCCCCCCTCCCCCAAGAGGTACCCTCTGCCTTCAATCTCCCAGGAGGGTCTCAATGGCCTCTGGCGCCACCTGCAAGGTGCTTATGCCTGGTCTCTGTTGACAGGGATTAGTTTTAATCTCTGCTGGTGTGAACCTCTGCTAGTGGAGTGGAGGACATTAGTGAGCCCAGATGATACCATCCCAAGGTCACTAATGACATGGAAATTGAGATTTTCAAATTGTAATCAGCCTTGCGTGGTTTCCAGCTGGACGCCAATCAGGACTCCCCTACAGCTACCACCACTGACGTTTCACAGCCCCTCTCAGCTACTCGAACAGTGTAGCAGGCCGAGAAAATCATGTCCATATGTTTACAAACAGATGAACGGGGGAAAAAAAAATTACTGCACTCTCTCTTCACTGGTGGAGGTAATTATCCAAACAAGTACTGACTCATATGCTACCCAAAAAACACCTTTGTTCAACATTACAAAGGGCTATGTGGGAAAAACAGTAGCTGCTGATACAGAGTTGGAGGGGAGACAGAATGGCCGACTAGCATTGTAGTGTACTGATATTATTTAAGTGCAAGTGCTACTTGCATAAGTAAAAATATTTCCCGTACTTGTGGAATTGCAAGTGGATTGGACAAAGCATGACCACTCATCCATCATTCAAGTGACACACCATATACCTATGCAGGTAGATGTTAAAGATCTTAGGGCTCCACTCAATGTAATGCAGGGAGTTTTCATAATGCTTTTGCCATCAACTATTCCTCAATTAGTTACACCAAAAGCTCATTTAGTAGTCATACAAGAATTTTAAACAAATTAACTGGTGTGTTTGTCTACATGACAATAGCAGCAGCTTTTCCAAAAGGACCCAACAACAAATATTTGAAGGTATTTCTCAGATGTAAAGTAAAATAGCTTTTCATTTTCCCACTCACCGTTAAAGCAAGCATCACTTCCCGGTAGTTTTTGTTTCCACTCAGTCTTTTTTTGAGAGCTCTGATTGCATCCTTTGGCCTACAAAAGGGAAGATTTTTGTCTTTTAGGAAAAAGATAGTCAGTTCATTGAAGCAGGGCGTAGACAGCAATTTTAATAACAGAAGCAACTGATAAAAATAATTATGGCTATCACTTCAACTCATCCTATCCTTGAAACAAAGAAATTTTATGTGCCTAAGCAGCAATGACCTCATGTGGCAGATAACAGATACTACAGGAGTGAATGACTTAGGTGACAGCAAAATCCAGAGTTTTGTAGTTAAACTGTTTGATAATTGAAACAAACCTTTGCACATTGTGCTTATTTTATATCATAAAACTAGTTTAATGATACATTTGCGTCAGTTTTAAAATCTTGAACATGCTTGTAAATAATTGTCTGGGATAAATGTGATGTAAAGCAAAAAGCCTTGGATTTTAATATTCACCCAACTTTTATCTTAAAATATCACAACTATACTTTTAAGGACAGTGTTAAGAAATCATGATAAAATGAAAAGCAAGTAAGTCCAGTCATGGAAATGTGTTCTGGTGGCTGTATATTTAAAAAAAAAAATGATTTTAATGGCAAGTTGGCTGGTTGGTGAAACTAATGCTTTGATACATTGACAATCCTGGCCATACAATGAACCAACTTGCCTTAGGTAAACATCTTTTTAAAGAAGGTTAAATGGTCAAAAGATGTTAGTAAAGTTGTTAGAAGTTCAAACAAAGTAAATTCACGAAAGATACATAAGAACATAAGAACTAGGATCAGGAATAGGCCGTCCGGCCCCTTGGACCTCCTCCGCCATTCAATATCATGGCTGATCTTTTCATGGACTCAGCGCCACTTACCCACCCACTCACCATAATCCTTAATTTCTTTACTATTCAAAAATTTATCTATTCTTGCCTTAAAAACATTCAATGAGGTAGTCTCACTGCTTCACTGGGCAAAGAATTCCACAAATTCACAACCCTTTGTGTGAAGAAGTTCCTCTTAACTCAGTCCTAAATCTGCTTCTCCTTAATTTGAGGCTATGCCCCCTCATTTTAGCTTCACTTGCCAGTGAAAACAACTTCCCTGCTTCTATCTATTCCCTTTATAATCTTACATAATTTCTATAATATCTCCCCTCATTCTTTTGAATTCTGAATATAGTGCCAGTCTACTCAGTCTCACCTTGTAGTCAATCCTAGTGAATCTCCTCTGCACCCCCTCCAGTGCCAGTATATTGTTTTCAAGTAAGGAGACCAAAACTGAACACACTACTCCACGTATGGCCTCACCAGCACCTTATACAGCTGCACATAACTTTGCTGTTTTTAAACTCCATCTCTCTAGCAATGAAGAACAAAATTCCATTTGCCTTCTTAATTACCTGCTGCACTTGCAAACCAACTCCTTGTGATTCTTGCACAAGGACATGAAGGACTCTCTGCACAGCAGCATGCTGCAATTTTTTACCATTTAAATAATAATCCATTTTGCAATTATTCCTACCAAAAGGGATGACCTCACATTTACCAACATTACATTCCATTTGCCAGACCCTCACCCACTCATTTAGTGGAGCTATACCCCTTTGCAGACTTTCACATCCTCTGCACACTTTGTTCTGCCACTCACCTTAGGTGTCACCTGCGAACTATACATGGTCCCCAACTCCAAATCAATGTAAATCGTAAACAACTGCCGTCCCAACACTGATCCCTGAGGCACACCACAATCAGATTGCCAACCAGATAAACATCCATTCACCCCAACTCTTTACTTTCTGTTAGTTAACCAATCCTCTAATCCACACGAATACATTACCCTTAATAGCATGCACTTTTATTTTATGTAGCAGTCTTTGGTGCGGCATCTTGTCAAATGCCTTCTGGAAATCCAGATATACCACATCCACAGGTTCCCCATTATCCACTGCACACAATGTTCTCAAAGAATTACACCAAATTAGTCAAACATGACCTTCCGTTCATGAAACCATGCTGTGTCTTACCAACGGCACAACTTACAGCCAGATATCTTGTTATTTCTTCCTTAATGATAGATTCAAACAAACATTTTCCCTACTACAAAAGCCTAGAGTTATCCACCTTTTGTCTACCTCCTTTTTTAAAACAGTAGTGTCACATTTGCTGTTTTCCAATCTGCAGGAACCACTCCAGAGTCCAGCAAATTTTGGTAAATTACTGCTAGTGCATTTGCTATTTCTTTTGCCATCTCTTTTAATATCCTGGGATGCATTTCATCAGGACCAGGAGACTAGTCTACCTTTAGTCCCATTAACTTGCCCAACACTATCTCTTTCGTGATAATGATAGTTTCTAGGTCCTCATCAACCATATTCTTCCTGTCATCAATTTTTGGCATGATATTTGTGTCTTCACAAGTGAAGACTGACACAAATTACCTGTTCAATGCCTCAGCTATTTTCTCATTTCCAGTGATTACATCCCCATACTTAAGAGCAAGTTCTGAGAAGGTTAATTCAGATAAGGGAATATCAAGAAGGGAAAACCAGTATATCAGGGGCACATTCACCTTTCCAAAGCTAGCTGTTCTGAGAATTCAGCCCACAGCAGGAAGTTGTGTCATCTCCCAACAAGCTGTGCTTGGAGAAAAGCCTGTTTGAGAAAATAGTTGTTTTTTCATTTGAGAGACACAAATGTGTGGTTTTGCATATAGTTTTAAAAGTTTTGGACATTTACCTGTGAAGCAATAATAGGAATATGAAACAAGGTAAATTTAAAAATCCTGGAGGTAATTCTCTCAGCCACTATGCTGCTTGAGTAGTGCAGTGGGCCGGGAAACACCTGCAGGGCCGTTTCGTGGCTTACCTGCTGGGCATCACAGCTCTATGTCTGTGGGATCAAGTTCTCCAGTGTGGAGCTGATGACGCTGTATCAGAGCTGATTTCAATATGGAAATCATGATTTCCATCTTATCAGCGAGACTGGGACTGTATTCTCCAGGCTGACCAGTGCCAAGAGGGCAGGGCAATCTGCTGCCACTCTGCATTGGGATTGCTGGCAGAGGGCGATCGGGATGCCAGCAATGCAGGGCCATGTGCGAATCTCCGTGTTGACAAATTGGCACTGGCCCACTCAGCACTATGCTGCCAGCCTCTCGGGCGAGAATAGGTCCTACCCACAAATTTTCAGAGTGAATCACGCTAGGGCACTCTGCGCAGAATGTTGGAGATTTATTCTGGAAATCATGCTGAAAAATGCAGTGGGGTTTACTCCCATTTTCCCACATGTTGGAAACTTAAGAATCCTGGCAACTGTGTGTTGCAATTGTTGCAGTTAAGTGTATTTCTAATTGGCTTTGTTGTGTTTTATTGTTTAATAAACATTTTTGTTTTAAAAGTTTATCTCACATGCCTGGGACATACTTCACTAGTCTCAACACCGTACATTGGTCTTCACATTTTTCCTCATGTTACACCAAACTGTAAAATACAGTTGAGAGCAGGCATTTTCAAGTTTCCTTTCTGGGATTTGGATTATCCTAGTGTTTAACATCAGCTGTGTTCTGAATAATAGGAAGAGCGTTTTAGAAATTTTTTTAAATTCTTGATTTGAATAACATTTACAACTTTTTTTGCATCTGAGGTCTATTTGCACAAGGGTAATGTTCCACTACTTTACCCAGTTGAAATTTTTTATGCATGAGCCTGAATATGGGCTCCAAAAACAGGGAAATTTTTAAATACATGTTAAATTCAAGAATTTGAAAAGAAGCCAGTCTCTGGGTCTCCATACTGCTGGTGGAACCCAGTCCACCAATAGACAATGAAATAAAAGACAGAATAATGAATGGAGTTGTTTTCTGCTCTGGTTATAATTTGGTTTCCTTACCTGGAAAGAACTTAACAGTGATCAGGATAATTATAAATAGTTTTGAACAATTATAAAAACAGATTTGCACTCTTTGGCCTTAATACGAGAACCTCTTCTCCCTGATCCTCTGACTTGTGGGTCCCCCCCGCTCCTCCTCTTTGACCCTCCAACCTGCAATCTCTCTGATACATGAACAGGAGTAAGCCAAATCTGCATCCTATCCATTATCCCTTGCTTATCAAGAATCTTTCCACATCCTTTGAAATATTCAAGGATGCTGTTTCCACCATTTTTCAGGAAAAGAGCACAACAATTCACAGTGTTCCCAGACAAAATATTTTCCCTTATCTCTGTTTTAAATGGGCTGTTATATTTCTAAACAGTGACTCCCAGTTTTAGATTGTCTCAAGAAGAAACATCTTCCCTACAACAACTGTCATGACCTTGCAGGATCTTGTACATTTCAATCAAGTTGCCCCTTAATCTTCTAAATTCAAGTGGGTAGAAGCCTAGCCTGTCCAATCTTAAGGCTGCCCACCCATTTGGCAAGCCTTCTTTGAATTGCTTCCAATGTATTTACATCCTTACATAGAAACTAGAAGCAGGAGTAGGCTATTTGGACTTAGTTAAAATAACCAATACTATGTACTGTACTCCAAATACAACTTTCCCTTCCTCTGCAACTTGTGGCCTCTACCACCACCTCCCCAACCCACAACCATCCCTACCCATGCATGTCTACCCCCGCTGCCCCAACCACTAGCCTCTCCACTCCACATGTAATTAATTTTCCATTCAACATGAAATATTCAAGCTACTTTTCTCAATACAATGCAAACAATGTGAAATAATGGAACACTTGTGGTAGCACCTCTGACTCTATCAGGGATTTGAAATGATAAAGATCACACCAGTTAATAAATGATCCCACATAGGTACTGTATTATACATTCCTTCAGCCAACATTACTCACATACAAGATTTTACTTTGTTTTATATACAAAAGAATCAAAGTTTTACTGCAACTATTTAATTCTTACCCTTCTTCAGTCTCATTAATAATATCGCAGATTTCCATATTTAGAGTCCAGTCTTCTGTCTGTAGGGATCCATCTGTGGCTCGCTCTGTTAACAAAAAAATAGCAAAACACAGGAAATGCGTGTAACACATGGAATTAGACTATATATCCAAAATTTTGTTTGTCTTAAAGTTGTTTGAGCACAAAAAAAAAAATCAACATCAGCCTAATAAGTGAAATTGAAGAGAGAAGATTTTGATTTGAAAGAATAGTTTGGATGTATACACTGGTTACACTGCAAAACAGGTATGAAATACTTCAAATTAAACTCAGATCTTGTTAAATGCAACTCAAACCAGCCATAAGCAGTGCACTGTATCAAAGAGACTAAACAGACTGGACAGTCCATAACAGAATAGGCTTGAGAACAGGTTCAAAAAAACTTTCCCTTTCTCATCATCCCATTTTCTCATCTTCTTGACTCTGCTATTCTAGAATCGGTGTTCCCAAATTCTAGTAAACATACACCCAACATTTCTGCAGGATAGACAAGATGAAATTTTCTAACAGTAGATTTAAAGTCTAACCATTTGGACGAGGCAACCATTACCTGAACTTAGTCAGCTTTTTGCCTGGTGAAGTGCTGGTGATTTCCTCAGTGTGAGACCCTGGACAGTAATAAGTCTCACAGCACCAGGTTAAAGTCCAACAGATTTATTTGGCAGCACAAGCTTTCAGGCTCCTTCACCAGATGAATGAGGACTTGTGTTCACAAACAGGGCATGTATAGACACAAACTCAACTTACAAAATAATGGTTGAAATGTGAATCTTTACAAGTAATCAAGTCTTAAAGGTACAGACAATGTGAATGGAGAGAGGGCCAAACACAAGTTAAAGAGGTGTGTATTGTCTCCAGTCAGTTCATGCTAAGGTGACTGTCCTTAATGGAGATGCATGTGTCCAAGAATGCAACTGATCCTGGAGAGTACTTCAAGGCAAGTCTGATGGTGGATGGAACTTATTGATATCATCATATCATTGTTTCAATGACTGATGACATTTTCTTCCCTTGGATTCATGGCGAACAATGTATCCAGTGTATCGCATTGAACATAGAAGAACATTAGAACATAGAACATTACAGCGCAGAACAGGCCCTTCGGCCTTCGATGTTGTGCTGACCAATTAGGAAAAAGCAATGACCCTCTAACCTAAATCATTCCCTTTTCGTCCATAAACTTATCTACTAACCTCTTAAACGCCACCAAACTTGGCACATCTACAACTGACACAGGCAGGGCATTCCATACCCTTACCACCCTCTGGGTAAAGAACCTACCTCTGACATCCGTCCTATAACTACCACCCCTTAATTTAAAGCTATGTCCCCTCGTGCTAGCTTTCTCCATCCTAGGAAAAAGGCTATCACTGTCCACCCTATCTAAACCTCTAATCATCTTATATGTTTCAATAAGGTCTCCTCTTAGCCGCCTTCTTTCTAACGAAAACAACCTCAAATCCCTCAGCCTCTCTTCATAAGACCTGCCCTCCATACCAGGCAACATCCTGGTAAACCTCCTCTGTACCCTCTCCAATGCCTCCACATCTTTCTTATAATGTGGGGACCAGAACTGCACACAATACTCCAAGTGCGGCCGCACTAGAGTTTTGTACAGTTGCAACATGACATTGCGGCTCTGAAATTCAATCCCCCTACCAATAAAAGCTAAGACTCCGTATGCCTTCTTAACAACCTTATCGACTTGACTGCCAACTTTCAGGGATCTATTAACATATACACCAAGATCCCTCTGTTCTTCAACACTATTAAGAGTCCTACCATTAGCCCTATACTCTACACATTTGTTATTCCTGCCAAAGTGAATTACCTCACACTTTTCCACATTAAACTCCATTTGCCACCTCTCGGCCCAGCTCTGCAACTTGTCCAAGTCTCTCTGCAAACTATAACACCCCTCTTCACTATCTACCACTCCTTCAACTTTGGTGTCATCCGCAAATTTACTAATCCATCCTTCAATACCCTCATCCAGATCATTTATAAAAATTACAAACAGCAGGGGCCCCAAAACAGACCCCTGAGGCACACCACTAGTAACCGAACTCCACGATGAATATCTCCCATCAACCACCACCCTCTGTCTTCTATCTGCTAGCCAATTCCTAATCCAATTAGCTAAATCACCCTCAATCCCATACATCTGCATTTTCTGCAGAAGCCTTCCATGGGCCACCTTATCGAACGCCTTACTAAAGTCCATATATACCACATCAACTGCCTTACCCCCATCCACCTCTTTGGTCACTTTTTCAAAAAACTCAATAAGGTTAGTAAGGCACGACCTACCCTTCACAAAACCATGCTGACTATCCCCAATCAATTCATTTCTCTCTAAATAACTATAAATCCTATCCCTAATAATTCTCTCCAATACTTTGCCCACAACAGAAGTAAGACTCACCGGCCTATAATTCCCCGGAAAGTCTCTCTTCCCCTTCTTGAACAATGGAACCACATTCGCTATCCTCCAGTCTTCCGGCACTATACCCATAACCAACGACGACCTGAAGATCAGAGCCAGAAGCTCTGCAATCGCCTCTCTCGCCTCCCAGAGTAAATCCCGTCCGGCCCAGGGGACTTATCTAACTTCAAACCCTCAAGAATATCTAGCACATCCTCCTTATCTACTTCAATACTTTCCAGTTTGCAACCCTGTATCCCAGTGTTCTCCACAACTACATTTACATCTGTAGATCCTGTGCGATGAAGAGGTCTTTTGAATCTGTGTGTGAAGATGTTGGCATATTGAGATGCGAATTTGGTCCTCATGGATGTTACATGTGTCTGGATGAAGAACTGGGTGTTGAAGATGAAGACATTGTGGTCCAGGATTAAGGAGATGAGTTGCAGAATTGCATCTGGAGATTGGCAGTTGTTAGTGTTGAGTGCTGAGGTAGTTGCAGTAATGCCGTCATCACAGGGGATGCTGGTGTAGAGTGCTGAGACATCCATTGTGACAAGGAATGCTCCTGGTTGAACTGCTCCACGTGTGCTGAGTTTCTATAGGAAGTCCGTAGTGTAGCAACAGGAGTCAGGGGTTCTTTGTCCAATAGGTTTCAGGATGCCTTTGACGTAACCGGAAATGCTCGCATCCGGCTCCCATTGCCTGATACGATGGGACGGCCAGATGCGTTGGCCTTGTATACCTTTGGGAGGCAGTATCAGACTCGCCCATGGACTACTCTCTGGAGTCAGTTGCATTCTTGGACAGACACATCCCCATCAAGGACAGTCACCTCAGCATGTCTTGGCTGGAGACAATATACACCTCTTTAACTTGTGCTTGGCCCTCTTTCCACTCACACCATCTGTACCTTTAAGATTCAATTACCTGTAGACTCACATTCCAATCATTATCTTGTAAATTGAGTTTGTGTCTGTATATGACCTATTTGTGAACACAAGTTCTCACTCACCCAATGAGGGAACAGTGCTTCGAAAGCTTGTGCTGCTAAATAAACCTGTTGTACTTTAATCTGGCATTGAGACTTTTTACCGTGCTTACCCCAGTCCAATGCTGGCATCTCTACATCATAGAGATGGATTTGCAGGGTCTGGCACAGAAGTAGTATCAACTGTTCCCAGCTGCAGATATTAACCAATGGCTCTGAGAGACTGCCATGCCCACTAATTGATTCCTCCAACCAATCCTGTAGTAGGTCTCTATAAGAATTTAGCAACACCAATTTATAATCCAACCGATTTATTTGATAGTAAAAACGCAAGCTTTCAACACTCTGTGTCTTCCTCAGGCAAATGCAGTGTTCTGGTCTGCCTTTGCCTGCATTTGCCTGAGGAAGACAGAGTGTTGAAAGCTCGCGTTTTTACTATCAAATAAATCGGTTGGATTATAAATTGGTGTTGCTAAATTCTTACTGAGTTCTTACCACCCCAATCCAACGCCGGCATCTGTATATCGTAAGTCTCTATACACAGAGGCCAGGTTTTTCTAGGGTCCCATTGCTAATTGGTACAGGTAGCCTGCAAGGTACGACAGTTCCGAGTGCCATAATGAAATTTAGTAAGAAATTCAGGGATTTTATACTTATTTAAAAATCTAACTTTTGATGTCACCAGAATAAGAAAATCTATACATCAGGTAACATTCTCATTACTAAAATATATCCTTTTACATTTCATATGCATGCATGACGGTACTAACATTTAAAGGTGTATTGTCAGTTCAATCTATTAGTGAATTAGTAACCCAAATATCAAATCAAAAAAGTTAATATTTATATGGCATCTTTAAATAAAGTAAAAGGTCCCAAGGGACTTTGCAATCGAAAACTGGCAAGGAAAGGCATGCAATCCGAAGGGAGGAGATTAGGCCAGGATGACGAAAATGTGGCCAAAAAGATCATTTAGAAGAGCACTGCCAACTGTGTGTGAAATGCTGCAGATATGTCAAGGTGATAAGAAAAGGTTTACCTTTCTCAGTCAGATAGGATGTCATTTACAACACTGACAAGTACTACTTAGGTATATTTCAGTTTGGTGAATGGTAGTTTTTCTTTAGTTTATTTAGCTAAATTTAGAGATATTTTAATTTCAACGTGAAATTAGAGAGAGGCTTGAATAAATGCATCAACATCATTAAGGGATTAACCAAGACACAGAATTTTCTGCAGAATAAATGTGGATGGAAGTAATTTTGCATTTTTTTTTCTCAACTTCAGAAGGCACAGGCTTTTCATGTTTGAAAAGCAGTATTTCATATCAGACCTAAACAATAGCTTACAGTAGGGCACCCTTTTTAAAATTTATTTATTAGTGTTCACAAGTAGGCTCACATTAATACTTCAATGATGTTACTGTGAAAATTCCCTGGTTACCACACTGTGGCACCTGTTCAGATACATGGAGGGAAAATTTAAGCATAGTCAATGTACCTAACCAGAACATCTTTCAGATAGTGGGAGGAAACCAAAGCCCCCAGAGGAAACCCACATAGACTCAGACTCCACACAGACAGTCACTCAAGTGGGGAATTGAACCCAGATCCCTGGCTCTATGTGAGACGGCAGTGTTATCCAGTTACCTTGTTTTGGTGTTGGTTATACAATAAATATTGGCAGCACATCTTGATTTTCAGTCATAGGACCTTTTATAATGTGGGCAGATGAGCTTACTGTCTCATCCAAAAGATGGCATTTCTGACAATAGTAAACTTATTATTCCAATGAAGTGTTAAGTTAAGTGTATTAATGTCAAAGAATGGAGCTTGAACCAACAATTTTATGGCTGAATGACTTGCCATCAACAGAACTGAATCAAATCTGGAGTGCCTCTATTCTGTACCATCCAAATTCTGAAATCAAATACTTGGACTAAGTGTGATACAGATTTAGCTACCCTTTAGCATCTTCTCATATTGGTGTAATGAGACATATTGCACTGCTTGGCACAATAATATGTGACTTGTATACACAGATTGCATGCCTTTAGTAATACAACACCTGGACTCTGGATATCAAGTCTCAGAAGTCCTTGAATATTTAAAAATGCATGGTTGTAAATAGATTTGACAGAATTTCTTATAGCAGGTAAAGGTCATAAACCTCATATAAATAGAAAGCACTTAACTGTTTGGAAGGATAGTATCTGTATACATAAATAGAGAACAAATCATGGTTAAAGAAACTGATATCTTTGAAGCTGTAATTCTCCTTCACAGCAACATGGTGATTAGCTCTGCTCTCTCAGCTCCAGGAACCTGGGTTCAATTCCCAGTTTGGGTCACCGTTGTGCGGAATTTACATGTTCTCCCCATGTCTTTGTGGGTTTCGTTCAGCTGCTTCAATTTCCTTTCACAGTCCAAAGGAGTGCAGGTTAGGTGCATTAGTGATACCAAATTGCTCTTAAATGGACTGAGATGCATAGGTTAGCGGGATTAGCAAGGTAAATGAGGGATTATGGAGATAGGGCCTAGGGATTATTGTCGGCGCAGGCTCAATGGGCTGAATGGCCTCCTTCTGCACTGTAGGGATTCTATGATTCACTGGTGTAACAGAAATCTAGAAGAAATAGTGTCCTGTAGATTGCTTTATTTACCATAAGCACACCGAAAGCAATTTTAAAACTGAGTTCAGGTTTGCAATGTTGCAAAGTGTTTTCAACAAAATTTGAACCGAGTTGGTCTTGAATATGCTTTAAATAAACCCCTCATCTCTCTCAAAGGTTTTTAATGAAATGCCTTGGAAAATCTAGATCAAATGAAACATTAGATTAGTTCCATGAATTGAAAAATTAGTCATGCTTATTGTGGAAATATCCTTGTTCCAAAAGCTTTTTCAGTTGTCATATCATTTCATGCACCATGCCTGACTACAGGATAGGCTACCAATCTGCTTCCTCACATTCAGCAATTGCACTCACAAACAGACCACAGATACTCCCGAGTCCACTAGCAAAGCAAGAAAAGGGACTAAATGAACACAATGATTTAAAGAAAACATATTTTTACCAATACTACTATAGGATACAATGAGGACTGTGTGTGTGATTAAGTTTAATTAAACTGAAAAAAAAAATCAGACTAAAAGGCCTATGTGCAAAAGCAAGCACTTCAAGTGCAGATTAGCAAAACTGAGATGGGATACAAGCAAGCAACCTTGATGGGAAATAAAGGATTTGTTTGTGTTCACTTGTTGAAATTCAATGTCAAATAAAATGAAGGTTTACAACTGGCAAAAATGATAAATGAATAAAGCAAAAAGTTATTTTACTGGCAGTGATGGCCATAAAGGCAGCATGAAAGATGTTTATATTTTTGGAAAGCTAACTTACAAAGTAAAGAACAATGGGTTTAAAGGTAAAAAAGAAAAACATACTTAAGGAAAGACTGAAAGTGGTATGTGAGAGGTGGCCATGTGACATCTTGAAGAATGTGCTGTGCTGGGACAGTAACGTAAGCATCCTCCAGTCCCAGGAAATTCCAGAAAGCAAGGTTTTGTTACAACCCTTGGATTTCCATTGAAAGGGAGAGAGATCTGTGAAATACCCTGCCTCCCCCGTATAGCAACTATGGGTACCTTGCAGTATTACTGGAATTTGTATATTAAGACAGAGGAGCAGGAGTAGGCCATCTGCCCCATCAAGTCTGCTCCGCCACTCAATGAGATCATGATTGATTTATGATAATCCTCAACTCCATTTTCCTGCGTGATCCCCATCATCTTTGATTCCCTTACTGATAGACAAATTTGTCCACCTCAGCCTCAAACATACTTAATGACCCTCTGTGGTAAAGAATTCCACAGATTCACTACTCTCCGAGAGAAGAAATTCCTCCTCACTTGTTCTACGATTAAGCCCTCCTGTCAAATACTCTCTCATAAGGGCAAACAACCTCTCAACATCTAACATGCCAAGCCTCTGGGAATCCTATATGTCTCAATAAGGTTGCCTCTCATTTTTCCAATGAATACAGGCCCAACCTACTCAAACAAGAAGATCCCTCCATACTATGAAGAAGTTGGTGATTGTAAAATTAGCTATTTAAAGTACAGAAAAAGCATACCTTTGAGTTTAAGAGAGATGCAAGTGCACATGCAGTGCACAGACTGTTACATTGTATCAAAGGCCTAAGCATAGTGTCACCAGAACAGACTGTTTTTGAAATTTAGCCAGTCGATTTAAGTTAGGAACTTGGATAACAGCAGCCTATTAGATTTAAATTTGACGTTTTGGTGATTGGAGAACTAATCCTACTGTTGATGTGTCATCAGGGCTATAAGAGACAGCTCTCCGCTCAAGAGGGGCCACACCAACTGCTCTGCCACAGCTAATAGTTTTAGTTCAAAGCCTCATCTGAATAGCAAAGGTACCAAAAGACGGCAGAAATTCCAGACAGAAGAAAGTCAGAAGGTTCCAGAAGATGACAAGACTGATTAAAATTCTGAGAGTGATGAAAAGTTCTATTTTCAGGAGGGGGGTGGAGAATGGAATCAGAGTTTGATGAAAAAGCAGGATTAAGCTATTGAGTTGGATGATCAGCCATGATTGTAATGAATGGCAGAGCAGGCTCAATGGACCAAATGGCCTCCTCCTGCTCCTATTAGGATAGGAAAGTGGAATTAAGGCTGATGATTAACCATTATTGTACTGAATGGCAGCACAAACTCAAGAGACCAAATAGTTCACTCCTGCTCTTATCTCTTAAATTCTTATATGTTAGCAGTCCATTTACCTCTAAACGTCACAACCAAAAGTTCTCTCGCCTGAAATTCATAAAATTTAATTGGAGTGTCTGAATACTAAACATGGGTGAAAAAAATATTTCTTACCCATCTCTATACCAGGAGGTCGATGCAATCTCCAGCAATCCAACTGTAACAATTAACTAATTAATTGTGGATTTTCTAGTCTGTACAGCTTAGTATCACAATATACAATTACCACTAGCCATTTATTAGGCTCTTCAAATCAAATTACTGCATATCAAAAATCAGTTCAACATAAAGGATGAGATGATTTACTGTTGTACAAGTGGTATACTATAGTATTGCCTCTTCTGCTACTGATTTTATACTAATGTTGATATGATGAGGGGACAGCCATGACTGAGTGTGAATAAAAAAGTATAATACCTTGATAGCCATGTTTTGTTCCAATGAAAATTATACTTTATAGCACACTACTACATCTGAGGAATTTCTAAATCAAATGGAAACCATCAGAACAAAAGGTTTTATTATGGCTGAAAAGAATACCTTCTAATTTTTGCAACTGCAGCTCTAGTTTCAACCTAGAAACCAATTGTAAAATTGCAATATTAGTATATCTTCATTAGAACAAACCTAATTTCTGGATCCATATTGTCACAAGGCTTTGCCCCTTTGTGATTTTTCAGCTTTCAACTGACAAGGAATTTTGCAATTTAAAATGAGACAAAATAAACTGCTTAAAAATGCAACGTCACCTTCTTAGGTAAAGGTGGAGAGCAACAAAATTATTGTTGGGATGTGAGAAGAGACAAATTTTCTACAATTCAGGAACCCATTGAAATTCATCGCTAAGGAAGAGAGACTAATATGTAAAAACTGGATATTGATACAATGTAAAGTTTGACAACACCAATTTTGAATCCAACCGATTTATTTGATAGCAAATCCACGAGCTTTCAGCCTTTGTGGCCTTCGTCAGGCGAATGAGGTGTTCTGGTCTCCAAAAGCACACATATCAGCACAGACAGTTTACAGATTGCTGATTAGAATGCAAATCCTTACACCTAACCTGCTATTCAAGTCTTAAAGTGGCTAACAGCAGATGTTAGAGGGACGTGTATTCTCTCCAGACAGCACAGTAAGTGAGGTTTTTTGCTAACCCAGGCAAGTCATGGGGGTTACAGATAGCGTGACATGAAGCCAAGATCCATGTTAAGACCGTCCTCATGTGTGTGGAACTTGGCTATCAGTCTCTGCTCAGCAACTCTGCGCTGTGTGTCGCGAAGGCCCCCTTGAAGAACATTTAACCGAAGGTCAGAGGCCGAATGCCCGTGACTGCTGAAGTGTTCACCCACAGGAAGGGAACTGTTTTGCCTGGTGATTGTTGAGCGATGTTCATTCATCTGCTGTCATAGTGTCTGCATGGACATCTCATTCGCCTGACGAAGGCCACAAAGGCCGAAAGCTCGTGGATTTACTATCAAATAAATCAATTGGATTTAAAATTGGTGTTGTCAAACTTTACTGAGTTTACCCCAGTCCAACGCCGGCATCTCTACATATTGAAACAATGACAGATGACAAGTCCATTCAAAACTCCTTGAAATATACAATGGGCGAAGTATTTCAGGGCAAGACTGCTAGCCACTGCAAAGCATTTGCAAGAACATTTTTAGCAGAGAAAATAATTGGAGGGGGGCTATTCTCTCTTTGAACAAGTGTATTGCCTGATTTGGAAGCCAGCTTTACTAGAAATCTACTAGCAAACCCAGGTCTTGTAATAATTGCAACATTTTCGACATCTGACCGTATCCACGAAACCAGCTAATCCAAATCTGCTGTATTATTTAAATTTATGGCTTGAAAACAGAGAGCACTCTTTAAATTCAATTCTTAACTTCCCATATTTTTGATACCAAAGTGTGCGAGATGTCACATTTTTATCATTTCTTCCTCTCAGGTTTGATAGTTAGTAAATTTGCTCTTTCAGACAAAATGTTGTCTGATTGTGAGCAAAAAGGAACCAGCTTAAACCATTAAATACATTTGAAAAAGATACTTAAACCTTTGTTGTGTATCTTTAAGAAAGGTTTTCTTTAAGTCATGCAGTTCACAGCTTCAGTGATGTTATAAGGGGATGGAGCTAAGCTGTGGCAGTCAGGTGGTAGGAGTTTTTTCTTTTGGGCTTTCACTTCTGTCCTGGCAAGTGTGTTGGAAGCAGTTTAGTAGCAAGATAAAAAAAAACAATCTCTCTCCTCTTTGTTTGGATTTGAAATTATCAGTTTGCTGAAGGAGAAGCTTATTGTCTCCCTGCCTTGAAGTGCTTTTTCAACTACAATCTCTTCTGAGTTTCTTCACAAGGAATTTTCAGCATTCAACCTCGGAGGCTGGATTCCTGTAACAAGTGGGACATTAACCAATGCAGCATTGTGCTTATTTGAAGGGTTTTGTGTATTGGATGGAACACAAATATTCCTTAAGTTATACATTATTGTGATTGTTGTGTTTCTTGTTGATAATTGTTAAAAATCCTTGCTAACTGTCTTACTATACACTCAACAATATTCTTAACTAAACTTTTTTGATCAATGCTCTGAGTCATTTGAATCACACCTGAAGTGAAACCTAATGCTCGTTCTAGCCAAATTCAATGTAAAATGTTACAGGTCAGGTGAGCTTCATAGATCACCTTGAAGTTTTCAACCTGACTTGTAAGAGTTGTGACTAACCAACAAGGGTAAACCACGGAAGTAATTTTCATTCTCTTACCTGATTGTAACAGTCTAACAATGTGATGATATTGTCCCTTTAAGAAATGTAGTTGTCATGTTTCTTGAAGGCAATCTTAAGATTCAATTGTTTTAATAGTGTCAATATGTTTGAAAATGGTGGTCCACTTGCTGAGCAGAAGAATAATTGCTCCTAAGTACTGGGATGTTTGTTTTAATCTGAGTTAACGCAGTTTTGTTTTTTGGTTGTCACAATAAAGTTTAATTAGGCTGCTTGACAAGATGTGTGATTGGCTATGCTTAGAGAGACAAGCAGCATCTCTCTTGCTCTCTCTCCTTCCTCTTCCTTCTCCTCCCCTTCCCACCCACCCTGGAACTTGTCAGAGGTTTGCAAAAGACAAGAGGTATTTTGTCCTCTTCTCTCTGGAGTTCTGTTTGAAGACAGGTCTTTCTCTGGAGGCTGTTGTCTGAGAGTCAGAAGACAAGTATCTCTCTATATCTCTGTCCAGCGGTATTAAAATTCTACAGAACTGGCAACTCATGTAAGTCTGTTTATTTTTACTGATGGATTTTGAAGAGGAGTTTACTTCAGGGTTTTGCTTGGATTGAAACTAATTAGGGATAGCTAGCAGCTAAGAATTATATCACATCATATTTAAATACTTCAATTGGTAAAAGTTACAGTAGTTCTTTGTTATGTTGAAACCTGTGAAAATGTTTTTAATAAAAGCTTTCCAGTCAGTCAATAGACTCCCAACTGGAATGAAAAACTTCATAACATGGAGTTTCTAATCTGGTCCCTAACAAAAGGTATTAGAAAATTAAATGCAAGCTAGCATAATTTATAGATTTTACTTTAGGATTTAGTGTGCTTGACTATTTAATCTTAAAGGGCATTTTTTATTCACACACAGGCAGGAAAGAAGCCATGTGATGTTGTTAGCCATCTGCTACTAGCTAACTTAATACAGTACAGTAACAATCACCAACTGACAACAGATGATTGTATTAGAAGTATCTTTACCTTAAACTTCATACTAATTGGTTGCAACATGTGTAATAAATCAGAACCAATTAAATTAACTCTTCCAAGATTAACCTATTAGCCATTTCTGACGTGGATGAAGAAGACAACTGTTATCTTTAGGTAAAGAATGGGAATCATCTTGGTTGTGTACGCCATATGAAGGGAGAGGAGAAATTATTTTCAGCGCAGATTGTGATGTACTGGAACAGCAATGCATTCCTATCATCTTAGATCCTAGGAAGATACAGTTTTTAAATCGAAGGCAGATGTGAAGACCTGTTGGTGTGAAAGGTTGTTTTCCACTTCTAGATTAGCCAACCATATGAAGGTGTGAAAACTGTGCGATATATTTTACCTTTTGTTTCCTCTTTCTTGTTTACATTTTAGTTCATTAAGTTGACTGGTCTTTGGTTGTTTCATGTACTGAATAAGCTTTGGTATTATTTGCTAATTCAATGTTTTGTCTCATGTTTCTATGTCAAACTGTTTTTTTTAGTAATTTGGGATTCAGTAATTGGACTGCATGCAATTAAATTAAAGCCAGTCTTAATTTTTACAAATACCCATTTTAACTGCACAGTATTAAATTAAGTAATCAAGATCCTTTGAAATAAGTGCTGTCTAAAAATAAAGAGGCAAAAACATCTTTGGAGGGATAAAGATTCCAAAGCTGTTAATTTTACACTTACTTTCATGTAAGCTATGTAAAATTCAAAAGATATAATAGAATCATGGCAGGCACAATCATTTAAACTGAATTCAGCCTGTGCATGGATCCATTATTTATTGCCTTTTTCCCTATAAAAAACAGTGGGCAGTAATTAATGCTAACATTAAGAATTTCTGGTCAGTTATTGTTTGCAACAAATTGCTATGCACAAATTGTCAGAACTGCTTCAGTAATAAAATTATGTACATTTATGACTGCCTTCATTTGGATGTGCCTGGTAATCATGCTGGTCAGACAGTATAGATTAGAATTAGAAGCAATTCAGATAGGATTTCACTCAAAGCATTTTGTCATTGGCATGATCAATTAGAAATACAGGACACTCTCCCAAATTCACTGCAGCAGAATTTCTTAATATTGCTAGAAATTTAATTTTAAACATCAGCCTTCATAATCTGGCAACAACTTCAACCTTGTAGGCTTCTCAACAAGGCCATTTAGATGGCAGGTATGACAATTATGATTTGACAAAAGGTCACCTGGACTCAACGTCAGCTCTTTTCTCCTTACAGATGCTGCCAGACTTGAGATTTTCTAGCACTCTCTCTTTTAGTTTCAGATACCAGCAACCACAGTAATTTGCTTTTATGATGATTATGAAATCATTATAGCAAGTTAAAGATGCAGTCAACTACAAAATCAACAGTTAAAGTAGCAAATCATCATCCAACAAAACTAAAAGCATTTGATTTCACTGTCACTAATGAGATCCATGTGTCTCACTACATACAAACTTATTGGATGAGATTTGTTACATAACAGTATGGCACCAGTCTTAAAAGTACAATAACCATTGGAAATTAGCAATCTGCATATTCTAGAAAACTATACACAGTCACTGCCTTGACATATGTCAAAGGATCAAAGCGGGACCAAAAAAAACGCATTTTTGAACTTTCAACTTGTCTATGCTCAACTAAATGGTTTCCATCATCACCAGCAGTGTGTATATTTGAGAAGGGTGGTGTTGCCATGAAGTTGCTAAAAAACTGCACTTATGTCTACGTGCACAGCTTCACATCATTAATACTATTAAAATTAGATTTGTGGTCATTTACAGACCATGGTATTTTAAGTGAATTGAAGATTTGGATGTCAGATGCAGCACAATGTTTGCTTTCTCTTTTGAGCCAGAGGTTACTTGAGTACAAAATCCAGGTTATAAGCCAGGGAAGTACCAGTTTCTGGATGAAACAGTAATCCATTATCCTTTGTCCTCTTAAGTAGACTCAAGATTCCATGAAGAGGGACCTGGGGGTGCAGGTGAACAAGTCTCTGAAGGTGGCAGAGCAAGTGGAGAAGGTTGTGAAGAAAGCATATAGTATGTTAGCCTTTATAGGCAGGGGTATAGAGTACAAGAGCTGGCCTTTAATGTTGCAGTTGTATAAAACGCTGGTTAGACCTCATTTGGAATACTGCGTCCAGTGCTGGTCACCCTACTACTGGAAGGACGTGGAGACTCTGGAGAGAATGCAGAGGAGGTTTACCAGGATGCTGCCTAGTATGGAAGGTCTGAGTTACGAGGAGAAGTTAGGCAAATTGGGACTGTTTTCCTTAGAAAGACGTAGACTTAGAGGAGATCTAATAGAGGCGTACAAGATTATGAGGGGTACAGAGAGTAAACAGGGTTAAGCTTTTTCCTAGGATGGACTCGAATAGCATGAGGGGGGTAAGATATAATTTGGATGCTAGAAGAAGTTTTTTCACACAGGGTGGTGGGGGTATGGAAAACACTGCCTAGTAAAGTGGTGGAGGCAGGCATTCTGGACTTATTTAAGAGATACTTAGATGGGCACATGAACAGAATGGGAATGGAGGGGTATAGAAAACTGATTTAAAATAGGGATCATGAGCTTTGGGAGTCCCTGGGAAGTGTGTAAATAGATGATGATATTGATGTACTTGTTTTTATCCTACAGATGCTTTGGTCCACCTTGTTACCTAACAAGGGGCATACACGCGATGGGTCGTGAGAGAGCTGCTCTTGGATTTTTTTTTTTGAGTATCCTAGTGCTTCACATCGTTAGTGTATGCTTGACCTGGACCATTTGATGGGCAACACGACAGCTCAGTGACTATCGCTGTGTTGTGCGGATACATGGATTTGGGCCTGTGTCTGTGGGAGTTTGTGCATTCTCCCCATGCTTGCGTGGGTTTTCTCCGGGTGTTCCGGTTTCCTCCCACATCCCAAAGATGTGCTCTTAGGCTAACTGGCAAAACAAATTCTCCCTAAATTGTCTCAAATTTGGTTCTTAATCCATAGATCTATAAACATAGACAGGGATCATGGGTAGAGGTGGGAACATCAGGGTGGCGGCGCGGGCTCGTTAGGCCGAAGGTCCTGTTTCCCGTGCTGTTTTGTTCTTTGATTTGTATTTCCTATCTTATCACAACATTTTCTGGTAAATACTAAGATTGCAAAAGGAACTATGTAAATACAAGTTAATTAATTTGTGGAGACAGGACCAAATATTTGTACAAAACTTTCCTTTTGAGTCATGTGTTATGTACAACTGTTCAAACTGAAGTAGCATATACTGAATGATGGATCAAATTTTGTTTAACCACTTTCATGGAATATTTTTTCAGTACACTTTTGTACCTCAGTAAGTATCAAATGCCCTAATCCTTTTTGGTATCCAGTGCCAATATCAAGCTTATGGGTCAACTACAGAACCTCACTGGATTCAAGATCACAAAGGACTCTTCTGCCATGAAAAAACAACTTCACACTTTGACGATTATCTCTTCTACGAAACTTCATAAGTAGGAATTTCCCATTTCTCACATCAGCAACTTTAATGTCTCTGAAGATAGTTGCCAGTTTAATGAAAATTCATGCTGAATATTAGGAAATCTTGTGCTTTAAGAAATACTCTTTCATTTTGAGCAATATAATTTTTGTATATCATAAACTGTTTGCTCTATATTTAACTAAGACAAATTTAAATGACTCATTGAAATTGTAGCCTTCAAATTAAATTTGGTGGATCTCTGCTTAGCAACATTTCAGTCAGTCAGCATACTTTAAAATTTTGATTAGGTATGCTGTAACCATAGAAGATCAAGATGAAGAAGATAAGCTTAGGAACACCAAGAAGCTTAAAGCTTCTTACCCAGCACAAAACATCACCATTAAGGATTTGTAAACCTTAGTTTATACAACAATTTTGCATTTTAATTTAAGATCTACAACATTTATGACCATTAAACTACATGTACCCTCAGCCCACATTTAGTTCAGTTATCTATTAATGATATATCCTCATTTGGTATTATTTAAAAGATTTTAATGTTTCAATTTTGGGGAAATGAAAAGAATGATACTTATAATAAATCTGCATGCGATTAGTTGTGCTAATCAAAACCACTTGGGAAGCTGGTGATATTTTTTGAGCAATCAGCCAATACAAATCATCACAATGAGTACAGCCATTTTGCTTTAGGCTCTTTGGATCTGCTTGTTAGTTTATACCCAGTCAAATCAAACAAAACATATGGGTCACCCAACAAGATATTTTGCATCAAGACTGGGAGTGAACAAATCACACCTGAGATAAGCATTTAGCTTTAGTTTCTAAAATGACATTCTTTTTCATTTGCCATAAAGCTGACATTACCAGAAGGATAAAATCAAAACAACAAAAGGAATGCATTGGACAAGCTAGCTACACGGACCCCCACCAACTGTGGCAAGGTCTGCAAGATACAACAGGCTCTACAAATGAAGGCATGTAAAATTACTGGCACCAATACACCCCTGCCTGATGAGCTCAATGCATTCTATACCTGTTTTGAGTAAGAAGTTAGCAGGGGCATGCTCTCCAAACCTGGAAGCTTCAGATGAACTTGAATCCAATATCACCACTGTAGACGTCAGAGCAGCTTTCTCAAAGGTCAACCCACTGGCCTGGAAGAGGTACCCAGACCAGCACTGAGATCCTGCATGGGCCAACTGATGGGGATATTTGCCTCTTTGTACATCAGTCTGAGAGTCGCCATCTGCTTCAAGACCACCACCATCACTCTGGCACCAAAGAAAAGCCAGGCCACATGCTTTAACAACTATCATCTGGTGCCTCTGACATCCATCGTTGTGAAATGCATTGAAAGGTTAGCGATGGCACGAATCAATTCTGACCACCCGGATTGCCTGGATCCACTACAGTTTGCATCCTGCCACAACAGGTCCACAGCAGATGACATCTCCCTCGCCCTGCACTCAACCCTGGAACACTTAGATAACAAAGACACCTATGAATCGACTGCAACTCAGCCTTCAACACCATTATTCCTAGGAAACTCATCTCCAAATTCATTGGCCTGGGGCTCAGCTCCTCCCTTTGCAACTGGATCCTGAAATTCCTAACCCGCAGACCGCAATCAGTACAGAGAGGCAACAACACATCTTTCACGATCATCTTCAATACTGGTGCTCCACAAGCTGTGTCTTTAGCCCCTTACTAAATTCTTTATGCACCTATTACTGTGTTTCCAAATTCCCCTCCAATTTGATTTTTCAAGTTTGCTGATGACACTGCTGTAATGGGTCAGATCTCAAACAATGACAAGATGGAATATAAGCATGAGATAGAGAAACAGGTGTGATGACAACAATCTCTCCCTCAATGGAGATAGACATCAACTTCAGGAAGCATAGTGGAGGATACGCCTCTGTCTATATTAATGGAGATGAAGTAGAAATGGTTGAGAACTTCAAGGTTTTAGGTGTCCGGATCACCAACAACCTGTCCTGATCCCTGCCATATCAACACTATAGTTAAGATAGCTCACCAATGCCTCTATTTTCTCAGAAGACTAAGGAAATTTGACATGTCCACGACAACTGATACCAACCTTTACAGATGCACCATGGAAAGCAATCTTTCTACTTGCATCACAGGTTGGTATAGTTCCTGCTCTGTTCAAGATTGTAAGAACGAAGCCCAATCCATCAAAGTGGCCTCCCATCCATTGCTGTTTACACTTCCACTACCTCAGCAAAGCAACCAGTATAATCAAGGACCCCATGTACTGTACACACGTTCTCTTCCATTAGAAAAAAGATACAAAAGTCCGAGATCACTTATCAACCGACTCAAAAACAGTTTCTTCCCTGCTGCCATCAGACTTTTGAATGGATCTTAATTAAGTTATTCATTCTCTACATCCTAGCTATTAATGTAACACTACATTCTGCACTCTCTCCTTTCCTTCCCTACGTACAGTATCCTTTGTCTGTGTCGCGCATAATTTCACCGTATATTAATACATGTGACAATAATAAATCAAATCAAAAACGATTCAAGCTGGTGTCAGTCACAAGCAGTTACAAACAGGACCAAAGCGGTTAGGGCGATCTCTGACTGCTCCTAAAATTACAACGCGCAAGTAGGTGAACACATTCATTTGTAAAATTTAGGGGGGGAAAAAATCCTTGGGCCGAACAGCTTTCCAATGACATTGCAAAAATGTAAACATTTTTTTTGGGGCGGAACCTCCACCATGCATCACCCTGAAAAAAAAAAACATTTCACACAAAACACTCGTCATTTTAAAAAAAAGACTTAAATGATCATGATTTTTAAAAAAGATAAAAACTAAATGAAAGAAGACTCTGAAGGAGATTAAACGTCAAGACGTTGACATGGCACCCCCGTGAGACTGATCTAAAAACAACGAAAAACATGCTGACGGGACTTGAGGAATAAAGTGTGCGATGATAAAGCGTGGTAGAGTATTTTGTGTTATGGGTGGCTGAGATGTGAAGCACTCACCTATACACTGTCCCACTGGAGTGCTGTACGGATTCCCGATGAAGAACTCCATCTTGACTCTTCCTCCACAAACAGCCAATGGATCCAGGTGACGTCAGCCTCGCCTCAACCTACCTTGATAGTAAGAGCATGTCCCTCCTCTCCTGTCCACTTGATTGGTTAAAATTCCGCATACTGTCACGCCCACCGTCCATTTCTGTCCAGTCATTGATCGATCGTCATGTCAATCAAATCTTTTAATCACGTTTGAACGTCGTTATGTTTCGGATAATTATTTTGCCCATCGCCTCGCCATTAAACCTATATTTAGAGATCTGCGTCTTTTTCCCTAAAAAAAAAATCCGTTAACACATGATGTTAAGTAGTTATTAATTAAACGAAATATCCAATGGTGATGTTATTCTTTGCCGGGGGGGGAGGCACAGAGAGAGAGAGAGAGAGGCCAAAGGCACGTGATGTTTATCCTAGCAACCGAACGAAGCCTGACCAAGCCAGTTTGCTGCAGAATGAACGCTCAATAGATACTTCATTCCAAACAGAAAAAGAACTACGACAACCGCGAAGGCAAGTGTTGATTCTGCCTCCAATAGATTGGAAATGTCAGATTGATTATCTTTTCAACTTTCGGGTCCGGAGATAGATGTTTGTCTCTCAGACATGTTGCCTGATACTAGACTCCTGAAGCAACTACTCTGCTGGATACAGGAGACTCCTGACAGAACAACGGGAATGCTGTAGGAATATCTTCAAAAACACCCCCTGAGGAGTATGGTGACTAACTGGAGGAAAATAGGGGATACTTTGCCAGGAAACTGGGGTGGGAAGGTTGCTGGTTGCACCTGAATGTGGGGCTCTGAAGACGGTAGATATAACGAGGGGGAGTCTGATCAGAGTTCTGAAGCACGATGTGGAGATGCTGATGACGGCGTGGCTAGCTCCTTAGCGTTCTCTGTCCTTCCCCAGGAATTCATCATTATTGGATGGATTTCCTGCTGGTTTAATTAATAATTGCTTATTATCTGTGTGGGCTAGGAGAATGGCGTACCCCGATTACCCATCTCCCCACTCCCCTCTCAGACCCTCCACTCTCAGGCCCCTCTTCTTACAGAAGCTATTCCTCCCCTCTTCGATTATCCCTTCAACCTTCTCCCCACAAGAATTACCTTACAACTTCCTTTCCCTTAGGCCTGCCAGTCACCTTCCTGTAAGAAGTCTGACAACACCAGGTTTAAATCCAACTGATCCAACCGCACACATACCAGTCTGTGCTGGTATGTGTGCTGTTGGAGACCAGAACACCTCATTTACCTGACAAAGACTATAGAGTTGAAAGCTCGCGAGTTTACTATCAAATAAATCGGTTGGATTTAAACCTGCTGTTGTCAGACTTCTTACTGTATTTACCCCAGTCCAACGCCGGCATCTTTACATCAGTCACCTTCCTGGCCAGTGATAGAAAAAACTGTGGTCTGAGATGGCCACATTGCTGCTGTCTGTGTAACCAGCTTTGGATCTTTTACAAATTCAAGGTGTCTTTCAGTTTTACAAGTTGTTCTGTCATTCTAGTTTTAATTAGAAACTGAGTTGGTTGACTGGTCTATAATTCTCTAGTTCTTCTCTTAATAAACTTTCTCAAATAGCAGAGTGACATACACAATTTTGCAATCTAAAGAAATTGCAAATTGTGAAAGTTTTGGAAAATTATGCTTAGGGTGCTAGCAATGTTCTCATCGGCTTTTAGAAATCATGCTTGGAAACCATCTGGTCCTTAGGTCCGTCAGTCTTTAGTGTCATTTCCTTCATTGCGGTGGTTTTACTTATATTAATTTTGGTGATCCCCTGATTCAGTATTAAATTCACTGGTTGTCCAGTATGTTGAACTTTTGCCTGACTAAATACTGATGCAAGGTAATTATTCAACCAGCAGAACCAAATTTTCATTGACAAAAATAACTATTATCCATTTTCAAGGAACTCACAATACCTTTATTTATAATACATTTGTAAAATATTTTTACTTCCATTTTGATATTTTTTGCAAATATACTTCCTTTTCATTGCTCTTAGTAACTGTTCTGTTACCACGTGCTGTTCTTTGTACTTTTACACATTTTTTTAACTATTGATGGAATGTCAGCATCACTGGCAAAATCAGTATTAACTTCCTGGCTCAACTTGCCTTCAGAAAATAGTGGTTAGCCTCTGCAGCTCACATGGCGCAGGCCCATCTACAGTGATGTTAGGCTGGGAATTCAAGGACTTTGATCTCGGCAACAATGAAGCAGCAGTGATATTCTTTCAAATCAGGATAGTATGTAACTTGGGTGGGAGTTCTGATGCATCTGACGGTTTGGAAGGAGCCTGCAGTGCATGAAGATGGTATGTATTGTTGCTACTGTACATAAGTGTAGGAGGAAATGAATGTTTAAGATGGTAGGGAAATGGGGTTGTGGAGATAAGGCAGGAAAATGGAGGTGAGGATTATTATTAAATCAGTCATGATTTAATTGAATGACAGAGCAAACTTGTTTGGTGGAATGGCTGACTTATGCTCTGATGTCTTATGGGTGCTAATCAAACAGACTGCTTGGAGCTGGATGGCGTTAAGTTTCATCATTCTTGGCAGAGTTGGACTCACCCAGGCAAGTGGACAGTATTCCATCACTTTCCTGACTTGTACCATGTAGACAGCGGATAAGCTTTGGTGATTGAGTATGAGTTACTTGCTGCAGAATTTCCAACCTCCAACCTGATTTTGTAGCCACAGAATTTATATGTCTGGTTCAATTCTGTTTCTGGTCAAGGGTAACCACCCACTGCCAACACCAATCCCTTCCCTCACCAAGAACATTGATGGTGGGAGATCTCATGATGGTAATGCAATTGAATATCAAGAGGAGATGGTTAGATTCTGTGTCTTGTTGACCATTGCCTGGCATTTCTGTGGCACACTTGTTCACGTTGGCCCAAGACCAAATGTTGTCCAGGTGTTGCTGCATGCAGGCATGGACTACTCTGAGGAATTACGAATTGTATTAAACATAGTGAAATAATCATTAAATATTCTCATTTCCAATCTTGTGTTGAAGGATAGGTCATTGAAGAAGCAGTTGAGAATAATTTGGCCTCAGACACGACCCTGAAGAGCTCCTGTAGTAATATCCTGGGACTGAGATGATTGGTTTCCAACACCACAATCATTTTTCTCTGTGCTCGATTTGACTCCAATCAGTGGAGAGTTTTCCCCCTGATTCCTATTTGGAATCACAGAATCAGAAAATCCTTATAGTGCAGAAGGAGGCCATTTGGCCCATCGAGTGTGCACCAATACTTCAATAGAGCATTCCACCCCAGCCCTATACCCTTAACTCCACATACTTATTCCCCCTTTACTTCAATTCTGCTGGGGTTCCTTGATGCCTTGAAAGTGATTCTTTGAAAATGACTGTCAAAGGCAGCCACTTTGATCTCACCTCTGGAATTCAGCCCTTTTGTCCATGTTTAAACCAGGTCTGTAATGAGATCTGGAGCTATGTGACCTTGGTGAAAACAAACTGAGCAGGTTATTTGCTGAGTAAGTGCTACTAAACACCTTGCATTGTTTTGGTGATTGAAAGTTAATGGCTTGTTCGGCCATTTTAGAGGGCAGTTGAGAGTCAGCCACTTTCTTGTGGTTCTGGAGTCACCTGTGGCCAGATTAGATAAGGACAGCAGATTTCCTTCCCTAAAGGGCATTAGTGAACCTGATGTTTTTTCTGGCAATCGAAAATGGTTTCATTATCATCAGTAGATTCTCAATTCCAGACTTTGATATTGAATTGAAATTTCACCATCTGCCATGGCGGGATTTGAATCCAGGTCCCCAGAACATGAGCTGAGTTTCTGGATTAATAGTCTAGTGATAATATCATGCAGCCATCACCTCCTCTGGATGGAAATACCTGAGCAGTGGTTCACGTGGTTACATAGGTGCCATCATTTCAGATTTCTTTCTCCAGTATCTGTGTTTGTTTTTGTATTTTGTATGCATTTTTCTTTTAGTTTTGTGCTGTCTCTTATCTCTTCAGACATAATGGATATTTTTTGGCAAGTAGAATGCTTGCTCTTTAGGAGTATAAATTGATTCTATATGCATTGAATTTTTTTTAATCCCACTGATCTTCTGTAATTTTACCCATTAATAGATTTGTCCACTTTATTGTGCACTGTTTTTGTTTCATCACGTTGAGGTTAACCTCATCAAAACCTGGAATCTTTGTAGCTGTTTTGTGTTTCTCCCATACAAATGTTGCATTGAATTAATTCATATTTTGATATTTAAATGTTATTCTACCTTTTAAGCTATGAACTAAATCTTATTCATACTTAAATTTAACACAGAAAGCTTCTTTGTTGGCTCCAGAACATATTGTTGCAGAAAAGTAAGCACAGTAAGAATTCTCACAACATGATTAAAGTCCAACAGGTTTAATTTGGTAGCACAAGCTTTCAGAGTGCTGTTCCGTCATTAGCGGGAGTTCTGTTCACAAATAGGGCATATAAAGACACAAACTCGACTTACAAAATAATGGTTGGAATGTGACAGGTAATCTTTGCAGATAATCAAGTTTTAAAGTTACAGACAATGTGAGTGGAGAGAGGGTTAAGCACAGGTTAAAGAGATGTGTATTGTCTCCAGCCAGGACAGTTAGTGAGATTTTGCAAGCCCAGGCAAGTCATGGGGATTACAGATAATGTGACATGTACCCAAGATCTCGGTTGAGGCCATCCTCATGTGTGCAGAACTTGGCTATCAGTTTCCACTCAGCGATTCTGTGTTATCGTGTGTCGTATAGGTTGCCTTGGAGAACGCTTATCAGAGGCTAAATGCCCGTGACTGCTGAAGTGTTCCCCAACAGGAAGATAACACTCTTGCCTGGTATTGTCAAGTGGTGTTCGTTCATCCATTATCATAAAATCTGCATAATCTCCCCAATGTACGTGCCTCAGGATATCTTTTTCTGCAGCGTATCAGATAGACAACGTTGGCCGAGTTGTATGAGTATGTACTGTATACCCGGTAGATGGTATTCTCATGTGACATGATGGCATCCATGTCGATGAGGTTACTCTTGCAGAGGTTGCTGTGGCAGGATTGTTAGTGTTGTGGTCACTGTTCTCCTGAAGGCTGGGTAGTTTGCTGCAGAGAATAGTCTGTTTGAGGTTGTATGTTGTTTGAAGCCAAAAAGTGGGGGTGTGGGGATGGTCTTGGCAAGATGTTCATCTTCATCAATGATATGTTAAAGGCTCCAGAGAAGATGCTATATTTTCTCCTTTTAGGGAAAGTATGAAGGATACTCTGTCCCATGTTTGCCTCCTGAGGAGGTTGGTGTGGTTTTTCGCTGTGGTACATCAGAACCGTTGATAGATGAGTTGAGCACCAAATCCTGTTCTTACGAGGGCATCTTTCAGCATCTGGAGGTTTCTGTTGTGATCCTTCTCATCTGAGTAGATCTTGTGTATATGGAAGGCTTGTCCTTAGGGGAAGGCTTCTTTAGCATGCTTAGGGTGTAAGCTGGAGAAGTGAAGCATCGTGAGGGCTTACATACAGTGAAGTGCTGAGGTGACTATCCTTAATGGAGATGCATGTGTCCAAGAATGCAACCTCAAACAGACCACTGTTTGCAGCAGACTAACCAGCCTTCAGGAGAACAATGACCATGATACCATATAAACCTGCATAGCAACCTCTGCACAACGTGCCAGATTATCGATACGGATGCCATCATCTCACATGAGAACATCATCCATCAGGTACGCGGTACACACTCTTGCAGTTCGACTAACATTGTCTACCTGATACGATGCAGGAGAGGATGTCCTGAGGCATGGTACATTGGGGAGACTATGCAGATGCTACGACAAAAGATGAATGAACATCGCTCGACAATCACCATGCAAGAATGTTCTCTTCTTGTTGAGGAACACTTCAGCAGTCACGGACATTCAGCCTCTGATCTTCAGATAAGCGTTCTCCAAGACAAACTTCATGACACTTGACAACGCAGAATCACTGAGCAGAAACCGATAGCAAAGTTCCACACGCATGACAACAGCCTCAACCGGGATCTTGGGTTTATGTCATACTATCTATAATTGCCATGACTTGCCTGGGCTTGCAAAACCACACTAACTGTCCTGGCTGGAAACAATATACATATCTTTAACCTGTGCTTAATCCTGTCTCCAGTCACATTGTCTGTATCTTTAAGATCATTATTTTGTAAATTAAATTTGTGTCTTTATTTGCCTTGTTTGTGAACAGACCTCCCACTCACCTGATGAAGGAGCAGTGCTCTGAAAGCTAGTGATTTATGCTACCAAATAAACCTGTTGGACCTTAACCTGGTGTTGTGAGACTTCTTACTGTGCTCACCTCAGTCCTACAGTGGCATCTCCACATCACAGAAGAGTAATCCAGACGAACTCAAAAGTTAATGTTTCAAATCTTTTTCTGACATGTATTTGTCCACTTACCTTAATCCATGTGAAAGTTAAGATCTTCTATTAAAACCATTCAGCCTTTGTGAAATCTATGACTGATATCTATCAATCATGGCTTCTACCAGGAAACTGATCCACAATTCCAGTCCTTTTCTGTTTTTTAATTCTACCCATAAATTGTTCGAAGCCTGTTATACCCTCTCTTATCACTACAGTGATTTAATCCTTAATAACTAATACTCCTCCTCCATCCCCTCTATCACAATTTTTCCTACTTTTTCTATGACCTAAGAACCTGGTATATATCCATACTAACTGTTTTGCAGCTATATTATAATATTGGCTACCAACCTTCCAAATTATATTTGTGCTTGAAATTTATTCAATTTGTTCTTTATACCACATGTATCTGCAAAAAGAGCACTTATTTAGACCATAATGTCTTACCTGTTCTTCTGCTCTAATGTTCCACTGACGTATTTTTATTAACTTCTCTCTCCTGACAGTTATTTTACATTATTCATTTTTCCTTTACTTGTAATATCTAAAGCACAATTTCTGACTGTTACTCCACATTCTTTGCTGTAATTTGATTTGGAACAATCATCTATTTTGCCTTTTCCATTTGAGTTTTCTCTTCCCAAGTTAGTAGTTTAAAGTCTTTGTGACTGCCTTATTTCTCCTTTCCTCTTGGACTATTGTTCCAGCTCAATTCAAGTGGAACTTATGCTGATAATAAAGTTCCTTCGTGTCCAAGTGCTCAGTCCTGATGCCAGTGTTCCATGAAATGAAATCCCTCTTCCCAACACCACTTCTTTATCTTTAACCATGAGTATACTTCCATTATCCACTTATTGCTGTACCAATATGCATGTGTTTCAGGTAATAACCCAGAAATACAGATGTATATTTATGTGTTTTTTAAATGTTATAAGGATTTCTGATTTTACCAACCTTCTTTCAAGCACTGAGCTCCAGATCTCCACCAGTCTCTGAGTGAAAAAAAAATTGCCTTGACTTCTTGTTCAACCTTCAATCTCTTCCCCTGAATCTATTCCTCTCCCAATTATGGGCCTCTCAACTAAAGGGCTAGGGTTTTCTTATCCACTCCATCCCCTCCCTCATAATTTTATATATTTCAGTTAGGTCTTGCCTCATTCCATTTGTCTGAAGAATAAATTTATGGATACAATGTACAAAGTAATAACATTTATGATCTCATCTAAACTCTTCAATGTATTAATATTATTAACTTATTCTGATCTACATTTGATACTGATCATATTGTCAAGAATCTTGCTTCAAAAGTTGATTGCTCCATTGTTTGTTTTATTTTTTTGAATTCTTCTAGTACTGTGTCAAGAGAACTGAAAATGTTGGAAATACTCAGCAGATCAGATAGAGCTTGTGGAGCCAGAAATCCCAGATCAGTTGCTTTCTGACTTCCTGAATATTTTCAGCACTTTCTGTTTTTATTTCAGATTGTTAGCATCTGCAGTATTTTGCATTTGTTTCAGTGTTACAATATGTGATGCAGTTATCAAACAATAAATACTTATAAAAATTCAATAGCAAGGCTGCAACAAAGGACACATTTTTCTACTCTCTAACCAAGATAATTCAGGGAATTGAAACAGACAAATCTGATGTATGTTTTTAGTAATATATAAAAACTTCAAAGAGCATTTAAAACTCTTTGTAATTTATGTTTGTTTGTTGAGTTGTTTTCAAAATAAATCTCAACTCCACCCACAAGCAAGTGGAGGGGGAAACTGTTGCAAAGAGGGTTGTACGATCATCTACTGAAAGGTGTGTGAGAGTAGCTGACGACAACCTTTTATTTTGTCCCTTTACAGCAAGAAATTAGTTTGTTCTATGCAACAACCACTGACAGTTGCAGCAGTGCTAATCATTTGCAGTCTGTTTATTGTAATGTTAAACAAAAAAATGAATATTTATTCTAATTGTATTTAAAAAAACTTTTTTCTTTTTAAGTGAATACAATCATTCAAAATGAGCCAGCTGTATAAAACAATTGAGCCCAATGTCATTGATGATGAAATGCTTGAAGAGGCAGTAAAGAAACAGGGACCATCAGGAAGGGCTGGACAGATAGCCCAGTTGGAAGGAATTGATTTCAAAGATGTACACAGTCTTCAGCTTGATTACCGAAGTATGTTTTAGATCTGCACTGTCTTTCATGATCTTGATAAACACAATGTTGATAGGTTATGGTATAATTACTGAAAGATGTATTGATAAGCAGTCTACAGTTGACTGCTAGAGAATATAATGTATTCCTGTGTACTTAAGCAATCTGGTTCATGTATGTGATTGATAAGAATAACATATTTATAAGGTATATTTAATGTAAAAAAAAAAGTCCCAGAGAGAAGGTCTGAGGGAGGAGGAACAGAAACTGAAACATAGTTAGAGAATTAGAGGCAGTGACTGAAAGCTTGATTTAAGAAATGATATTAGGGGGTACACCTTTGGTAGTAGGGCCAACATAGCTGAAGCAGTGAGAAGAAGGCAGGCCAGTGATGAAGGACTTGGGACATTGGTGGGAATTTGAAAAGTTTGCAAGGCAATGATGAATTGCAAAAATTGAAATAAGTTTAGAACAACTGGATACTTGAAATAAAAATAGCAATCTATGAATTCAAAGGTAGTGATCTCAGGAATACTACCAGTGATGTGTGCCAGTCAAAATAAAATAACAAGATATATTGGATAAATACATGGTTGAAGGTATAGTTTCAGGGGGAGGGTTTCTGATTCCTGGGGAATTGGGATTAGTTTTGGAGAGGTGGGAACAGTACAAACTGGAATTTACTAGAGTGGTTGGCTCAGGTTTAAACTAAAATGGCATGGGGATGGGAATGCATGCAAGAAGTCAGAGGAGGGAGAATCAAGAACAAGAAAAAAATACAGAAAAGGAAATAAAAATGTGACAGGCAGAGAAATCAAGCGTTTGAATTAAAGGGAAAAATCATGGGAATGGGGCAAGTAATGTTAAAAAGACAAGCCTTAAGCCATGGAGCATTTGCAATAAAGTGAATGAATTTATCATGTAAATAGATGTAAATGGGTATGATATAGTTTGGACTACAGAAACATGGCTGCAAGTTAACAATAGATGAGAATTGAGCATCTGGGTTATTGAGTACTTAGGACAGACAAAAAAGAAACAGTGGTGGAGTTGCACTGCTGATTAAAAAAGAAATTAATGCAACAGTGAGGAAAGATATTAGCCCCACTGTGGAATCTGTATGGGTGGAGCTGAGAAACAATAAGGGGCGATTATATATGGACCCCAAAAACTGTCCTTTTTATATTGGGAATGGCATTAAATATGAAATTAGAATTGCATGCAATAAAACATCTGTAATTATAGGTGACTTTTTGATCTGCATATAGATTGGGCAAATCAAATTAGTTACAATACTGTGGAGGAGCAACTCCTGGAGTGTACACAGGTTTTCTGGACCAATATATTGAGGAACCAATTAGAGATGGAGCTCAAATGGGGAGTTAGAAGGGCAAAAAAGGGGCATGAAATGGTTTAGGCAGGCAGGATTAAAGAAAATCCAAAGGCTTTTTACTCCTATGTTAGGAATAAAAGGATGGTTAGAGGAAAAATCGGTCCTCTTAGGGACAGAGGAGGGGAACAGTGCTTAGAGTCCGAAGGAATGGGGGAGATCCTGAATGAATACTTTGCGTCAGTATTCATGAAGGAGAGAGCTTGTTGACCGGTACTGTCTTGGAAGGAGCTGTAGACCAGTTGAGGGAAATATCCATTATGAGGGAGGAAGTGTTAGAGCTTCTAGGTAGCATTAAAACTGATAAATCTCCGGGGCCTGATGGCATTTATCCCAGGAGGCGTGAGGTGAAATTGCTGGGCCTCTGACGCAAATCTTTGTCTCTCCTTTGGACACAGATGAGGTCCCAGAGGACTGGAGAACAGCGAATGTTGTTACCATTGTTTAAAAAGGATAGTAGGGATAACCCTGAAAATTATAGGCCAGTGAGTTTGATGTCAGTGGTAGGGAAGCTGTTGGAGGGGATTCTTAGAGATAGGATGTATAGGCACTTAGAGCATTGTGATCTGATTAGGGATACGCAGCATGGCTTTGTTAAGGGAAGGTCGTGCCTTATGAATCTGGTAGAATTTTTTGAGGAGGTGACAAAAACAGTCGACGAAGGACGAGCCATTGATGTCATCTATATGGATTTCAATAAGGTGTTTGATAAATCCCTCATGGGAGGTTACTTGAAAAGGTCAAGGCTAACGGAATACAAGGATGGATAAATAACTGGCTTAGTAATAGGAGACAGAGAGTAGTAGTGGAAGGGTGCTTTTCTAGCTGGAGGTCGGTCACTAGTGGCCACTAATATATATAAATGACTTGGAAGAGGGAGTAGGCGGTGTGATCAGCAAGTTTGCTGATGACGCAAAGATGGCTGGGTTTGCAGATAGTGAGCAGCATGTCAGGCGATACAGCAGGACATAGGCTGATAGATTGGCCAGATATATGGCAGATTGAATTTAATCCTGATAAATGCAAGATGATGCATTTCGGGAGAAAGAATGTAGGGGGGAGGTATGTGATAAAAGGTAGACCTATTAAGAGTATAGAAATACAGAGGGACCTGAGGGTGCAGGTTCACAAGTCTTTGAAGGTGGCAGAACAGGTGGAGAAGGTTGTGAAGAAAGCTTATAGTATGCTAGCCTTTATAGGGAGGGGTATAGAGTACAAGAGCTAACGTTTAGTGTTGCAGTTGTCTAAAACGTTGGTTAGACTTCATTTGGAGTATGCGTCCAGTTCTGGTCGCCTTACAATCGGAAGGATGCGGAGACCCTGCAGACAGTACAGAGTAAGTTTACCAGGATGTTGCCTGATATGGAAGGACTGGGTTTCGAGGAAAGGTTAGGTAAATTGAGGCTGTTTTGTTTAGAAAGACGGAGACTGGGAGGAGATCTAATAAAGGTGTCCAAGGTTATGAAGGGTATAGATAGAATAAACAGTGGTAAGCTTTTTCTTAGGTTGGAATCAAATATCATGAGGGACCACAGGCTTAGGGTGAGGGGATCAAGATATAATTTGGATGTTAGAGGCAGGTTTTTCACTCAGAGAGTTGTGGGGGTATGGAACACACTGCCAAGTAAAGTGGTAGAGGCAGGCACGCTGGAGTTATTTAAGAGATACTTAGGCACATGAATGGAATAGGGATGGAGGGGTATAGTAGACTGATATAATTAGGGATCATGAGCCTTGGGACGTTCCTGGGAATTGCATAAGTTGTGCATGTTGTTGACGTATTTCTCTTTTATCCTACAGGTACTTTGGTCTGCCTTGTTGTCCAACAAGGAGCATACACACGATGGGTCGTGAGAGGGCCACTCTTAGATTTTTTTCAAGAGTAGCCTATTGCTTCATGTCGTTAGTGTACACTTAAACTGGATCAGTTGATGGGCAACACAACAGCTCAGTGACTATCACTGTTGTTGTGCAGATACATGGATTTGGGCTGGTATCTGTGGGAGTTTGCGCATTCTCCCCGTGCTTGCGTGGGTTTTCTCTGGTGCTGCGGTTTCCTCCCACACCCTAAAGATGTGCTCTTAGGCTGATTGGCGAAATAAATTGTCCCTAAATTGTCTCCCCAAATTGGCTCCAATGCAGATTTCCGTAAACATAGACAAGGGTCATGGGTGGAAATGGGAACGTTAAAATGGCGGCGCGGGCTCATTGGGTCAAAAGGCCTGTTTCCCGTACTGTTTTGTTCTTCGTTCTTTGTTCTTTGTTCTTAGAACAGGCAATCCTCGACTTGGTATTATCTAATGAGAAGGAATAATTGGCAATCTAGTTATATGAAATCCCTTGGGATGAGTGACCATAATGTGAAAGAAATTCTCATCAAGATATAGAGTGACAGAGTTAATTCTGAAAAGAGTCCTGAGTTTTAATAAAGGTGCAGTTGGCTCTGATGGTTTCGGAAATGTTACTTAATGCTGATGGTGGATAGACAATGGCAACATTCAAAAAGCACGTGGGTGATCTGCAATATTTGGTTATTTCTATCTGGTGCAAAAGTTAAACAAGGAAGATGGCCAAACAATGGCTTACAAGGAAATTAGAGATAGTATTAGGTCCAAGGAAGAGGCATACAAATTGGCCAGAAAAAACAACAGATCTCAGAATTGGGAACAGTTTAGAACTCAGCCAAGGAGGATCAAGGGATTGATTAAGAAGGGGAAAATAGAGTACAACAGTAAGATTGTGGGTAATATAAAAGCTATCTGTAAAGGTTTCTATAGAGATGTGAAGAGAAAACTGGTGAAGACAAATGTAGGTCCCTTAGTCAAAAGCCAGGGAATGTATCATGGGGAACAAAGAAATGGCTGACCAATTAAATACATACTTTGTTCTGCCTTCATGAAGGAGGACACAAATAACATATCAGAAATGTTGGCAAACCCAAAGTTTGGAGAGGGAGGAACTGAAAGAAATCAAAAATAGTAAAATGGCATTGGGGAATTTGATGTCATTGAAGACTGATAAATCCCCAGGGCCTGATAAACTACATACCAGAGTACTTAAAGAAGTGAAATAATGGATACATTGGTGGTCACCTTCCAAGGTTCTATAGATTCTGTAACCGTTCCTACAGATTGGAGGGTAGCTAATGTAACCCCATTATTTGAAAAGGGAGGCAGAGAGAAAACAGAGAATTATAGACCAATCAACCTGACACCATTAGTGGGGAACATTCTTGAGTCCATTATCAAAGATTTTATAACAGAGCACTTGGTAAGTAGAATTAGACGGAGACAACATGGATTTTTGAAATGGAAATCACGTTTGACGAATTCACTGAAATCTTTGAGGATGTAACTAGTAGACTTGATGAGGGTAGCTAATGGATATGTTTAATTTGAACTTTCAAAAGGTTTTTGACAAAGTCCCACATGAAAGATTGCCATGTAAAATCAAAGCGAATGAGATTGGGAGTAGTGAATTGTGATGGACAGAAAGCTGAGTGGCAGACAGGAAACAAAGAGTAAGAATAATTTTCCAAATGGCAAGCAGTGACTACTGAGCTGCCTCAGGGATCAACATTAAGACCCAATAAGTGTAGATAAATCTGAAGTTATTTACTTCATTAGCAAAAACAATATGATAATTTATAGCCATATGGATAATAATCTGAGAGTGGAATGTGCAACGCGACTTGGGTGTCCTGAAGGTAAACATGGAGGTGCAGCAAACAGTAAAGAAGACAAATGGTATGTTAGCCTTCATAGTAAGAGAATTCAGGTACAAGAGTAGGGACATTTTGCTGCAATTATACATGGCCTTGGTAAGACCACAACTGGAATTTTGTGTGCAATTTTGGCAAAAGATGCTGTGCTATAGATGGGGTGCAGAGAAGGTTTACCAGTCTTATTCCCAGCATAGCAGGCTTGACGCATGAGGAGAGATTGATATATTTGCTGTGCGGGGTGGCAGCGGGGAAACCTCATAGAAAATTCTAATAGGCTTAGACAGGATAAATTTAAAAAGAATGTTCCCGAAGGTGGGGGGAGTACAGAACTAGGGGTTGTAGTTTGAGGATAAGGCATAAACCTTTTAGGATGGGGTTCATTCAGAGAGTGGTAAGCCTGTGGAATTTGCTACCGCAGAAAGTAGTTGAGACCAAAACATAATAGGCAGGATTTTATGGCCTCATTCAGGTGAGACTGGAAATTTCTGCCCGAGGTCAACGGAGATTTCTATTATTGGATCTTTGTGCTGATTCCATGGCAGGCAAGATGGTAAAATTCCAGTCAATATGTTTTCAAGAAAGAGTTAGATATAGCTCTTGAGGAAAAGGGGATCAAAAGATATGGAAGACAGAAACAGACTATTGAGTTGGATGATCAGCCTTCATCATAATGAATTTTGGAGCAGTCTTGAAGGGCTGAAAGGCCTATTTCTGCTCATGTTTTCCATATTTTTAAATCAGAAATTACCTTGAAATAAAGTCTTACCCTCAAAGAAAACATTTGCATAGATGTTCATTTTATCATTGTGTCTTTTGTTGTTCCGAAATCTCTGATCTGCCCGATACAGATATATTGAAGATTGACAATCTATGGCGGTTCAAAACACTGACCAAACTCCAGTTAGACAATAATGTAATTGAAAAAATTGAGGGACTGGACACGCTGATCAACCTGGTGTGGCTGGGTAAGTACTGAAGAAATAAGTATATTACACATCTTAGCCTTTTAACTCAGCTATGTTTTAACTATTTAAAAACTTTTTTCAGCCCAGACATGACATATCAGATGTGATCTAATTAAAAGGCAGAATAGTTTGTGGCACTGAATGGCCTCCCACCTGTTTCTATAAATCAGGAGCAAGAGAATCCACTTCACTGATATGTTCGTGCTGGACATTGTTCTCCAGAGTGAGAAGCCAAACAATTGCTCAGGTTCATGCATGAAGTCCTCTTGGGTACGAAGGGCCCTTTAAAGCTATGTTTTCTGAGAGAAAAAGAGGAAACTTAGAAGAAATAGACCATTTTTTAATTCACCATTTTTTTGTTACTCTGATTTTTGGGTGTTTTTACTTTCTGATGGTAAAAGAGCAAGCAGTTACAAACTCGAAGGTCAAAAATAATCCTGCTGCTTAATAATGTGCAGATATGCAACTGTCTAAACCCACAAACAATAAATAGCTGGGCGAAGTACTAGAAAGTTGACACTGGAACTATACACAAAGGAGAGAAAAGGGATCTTTTGAAAAAAAATCAGCTTACTTTTTCTTCTTTTAGATTTGTCCTTTAATAACATCGAGATAATTGAAGGCCTGGATAAACTGATTAAGTTGGAAGACCTCAGTCTGTTCAGTAACAGAATTGCCAATTTTGAAAACATGGATACATTAATAAACCTGCAAATCTTCTCTATTGGGAAAAATCACATCAATAAGCTGGAAAGTGTAAGCAATTTGATTTAAATGGAGATCATCCTTCCCTTCCACCATTTGCAGTATTCTTTATTGTCAATGCCTTCCTTTGAATTTTTAGTGCTTAAATATCTGTGCAGTTATCCATATTACAATAATTTTGTTTTTGTAGATTATCTACCTAAGGAGATTTAAGAAGCTGCGCACAGTGAACCTGGCTGGTAATCCTATCTGTGAAGATGAGCGCTATAGTATGTACATTCCTGCCTACCTGCCTAACCTGATGTACTTGGACTTCAGGTTGATAGATAAGACAACAGTAAGTGTTTAATAGCAATGGACCAGAGGTGAAATTGATATTGTGCTGTACATATGCTTCTTGATTACTGTTGAAGACATAAACTAGAAAAGCTGGGGGGTGGGAATATTGATGAGACGGTGAATAAGGAGGTTAGTTCCCAGGTAGGGAAGGACTGTAGGCACTCTGTGAGGGGGGTTAGGCAGGTGGTGGAAAAGGGAAATATCCTGACTGAGGGGCTGAGATGTGTCTATTTTAATGCCAGGAGTGTAGTAAATAAGGTAGATGAGCTTAAGGCGTGGATTGCTGCTTGGGAGTGTGATGTGGTGGCCATTACAGAGACTTGGTTGTCTCAGGGACAGGACTGGGTACTTCAGGTGCCAGGATTCAGATGCTTCAGGAGGGACAGGGTTGGGGGCAAAAGAGGAGGTGGTGTGGCACTGTTGATCAGGGATAGTGTCATGGCTGTAGAGAAGATGAAAGATGGGGAGGGAATGTCTACGGAGTCTCTGTGGGTGGACGTTAGGAACAGCAAAGGGTCGATAACTTTGCTGGGTGTATTCTATAGGCCACCCAATAGCGACAGGGAACTTGAGCTGCAGACAGGGAAACAGATCCTACACAGATGTAGAAATAACAGTGTTGTCGTGATGGGAGATTTCAATTTCCCAAACATCGACTGGAATATCCCAAGGGTAAGGAGTTTGGATGGCGAGGAGTTTGTTAGGTGTATTCAGGAAGGTTTCCTGACACAGTACGTGGAAAAGCCTACGAGAGGAGAGGCTGTACTTGACCTGGTGCTAGCTAATGAGCCAGGGTAGGTGTCGGATCTCACGGTAGGTGAGCATCTTGGGAATGGAGATCATAATTCTATCTCTTTCACGATAGTAGTGGAAAGAGATAGGATCAGGCAGGCTAGGAAGGTGTATGTCTGGAGTAAGGGGAAATATGAAAACATTAGGCAGGTAATTGGACATATAAACTGGAAGGAGGTGATCTTGGGGAAGAGTACAGAAGGAAAGTGGCGGATTTTCAAGGAACATTTGTCTGGGGCACTGCAAGACAATGTTCCGAGGAGTCAAGGAGGTTCTGGTAGGACGCAGGAACCGTGATGCATGAAGGTAGTGGTGAACCTAGTTAGGAAGAAAGAAAAGGTATATAAAAGGTTCAGAGAGCTAGGGGATGTTAGGGATCTAGAGGAGTATAAGATGTGTAGAAGGGAACTTAAAAAGGAAATTCGGAGAGCCAGAAGGGGTCATGAGAAGGCCTTGGTAGGTAATATTAAGGAGAATCCCAATATGTGAAAAGTAAAAGGATGAGAAGAGAAGGGATAGGGCCTATAAAAGGTGAAGGAGGAAAAGTCTGGGTGAATCCGGAAGAAATGGCAGAGGTGCTTAACGAGTACTTTGCCTCGGTATTCATGGTGGAAAGTGAACTGGGAGATTGCACTGCAGGTTTGAGGCATACGGAAAAGATTGAGTATGTGGATGTTAGGAAAGAGGATGTGTTAGACCTGTTAAATTCTATCAAGATAGACAAGTCGCCGGGACCGGATGGGATGTACCCCAGGTTATTGTGGGAGGTGAGGGAAGTGGTTGCAGAGCCCCTGGCGATGATCTTTGCGTCGTCCATGGAAACGGGAGAGGTTCTGGAGGATTGGAGGATTGTGGATGTGGTTCCTATCTTTAAGAAAGGGAACAGGGATAGTCCAGGAAATTACCGACCGGTGAGTTTGACTTCAGTGGTTGGTAAGCTGATGGAGAGGCTTCTGAGGGATAAGATATATGAACATTTGGAGAAGTTTGGACTGATTAGAAATAGTCAGCATGGTTTTGTCAAGGGCAGGTCATGCCTTACGAGCCTAGTTGAGTTCTTCGAAAATGTGACTGAACACATTGACGAAGGAAGGGCGGTGGACGTAGTGTACATGGACTTTAGCAAGGCGTTTGATAAGGTCCCCCATGCAAGGCTTCTGGAGAAGGTGAGAGGGCATGGGATCCAAGGGGCTTTGGCCTCGTGGATCCAGAACTGGCTTGCTGGCAGAAGGCAGAGAGTGGTTGTGGATGGGTCATGTTCTGCATGGAGGTCGGTAACCAGTGGAGTGCCCCAGGGATCTGTTCTGGGACCCCTGCTGTTTGTCATTTTCATAAATGACCTGGATGAGGAAGTGGAGGGATGGGTTAGTAAGTTCGCCGACGATACAAAGGTCGGTGGTGTTGTGGATGGTCTGGAGGGATGTCAAAAGTTGCAGCGGGACATAGACAGGATGTAAGACTGGGCGGAGAAGTGGCAGGTGGACTTCAATGAGGATAAATGTGTAGTGGTCCATTTTGGCAGGAATAATAGGATGAAGGAGTACAATATAAGGTGTAGGAGTCTTAGTTGTGTTGTAGAGCAGAAGGATCTTGGGGTCCGGGTCCTTAGGACTCTTAAATCGGCCTCGCAGGTGGAGGAAGTGGTCAAGAAGGCGTACGGTGTACTGGCCTTCATTAATCGAGGAATAGAGTTTAAGAGTCAGGAGGTAATGATGCAGCTCTATAAGACTCTTGTCAGACCCCACTTGGAGTATTGTGCGCAGTTCTGGTCGCCTCATTATAGGAAGGATGTAGAGGCTGTTGAGAGAGTGCAGAGGAGATTTACAAGGATGCTGCCTGGATTGGGAGGCAGGCCTTATGAAGATAGGTTGAGGGAGCTGGGACTCTTCTCACTGGAGAGACGTAGGTTGAGAGGCGACCTGATAGAGGTTTATAAAATGTTGAGAGGAATAGATAGGGTGGACTCTCAGAGACTATTTCCCCGAGCTGAAATGGTCACTACGAGAGGACACAGATTTAAGGCGCAGGGAAGCAAATACAGAGGAGATGTCAGGGGTAAGTTTTTCACTCAGAGGCTGGTGAGTGAATGGAATCGGCTGCCGTCGGAGGTTGTTGAGGCAAACTCACTGGGGTCTTTTAAAAGACTTCTGGATGAGTATATGGAAAAGAATAGGGTAGGGGGTTATAGATAGGTCTGTGGATTGGTAGATGTGATTGGCGCAACTCGTGAGCCGAAGGGCCTGTTTGTGCTGTATTGTTCTATGTTCTATAATGCATATTTGGTACCCAACTTGTAAGATCAGTGAATTATTCACAAACAACCAATTATAGCTAAGTAACCCCAATGTTTTATTTAATGCAGTGTTATGAAATGCTTCAGGTATGACTCACTCCATGAATCCCAATCATTTTGTACAACTAAGCTAAACAAACTTGAATTTCTCTAGTTTTAAAAAATTCCATTCTAACGATTTAATGAATATTTTAAGCACCCAAGTATTGCTAATGCCCATTTCTCAGGTTTCTTTGTATTGAGGGAATGTTGTAAATTGTTCTATGGTGTTGACTAAGTTCGGTGTAAAGAAGTCTTAGCGATTATACATGAGTTAACTGCACATCTTTTTGACTCTTGGTATTTACGAATGTATAATTGAGAGTATGGTCTAGGAACTGTCTCCATGTTGCTGCTACACACAGCTCTGTTCAGTGTCACATTGATTCATGAGTTTGTGTCTTGTGTTCTTATGCACTGTGTGGGTGATATTACACCCTGTCCCACATAATCCCGCTATATGCCAGAACTTTATATTACATTCCCCCCACTCAGCTTCTATCAAATGTATTTTAAACAATTATAGTTTGCCTTCTTGTTTTACGTTGTTGTAACTATCATACATTATATCATTACTACTCCATTTCTCTCTTTCAAATTCTTGAATTCAATTGTTCAGGTAGCCTGGAGGTTTTATAACCCTTCCAACATCCTATTTGTACTCCTCTCAGAGAAGCTCTGTCACTGTTGATTTTGTAGGTTTGGCGGTCATTCTGACATTTGGGTATATTTTCATCCTGTTCTTTTGAGTTGAACCATACTTGGTCAATTTGGTATTGCACTGGTCGACGGTTGTGATCCTAACACATTTCCTGCAGGATGGGTGAATATCCACGATTGTGGATTGTGGTGATGTCCTCTGTGGCACAGAATGAGCATTCCTGTGACTAGGTTGAGGCCCAGCACCACACAGAATTCTTAGTGCAGTCATGCATTCTCTTAGATTACTGTGTAGCTGGTACTATATTCAGTAGCACATTAACCCTATATGTGCTGCACCCTTAGCTTTCAGGAAATATTTAGAGCTCTGAATTTTCACCATTTTTTTCCCTAACCATCTCCTCTCCTAACTACATTGACTCCTTGCTGAGATATGATTTTAACAGTGGTAGCCATTCTCCAATATCATACTGTAGTGGCTATTCTACATACTGTTATGATCGTTGTAGCAACTGAAAACTTTTAAAAAGAGATATGAATTTTCCAGTGACCTTAATAGTGTCACACAAGATTTCACATTTTTAAAAAAACTTTTACTGTAACAAACAAATTAAAATCAACACTGACCGACATTAATTAATTGGCAACCAATACATTAAACTACAGGAAAAGGAATTCCTTATTAATATCTTAACACAATCAAAAACCTGCACTGTGTTTTCTTTATAATCCTTGTTTCTTTGAGTAGGGGCTCCATCCTCACCAGCACTTCAATCACAAAAACAGTCTTTTTCCTCTGGCTAGCATAGCAGCATTTGCTCTGTCTTCCCCAAATTGGATTTGATTTACTATATTCACATGTACTATGATGCAGTGAAAAGTATTCTTTCTTGCATGCTATACAAACAAGGTATGCCATTCATAGAGAAGGAAATGAAAGACTGCAGAGTATAGTGTTACAGTCATAACTAAGATGTAGAGAAAGGTTAACTTAGTGCAAAGTAGGTCCATCCAAAAGCCTGATGACAACAGGAAAGAAGCTATTTTTGAGTTGGTTGGTACGTGACTTCAGACTTTTGTATCTTTTCCTGACAGAAGAAACTGGAAGAGGATATGTCCAGGATGTATGAGGTCCTTGATTATGCTGATTGCTTTTCTGAGGCAGTGGGAAGTGTAGACAGTGATAATGGATAGGAAGCTGGTTTGGTTGATGGACTGGGCATCATTCCCAGCCGTTTGTAGTTTCTTGCAGTCTTGGGCAGAGCCGGAGCCTAAAAGTCGCTGAAAGTCTCTGAGTCTGGATGTAACATGGCCAACGCTTCTTTCTTTTGTTACTTTGAATACATTTCAGTTTGAGTTTCTGGCTCCCATTACAGGCGGGTCCAATGGGTTTGTCTCATGGCAGACTCAGTATGAGATTTCTTGGGCATGTCTCCAATTATTCTATTTCATATTGAATTAAAGGAGACAGTTTAAATGGCCAGCGTTCATAATATGTGAGCCTAAACCCTAAGTGTTTATCAGCCATTTAAGTATAGAAGCTATTTCAGGCAAGCGCAACCTGCAGGCTATATGTAATAAATATAAATACTTTCTTTACATTCAAATACTTTCCTAACATGAAGATTTAGGGACTGCCAAGCACAAATTATTTTTAAGAAGAGAACAAAATCTCCCCAATGCCTCAGTGGTTAAGTCGATAAATAAATGAACTACACAGAAGTAAAATGGCTCATGTTCCATCCTTGGACTATGTTGGATTAGCTGATCTCAGCAACAGCACTGATGGAATATTGTAGTTGGCCTCAGTACCTTCAGTTAAGGAAGAATGAAATAGTCCTGAGTGCCAGTTGTTGATTGCTCTCTAACAATCCCAGTGTTGGGAATTGTTAAGAAAAAACAAAAATGGGATCGGTAGTGAGGCTTTCTGTGATCAAATAGTTTGTATCATATGAGTCATAGAATCCCTATAGTGCAGAAGGAGACCATTTGGCCCATCAAGTCTGCACTGACCACAACCCACCCAGGCCCTATCCCATAACCCCACGTATTTATTTTGCTAATTCTCTGACCCTAGGGTCAATTTAACATGGCCAATCAATCTAATCTGCACATCTTTGGACAATCAATGGGTAGGCTCAAATCGATGGCCACCAAGTACCCATAACCACAAAAAGCTCATTTCTATCAGCAATGAAAAGGAGAGGAAAAGCTAACAGGAATAGAAAAACTGTTTTTGAAAGTCAGCCATATAGTATTCTTGACTTTAAGTGAGTAAATTATGCTTTCCATACACCATCATTATTACAGCAGGACAGAGAAGAGGACAAATAGAACGTATTTTTGAAAGGATGTACACTATTAGAGATGTACCATGTTGTGCTCAGGGATCCTGGTGAATATAGATAAACAGGTTAAAATCTGCTACCCAACATTCCAGACCTCATCCATGCCCTGTGGAGTGATGCAGGTACAGACTTGGCTCAACACAAAAGAGGAGAATGCCATCTTGTACGTTCCAAGTGTCAGCTGCTGTTTAGATGCAGCATCATTGTCTCTGAGTCAGAAGGTTTTGACTTCAAGCTCCACTCGAGAGACTTGAGCACAAAGTCTAGGCTGATGCTTCAGTGAAGTGCCAAAGGAGTGTTGCACTGTCAGAGATGCTGTTTTTTGAATGTGCTAACCCAAGGACCCATATGCTCTTTCAAATGGATACTAAAGACCTAGATCATTATTTCAAAAAGAGCAGAAAGGTTTTCCCCAATGTCTTAGTAAACATTTATCCCTTAACCAACATCACAAAAACAAATTATCTGGTCTGTCTCATATTGCTGATTCTTAGATCTTGCTGTGCACAAACTGGTTGCCACATTCCCTGAATTATAACAGTGACTACACTTCAAAAACAACTTATTGACAATGAAGCATCTTAGGACATCCTGAGATCATGAAAAGTTCAACTTAAGTTAATTTTTTTAAATTTTGAGACATCTAACTTCACAAAGCATTCGGAGCAGTTATCTATCACGTGCTTGACGTTGATGGTAACCAACTTAGAAGTCAAAGAAATTAGAAGGGAAAAAAAATAGTTTGCAAAAATCATGAATTGAGGAATTTTTATTTGTTAAAGAAAGAAATGGCTTTGGAAATGCATCGTAGTGCTGTTGCGAATTTGGTGTACCAAGAAGAGCAGACATTTAAAAACCTCGAGAAGATTAGGTTGCAAGAAGAAGAACTGGCTTTACACAAGGTAAGCAAACCTCTTATTATAAATCAAGCACTGCAACCAGCAAATGATTTTCATTCAAATATTTTCTTAGCAAAGGTTCAGTTCCTTTATAATTGTTACTTTATTTTAGATTAATTGTTGAATCAACTAATATTGTTCAATAAGACTCAATAATTAGCCTCAAAGGGAAAAATTAAATCAAATGCATTTTTCATGCCAAAGCCCTGTCCAATGCCAGCTGCTAGAAAATACATGTATATGTGAGGATATTATGTGAGAACAATGTCTGACCCTATTGTGATGCCTCCCCATAATTGAATAGCAAAATTTTGATAGATGTATTCGACTCTGATGTCAAGAGCCACTTAATTAAACTAAGCATTGGTGAGGGGGTTATTAAGTTTCACTGGGATCACTTGATTCCCCATCTCATAAATGTACAAAAGAGCTGAATTCCAGAGGCAATGTTGGAATGATTGCCCTTAACATCTAGATAGCATGTGATATCAATGAATCTGAGCAAAATTGGTAAATGAGAATCAGGGGTAAAACACCTCACTGGTATTAAGTCATACCAAGCACAAAGAAAGGTGGCTGTGGTTATCTGAGGCCAGTCATCTCAATGTCAGGACCATGCAACAAGAGTCCCTAACCTTCAGAAGTGGGGTAGATTGCTGATGATTGCAAATTGTGCTGTACCTTCTGCAACTCTTTAGTTATGTCAGTATTGCAGTGAAGGGCAGTGTTGTCGTGAGGTAAGGATTTTTCACTATATTAAAATTGCTGTACAAGTGAAGAACACCCAGATTGCTAATGCAAACATTTGTACAGTTCTGCGATTCTTTAATCACTCCGTTGGAGTTTGAAGTTGTGCTCAGAATTGGACTATGGCATCTTGTGTGCTAAAGCATGTTTTTTTTTTGATCTAATAACTTCCTTCTTTCTTTAAGGCCGCCTATGTAGAATATCTGAATGGACCCGGTCTATTTAACACTATGTTTTCAGAAGATCCCGAAGCACCAAAGATTTTAATGTTACCTGGAGTGCCAGAATTTGTGGAAATATATCCCTTTACACGTGTCATATGTGGATTAAGCACATTAATGCAGCAGCATTGTTATCTCCAACCTTATTACATTTGCTCCATCTTAATTCAGTATTTACTTTACAAAGTCACACATTAGAACAACTTTGTGCAAGTGCTTAGTAAATCCCAAACCTTCAAAACAATTCCAGCCCAACCATGTCAACTTCCTAAGGGCATCACTGCACATTGCCTGATCAGGGGTGCAGAGAGCAATTATAATTCCTGGATTGTTGCTCTGTGTTCCTGCTTAACTGATTCATATGACTCAGCTGCTGATTGAATTAACTCAGAGTCATTGTGGGAGTCTCCACTAGTGAAATTTCTGATGTTGAAAGGAATTAATTGAGCCAATATTGATCCCTTAGTCAACAAAAAAAATCTAGTCATGATCACACAGTTGTTTATGAGAACTTGCTATGCACAAATTGGCTGCTGCATGACAATAGTAATTACACTTCAAAACTACTTCATTTGCTATTAAGTATTTTGTATGCCAGGGATGTGAAAGGCACTATATAAACTTGCATCTTTTTTTAAAAAAATTAGAAACTTACAATTAAACCAGTATTTCCTTAAACTTCACTTTTAGAATCTAGTTAAGATAGGGAAAAGTCAAGCCTTACTGAACAGAAAAATAGAAAAACACCACATGATAATCATTATGTGCAGAGTTAGCCAATCTCATCTTGGGCTGGATGTCTCTGTATCCTGGATTAGGAAGGAAAAAATCAGCCAAGATTCCAGTTCCTAATCATTATTTGCAGATCTGCATTAGAAGTGGGTGCATATGGATGCCAGATGGAGACAAAATCTATTAAATATTTATCAGATACTCTACTACTTTTTGCAATTGAAGATTCCAACACCAGGAGATGTTAGCCCATCAGATTGGCCTCTGGACAGGAAAACTAACATTGAACTTCTCCATCCCTTACTTGACTGGGTTGAGTCAGAAAGGTGAAGGGCTCTCCAACTGCATCTTCCCATTTGATTAGATAGATAGTCCACATATCACCCAACTCATTCCTGTGGGGAGCAATTAAGTTTCACCCAAACCATGAAACATGATTGACAAAGATGTTCCAAGGAGGGCTTTTTAAATGTGCTATGCACCCTAAGTAAATGATTAATCAACAATAGTCTTTGGTTGTTCATTGTTTGTTGTGACACAGATGTTAATTCATTCTGGGGCCAAATGGCATAGTAGGAAACTAGACATCAATTTTTTTTTAATACTAGATTTATATATAGAAAACCTCCTCTATTTGCCTATCTGCCTCCTCCCTAACCGACATCCAGTGACCCAGAAGTCTTTCCTTATAAAGTCTTGCTTGACTAATCTTACTAAGTTTTTGAGGAGGTAACAGAGACAGTGTGGTGTTGTGTTACAGACCATTTAGGGTATCTAAGTTTATGTGGCAACATGCACTTTTACAGGCATATTGTAGTCTGGAGCTACAAGTAGTGAGAGTAGAGGCTTCAACTTTCTTTGTATCACATTGTTGACCAAGTATTTCTCCTGCTGTTACTGCCTATACATAGCATGTGTTCAAAGGACTTGCAGCTTGATTATTAATCTGTTTGGCCATGTAATTTCTTTGGCCATCAAGTCACTGGGTGGAATTCAAACCCATGGCTTCTGGCTCAGTAGCAGGGGAACTACCCATTGCACCACAAGACCTCCATGAGTTGCTTTATATTTGAGTACACCAACTTAACAATTACATCACCAATTAACTAATAAAAGGGCATTATAACAAAAACAGGACTGAAAAGGAAACTTATTAAAAAAAGTTAAAATTTTTTGGGGGGGAGATAATGCACTCCAGTTCCTTGGCGCCACGGTCATGGAAGGCCTCAAGCATACCAGTGATTACCATATGTTCCCTCTCGCGGGATACTCAAGCATGACAGTATTTCTTTATACACTTTTTTTGGAACCCATAAAACAAAATGAACAAGTAATTAAATTGAATCAAAGGGCGAAGTATTTCTTAACTATGTTAAGGATTGTAGGTTTTGAACAAAAAGAAAAAAGATGTGGTTTGAAGACATATATTCAAAATAACAACATATTTATTGCAGGAGCTTTTGTCTGTGGAGAGTAGAAATTGAAACTAACACTCCAACGATATCATCATCAAATCATATGACCATGATTAAAATAATCATGCAATCACTTAAATATATAAGTGACAGCAATAAAAATAATGTGTCATAAGGAAACTTAACTAATTAAATTAAAACGTTGTTCTCAACAGTGATGATGCCCCCCCAGCCCCCACAATGCCCACTGGTCATGGAAGATTTGAAGTCTACTCTTAGAGCGTGTTCCCTCTCCAAAGCCTTCAGGTCACCTTTTCTTTATACTCTTCTGAGGTTAAACAATACAGGTGGGTAAATTAGAAAATTAAAGTGACAGCCCCTTAAAAAGACCCTGCAACAAAAAACAAATCTTAAAGGAAACTTATTAAATCAAATTAAAACATTGTTTTGGGGCTAAAGATGCCCAATGGTCACAGCCCCTATTTATACTCCTTTTAATGAAAAATAAGCAGTAAGTTAAACAAATGAGAGGAGGTTACAGCTCTGATGACCCTTTATATGCTTTTAATAAAACAATAAAGTAAATAATAAATGACAGAGATGGGGCACTGTAACAGAAAGATATAAAAGCAAACTTACAGAATCAAATTAAATTGTCAGTACCAGGGATGATAATGCACCCCAGATACTTTTTTTAATTTGCGTTCAAGATACTTAATCAGTGTCCTTCACCTGTATATCCTTGACCTTGATAATAAAATTATTAACAGATTATTAACAACAGAACCAACACTATAGAAACTCAAAGATAAGCAGCATGATTACAGTAAATATAATAGAGATAAAAAAAGCAGTTAATTATTAGCAAAAGTTGCATTTTAGAAAATAAAATTCAACCTTCAAAATTATATCATTTATAATTTACATACGACAACATCCTTGACGATTTATCACATATAAGGCTGAGTTTACGAACATATGCCAGAAGCTCTTTGATTATGGTCTCAAAGGGTTTGACATGCGTGAGAAGGAACTGGAACATTTTTTGGAATGCCTGCAGGAAGCAATTGAAGATAACCAGCAAAAAGGAGTAAAAATCATCAAGGAATTTGAGGAGATGAACAAAGAGGTGGGAAGGAATCAAAGTAAAAACAAAAAAAAAGGAACAAGTCAGTTAGCATTTGTAAATAGCGCAAGACTATTGATGTTTAAAAGTGGAACTGATGTGTTAAACTGTATTTTAAATGAAGTATATGACCATGGAAAAGAAGAACTTAAAATAAATAACAAAGAATGGTGAGATATCATCACAGTCAGTGAGACTAGTGTTGACCCCATATTACCTATATAGCTCCATTTTGTACATTTGCACAGACACAACTTTCAACTAGTCATCATGTATTAATTTGTACAATTATTTTTGATTGACAGGCCTGCTTATTTAGTAAAGGCACCAACTGGTGTGATACAGAACCATACAAAGCAGGAAAATACCAAATTTCATCCTGGCTTATGCTGAGTTTGCAGAAATCGACCAAGCCACTTAAACTCATGAGCAATCGAGGCTGAATCTCATTTGATTTTCTCCTACTGCACTGTTGAGCTATTGAATCCAATGTGGCAAATATTCTGCTGCTTAAAATGAGATTTCTTAACTCAATAGAGACTGAAAGTAAAACCTAACAACTTTTAAATAGACAGAGCTGTTACCCAAAAAACCAGTAAAAAGTCTCACAACACCAGGTTAAAGTCCAAAAGGTTTATTTGGTAGCATAAGCCACTAGCTTTCAGAGCACTGCCCCTTCATCAGGTGAGTGGGAGTTCTGTTCACAAACAGGGCATATAAAGACACAAACTCAATTTACAAAATAATGGTTGGAATGCACATCTTTACAGTAATCAAGTATCAAAGATACAGACAATATGAGTGGAGAGAGAGTTATGCACAGGTTACAGAGATGTGTATTGTCTCCAACCAGGACAGTTAGTGAGATTTTGCAAGCCGAGGCAAGTCATGGGGGCTACAGATTGTGTAATATGAACCCAAGACCCTGGTTGATGCTGTCCGCATGTGTGCAGAATTTGGCTATCAGTCTCTGCTCAGTGACTCTGCATTGTCATGTGTCGTGAAGGCCACCTTGGAGAACCCATACCTGAAGATCAGAGACCAAATGCCCGTGACTGCTAAAGTGTTCCCCAAAAGGAAGTGAACATTCTTGCCTGGTAATTATCAAGCGATGTTCATTCATCCATTGTTGTAGCATCTGCATGGGCTCATACCATGCTTCAGGACATTCTTTCCTGCACTGTATCAGGTAGACAATGTTGGCTGAGTTGCAATTATGTGTATCATGTTCGTGGTGGATGGTGTTCTCACATGAGATGATTGCGCCCATGTCCATGATCTAGTACATCTTGCAGAGGTTGCTGTGGTGTCGTTGTCACAGTTCTCCTGAAGGCTGGGTAGTTTGCTGCGGACAGTGATCTATTTGAGGTTGTGCAGTTGTTTGAAGACAAGAAGTGGGGGTGTGGGGATGGTCTTGGTGAGATGTTCATCTTCATCGATGACATGTTGAAGGGTCCAGAGAAGATGTCTTAGCTTCTCCGCTCTGGGGAAGTACAGGACAAGAAGGGTACTATATCTGCCATGTCCTGTGCTCCTCTTCTGAGGAGGTCAGTGCGGTTTCTCGCTGTGGCGTGTCTGAATTGTCGATCGATGTCGAACGCCATGTCATGTTCTAATGAGGGCATCTTTCAGCATCTGTTGTGATTCTCCTCATCTAAGCAGATCCTTTGAATACGGAGGGCTTGTCGTAAGGGATGGCTTCTTTAATGTGTTTAGGGTGGAGGCTGGAGAAGTGGAGTATCAGGAGATTATCCGTAGGCTTGCAGTACAGTGAAGCGCTGAGGTGACCGTTTTTGATGGAGATGCATGTGCCCAAGAATGCAGCTGATTCTGGAGAGTAATCCATGGTGAGTCTGATGGTGGAATGGAATTTGTTGATGTCATTAAATAGTTGTTTCAATGATTATTCACTATGAGTCCAAAGGAAGAAAATGTCATCAATGTGCCTAGTGTATAGATTGGTTGAAGGTTCTGTGCAGTGAAGAGGTCTTGTTCAAGCCTGTGCAGCTGAGTCTCTCACAAAGCTGAGACACTTTGCTGTTGCATCTCTCTCTCTCACACTTCTCAACCACCTCATCCCAGCTCTACAGCAAATGCCGCATCCTGGAAACCAACACCGACATCCAAAGTCCACCAGGGCAAAATACTGAACAAGATGGAGGGAATACATGTTGTTGACCTTTAAAATATTGAACAGCATAGATATGTTGAAGTAAATCAGATTTTTGATTTGGATGATGAACACAGAATTAAAGTTTCACCTGCGTTTCAGTTACTACATGTTTCTGGGTTCAAGTTCCAGAGACTAAGATTCAGAAACTAGGCTGACTGACACTGCAGTATGATGGAATGTTCATCTTCAGAGTTGAATCATGTCTGCCTTCTCAGATGGAAATAAAGCCCCACACACTATTTCGAAGAAGAATGTGGGGGTTCTCTTTGGTGTTTTGGGTATTGACCAATATTCATGCCTCAATCAATACCTAAAAACATTATCAGATAGCTATTAATGGAATCTTACAGTATACACATTGGCTGATGTATTTCCTACATTGAAAAGGACTTCATTCGTTGTAAACATTTTAGTTCAGCCTCTGATCAGGAACGAGGCTATGTAGGTACAATGTATTTAGAGAGCACAAGCACAAAATTAGCAAGTTCTGTGCAATTTTATTTTCTTATAAACATTGACCCCACAGGGTGCAGTACAGTATGAGATGAGTAAATTAAGGAGATCCACAGATGTGAGGGTGGGATTACAGTCTGTACTAATCATTACTTTCATCTGAATGAAGATGGCTGCTTGGGCCTTTTCTCACTTTGGGCTTGATGTTCTTTCTGCCTTGTGGGGCAGAATTTTAACTGAAGAAGTTGGGAAGGCTTGAGTGTCGACATCAGAGTAAATCGCTAAAAATTGTTAGTATGTTGGATACCTGACATAATCCCATCCACAACTGATTTTTACCAAGTCATGTTTCTTGATGTATGGAAATTCCTTATGGAATTGTTGGGTCAGTTGCTTTAAATATTTAAGTATCCAACTAATTGTGGCTTTAACCTAGAATTCTAGTTTTAACAGACAGTGCAAAAAAAACTCTGTACACTGTGTATAACTTGCTAGGGTCAACTAGGCTAGAGCATGGTGCAGGGAAGGGTCATTGATCTCTGAAACTGTTAGGATAGAGAGCCTTTAAAACTGCAAATGAGAAAGGCGTATAGGACTTCACTGCCTTTTACATAATTTCCAACTTTTGGAAGTCATTTCACCAAGCTTGGAATTTGTTTACCTTGATTTGCAATTACCTGCTATCAACCTTCACTGCAGCATGGGAGAAGCATATGTACATGTACATTGTTTTTAATGAGAAACAAGATAAGCATTTGCACCAACAGAAGCAACAATATCAACCTTCTCTCCAGGCACATGCTGCTGCTCAGATTAGAGGTCATGAACATTGAGCTGCAGCTCAAAGGAGGTGATACAAACAGCACAGGGTACACAGGTGAAGAAGGATCAGCTTCTTTCAGATGATAGAGCAACAGTGTCTCAGGAGGCACAGGCTTTCAAGGCAGAACATTGCTGCCATCTACTGTCTTCTTCCAAGAAGAGTAAGAAGCCTCACAACACCAGGTTAAAGTCGAACAAGTTTATTTGGTAGCACAAGCCATGAACTTTCAGAGCACTGCTCTTTCATCAGATGAATGGGAGTTCTGTTCACAAATAGGGCATATAAAAACTCAATTTACAAAATAATGGTTGGAATGTGACAGGTAATCTTTTGCAGGTAATAAAGTTTTAAAGATACAAACAATGTGAGTGAAGAGAGGGTTAAGCACAGGTTAAAGAGATGTGTATTGTTTCCAGCCAGGACAGTTGATGAGATTTTGCAAGGTCAGGCAAGTCATGAGGATTAGATAGTGTGACATGAACCCAAGATCCCGGTTGAGAGCCATCCTTGTATGTGGAATTTGGCTATCAAATTTGTGTGTCACGAAGGCCGCATTGGAGAATGCTTACCCAAAGATGAATGCCCATGACAGCTGAAGTGTTCCCCAACAGGAAGGGAACAATCCTGTCTGGTGATTGTCAAGCAGTGTTCATTCATCCAAGAAGGCCAGGTTAGCAAATATTGCTATTGACTAGCAAAGCCATTACTTTACTGAATCTTTTCATCTCTAGTTCACTTCAAAGGTCTGCTGATGATATCTGTAGGATTTCACAATTACATTTCTGAGGTGGCGGAACTTGTATTTTGTCACTGATAAACAATCAAATCAGACTCTCATTTTTTGTTGGAGTTGCTGGATGGTCACAGGTACAGGAAGTCATATATTGCACACAAATGCCAATCAAGGCACCCTTTGATCATCCAGAAATATTCAGTCAATCAGTTGGGATTCCATTCCATCAGCATTCAGTTGGCAAATGGACCAGTGGAAGGTTTTGACGCCGCCATTTCAACATTGACTGCCCTCCTCTACCTATGACATTTGTCTACTAAATATTGGGGAAGATTGAGGGAGAACTAATTTGGGGACAATTTGTTACACCAGAGCACATTTTTGGGTGTGGGAGGAAACCGGAGCACCCGGAGAAAACCCACGCAATCATGAGGAGAATGTGCAAACTCTCGCAGACACTGGCCCAAATCCGTATATCTGCACAGTAGATAGTGATAGTCACTAAGCTGTCATGTTGCCTGTCAGATGGTCCAGTTTAAGCGTACACTAACGACATGAAGCACTAGGTAACTCTCGAAGCAACATCCAAGAGCAGCCCTCGCACGATGCACCATGTGTATGCCCCTTGTTGGTCAACAAGACAGACTGAATCACCTGTGAAGTAAAAGAAAAAACATCAATAAACATGCAAAACTTAGACATTTACGGATCCCCAGAAGCACAGAAATAAAGCACGAATCTATTGAAATTTTTTGAGAATGTAATTGGTAGAGTTGACCAAGAAGAACTTATGGATATGGTTTATTTAGACTTTCCGAAAACTTTCGACAAGATCTCACGTAACAGAGTACTATGTAAAGTTAAGGCATGTGGGATTGCAGGTAATGTCTTGAGACAGATAGAAAGCTGATTAGCACATAAGGAAGCAAAGAGTTGGCCTGAATGGATCTTTTTCTAATTGGCAGTCAGTGATGAATTATGTTATCAATTTAAACTTAAACCAGAAGTCTCCAGTAGTCCCCAGCATCTCAGATGCCAGCCTCCAGCCAATTTGATTCACTCCACATGATATCAAGAAACGGTTGGAGGCAATGGACACTGCAAAGGCAATGGGTCCTGATGACATTCGGCGATAGTACTAAAGACTTGTGCTCCAGAACTTGCTGCTCTCCTACCCAAGCTGTTCCATACAGTTATAACACTGGCATCTACCCAACAGTGTGGAAAATTGCTAGGTGTGTCCTGTACACAGAAAACAGGACAAATCCAATCCGGCCAATTACTGCCCAATCAGTCTACTCTAGATCATCAGTAAAGTAATGGAGGAGGTCAGCAACAGTGCGATCAAGCACCATCTGCTCAGCAATAACCTGCTCAGTGACACCCAGTTTGGGTTTTGCCAGGGTCGCTCAGCTCCCAACCTCATTACAGCCTTTGTTCAAACATGGATAAAAGAGCTGAATTCCAGAAGTGAGGTGAAAGTGATAGTCTTTGACATCAAGGTTGCATTAGATCAAGAGTGCGGCATCAAGGAGTACCAGGGAGCAAATTCTCTGTTGGTTGGAGCCATGCTTGGTACATAGGAAGATAATTGTGGAAGGTGTGTGAGAATAAACAATCCTCTTTATTTTAAATCCATAGGAGACTGCTGCTGATACTTTTTATTGAACTGATTTATTATTGTCATATGTATTAGTATTCAGTGAAAAGTATTGTTTCTTGTGTGCTATACAGATAAAGCATACTTTACATTGAAGAGAGAGTGCAGAATATAGAGTTACAGTCATATCTAGGGTGTATAGAGTAACGCAATGGTAGGTCCATTCAAAAGTCTGATGGCAGCAGAAAAGAAGTAGTCTTGAGTCAATTGGTATGTGTCCTCAGATTTTTCTATCCTTTTCCCGAAGGTGGAAGAGAATATGTCTATGGTGCATGGGGTCCTTAATTATGCTAGCTGTTTTTCTGAGGCAGTGGGAAGTGTGGACTGTGTCAGTGGGTGGGAGGCTGGTTTAGATGATGGACGAGGCTTCATTCGTGATCCTCCAGTTTCTTGTGGACTTGGACACTGCAGGAGCCATATCAAGCTGTAATACAAGCAGAAAGAATGCTTTCTATGGTGCATCTATAAAAGTTGGTGAGAGTTGTAGTGGATATGCCAAATTCCCTTAGTCTTCTGAGAAAGTAGAGGTGTTGGTGAGCTTTTATAAGTATTGTGACAGCATGGGGGGACCAAGACAAGTTGATTGGGTGATTGGGACACTTAAAAACCTGAAACTCTCAATCATTTCTACTTCGTCCCCATTGATTTAAGTTAATCTCACACAAAAGTTGATCTCACATTAAACCACATTGATAATGACAGAAGAGAGGGGAATTAGGAGTTTCAGTTTATCTCTCCTCTCTTGTCCGTAACAAGTTGTTGGAATAAGAGGAAATGAACAGTGTGTATTTCTTAATATATGGAAATGCTCTTCTTTCCTAAATCTATGATCAAACCCAATCCATTTTACAGAGCAGAAGTTTGATATATCACACTTGCTAAGATAGAAGTATAGCCAGTTTATTCTGGTCCAAGAAAAGCTGACTACTATTTTCTTTGTGCAGCAATTCAGTGAATTACAACATGTTACTGATTCAGAAATTCTGGAGAGTTTGATTAAGAACTTCAGGATAGAGATTGAACAGCTATGGAGCAAACTAATGAACCTAGAGATGCAACTGGTTGACCAGCTGGAGGTAAGAAACTTAATTTAGAAATCATAGAAATTTATGGTAGCTCTGATCTTGTCCTTTCCTGTTATATGCAGGAATGGCAGGATGACAATCAAAGATTGGTTTTCCAGGTGTTTTTCCCCTCTAGTTTCTAGGCTTTCAACTATTATTTAGCATTTCTTTTTGTGCTGAATATTTTCTTTTTGAATTGCCTGTTAATTCAAAGATTAGCTTACTCATTTTGAGACAACAGCTGTCAACTCTTGCCCTTGGCAACCTGGCCAATACAGTAAGCTAAATATGGGGAGGGGCAAATGTAAATCCGGTTCTAACTTCTGTGTGAGGCTTGTGGCAGTCAGCTTTTGTGTTCCAGAAGTCTCTTTACCAAATATTTAATCTACTAGGTTTGGGCAAAAAATCAAATCCTGCCTAGTCCACATGTTATCAAAAAGTTAGTAAAGAAAATTACAAACCTTTTCAGAATTACAGTAAATTTATTCAGCAACTTGTATGTTATTCAATTGCTGAATCAAATAGCAAATAATTCCTGCTATAAAATAAGCATCTTGCAACTACTAATACACTCTGAAATCTCTCTCTCTCATTACAGAAACCCAATATTAAAGTTATCTTGAATGCACTGCAAATGTCTAATGGTATTCAAGCCATCCAATGGCTTTATTCGTTCAGTCAGTTCTGGTAAAGCTGATCATGATAGGAAAGTGTTAAGGTGATTTAGGTCCATGAACTGGGAGAGCAACAACAAGCCAGGGTTCCTGTTCCTGATTGACCTCCAACTGAAAAGTGCAGATGTGTGTGTTTTAGGCATGCTCAGAACTGGAATCATGATAGGGATAGGTTGTAGTTGTTGGATTGCTTCCTTCTTTGCCTGGGCTTCCCCTAAAAAACATCCATCATATGAGATAGTAGATGGTTAATGATATTTGTAAAATATCCCAACACAAGCCATGGTGGGAGTAGAAACTGGCAGGAGGTAAAACAAAGGTACTTGTTGCATTATATTCTGTGTTTATTTTATGTTGAATCTTGTTAATTGATAACCAATAAAAATGAACAGCAACTGGCTACCATTTTTGTCTAAACAAGTGTTATTATCATGGCATTCTAAAAAATTCCCAGCCACTGTATGCTTGATTCACACTGCAGTGTTTTGTTATTGGGAGTTTGTTTTTTTTGCCTTCATAGTTCCTGAAATTTCCCTCTGAGAAATGGAAACACGTGTTTAGTTGAGAAATACAAGTGGCCAAAAACCCAATACAACAGTAAGACAACATTAGGGTACCAGGTCAGAAACTCCAAGATATGTTATGAAGGCAGATCAGACCCCAACAATTTTCTACTATGGCATTACTGAGGGATCAGATGTTTCACCTCAAGCTCAATTGTACTGATAAACTAGAAAGCCTTTATCAAGCTTTATTTAACAGTACAGTTTAATTGTAACAAATGAATTAGCAATACTTAAACATGACAAGATACAATATTTAACTGCTCATCTATCGCTATGAGCTCCAATTTAAGCAATACTCCTCTTACAGGCTTAAACTTTCTTTAAAATTAGTTAGCAAAACACATGCATACTTGTTATGACTTATGCTTCCAGCTGTGGAGCTCTCAGAGAGCCTTTTTAGAGACAGAGAGCCATTGCTTTCGTCTGGCAGTCCAAGCAACAACTCCCTTTGATTTTAAAATGAAACTAAAACAATAATTCTTCCCTGCAAGTTTAGCTCCTCCCATTAACCACACGACTCTGTATACCAAATCTGAAATCCCAGGAGAACCTAAATAAACAAAAAGGTCCATTAACTCTCCAAAGTAACATAATTCTAGCTAAAATCAATTATTAGCCAACAATCTTAGCATCTGCTGCACGTTTACCACATAAATTGACTCCTGTTACAAAACACTGCCTCTTAAAGCAACCCCACTTACAATAAAATATATTAAAATAGCACAGTATCGTTACAACAAAGAACGCCAATCAGAAAATAGTGATTGGGTGAGACCAAGCTTGGGATTAAATTTTGGTGATTTGTACGAGGAAGAGGGACTGGACTGAAGGAAGTGAAGGAGTTCCATTGTTTTAAAGTCCTGAGATAGAATAAGATGGAGTAAAAAATTGAGTCTTGATTTCAATATAATGAAATATACATCATTCATTCTTTAGGGACATTCTAAAGCGAGAGCAAAATATTAGTCAGTTTGTAACACTTGTGTTTCAGCCATTAATTTCAATGCTTTGTTTTGTTTGGTTTTGCAGGAAACAACAAGGGATTTTGAACGAAATATTTCAGAAATTGTTTCAACTTATGTTGAAAACGTACAAGCTCTATATCCTTTGATGTAAACACTGTCAAAAAATTAACTTAAATACATAAGGCATGAAATGAGAGCAATCATTGGGACATCATTTTCTATGAATGTTTCTCTTTATCATACATAAAATTATTGAAAATTGGGGGGTGGGGGCAGGGAGCTGTTTGAGTGGTGTAAGCATTATCCAGTAGAGAGAGAGATCCTTCCACCAACCAGGTACAAGGCACTGTGTTTACCCATTCCATTTAGAAATCTGAGCGACACTGCATAAATGCTTCTTGATACTCAAAAGATATCCCAGCAAAACTGTAGAATATTCATCCATACCCCATACTTTACTACAGGAATCACTGCATCTCCTGAGGTTTCTCATAACTTTTAATCCTGATCATAATCAGATATTGATCTTTTTGAATGTTAATTAATATTGTTTCAACTCATATTGTTAGGAGTCCACTGGCAAGATACAAAAAAATCTTTTTGTTCTGACAATTCTTTTCCAGCTCCAACAGAAATGTCATGCAGATTGATCTTCAATTCTTGGAGAGTCCAAGCTAAGCTGGGAGAGTTGGCAATCCTCTTCTCAATAATGGTTAAATCTAGTATGTGGGTGCAAGAACAAGGATGAGGCATTTGCAATCACCTTCTGACAGAAGGATTGAGTAGATAATCCATCTTCACATCTTTGTGAGGTAAGCACCATCACAAATGCCTATAAAGAAATGGCTGACTACACCAGTACAGCATACAGCAAAAGCTATGGACCCCAACAACATTCCAGCTGAAGATGTGCTTGAAAACTAACGATACGCCAAGCCAAACTGCTCCAGCACAGCTACAACACTGGAATCTACCTGAAAACGTGGAAAATTGCTGAGGTAATTCATCCACAGTACAGATCCAATCTAGCCATTTTTTATAAGTCTTTACAGGATATGGGTACAATAGGCTAGTTCAGCATTTATTACCAATCCCTAATTGCTCTTGAAAAAGTAGTGGTGAGCTGCCGCTTAGAACTACTATGTAATGTGATGTAGTGATGTCTATAGATGCAGTCTATGTGATGTAAGTGCATCCACAGTCATGTTGGGAAGGGAGTTCCAGGATTTGACCCAGCAATGGTGAAGTTATAGATAAAGATATAAATACAGAATAAAGATACAGGCTGGTAATACAGCTTGCAGGTGTTGCCATTGTCCTAGATGGTAGAGCTCTTGGGCTTGTAAGATGCTGTCAAAATTGCTATCTCATCCCTTGCTTTCAATCGTCAGCAAAATCACAATGCTGTCGAACGACACAGTTGACAATATACATTCTCTGATGCTCAATTTGGGTTCTGCTGTTACCTCCTGAAACCATGATCGCTACTAGAAGGACAAGGACAACAGACGCATGGGAATACCACCACCAGCAAATTCCCTTCCAAATCACACAGCACTCTTACATAAAACTGTTACTTCGTTATTTCAAAGTCAAGATACTGGAATTCCCTCTGTAATAACACTGTGGGTGTACCAATACTACACAGACTCCAACAGTTCAGGAAGGCAACTCATCACCATTTTCTCAAGGGCAATTAGGAATGGTCTTGCCAGTCATCAATATCCTATGGGGGAGAAAGAAAGGACCTATATTACCCTTCATAGTTAGCAATCATTTATTCAAGAGATCTAGTGCCCTGAATATAGATCATTAAAGTCAGCAGCTACAGGAGAAATTAATCTGAAATAAATTAACTTCTGATTTTTGAACCTTAACGTAAACTACAATAGCTCAGTGTCGGGACCTGGAGAACCGTCATAATGAGAATATGTTGGAAATTGCTATGAGTAGTTATGACAAGATGGGAAAGAATGAAGGGGAAGAGGAAATGCCAGAAGAACTCCGAGCAGTAAGAGAAGAGACTTTTCTGCATGATCTTTCATATTTATATTTGGAAAATCACAATTCTTAATTTCTACAGTTTTGAGGAATATATATTCTTTAGAAATATAACATTCAATTTTTATAAAAGATTTTTCTCTTCTCCTACAGGAGCATCAATGTGCGGCATATACACATCTTCTGCCAATGCTCGTCTGAAGCTGGTTCTATGAAGATGTGTGAGCACAGCACAGACTGATGCATCATCTTGTTTTCCCATTCTGTGTGATGGGGGAGTCCAAAGCTAGAAATAAAAAACATAAGTTAGGTAATTGATTACTGCAAAAAGGAACTGAGAAACTTTACTCAAGGAGTGGAAAGAATGTGGAATGCATCACGACAAGGAGTAGTTATTGTGAATAGTTGAGGGGAAGTTAGATAGCACAAGGAAAACGAATGGAAGAATATGCTGAGATTTAGATGAAGATGTATGGTAGGAGGCTCGTATGGACCATGTCTACAAACACAGACCTCTTTTGCCAAATGGTCTGTTTCTGTGCCATAGACACAATGTCGCTCTTGGATGCTCCATACTTTTGCAATGCCACAGATCAATGCAAAACCAATTCAGCTCCTTTTTAGCCACCATTAGAAGTACACAGTCCATCTCAATCCCTATTTCATTTATTCTACCCAGCCTCTTTTCCTGTTACAAAATTCCAACTTGCTGAATCTGTTCCTTCCCATACTGCAGCTTTGGTCATCCCCCTATTTTAAATGTAGATGTCAGCTTTCTAAACAATTCCAAGCTCAACTCTTTGACAGTTAGCTGTTCTGCCTGCCAGTCCCAAAATGCAACAACCAGCACCCAAATTACTTCAAGAACAGTGTTTATTGTGACATTAGTGTCTCTTTAAGAATTTTTTTTAAGAAGATCATGATCTCTCATGGTCAGTATATCTCATACTCACAGCCTTAGGTGATGTCATTGTTGGGAGCAGGAAAAAACTGTGCAGATCAGGTGACAAGGGTTATTTTTCATTTCATTTTGATGCTGTAAGTTAGAATTGGACTGCAAGCTAAAAGGAGTGTTTTCCTTCTCTGTCTGTTGTTTTGGAAGGTTTTCCCGAAAGGTGAAAATCTATTGTTCTTGGGGATTTGACCAGTCTCTCTCTGGTGCTTTGGAAGGCTGTCTTAACTTCAAACCGTCCTGAATATCAAGAGCTTTGGACTGCAGAATTCAGCTAAGAGTCTCACTCAATAGTCTGTGCTGTGTTAAACCTGTGAAGAGGGTTTTTTGTTATTCATGGGTTTTGGTTTTAATTGGAACACATTAGAGCTTCATTAAGGATTATACATTATAGAGGTGGTTTTTTCTTGTTTGTAATTGATAAAGGTTCTTGCTAATTTTATTATACATGTTAACTATATTTTTAATTAAATTTTGTTTGATAAACGGTCCCTAGTGGGTTGCTTGAATTATAACCGAAATGAAACATCTCATGCTTATCCTAGCCAAATTCAAAATGTAAAACTTATGATTTGGGTTGGCTTCATTTCTGATCTGAACCGTAAGTTTATGGTGACACAATGGTTAGCATTGCAGCCTCGCAGCACCATTGACCTAGGTTCAATTTCAGTCTCAGGTGACTGTCTGTGTGAAGTTTGCACATTCTCCCTGTGTCTGTATGGGTTTCCTCCCACAGTTCAAAGATGTGTGAGTTAGGTTGGTTATGCTAAATTGCCTTAGTATTAGGGAAACTAACATAGTAAATATGTGGGGTTATGAGGATTAGACCTGGATGGGATTGATGTTGGCGCAGGTTCGATGGGCCGAATGGCCTCCTTCTGCACTGTATGGGTTCTTTGATTATGTAACAATTTATAGCACTGTAATGTTCAAATATTTTGATGGATATTTGTAAAGTTTTGCATAAAGTAAAAACATCCTCAAGTGTCATACTTCCTATAACAACTTTATTTTTTGCATTGATACTTTAATGACAATCATTATAAATCAACAACCCTTCACTGATGAGCAACATCATGGGAGATCTGATACTATATGATTTAATTACCATCCTACAGCTTGGATTGGACTGTGGTAACCATTTTGTTTCTAAATAGTGTTGTACACATAATTACCGGGGGTAATTTGCCTTTCCTATGCAGGTAATTATTTTACAGCCAAATTGCTGCCCCATTTTCAATGAGTCAACAACTCATATCAAGGCAAAGGAAGTGCAAGAGGAAAACCAGATAATTTCTGCAGCTGTCATTAGTTCCAACTGCACTTCAAATTAGTAATTAGTTAGCTATGATCTATTTTGGGACATATGAAAGACATTGGAAATAGGAAAACCTTGCATTTTTAAAGTTTTGCTTTCTCAACATATAAAATGTTTTGTTTCTTTATACAGCTTTTTATAGATAAAGATACAGTCATTAATACAGTTAATGCATCTCATGACTTTCACCTGCTTAAAATTGACAACCAAGAAGACAAGATGGTGACGAGGGCAAATGGTTGGGTTGCAGACATAATAGAGAAGGTAAGATCAGTTAGACTGCTTTTGTTTTGCGCTTGCTTTTATTCATGATATTTATTTATGATGAATAACCACACAATTTGAAGCTGAAAGATCATCCAGCTGGATTTACACTATGAAAATATATGGCAATTGAACTTATGTTATATAACTGAAGTAATAATTACTGACACACCAGAAATGTAAATACATGATATGGGACTATTATATTGATGAAAGCCCTGGAGATAGAGAAAGGAAAAAAAACTTAGATTTATAGAATACCTTTGGTTACCTCAATCTCCTAAAGCACTTTATAACCAATGAATTATTTTAAGTGTAATGTACAAAACATCACCTAATTTGTGCACAGCAAACCCACAAATAATCTATTTTATTGATGTTGATTGAAGAATAAATATTGGGGATGACTCCTCTGCTCCTCTTTGAAATAGAACCATGAGAACTTTGGTGTCCACTCAAAAGAGCAGACAAGGCCACAGTTGAAGGTCTCATCAATTTTTTTTGGTCCAACTTTGAGCTCTTCCCATAAGCCAATTAATTTCCAATGTGAGCATGAGCTGTTTTGACAGGCTGCAACTAGGAGCTATGTACTTGGGGGGGAAAAGGGAAAAGAGGGAAAGGGAAAAATATCAACTCACTATTGTCCGTGGGCATCTTTTGCTGACTCCTGTGCAGCTTCGGTCAGAGATGGAACATGCCTTTTCTTGCCTGGCAATTTTGTAAGCTGTTTCATCAAATCTTCTGATGATTCAAACATGGTAATGAAATAGTCTTTCCTGGCATCATTTAATCCCCTGGGAGAGGCAAAAGTTAAAGATGGAAAAAACTTTGGAACTTTCCTCTCCCAGCCCCTTGGGTGATCAAAAACAAGTCCAAGATTTCATATGGATTAAACAGATATCTAAGTACCTTCTCAGATAGAGATAAATACATGGGATTGGAGAAGGGAGGGTTACATAGCAAACAAGAGTGGGGAAAAATAAATGATTTAAGTTGCAACAGAGTGACATTTTCTTTTTGCAGCTGCACACAGACGAAATAAATCGCAATCGTAAACGTGTTTTGGAAATTAATATCTATGTCAGCCACTGGAGGGATGAACTGGATTTTCTTGAACTCCAGGAAGGGACCTAATCCTTACATGTAATGTGAAAGAGGTGGGATGGCACCACGTGGCTTTCACATTTAGTGTCGTTCTTCTGTCTAGGCTGTTGTATAACCAGAATTAACTTTTAAGTAAAAATGTGTATTGTCACAAGCTTTAAAATTTTGTTCTCCTGCCAAAGTTATATAAAAGATACTGTTGCTCTATCCCATCACTTCTGTCTGATCAATGATTAGCAACCATTTTAGTAATAACAACTTATATTTAAATAGAACATTTAATGTATTGGAAAATTAATCTCATGGTACAAAACAGCTTCATCTCATCAAAAGTATAGAGGATGTCTCTGGAACTTGATTATACTGGCTTGGTTAACCAATGCTGTGCACTGGAATATCTGGGAACTAATCTCAAACTGCAATTCTTTCAGCAAATTAACATTTGTTATTGTGTTACAAACATTCGTTGCTCCATATGCATACCTCCTAGTCTCAATCTTTCCCGATATTCCTTCCTCTTCACTTCTTGTTACAATCTACAGGCTTTTAAAATGCTACTTAATTTATCCTAACTTCTCCCCTACTGCTTTCAGCACTGGTGGACCCTTAAATTTTGTGCCTTATTCCTTTACCTGGTTCTCAATTTAAAAAACATACAATGCTCACATTTTGTTCTGTGGTACAAGTGCATATTTTAAACTATGTGACATTGTTTGGAGTTTTCTTTATACAACAAAACACAAATAAAATAAAGTCTATACGTTCTTCAAAACTCTTTGTTTAAAAAAAAGAGCCACCGTTCTCTTTTATTGATCTTGTTGTATAGTTTGAATATATTGACATTCATTGTATTGTTTGCTTTGTGTTTAAAAAGATGGTGATTTAATGGTAATGTCACTGGACTAGTAATTCAGACGTCCAGGCCAACGCCACAACAGTTGGTAAAATTTAAGTTCAATTAATTAATAAATTAAGAACTAAAAGCTGGTCATTACCATTAGTGGGTTTTTCCTGTCCCACTGACAGTATAGACCCAGGCATGCTAGCAGTGTATTTAATCAACTATTAGGAGTTGTCATCAAGCCAAACAAATATGGTCAAGAAAACCTACTGATTTACCTCAACTGATGAATCAACACTCCTCCATGTTGAACACCAACTGGACAAAAAAACTCAGGAAGGGATACTCGTTGGAAGACCTTAATATCCATTACGAAGAGTGGCTTGGCTAGACCAGTACTGAATTGAGCTAGCTGAGTCCTAAAAGACATGACAGTTGGTGATGAGAGGACCAACAAGCAAAACTTTACTTGAATTCATCCTCACCAATCTACCTGTTCAGATGTATTTATGATTGGAGATGCTGGCATTGGACTAGGGTAAGCACAGTTATAAGTCTCACAACACCAGGTTAAAATTCAACAGATTGATTTGGTAGTACAAGCTTTTGGAGTCTCGCTCCTTCAGGTGAGTGAAGAGTTGTGTTCACAAACAGTGTATGTACAGACACAAACTCAATTTACAAGATAATGATTGGAATGCAAATCTTTACAGGTAATCAAGTCTTAAAGATACAGATAATGTGAGTGGGGAGATGTTCAAACACAAGTTAAAGAGATGTGTATTGTCTCCAGCCAGGACAGTTGGTGAGACTTTGCAAGCCCAGGCAAGTCATGGGGGTTACATATATTGTGACGTGAACACAAGATCCTGATTGAGGCCATCCTCGTGTGCTGAACTTGGCTATCAATTTCTGCTCAGCGATTCCGCATTGTGTGTCATGAAGGCAGCCTTGGAGAATGCTCACCTGAAGATTAGAGGCTGAATGCCCATGACTGCTGAAATATTTTCTGACTGGAAGGGAACACTCCTGCCTGGTGATTATCGAGCTGTGTTCATTCATTGGTGTTGTGTCTGCATGGTCTCCTCAGTGAACCATGCGTTGGAACATCCTTTCCTGCAGGTAGGCAACGTTGGCCGAATTGCAAGAGTACCTGGTGGATGGTGTTCTCACGTATTGATGATCTGGCACATTTTGTAGAGATTGCTATGGCAAGGTTATGTGGTGTTGTGGTCACAATTCTCCTGAAAGCTATGTAGTTTGCTGCAGACAATGATCTGTTTGAGGTTATGCAATTGCTTGAAGGCAAGTGGGGGTGTGGGAATGGCCTTGGTAAGATGTTCATCTTCATCACTGACATGTTGAAAGATCTGGAGAAGATATCATAGCATCTCCACTTAGCAGACAAACTGGATGATGAAGGGTACTCTGTCTGCCGTGTCCCATGTTTTGTCTTCTGAGGAGGTTGGTGTGGTTTTTCGCTGTGGCACGTCAGAACTGTCAATAGATGAGTTCAGCACCATATCCTGTGCTTATGAGGGCATCTTTCAGCATATGGAGGTGTCTATTGTGGTCCTCCTCAGCTGAGCTGATGCTGTGCATACGGAGGACTTGACTGTAGGTGATGACTTCTTTAATGTGTTTAGGGTGGAAGTTAGAGAAGTGGAAATCTCTTCACTCATGTTGTCTGTACCTTTTAAAACTTGATTACCTGTAAAGTCTCACATTCCAACCATTACCTTGTAAATTGAGTTTGTACGTATATATATGCCCTGTTTTGAACACAACTTCTCACTCACCTAAAGGAACAAGACACCAAAAACTTGTACTACCAAATAAATCTGTTGGGTCTTTAACCTGGTGTTGTGGGACTTCTTGCAGATGTATTTGTCCATGACAGTACAGATAGGAGTAATCACCACACAGTCATTGTGCTGACAAAGTCCTATTGTCACAATGAGGATAACCTCTATCATGTTTGGCTTTATCTCCTTGGTAGATGAGGTCAATTTCAAATAGATCTAGTAACTCAAAGCTGGGCATCCTGAGAGGTTGTGGGCTTTCAGCAGCAAAAGGGTTGTACTCATCCACAATCTGTAACCTCATGGCCCAGCCTGTCCTCCACTCTACTATTTCCATTAAGCCATGTCTAATGAAGAGTGCAAAAGAGTATGCCAGGAGCAGCATTAGGCATATCTTAAAAATAAGGTGTCAACCTACTGAAACTGCAAACACAGAACTATATACATGCCAAGCAGTAGAATCAGTAAATAATAAACAGTGCTGAGTAATCCCACAACCAACATAACAGGTCAATATTCTACAGTTCTGTCACATTCAGTTGTGAATGAACTGCAGAAGGCAACTCCAAAACTATCCCCATCCTCAATGATTGGGGTCCAATACACTATTACAGAAGGGCAAAAGTCTTTGCAACCGTCTTCAGCTAGAAAGGCCATATGGTTGAACCAGCTAGGCCTAAAGCCCATTGCATCATAGAGGCCAGTTTCCAGACAATTAGATCCATTCCATGTGCTATCAAGAAAATGCTGGAAACCAGAAAAGTTATGGGCCCTAACAACATTGCTAAAGTATCATTGAAGACATCAAATCAGATGTTTCTCCAGGTGGTTTCCTGCACAAAAACACCTTCAGCTGCTTCAATAATCTTCCCTCCCAAACAAGGTCAGAAGTGCAGATGTTTGTGCAATCTTTAGCAATATTCAGTATCATTTGCGACAACTCAGTTTCTGAAGCAGTCTGTAGTCATATGCAGCAAGGCCTGGACAACATTCAGACTAAGGGTGACAAGTAACTATCACACCACCTGCCAGCCAATGACTATCTCCTCATGACATTTAATAATATCACCATTGTTGAATCTCCCATGAAGAACATCCTGACAGGTACCATTTAACAGAAACCTGACTTGACCAGCCATATAAATATGCTGGTTACAAGAGCAGATCAGAGACTGGAAATTCTACAGTGAGTAACTCATCTCCTGACTCTCCATATCCTATATACCATCTAAAAGACACATCAAGAGTGTGATCAAATTCTCTTGACTTGGCTCCACAATGCAATTCCAATAACTCATGAAACTTGACTCCATGTAGAACAAAGCAATGCATTTGTTTGGCACCTCATTCACCATCTGAAACATTCACTCCTTCCACTGCTGATGTAGTGGCAGCATTGTGTACCATCTACAAGATGCACTGTGGCAACCAGCCAAACCTACTTCAACAGCACCTTCCAAACTCATGATCCCTATCACTTAAAAGGATAAGGGCAGCAGACACATGGGGAAAATGATTACCAATTTCTCTTCAAGCCACTCACCATCTTGACTTGGAACTATACTTTCATTGTTGCTGGGTTAAAATCAAGGAGCGTTCTTCTCAACAAGACTGCAGGTGTACCTACATCACGTGGACTGCAGTGGTTCAAGACAGCAACTCACTTCTACCTTTTCAAGGACAATTAGGGATGGCTTAACCAGCAATACCCACATTGTGTGAAAGAATACATTTTAAAATTGTAAATAACGGAAAAGTATTCTCCTGTTTTTGGTTTGTTATATTTTCAAAATGGTACACAATAGAAAATTGTTTTTGTTTTGCTTATATTTCAAAGTCAAATCATACCTAGCACAGAGAAATCCTACAAAACAAGTTCAAATCTCACTGACTCCCATGATCATCCATGGAATTGAGCCACACAGAATAGAAAGATCAACAGAAGCAAAATATTGTAGTTTCTGGCAATTTGAAAAACCAGAAATTGTTAAATACTTAGTAGGTCTATCTACCAGCATCTGTGGAAAGAGACAATTAATATTTTGAATTGAATTCAACTTCTAAACTGATAATATTTCCAGTGGAGTTCTTATTTCAGAAAGATCAATAGTCTGTACTGAGTTCGATGATTTCTTTTGGTTCTGGTGAAGTGCTGTAGCAATTCTTTGCTGAAGGCAATTGTGTGAGGGGTGATGGGATGGCAGGCAATGGTAGAATTAGTTCCTAGTTTAGCTTCTTTTCCTGAAATTGCATAACCCATAGTGATAGATGGCATTCCCCATGGTGGAATAATTGCTAATTTTCATTCCCATATGAAAAGTATTTTTACATAAGTATTAAGTTAACAGTGTAGGTGTGGAGCTGAAGAGGTGAAAATACAAAGCATTGTTTGCTGCTGACACTGGATACACAGCTTGAGTGTCACTCAGCAACACAATTGTGAGTAACAGGTTAGACAGAGGCCAGGACTAAAGATGGTGTGACTCAAATCAATACAGCTCTGTTTTGGGGCAGCATCCTTTTATTTGTCCTTAATGGCTCTATAAGGTCAACACAACAGTTCCAAACATGAGATGTAGGAAATACCTAAATTTAACTATCTGAATATGTATTCAACCAAAGCCAATTTGCAATTGAAGTGGTAATGTGGGTGGTGAAGATCTACCCTGATGGTTCTGTGATTATCTTCAAACAGGAGGAGTGTGCCACACAAAATGTATCATTAGCTTATGTGGATAAACAGCTGCAGTGTAGCTAGCTTCCAGTTAACTCCTTGAACCAGCAAAAAGCAAGTGGAAATCTCATTATACACCAGTTTTTCAATGGATTAGGATACTTTAGGAACAATTGGTGGGTTGTTGAGAGGATGCAGAGATTACAAGAGTGGTTCCAAGAATAAGAGCATTTAGCTACGAAGTTGAACTGGAGAAGCTGAAGTTGTTCTTCTTGGACAAACAATTTATTTATTTAGTGTAAAACTATTTTAATATCAAAGTTCACATGAAAAGGAGTACTGCTGTTCCCTTAGGATTCAGTAATCTCTACATTTTCATGAAGTCAGTTAATTAATTAAACATTTACAGACAATTTTTGCTTAAAAGAGGCATCAACTCATTCCTTCAGTGAATTTTGAAAAACTCCCAATGAACAGAATTCTTCCAACATGCAGAGCACATTTTTATTGTATTATTTCTAATTCCAGATTATTGTGTAACCCTCAAGAAAAATAATTCTACAGTTGAAGACTTGAACAGATGATCAGTCACTAGTCCTGCAGCAGCTTGTGTTTGATAGTGGAACTCTCAGAGCACAGATGGACAAACAAAGTGCCAGCAGCTGTGCGGGATCGAAGCTCATATAAGTCGTAGTCATGTGCCCATTCAACATTTCCCCAAAATTCAATCTGGAGAGAAAATGGTGGGGAAAAAAAAAAGTCACCTCAGTGCTGATAACATCCATTTCAATCACAACCAATGTGAAAGATTAGTTGTTTGAGATAAAAGGACATTGGCAAACATGTACATATTTGTCAGCTGGGTATGTTTATGATTTAAATGGAACATGCTGTCTCAACCACCAGAGGTAAACTCTCAAACAAGTCATGGGATCTTCCTGGTTTGGGACCCAAGGTCGTTCCTACAGTGTCTTAAAGAAGCAATGATTGAACAAGATTACACTATTGGAACTGACATTGTATTATGTAAACCTTGAGAATTGAATTGCCAATCTGATCATTAACTTTTATCTCTGTCTCAGTCCTCCTAACTTACATCTGGGGACTTGTGCCATAATTGGCAAAGTTGTCCCTCAAACAAGTCAAGTATCAGCCTGACATTGCTGTAGTCATGGAATCTCACCATCCCTGGATATGTCCTACTCCACCAGCAGGACCTACCCAGTATTGCAGAATACAAGTGGGAGAGTGTTTTCATAGAAATTATAGACCCCATGAAATCAGATCAAACATGGGCAAAGAAATCTACTGACTACCACTTTCCTCTTCGGTGGTGAATCAATGTTCCTGCACGCTGAACACCACTTGACAACGTGGGACTTGAATATCCAACAGTGGCTCACTAGCACCAATACCGATGGAGTTGGCCAGGTGCTAAATGATATTTCTGCTTGTGACAAGTGGGAAGGGAACCAACAAAAGGGAAAAACCTCCTAAATCTTGTACTCAGTAATCTGTCGCAGATGCACCTGTCCATAACAGTATCAGTAGGAATGACCACAGCCCTTCGTCTTCATACTGATCATGCTGTCCATTGTATTGTGTGCACTATTATCATGCTAAATGAGATAGATTCAACTCAAAACTGGGCATTCATGGCTGTGGCCATCAGCAGCAACAGAACTGTATTCAACCCTAATCTTATGGCTCAGCATATCCCTCAGTTTATCATTACCATTAAGCCAAAGGATCAACCCTGGTTCAATGAAGCATGCAAGAGGGCACCCAGGAGCAGCACCAGACCCAAAACTGATGCGTCATTCTTGCAAAACTACAACACAGGAATTAGCTTGGTGATAGAACTAAGCAATTCACAACCGACTGACCAGATCAAAGCTCTGAATTCCTGTCATATCTAGTCGTGAACGATAGAGGAGAATTAAACAACTAACTGAGTGAGCTCCCCGCTCCCAATACTCCCTTCACATTGATGTGGGAGTCCAGCACATCAGTGCAAAAACAAGGCTGAAATGCTGAGTGCATGATCCATCTCAGCCTCCTCCTGAAGTATCCTACTCAGTTACCAGTCTTCAACCAATTCAATTCACTCCACTTGATATCAAGAAATTGCTGAAGGCCGAGAAGTAGCAAAAGCTATGGACCCTGACAACACTGTGGCAATAGCACTGAAGGTCAGTGATTCTAAACTATCCATGCCATTAGCCAAGCTCTTCCAGTACAGTTAAAATACTGACATCTACCAGGACAATGAAAAATTGCCTAGATGCCTTATCCATAAAAGACAGGACAAATCCACTTGAGCCAATTATTGTCCCAGCAGTCTGTCGTTAGCAAAGTGACAGAAGATATCAACAGTACCATCAGGGCACTTACTCACTGATATTTGGTTTGGGTTTTGCAAGGTTTACTCAGTTCTTGGGCCCATTACAACCTGAGTCCAAAAGTAGATAGAAAAGCTGAATTCCAGAGGCAAAGGAAGTGCCTGCGCTTATATCAAGGCAGCATTTCACCGAGTATGGCATCAATAGCATTGATTGCTAGAGTTCTTAGGACTGGAGAAGAAATAAGATGCACCCAGTCCGTAACCCATCCCGTACCTGATATTGTTCCTCAAGTCGAGATAGCAGCACAGCCTTCTCTACATTCAAGTTCCGGTCAATTAGATTTAATGAAAGAACCACTGATTTCAGCTGATGGGTGACATACTCCAGGCCTAGAAAAATAAAGCGATCATAAAGGGAGCAGCAGCTCAGAGCAGTGATTTCAACAAGGATTCCTCCTAACTGCCAACTACACAATATTTGAATTTCTAATGTGTATATGAAAAGTGAGAAGTGAATACTTTTTTGACTCAACTCAATTGACTCTCTTACGCAACCATAGTTGGGGCAGCACAGTAGTTAGCACTGCTGCCTCACAGCACCAGTGACCCAGATGCGATTCCCAACTTGGGTCACTGTCTGTGCTGAGTCTACACATTCTCCCCATGTTTGCCTGGGTTTCCTCCCACAGTGCAAAAGGCATGTTGGTGAAGTGCATTGACCATGCTAAATTCTCCCTCAGTGTACCAGAACAAGCACTGGAATGTGGCAACTAGGGGATTTTCACAGTAACTTCATTGAAGTGTTAATCTAAGTCTACTTATGATAATAATAAATAAATTTTAAAAACACTTTAAACTTTTTTAGAATTGGAGGTATTCAGCACAGAAAAAGGCCCTTTAGTCTATCATATCTGCACTGGTCAAAGACAAACCCAGCTAACTATTCTAATCCCATTTCCCAGCACTTGGCTCATTGTCTTGTATGTCTTCTCATTGCAAGTACATATCAAAATACTTTTTAAATATTATGATGGGCTCTGCTTCCACCACCCTTTCAGTGATTTCCAGACTCCCACCATCTTTTGGGTGAAAAAGATTTTCCTCATATTCCCTCTAAACCTTCTGCCCCTTATCTTAAATCTATGCTCCCTAGTTATTGATCCTTCCACCCACCAAGGAGAAAAGTTTCTTTCTGTTTACTCTGTCTATGCCCCTCATAATTTTATATCTCAATTATGCTCCCCTCATCTTCTCAGCTCCAAGGAAAACAACCCCAGTCCATCTAATCTCTCTGCATAACTGAAACCTCGCCTGGGCAATATCCTGGTAAATCTCCTCTACACCCTCTCTAGATTCAGAACTGCACACAATACTTAAGCTGAGGCCTAATCAATGTTTTATATAGTTCCAGTCTAACTTCCCTGTTCTTAAACCCTATGCCTTGGCTAATAAAGGTAAGTATACCATATGCCTTCTTAGCCATTCTCTACCTGTCCTGCTATCTTTGGGGATTGGGGTACATGAATATCAAGGTCCCTCTGATCCTGGGTGCTTCCCATGATCCTGTCATTCATCATGTATTCCCTTGCCTTGTTTGTCCTGCCCAGAGGCATCATCTCACACTTAGAGTGTATCTGATCGAACAGAAGATTTTCAGCTGTAGTGATGGAGGTTGAGGCCCTCCCCCACTGCATGGATTATGGAAATCCATTTAAGCCTCTTCCTGTATAGATATTAGGCTGGTTAAGGCCATAGATGGAGTGTTCATAACCGTCAGATTTAACCAATCTCTGAACCAACCTTCCTTTCCTTCACTCTCTTCCTTTCAAGAATAGTGCAAACATTTGAAAACAGCAACCCCATTCCAAATTTAGTGGTTTCTGCCAGCCTGTGCATTTGTAAGGACCTCAATTCCTGGTTGACAACTTACTCTTAATCCTTTTCCTGCCCATCTTCTGATTATGTCCTTGTTTCCAAAATCCTCTGATCATATCACCAGCCTATTTCCATTTGGGAGTGGAGACTGTTATATTACGAGACAGAAGCATCTCAAGTAGTGAAACAGGCTAAATGAACCAAAGGGTTTTCCTGTGTCTGTTATTGTCCATATGGTTATAATCTTCATAATTTCCCCCTCTTGCCAGCCACCCACTGTTTCTCCTCCACAAGGCAATGTGCTTGAAATACGTCTTTATAGATGAAACAGTATAGAAAATGCAAGTTGTTACAATTAGGCTATTGTGTTATAGCAAGGGAAAAGGAAACATTATTTTAAATGTTACCTTTTAGTCCAGAATATCTGGCTATGACAAAGACTTAAGTGATCATATACCTACTAGTGCCCAGGAATTATATGAGGAGAGATGCTGTTCAAAGACCTGCTTAGACTCATTTGGAATGTTTGGTCCCAAGATATTTGTTGAAGTGCCAATCACAACATTATATCTGTTTAAAACAAAAACATAAGTCAATATTAAGCGAAACAAATCAGCAAATTTGCAGAGCAGTAATGTCTGAGCACATTTTATTGGGCAATTCTCTCAGTCTCTGTCCAACTACAATGGCTGAAAGCTATTCCAAGATCTGTGTTTCTGTATAGCTTCTCACCAGCTGAAGCAATTCCCTAGTGAAACTCTCTACTAATACACTAATTGCATGATTCATTGCATTCTCACTTTCACCAGCTTTGGCAGACTCAGTTATTTTGTCACAGCTAAGGTGTGATATTGAACACCCCACCACCATGTCCAACATCAAGCATCCAGGATACTTACCTGTTTTCTATCCATTTGATGACTGGATCCCATTCATTTCTCTGAAGCTCTACTAAACCAGGTGGTTCCTCCACTCTGTAACTGCATATCAAGAAACACAGTAAGTATGGAAGAGGAAGGTCAAGTTTAAGCTCATCCATTTAAGATTCTGAATTCACTCTTTTGCTGCATCTAACTGTTTTTCACCACACTTTTCAGATCTTTCTAGTTCTCAGAAATTCTTACTATTCAAGTACTGAAATAATTGCTTGTTAGACTTTTCCCCACCTTTTGCTCCTCTTAATCATCAGCATGCACCTCTGTTCACCCTTCTCCATTCTCCCTACAGGATTTGTAGGTGTCGACCTTGGCCACAGTTCAAACCGATGACCTGGCAAGTCAACCACTTTTATCATGGCACTTCTTAAGGCTGAATTCTGGTCAACTAGTTCCCATGAGTTGAGTGCTATTTACGTCAGTAAATCAGATGTCTGTCTCGTGGTTCAGAATGTAGGTTAATGAAATGCAGAGGACAGTGAGACACTCCTCTTCAAGCAATTGCCTATGGTTGGTTGTAGCTTAAATGCACCAAAAAGATCCTCAAGCCAAGTTACTGACTCCCTATTTGCCTGATATTGAATGCACAATCTTTACGAGCACAAAAGTCCAGAGTGCTTGGCAGAGGCAATTCATATTCTCGTAGGACGCCTGACTGGCCAGACAGCACATTGAAAATTCAGGTTTCAAGTTTGTAAGATTGCTTCAGAGTGCCTGAGGGAGAGTCATGTGGATTCAAAATATTAACTCTGTTTCTCCCTCCACACATGCTGAGTTTTTCCAGCACTTTCTTTTTATTTCAGATTTCCAGCAACTGCAGTTTTTTGCTTTTATTTGAAAAATCAGAAGTTGATTTTTCAGAACTTTCCCTGAATTGTCTGGGCCTGAATTTCACACAGTGACGTGATGATGTTCACTGCTCGACTTATTTTCGCTGTTATTAGGAAATTATTCAAGTGCGCCGGAAGCTAGGGCACAAAATAAAATATCTATAAGATATAATGTATAATCATAAAATGTTACAGCTCAAAAACAAGCCATTCCGAATCAAGTTTATACCAATATTTTTCTCTATGATTTTCTTAGGCTGATCCAGTTCCCAAACCTTTGTTCAAGCAACGAACTAATTCTTCCCAAACTAGTTGTGGAATTTGCTTGTCATGGATTATATGGTTATTGGGTAGAATTCCTCTATAATTAGCAATTATACTTTAGGATTAAGAAAATAATCAAAGGCTACCGTCTTTACTCAGAGGGTAGTAAGGGTGTGGAATGCCAACTTTAAGGGAATTCAAATGGTCAGTGGATAGGCATATGGATAACATTGGAACAGTTTAGGTTAGAGGGTCATTAGATTCGTTCCACTGGTTGGCGCAACACCGAGGGCTGAAGGGCCTGTACGGTGCTGTAATGTTCTATGACAGCAATTTTACCCAGAAGCCCTTTTCACACACATACAAGAGTGACACTAAACTTAATTAAAAACGACTCTGAATTTAACTAAAGACAGACAACATTACTTCACATTCACAGTATCAACTGGAATTCTAGTGCTACTGCTTTATTTGGAAATAGGAAGTGATAAGACTATCCTCTCACAATTTAAATACTTTGTTCATTATCAAAGGAATTTTTAAGAAGGTGGTAATGCATATTAATGGTAGTTTGGTCTAGAATTTAGTGTCTTTACTTATTAAGGAATTTTTAAAATTTAGCTCAGTGCATTGTGAAAGCTTAATGGATTTCTAAAAGTCAGAATTGAAGTTTATCAGACACCCTGTATAAAAGACAGGTGCTATAGGAATATAATATTTACTGAGTTAGAAAAAACAACTTTAACAACCACTATTAAAAGTTTAAAATTGTTTTGTAAAAACATAGCAACAAAATTAAGATTGATATTAGAATACATTACAAACATGTATCGACTAGATAAATTCTCACAATAGTCACATAATAAGGGCATCCTCAATAATTAAATAATAGTAAATTGTAAGGGATGATCAAGAAGCAGGAGTTTAAACAAGGAGGCAGCAACCATAGCTATTAAGGATGATGTAATGGCATACAAAAGACACAGGCTTTCCTTCAGAAAAGTAGAAGCAACGAAGAGTTCAGGCTGTCAAAGAGTTGGATACTTTAAACAAAAACTTTTTTTTAAAGCATCAAGACAGCAAAAGCTCCTCTAGGATTTAAGATAACACTTCAGTTTAAATGTACGAAGGATATCTTAGTTTTTTTTAGTCTGTGGTGTGATTTTTAAAGTCACTTTTATTAGATTCTATAACATCTTCTATGAAGATGTTTCCCCTCTTTTCATAGTCTTTAAAGTTGCACTGTACTTATCCAGTTCTATTTACATTACATGTTAAATAGTTCTTCAATAAACTTGTAAATTATTTTGTACAATATAATGTCTCATTTAGTTTTCTACAAGCAGCTAAAGAACCTCCTCTTTGTATTCCCTAAAGTGGGGAGATGTAATTTTGTTAAGAAAGACTCCAGATCCTTTGGATATCCAGGTAACTATAAACTTGCTGGTAATTATTTAAAAAGGTTATCTGGGAAAGGTTACTATCTCTTGATAGCTACCATCTTGGTTCACTTGCTCAGACCCAAAAACAAGTGTGCCTGAAAAGTGGCTATTTTGAACTCAAATGAAGGTGATTATTGAGGGTGTGCTGCTGATTTGAGGTAGTCCCCAAAAAGGAGTTCAGGTTATATTTAACTTCATGCTGCAACAACAGTCTCGGCAGAGAATTCTACACTTTAAACATAATGTAAAAATGTTGAGTTCCTCTTTTGTCTTTAATTATTTTTGTGATTATGTTAAATTCTTATTCTCTTGCTATTGTTTCACTAACAATGAAAATAACCTACAACTGTCTATTTCATCATAACCCATTTGAATTTTGAAGACCTGTATTAGGTCATCCTTTAATCTTCTGATGCCTCTAGCAGAAAAGCCCAAATTTCTCAGATCTTTCTTCTATAGTTGTATCCCTGGCAGTGTCCAAACAGTTTATATTGTATCCTTCTATCTCTTTCCTATAATGGAGTGCCTAAAACTGTACACGTTGTTGGAAATACTACCTAGTTTAGTCTTTCACAAGTAAAGCACTACCTTTTTGTTACTGTAATCTGTGCCCCAGGTACAAAATTAAACTTGTCTTTAAGATCTTATCTACTTGAAGTTGATACTTTCAATGATCTGTGTGTATTTTCTTGCTATCTAAAGCTATCAAGAGTTGTAGACAAAACAAAGACCATTAAATGGAGTTAAGTACAGATCAAACTGATTGACGAAATAGGTTTTAGGTATCAAGTAGCCTACTCTTGTATCTATCCATTTCATTTCCCAAATCCTTCTTTCAAAATGAATTCCTTCACAATTTTTTTCATTGAACTGCATTGGCCATCTATCTGCCGACTCTACTATTCTGTTTTCTTTTAGTTTTTTCCACAGTTCTCATCAAAATTAGTCAGCATACCTGAAAAGGAAGTGATGCAAGGAAAACATTCAAATATTATTTTTTCAGTTCAAGTCCACAGCATTTATGTATATATTTCATAAATGCATATAGAAATATAAGAACCTCACCCATAGCAAGTATGACTTACCAGACAGTATCTGTATCCAGGTATTTGAGAGCCGCCCTAATCAACTGTTCTTTTGTTCTTTGTGTGGGATTATCCAGTGCTGTGTTGCATAAGGTTGTCTAATCAAAGAAAAATTAGCTTCAAGTAATTACAATTTTCCTACACAATACTTTTAGAACTTCAAAGTTCATAATGTGAAGCTCTGAGATATTGATGTGGTGTGGAAATATAGAATCTCAATTTAAATAAGGCTTTCACAAATTAAGATGTCTTAAAGTGCTTTACAACCATTCAGTACATTTTTGAAGTGTAGTCATTTTTCTAACATTGGAAACACAGCAGCCAATTTGCACACAAAAAGCTTCCATAAACATGATGACTGAATTAACTTTATAGTGATGATGATTAACCAGAATTCCCCTGCTCTTTTTCTAGTGCTGCTGTGTGGAATCTTTTGTTTAACATTACAACTAAAAGATTGCAACAATGTAGCTTTCCCTCAGTAATGCACCAAATAAATTTATAATTTTACCCCCCCCCCCCCCCTTTACCTGCCTTTTACTATAACTACCACCAGTGGCATAAAAGGTATCAAGAGTGTGGGGGGTACAACACAGTAAATTGGATAATACATGTTCTCATATGGACAGAACTGTTAAGACATGGAGTGCATGTCTAATCAATATTAATTGTATTCAGTATACACTGGGTGACATCAGTCAGACTTCATATAAAGTGTGATAGTGACGCAGGATATTTGCATGCAAGAGGTGTGGCAGACATAAACATATGTTTAAGCTTTTTATATAAGTAATAATCAGAGAAATGCATCTCAGTCAGGTTCACAACACCCTGATAGCATTTTCTTTTGTCACACTTTCGAGATTCCGACATTTTGAACCTTCCAGCAAAAGTTATACTAACTGGTTTCTTTTATATAAAAAATATAAAGCTTCAGATAGTAACACCTGATTTTTTTCCTTTTCTGATGGCACTGACTCTTACTGATGGTCACCTCATCCCTAGTAGCAGGTTATTTGACTAGAAAGGCACCAGAATTGCTTGCAACCCTGATCCTGTCCTAGTTCACTATCAACATACACTTACTTTCCTGCAAACCACCCCATTGATTCCTTTCTCCAGGCATGGAGACTGAAGTCAGGTATAACGTTTCCCACTAATTCAAAATACTGTAGATGCTGGAAATCTGAAGTAAAACAAAATACTGAAAAAGACCCTTTTTGACAAAGGGTTAGGAATAACTTGAAATATTAAATCTGTTTCTCTCTCCATAAATGCTACTTGACCTGCTGAGTATTTCCAGTTTGTCTGCTTTAATTATTTATAATATCTCCACTATTGCCCTGATGCAATCTGTCATCTACTGGGGAGCTTCCTGGATCTTTGTGGCTATATACCACACCAGGCATTGAGTTCAACAATTTCAGATCAATGTCATTTTTTTTATTCTTTCCTGGAATGGGGACACGCTGGCCTGTCATCCTTAAGAAGATTATGATGGGCCACCCCCTAATGGTTTACTAGGTGATTTCAGAGAGCCGTTAAGAATTAACCACATTGCCATGGTCTGGAGCCATTCACAAGCCAGATCAGGTAAGGGCGGCATATTTCCTTCACAAGGACATTAGTGAATCAGATGGGATTTTTAATGACAATCAGTGATAGTCTCATGGTCACAATTATTGAGACTCGTTTTCAGTTTCAGATTAATTAGTTGAATTTAAATTCCACCAGTTGACTTTACACTTGCTTAAAACCAGATACTTTTCTCACTTTTTCCAATTCTGATAAGAAATCACTGACCTGAAATGTTAACCCTTCCAACACATGCTGCCAGAACCTCTCAACATTCCCACCATTTTGTGTGTCAATTCCAAAGGGCTTCCTTGTCTATGTTGCTAAGTTTAAGTTCATAAACTTAAGTCAATTAAAAAAGCCTAATTAAAACCAGACTCTACCAGATGCATGGTGAAGAACTGCAACGTGTCTTTCTGAGAGTCCCATTCTGTGGCTACAGCAATTGCCAGAGCTTCACTGGGGACCGTAAACAACTTTCCCTGGGGTGTCTTCAGTTTTCTGCAGTCCAGGTTTATTTCAAATCCTCCTGCAAAGGCAAGGAAACAGACCCTTACAAAATCAGAGGGACAACCGTCATAGAGTGGCTCAGAATTCTCGCAGGAATATTTAGCTCCATAAAAAAATAGTCCAGCCGGGGCAAGAGTTCATTGCTATAAACATCAATCACTGATACACATGCTCTGACAGTTCAACAAATGTATTAATTTCAGGACCATAACCATCATACTATCAGTTTCACTCTTCAGAAAAATAAATTTATTATCACTGATAGTAATGCACCAACTGGAAAACTCATTGAAATTAAATAACCTGCATATTTTTGTGTAAAACATGTCTGGCTGATTCAAATCAATTATTTTAAGTTGCAGTACAAAATGTTTAAATCAGGATTGAGCATAAGAAGTTACTTTGGACTAGTTCAGCCTTAAAACTGATTAGCTGGAGTCAACCATGAGACTGAAGGCTTCTCCTAACATTTTCTTCTCTTGGCATGGAGCTATTGCCCAGACTTACATCTAGGTAAGAATGTTCCTACAGTGGTTCAGGCTGCAACAGAAATTGTGGTAGTAATCAATAATTAACAAGAGTGGGAAAGATTAACAAACTGTCCAAGCTCCACATCTGCATCTATCAGCGACTCCAGACTACATTCTAGCAATTTCTTGATGCTGCAAAGACACACAATTTGGAATATAAACTCAGAGTTCAGGAGACCATCAGGCCCATCATGCCTGTGCTAGCTTTCTGAAAGAGTTATCCAATTAGTACCATTTCTTACTCTTTTCCCCATAGCCCTGCAAATATTTCCTTTCATCCAAGTGATAAATCCCACAAATCTCTGCACAATTCCATGCAGCTCACCACTATTGCTCAAATAATGTAATTTGCCATTAAAGAAGTTGAACAAATCCAACACAGGGGTTCATAAATCCAGTTTCTAGAATAAGTCACTTATTCTTATTACCTAGAGTTAGCATATGTATTGGAGCTGTGATAACAGTTCAGTAATAAGCTCAATATCAAGATTCAAATATCCTTCAGCTGATTAATTGAAAATGCTAAACAAAATGTATGCAACAAAATTAACACTGTACATTTAAGCACCACCATTAATATAGTGCCATATCCAAAGGTGCTTCAGAGGTCAAAAGGGTAGATTTTCAGGAGCATCTTAAAAGGATTCCAGAGTTAGAGTTTCAGGAGCTGAAAATGTAATTGCCAATTTTACTCTAATTAAACTTGGGAATCCACAAAAGGCTAGAACTGAAGCAGCACAGATATATCAAGATGATTACAGGGCAGAAATTATCAAGATGGATGGGGAAAAGGGAACTAAGTCTTGGAGGGAATTGAAAACAAAGATCAAGGAGTGATTAACTGGGAACCAATGGGAGTCAATGAGCACAGTGATGATAGATGAACAGGAATAGGTGTCATTTATCAATACTATATTCAATGAATCTCCACTGTCAAAATACTAGGGTCACCACTGAACAGAAACTTAACTGGACCAGCTATATCAATACTGTGGATACAACAACAGATCAAAAGCTGAGTTGTACTTCCTGCCTTCCCAAAGTCTTTTCACCATCTACAAGTTACAAGTCAAAAATGTGATGGAATATTCTCCATTTGCCTGAATGAAAGGAGCTCCAACAACACTCCAAGAAGCTTATAATTCAGGACAAAGCAGTCCACTTGATTTGCACCCCCATTATCACCTTAAACATTCGCCTTCTCCACCTCTTGTTGCAGTGTTTATCTCTAAGGTACTTTCAACATCACCTTTCAAACCTTCAACTTCCTTCACCTAGAACAGTGGACCTCAAAACTTTGGATTTGCAGACCACTTAGGCTGGATAAACAACATCAGAGCTCATCTATGGGTTTTACCCTACCTACTTTCGCTTGCTACCACAATAAATTCATTCTGATTCAATAGTTATGGTTTCCTTTTGTTATGAACAGTAATAAATGTATGCATTTTAAATATATGTATTCATTCTTGTCAGAAACTGAAATATTACAAACATTAATCCAACAGAACATTTATTTGAAACATTATTACTGTGATAATTTTTTCTTATTCTGTGAAAATACATAAAGTACATCAATAGTTATCAAACAAAAATTAACTGCAATTAATATCTTGCTTGTTCAGGCTCATGACAACATATGCCATGCATACAGAAGCTAGTCTGGTTATGTGACATCATGCAGGAGGTGGGGCTGAGGTTTCTGGCCTGTTCCTGCATGTGGCATTGCACCTCAGTGACTTGCATTTTGGACAGCCCATACACCATCTGAAATATCCTTGAGAACCACACTTTGAAACCGCTGGCCTAGACAAATATGAGCAATAGGCAAAGGTAACAGCATTTTTTTAATCCATGGGACGTGGGCATTGCTGGCTCGGCCAGCATTTATTGCCTATCACTAATTGCCCTTGAATTGAGTGGCTTGCTAGACCACCAGAGGGTATTTAAAAATCAGCCACACTGCTTGGATCTGGAGTCACATGTAGGTCACTCCTGATAAGGATGGCACATATCCTTTCCTAAAGGACATATATTAAATCAATTTGCAACAATGGTTTCATGGTCATCATTAGACTTTTAATTCCAATTTTTTTAAATTCAAAATTCATCCTCTGCTGTGGTGGGATTTGAACTGGTGTCCCAGAGCATCACCCTTGTTCTCCGGATTACTTGTGTAGTGACAAAACCACTATGCCGCTTTCTCCCTATGCAAAATTCTCTCTAGACTCAATGTGAGTATTTGCTCTTTGATTTTATACTCTTCACTCTTTCATCCCATTCTACCAATCTTCTTGGCCATCAACCCCAATATTTCAACTCAGCAGCAACTTTGCTGGCATATCCCAGAATTGTTCTATCCTTCTGTTTGCTAGGTCCCTTTGGAATATATCGCATCCAAATAGCTATTCTGGCAATTGATCTTTGGATTTGATAGCTCTGCCCTACATGTCATGATCACTTACATTCCCACTATCAGCCCTTGAATGACTACATCACAAACACATTAGCATATGAATACAAGGTTCCTTGCTCATAGTCTGAGATATTGTAATTAATTCCAAGGAATACATTATCAGGGCTTTTTCATTCTCAATGATCCTCTCTGTTATAATGCACCAAACTGCCTGAATTCAATTCTGTCTCAGATTAACAAACTGTACTTCTGTATTTTCTGAATTTTCTCCAAATGCTTGCAGAATATCAATCATACAGTGTCCTGACTTGAAGATGTTGCTATTCCTTCATCAAAATTATGAAACTCCCAACCTAATACCACCATGAGTGCACCCATACCACATGGACTGCAACAGTTCAATAAGGCAGCTCACCAGCACCTTCTCAAGGGTAACTAGGAATGGGCAATAAATGTTGACGTTGCCAGCAGATCCCAAAGCCTATTAATGAGAAAAAAATAAAGGTGATCCCTGAACAGTCATGATTTAATTGAATGGCGGAATACTCTCGAGTGGCTGTTAACTTTCTCTTGTTCCTGTGTCCAACAGCAATGTTTCCTAGAACTTAGCTCCAATGGGGATTGTAGGCATTCCACTGTGAAGCTAAGAAAGATTCAACATGGATTTTTTAAAAATCTTGACTCATAAGCATACAGGAGAACACAAATCTTACCTTCCCCTTGAGAAATGCTAACATTCTGATAAAATTTCTTCCTCTCTGAAAAACAGCAAAATTTGAAGGTTATCATACAACTTTATCAAGCACAAGAGGCTGAATCTGTTGAAACCTTGTACTTTGCAATAGTATATTTACTGCTTACTCTTGTGATGCAGAAAGTCTAGATGGTTATGGTACGAGTCAAATGTAACTTCCTGGGACTTTCCCAGAGATCTTCAGAAAAACTGTTGAAAAGAGAAAATGCTGGAAAATCTCAGAGATCTCAACTCATCTGAGTTTTGACAAAGGGTCATCTTGCCTTGAAACGTTAGTTCTCTTCTCTCCTTATAGATGCTACCAAACCTGCTGAGATTTTCCAGTATCTTCTCTTTTGATTTCTGATTCAAGCTTCCACAGTACTTTGCTTTTATAAACTGTTGAAAAGCTTGTGTTTGGTGAATTATCATCCCTGTGATTATCACAGTCCAACTGAGATCAACGAAGAATAAATGTGGAGGGCTCAGAATTAGTACTGCATTCAGTTGTTTGTCAATAACTTCATTTACTGGAATCTTAAATCTCAAATAAATTAAAATAATTATTGTGTGTACAGCTACACATGCAGATTTCTCCCCAGATGATTATTTTTACATTTATTACAGATTACAACATAAATTATGGTACACTCTTGTGCATTTCAGGAGACAGTTTGTTAATATCACTTTTCACAGCTTCCGGATATCGGAGAATGCTTCATAGTTACCAAAGTTCTCTTTATTTGTAGTCCCTGCTCTAATGTTCTAGCCAATCTGCTCACAATGTGTTAATGTTTTAATGATGATGGTGAAGGGATAAACATCAGCGAGTGCTTCCCTGTTCTTTAAATACCGTCATTGGATATTTTACGTCCACCTGAGAGAGCAGAGGAGTCCTAAGCTCAATGTCTATCCGAACAAAAGAACTCACTCAGTAATGAAATGATGTTGTCAGCCTAGATACTGTGCTCAAGTCTCCGTAACGGGACTCAACCATCAATATTGTGACTTGCGGCCAACTCAACCAGCACCGACACCCTTAATCCCCGTCCCCTGGCTCAACCTTAGGTTTCCGTTGCTCGAGGCACCCACCTGCAGCAGGGTACTGCCGCCTCCACTCTACCACCTTCCCCATCACTGGGGAGCAAAGGCCAGGCCGGGACTGAGCAACAGCCCGGGCCCAAAGGCGGCTCAACATCGTACTATAGACTCGGGAGAGGATTCACCCCTAAGCGGGGGGAGAGGGGACTGCTACTGCCACCTTCACCCACAGCCCGCTCTGCCTTAGGGCGCCGCCATCTTCCTGACCTTTCACCCCACAACCCCACCCACAGATGTTCTCCCTATCCAATCACGCGATACGTACCTGTCAATCAGCCCGCTGGAAGGCAGGGCATCCCCAGTCTGATTCGCCTCTGCACCACGTGGCTATGTTTTGGTCAACCTTGTTCAACAATGGAGACTTCTCATTCTTGACTTTGTCACTCAGACTACATTTTAACCTTGGTATAACTGTTAAATAAAGGAAGAGCATGCATTATATACTGCATTCCATTGTCTCAGCTAATTAAGTTGCTTAGACAGCACACACAAAAACAGAAAATGCTGGAAAATTTCAGCCAGTCTGATAGCATCTATGGAGAGAGAATAAAGCCAATATTTAGAGTCTGGATGACTCTTTGATGTGTAGCCAATGTGGGAAATTAGAAAAGCAGCAGCTAGATAAATCACCAATCCATCAGACTTTCACAAAACCTCAGGAAGCTTGTATCTTGAGATTTTTTAAATGTATTCCAAGTCCATGTGAGTCTGTGTATGAGAGAACAAAGGAATGCACTAGTAAGGAGCCCTTTGGGTTCTGACAAAGGGTTATCCAGATCCAAAATCTGAGGTGACTTCTCAACAGGTCACCAGTGCTGAAACCACTTTGACTGGCTTGCTGTGACCACTTACCCAGCACTACATGAGTTCCTGAGCCTGTAGCATGTAGGCAGCTTGTTTTGGTAACAATAATTTACATTTATATAACACTCTTCATTTGACAGGAGCATTATCAGACAAAACAAAAGTGTGAATCACAAAAGGAGAAATTAGAATATGTGACTAAAAGCTTGGGTCAGTGAGGTAATTTTTAAGGATCTTTGAAAAGGATCTTAAAGGAGAGAAGTACAGACAGAGAGATTTACGAGGTAAATTTCAGAGCTTATGGCCTCCTTGGCATTCATAGCTTGCAAATGTTCATGGGAAATATTTCTACTGCAAACACATTCATCTTTCAGTCAGTAACAGGTGTGTGCAAACAGCATCACCTCCAAGCTTCCCTCCAAAATTATTATAATTTTTAAAGACTGGCTCTCACGTAAAATGCCCTGTAAAAACATTTGGAAATTTGGGAGACAGCTTGTCAAGTTTCCTCTGCGCTATTGGCTTACACTGTATAGCAATACGATATAAACAGTTATTCGGTAGTACAGAACTTGAGTATCACTGAAAAAAGGCACAGGTCAAAGCTTTTCATTTTGCACTCATCAGGACTTCATAATAAAACCAAATGTAAAAGAAATCACAATTTGTAATTCATGACAAGAGAGTTTCTTGAGAAGTGGATTCTGATTGGTAGAGGCATTGCCAAGGAGACTATGCCTGTTAATTGGCTACCAAGAATTAGCTGTTAAGCTTTGTTTAAATTCAAACCAAGCAGGTTGACTCTGATAGGTCAAGACATTTCACTAGGGAACCAGTGAATAGCCACTATTTATTTTGTTCAGCTGAAATGTGTGCAATGTAGGTACATGTTCTTTCTGTTTCAAAGAACAGGGTTTGGTGAATTAATATTTGTGCTGCTAGCACATATAGTGTGCCATATTATGATAATTTTAAATAACTGATAATTTTAAATTGGTAATTTGTAGCACACTCAGGATTGTTTAACAAATATTGTCTAATCACAGCTAATTTTGCATAGAGATTTGCATATATCATCGGATGTGGATCTGAAACATTAGTAAAATGAGGAGATTTACAAGGATGCTGCCTGGATTGGGAGGCAGACCTCTATGAAGATAGGTTGAGGGAGCTAGGACTCTTCTCACTGGAGAGATGTAAGTTAAGAGGCGACCTGATAGAGGTTTATAAAATGTTGAGAGGGATAGATAGGGTGGACTCTCAGAGGCTATTTCCCCGAGCTGAAATGGTCAATACGAGAAGACACAGATTTAAGGTGCAGGGAAGCAAATACAAAGGAGATGTCAGGGGTAGGTTTTTCACTCAGAGGGCGGTGAGTGAATGCAACCGACTGCTGTTGGAGGTTGTTGAGGCAAACTCAGTGGGGTCTTTTAAAAGACTTCTGGATGAGTACATGGAAAAGAATAGGATAGGGGGTTATAGATAGGTCTGTGGATTGGTAGATGTGATCAGTGCAACTCATGGGCCGAAGGGCCTGTTTGTGCTGTATTGTTCTATGGCAGGAGATCAGCTAGAGGCATTGTACTGATCCCCCTCCTACTTATTGGCAGAACCATGCAATGAAGTGGTAGAAAACAATACACAGTCAGTAATTGTCAAAAAAATTATATCTTGTACTTCTGGGTATTAAATAAAACCCATCTAAATCAATTCCACTCTCCTTGTCTCTAATTTACCAGCAGCCCATAAGCTGATTGAATGTGTGTGTTGTTTTTAGGATTCTCTCTCATATCTTGTTACTTGTAATTGCACTTAGTCACTTAAACTGCAAGTCATAAAACTCACCTTATATAATAGCAAAAGCATTTTGCTCTGACATTTGAATAATTCTCATGTCTAATTAGGCTAATTAAGGTGAATGCAAAACATAAATATCACTTTATAAGTAAAATCAAAATTTAAGCATTATCAATTTGAGGTTGTTTTGAGTGTTGCAATAATTACTTTTATTTTAAATATTTCCATGCACAATTAATGTTTAGTTTGTATCATCTTTACCTTCTTGTTCCTTCCAAAAAGTACTTTCCCTGTCATTTATTTTACTTTTAAATTTTGGCTTTTATTTTTATGACCCAAATCTTGCTCTGTCTCTCTCTCTCTCTCTCTCTGATTCAGGCTCAGCATCTTAGTAATGATCTTTTCATGTAGGACCACAAAAGATAAGATAGCAGATGCAATTTGTCTAAAGGTTAACTATGTTAGAGCAACAATAAATCAGCAGTTACCATTTCTAATTATTGTACACTTTCTATTGAAAGTAAGCAAACTGATGCACTTTCTTCACAGGGTTGAAAATGAAGTAGTTCAATGCCCTCAGGATTGGGCAAGGAAGATATCCACAATGATACCTTTCTTCATACAACATATCGAGCAGGCAGAGAGGACTAGTAAGGAATTCCACAGTGAACGGTAAATGGGTGAATACCCATCCGGTGATTGTGTTACGATCAGAAGAATTAGATTCTAATAACACACCTTTTATAACACCAGGGTGTTTAAAAAAACGTTTTTTAAAATTTATTTGTGAAATATGGGCATCACTGGCTGGCTAGCATTTATTGCCCATTTCTCATTGCCCTTCTTCATGGGGCATTAAGAATCAATCACATCACTGTATGTAGGCCAGACCAAGTAAGAAAGGCAGATTTCCATCTCTAAAGGACATTAGTGAACCAAATAGGTTTGTCTGACAACTGATAATGGTTTCATGGTCATCAGATCCTTAATTCCAATTTCACCATCTGCAATGGTGGAAATTTAAACCAGGTCCCCACCAAATTAGCTGAGTTTCTGGATTAATAATCCAGCAATAATACCACTAGGCCATTGCCTCTCGTGTCAATGTCCAATTGATTACTTTTTAAAATATAGTCACTGTTGTATGCAGGAATTGCTAGTTTCTGACTGTAAGCTCCACCAAATACATTGTGGCAATGACAGACTGAATTTTTGGTAAAATGGGTTGAGGAATAAATAGATCACCAATAAAAAGCTCATGCTGTGGAACTTTTTACATCCACTTGACAAAACAAAGCTTTTGACTTACTCAGAAGAAGGTGGGAAAAGCAGCTACAGAGAGGCAGAGCTGCTTGAGCCCTGAGGAAGACAGGATAAAGAGATCCAGGCTTGGGGCCTTCACTTGCTCAGATGGAGGCAGGACAAGCAGTATCTGAGACAGACCTGGCTGCAACCTGTGGAGGAATGTACCTTCAGTTTCCAGCTTGCACTGACTTTGAGAGAGGGGAAAAAAAACAGTAATTTCTCAGGAAAGCCATATATCAACTAACTGGTGAATAACTGCTGTTAAGGACTGTTTGTAAATAACTGAAATTTAGAAAAATAGAGGGTGGGGTTTTTGGCCCCCTTGTGTTGTCCAGTGGTGGAGGCAACTCGCTGTTGGCTATAGCAGGATCTTTTACCTTGCTAATGTTTGTGTTTTGTGTGGTTCATTTATCCTGCTGCTGTGGAACGCATCAGGTAAAGAGAATGTTACCTGGACACTTTACTCCAGGAAATGGTCACACCCCTTAGAATTGGGTTTTCTGCTTTGCTCAGTGTAATGGACAAGATGTGGCTGCAAATGAGGCAAATAAGGGGATTAAAATAGTAGAAGAGGAGGAGCATCAATCTTTGCAATTGTCGAGTTTGTTGCAGCCTATACAGATGTGAGTAGGGACTGCAGGCTGGATAAGCAAACTGATCACAGTACTAGGTACAAGAAACCATTCAAACAGGGGACAATATAGTGAGGGGAATAGACACAGTTATCTGCATCCAAGAGTGGAAGGCTAGAAGGCTGTATTGTCTGCCAGGTGCAAGAGTTCATGACTTCTACTCTGGGTTAGGATGGTTGCAGTAAGAGTGGGGAAATCAAATTGTTGTGGTCTGCTTAGAGACTAATGACATAGATAGAACTAGGAAGAATGTTCTGCTTAGAGAGTATGAGGAGCTGGAAGCTAAACTAAAGAGCAGAATCTGAAAAGTAGTAATTTCTGGATCTAAGTGTGCAGTAATTGCTTTATTGATGTGTTCATCTAATATTAAAGTAAGAATTCTATTACTGGAAGTTCATATGGGATGTTAAACTGTGACCCTGCCTGTTTGGTGGATAGCACTGATGCCCCACAGCATCATGGATCTGAGTTCAATTCCAGCGTTTGGGGACTGTCTAGGTGGAGTTCTCACCAAAATTCCAGGTATCCAGTTTCCTCCCACAGTCCAAAAATGTGTAGGTTAGGTGGATTAGCTATGTAGTGGAGTTATTCTTGGTATTTTGACCAATAATTAGCTCTCAACCAACTTCTAGAAAAAGATTGATTATCATATTGCTGCTTATTTGACCTTGCTGTGCATAAATTGTCTATATTAGAGTAGTGATCGCACTGCACAAGTATTTACTTGGCTGTAAAATGTTTTGGGATATCCTGATGTTATGAAAGGCAATGTGTAAAGACAGGTTATTCTCCAGTAGTATACTGTAACAGATAGTTGCTGTGCTACTGCTGATTCTTCTCAGGTGTTCTGAGTGATGTAGAAAAATAAATGGCTCATTAGATGACTGATGGTTAACCAAAGAGTTACAACAGGGTTTCTGTTTGATGCTAAAGCATTACAAATTCTGGAAATTGGAAATGGAAACACAAAATCCTAGAAATAATCAATAGATCTGAAGAGAGAGAAAGAGTTAATATTTCCGATCAATAACCTTCAGCAGTTCTACAATAAAATCATTGACTTGAAACAAAATGTTCATTTCTTTACAGATGCTGCCAGACCTATTGACTATTTCTAGAATTTTCTGTTTTTTATCGATTTCTCTGTCAAATGATAGATTTAGTAAAAGAATAAAAGACTGCTCCAATTACAAGTTTTGTTAAGTAATAAAAAGGCTAACATGGTATTTCAGAACCTTAGAGCTTATGAATTCCTGAGGCTGCTGAGGTTACAGTGGGCCTATGGTTCCTATGTAGCTTCAGATGGACAATGACACCTTGCTGCCACCTGTTGATACTTTAGATAACCAACATTTGGCATATTCTTCCTTCTGGGCAAATGAGTGAAGGTGAAAATCTTGGAATAATTTATAAAACAATTGGATGAATGTAATAGAGAGACTTCAGTGTCTCTTTGAATCAGTGAATTAACTTAACCAATTGGCCTTACTTTAAATAATCATTTTGGTATTGCATGGGTGATATCAACTCTGCAATACCACCAAGTGTCTGAAAGTGGCAGAATTGTATTAGTGCTCGGCAGTGAGCCACTCAACACTATCATTAGCAGGAAATGGATGCTACTGTAGGTTTTTAAATGGTTACTTTCAGGTTTATATCAGGGTTGTCTCCTATAATTTATTAAGTGTTAGAAGTAACCATGTTTACTATATGGTACATAATTTAACACTATGTGAAGGACATTTGTGCTGTGGAAATTAAGATGAATATTTATAAAACACGAGTTGGGCCCATATAATTCTGAGCACCATGTTTTATGAAGGACGTGCAAATTTTAGAGGGTGCAAGAGGGTTTGATAAACATAATTCTAGGAATGAAGGATTTTGGTTAAGAAGATAGAATGGAGAAAGTGGGATTGTTTTCCTTCTGTAGGAGATTTGGCAAAGGTCCTCAAAACCATGAAGGGCCCACATAGGGAAGGCCTATTCGAGGAAGGGTGGACCATGCTACAAGAAAAAATTGGGTGGTAAGTAGAAGAATAAAAGTTGGGTCTAGAGAGCTGTAAATAGCAACACCAGAATTTTACCAACATCTACTGTCCTGAAACAAAATAGCAGTAATTATGATCTGAAATTGTTGAACTCACCAATGACTTTACAAGGTGACAGTGCTTATTGAAAGATGCAGTTTCCAAAACTTTGTTTGAACAGTAAAGGAGCCAATGGCCTAAGGAATCAGAGTGGAAATGAAATGAAAAATTAAAGTGACTGCAAGTAGAAATTCAAATTACACTTGAAGTTTGAATGGAAGTGTTCTACATTTACCCAATTCTACTTTAGTTATTGACCATTTCCTTGGCAATCTGATCCACTATCTCCTGCTGCTTCCTGATTTATCTGCTTGGATTTGTTCCTTGCTCATACCTGTACTTCCATAGGCAGCATCCTTCCATACAGTGACAACAATTTACCTTGCCTTGCTTAATTTTAACTTCAGCATTGTTTTCAAATCCCTAATTACCTTGCATTTCCTTATTTCTGTGATCTCCTTCAGACTTCCTACATCCCTACATTTCTTCCGTTCTGAATTTTCATCACTTCATTGGTGATTGTGTCTTCAATAGTTTAAGTCCTAAATTCTGGAGTCCCCTCCTTAAACCCAAGTATATCCTGTCCACAAAAAGCAGAAGAGATCTCACCTGGTCCATTAGTCTACAATAGATCATCAGCAAAGGTGGTGAAGGAATTGGTGAGAATACAGAAAAAATGAACGTGAATAGTTCCAACGATGAAAAACTTTCAGTTTTGAAGATTAATTAGAAACAAGAAGGCTGAGAGGAGACTTGATAGAGGTAGTCAAAATTATGATGTGTCTGGACAGGGCAAATAAGGAGAAATAGTTCTCACTCGTGAAAGGATCAAAAACAAGAGGACACATTTTAAAATAATTGGCAAAAGTGAAATAAGAAAAAAAAAACATGCAACTTGAGGTCTGGAATGCAATTCCTGAGAGTGTGATGGAAGCAGCTTCAATTAAAGCATTGAAAAAGATGGTGGGATTGTTATTAGAAAAGAAGAATGTTCAGGATTATAGCAAGAAGGGGAGAATGGGAGTAAGGACACAATCTTCTGTGCTGGAACAATTCTGTGACTGAATAGAAAATTTTGTCTGTAGTGCTATCAAGTACAAATGCCACTTACTCAACAATAACCTGCACATCAATGCTCAGTTTTGGTTCTGTCTGGCTCCAGACTTCATCACAGCCTTGACCCAACTGTGGAAGAAACAGTTGAATTCCAAAGGCAAGGGAAGAGTGACCTTAATATAAAGGCAGGATGTGTTTGAATGTATTAAGGAACCTGAATAACTGAGGCCAATGAGAATAGGGGTTAAAAATCTCCATAGGTTGGAGCCATACCCAGCACAAGGGAACAAGCTTGTTCATCCTCTGCAGTCCAGTGAAAACAATCCAAGTTTGTTTAACTTTTCTTCATAGCCCATATCCTCCAAACCGGGCAACATCCTGTTAAATCCCTTTTGCACCCTTTCCAATGCAAAACATTTTTCTAGTAGTGTGATGACCAGAATTGTACATAATACTCCAAATGTGGCCTAATCAAAGTGTTACACAGCTGCAACATGATTTTCTAATTCCTATATTCAATGCCCTGACTGAAGGCCAGCATGCTATCTGCCCTTGACCACCTTGTTCATGACATAGTGATTAGCATACTATTTGAACTCCTGGGACTTGAGTTCAATTCCTGGCTTAAGTCAATGCTTGTGCAGAGTGGATTTCCTCTGGGTGCTCTGTTTCTTCTCAGTCTGAAAGATATGCCAGTTAGGTGCATTGGCCATGTTAAATTCTCCCTCAGTGTACCTGAACAGGTGCCAGACTGTGGTGACAAGGGGATTTTCACAGTAACTTCATTGCAATGTTAATCTAAGCCTACTTGCGACTAATAAATAAATAAACATAAACTTGAGTTGCCACCTTCAGGGAACTGTGGATCTGCACGCCTAGATCCCTCTGCATGCTGATATTTTGAAGAGCTCTACTATTTACTATATATGTTCCTTCTGCAGTAGACCGTGCAAATCGCATTACCTCATGTTTGTCAGGCTTAAATTTCATCTACCATCTTTCAGTCCAGGTCTCCAGCTGATTTATATCTAGCTGTATCCTCTGACAATCCTCCTAACGACTACTTTCCCAATTTTTATTGTCTGCAAATTTGGTAATTAAACCATCTACATTTTCTCAGAGGCCCCAGCACTGATCCTTGTGGAACACCACTTGTCACAGACCTCCAGTTAAAAAAGTACTCTTCCACTGTGATTCTCTGCTTTCTATGCCCAAGATGTGGAAATGCCAGCATTGGATTGGAGTAAGCACAGTAAGAAGTCTCTTAACACCAGGTTAAAGTCCAACAAGCTTATTTGGTAGCACAAACCACAAGCTTTTGGAGCACTGCCCCTTCATCAGGTAAGTGGGAGTTCTGTTCACAAACCAGAACTCCCACTCATCATACCAACAAGCTTACTCTCCCAGATGTGAGTATGTTCTGTGCCTAAAGAATCTTCTCCAACAATTTCCCCACCACTGATATAAGGCTCATAGGCCTGCAATTTCCCAGATTGTGTCTTCTGCCTTTCTTTAACAGAAGGTGGAACATAGACACCCAGGCTGCATGCCTTTTCTGTGATGAATGGAAATCCATGTTCCACCCTTATGTAGATTGCCCAAGGTTGCAACTCCTCTTTAGCTGTTTGAAGGGGTTGCTTCCTTGGTTGCATTTCAGCCTAACTCTCCTAATCTTTGGTCAACTAGTGCAGAAAAGAGTGAAGATGGAGGAGGAGAACCTCCTTATAAATGTCCCACTGGGGCTGGCCAAGTTGGCCATCAGTAAGTCCAGGCAGCACGTGATCAAGGGTGTTGTCCAACTTAATTATCTAACCCTCCAATGAGGCTACATTCATGGCTGGGAGGCCTGGGAGAGGGAACACAGTGTCTACTAGCATGCTTCAGGCCTTCCATGAGCAGTGAGCACTCCAGGAACAACATTCAATTTGATATGTTTCCTTCAAAGATTTGACTTTTTGTTACTGTATCCTACAGTGGCTTGTCGCACCCTCTTGTTTATTTTGACTTTTTAATGAAAGGAGTCTAATTGGCAATAGCTGAAGCAAATAGTTGTGTAGGAGGAGAGCTGCAAGCCTGAATGATTCAAAAAACTTTCTAAAGAAAAGCTCAGTCTTGATTTCAGCTTGACTTGGACCTTATTAACAAGACTATTTTCTTTCATGTGGTTTTGGGAGCAGAAGCTGTCATCATGCTTTTTATATCCAGTTCCCTAACCAACTAATGTCTTACTGGAGACCAAGTATAACTCCAGGACTTCGCCGTGAAACTTGAGTTGGGGGCAAGATGTTATTAAGTAGTTTGGTCAGGGTTTCTGCATTTATGGCCACATGAAGTTTTGAAGTGCCATTTAGAACATAAGGACATAAGAAATAGGAGCAGGTGTAGGCCATCCAGTCCCTCGAGCTTGCCCCACCATTCAACAAGATCATGGCTGATCTGTAGTGGTACCACTACAAGTGTGAAAGTACCACTTTCCCGCTTTCTCCCCGTAACCCTTAATTCCCTCGTCAATCAAAAACCTATCCACTCTTGATTTGAATATATTCAGTGAGGAAGCCTCCACCACCTCATCAGGCAGAGAATTCCAAAGATTCACCACCCTTTGCATGAAGAAATTCCTCCGCAACTCCGATCTGAACCGCACCCCCAATCTTGAGGCTGTGCTGTCTAGTCCTGCTATTTTTGCTAAGTGGGAAGAGTTTCTCAACCTCTACCCTATCCATCCCCTTCGTTATCTTATACGTCTCTATAAGATCCCCTCTCAGCCTTCTAAACTCCAAGGAGTACAAACCTAGCCTATTCAGTCTCTCCTCATAATCCAACGCCCTCATCTCTGGTATCAGCCTAGTAAACCTTCTCTGCACCCCCTCCAAGGCCAATATATCCTTCCTTGAATGCAGTGACCAAAACTGCACACAGTACTCCAGCTGCAGCCTCACCAGAACCCTATACAGCTGCAACAATAACTCCCTACTTTTATATTCTATCCCCCTAGTTATAAAGGCCAACATTACATTCACCTTCTTAATCACCTGCTGCACCTGCACACTGTATTTTTGCGATTCGTGCACAAGGATCCCTGGGTCCCTCTGCACCGTCACATGCTGCAGCTTTTCGCCATTTAAACAGTAATCCTTCCTACCATTTATACCTCAGATTGTCACATTGGGCATATCCAGTTCATATTCTATTGAGGGTTATTCACACGGGGGGGGGGGGGGGAATAAATGTTGGGTCTGAGGCATCGGGCTAAATCTTACCAAAAAATGTCAGTGTTGTTTCTGGTGAGAAAGCTGACATGTTTCTCTCCATAGAGAATGGCCTCTGTCAATGCTGATTCTCTCAGTGAAAATACAACAGTTTTCTCTCAGTGAAATGCAACAGTTTTATAGTGTTATAAAACACTAACAAAAACGTCAAGGAGATGAGTTTCACAGCATCATATAGGGAGTATGGTTTCAACACACCAGCAAACCTGCCAACTGTCTGGCCATATCCCTCTCCATAGAAGATGACATTTAAGGTGTTGCTGCTTTGCAATTTTCAAGATGGGATGTAAAAACAATAGACACTGTTAATTGCTGAAATGTGTAACTAAAAATCCTTTACCTTTTTTAAAAAAAAAAGTGACTGTAAGAGCACTGAAAGTGTTTTGAAATTTTGCAGTGAGTATCTCAATTTCTGACTTCCTAAAGGCTGTCCGCCATCTATAAGGCAGTTGTGTAATTGAATGCACTCCACTTGTCTGGAGAATGCAGCTCCAACAACACTCAAAGAACCTTAACAAGCTGGTGCCTCCAAGATGAAGCTGCCCATTTGACTGGCACCATATTAACTATCTCTCTTCTAGAGGAGCACTCTTCTGCAGCATATACCATCCAAGATGAACTGCAGCAATTTGTAAAGGTTCTTTTAACAGCATATCCCAAACTTATGACCACTACCACTAGGAAGAACAAGAGCAGCAGGTGCATGGAAATACCACCACCTAAAAATTCCTTTTCAAGTTGCATGCCCTCTGAACTTGGAAGCATATTGTCATTCCTTTAATGTTTGGTCAAAATCCTGGAACTCCTTCCTTAATCACATTACCTTACACCATATGGATTGCAGTGATTCAAGAAAGTGATCCACCACTATCCTCTCAAGGGTATTAGGAAGTGAGCCCCTCATCCCATGAATGAGTTTAAAATATTCTATGGAGAGAAAAGGTTAACGTCTCCAAAATAATTCATCTTCAGAATTGAAGAGAGCCTCTTCTCAGTTTCAAAGAAAATTCATGTTGGACTTGCCTGCCATGAGAATTGTGTTGGACTACCACGTTGCCTGCCACGAGAATCAAAGTAGGCGAGCGGCAGACCATGGAATGGTCCATTGACTTGAGACAGGATTTTTCACTTTTGGGATGAGTGAGGCCAGAAAATCCACCCACTGACTCTGTTTTTCTTGCTACACATGCTGCTAGACTTGCTGAGTTTTTCCAGCATTATCTTCAATGTCTGTAATATTTTGCTCTATTAATTAAAGAATTCTCCCTAGTGTCTGAGTTTATATTTGTGCTGAAACCAATATCACTAAAAAACATATTAGCACACTGCTGTGTGTAAATTGATTGTCACCTTTCTTATATTACAACTGAGTACACTTCAAAAGTACTTAATTGATTGTAAAGCATTTTGGGACTTCCTGAGATTGTGAATGGTGTTATACAAATGCAAGTTACTTATTTTATATTCCCTAATCTAACTGTATGGCTTAACTTGAAGCAACACTTCGAAATAGCCTTTTCAAGTCCATTTGGTGTGTTATATAACTATAAGATGCCATCTCAGAGAACTCCTTTTAAGGTTGAAAAATGTCAGGTTAATATAACCTGTCTGGACAACTCAGCACCATGAGATTAAGGATCCTTGTGGCCTTCCTCCGCATGACTTGCAAGAATCTGAATGTTTCCTGTGAGACTCAATCAACCAGGTACAGGTAATTCCCTCAAGGAAAAGACAGAATTTCTAAGGTTGACTTTTTCTACGATGCTTATTATTTAATGCATACTTATTGAATCTATGGAGATTGTTTCATCAACATGATATGAAAGGAACTAAGATTATTTTCTTATACATCAATTATTTGAAAAATATCTGAAGCAGTCATGTATACTTTCATGACCACTGAAATGGTATCTGTAACTATGGCAACTACCCACTTGCTGTGACTTCTAAAGAAGCTACACAAAAAAAATTACTGTATCAAGGTGAAACAGCTACTTCATTCTTACAGCACAAAGATCCCATAAATATACTGTGGGATCATGCGAAGCTGTCAAACACTAAGCTCACTTGTGAAGGATTGTGTAACTTGTTCATGACTTAGTTACTGGTAACTTAATCTTTGCTGCATGAATGTTCTTCATATTTGATATCTTATTAATTTGATTACGTGACAATAGGCAATATTTGTGAATGTATTTAATTGTATGGGAGGCACTTTTAAAACATCCCTGAGATATTACAAGACGCTATATAAAAGAGATGTTCCTTATTTCTATATTCCCAAATGGTCTTGTTTTAGAATTGGATTTTTCCTGGAATAAGCATTAATTGCAAACCAAATCACTAAGCAAATGTCCAATTTGCATTTGGTGTGTCAAAAATCTCTGCTTCAAGTAATAGAAAGGAAATACCTTTGCAGCACCATTCAATACTGTGAATTTATAATTTAACTCTTCTACTAGCTGTATTACAGGTAATACAGGCATTCACTTTAATTTCCCTTTTCTTGTGCTTTCTTCAAAGTCTACATCTTCACTTAAATTGAGCCAGCATTATTTTGTAAATCTTCCATCAAGTAGGTCCATGATCCTAGTGATACACATAGTTCTCCAATTCTGAGATGAAAAGACATTAACAAGTAACTTCCAGTGGACAAAATTGTGTGAAATAGGGTCTTTTTTTTTAACAGAACAAACATAATCTTGAAACTGAGCTCATTTGTTGTGAATATCTAATTTTATGATTTGTATGTTTTCAATGTATAGCTTTTTGTTTTGGGAACTGAATTTTTAAATGCAAGATAAATGGGGGAAAAACTGAAACATCCCTAAGATTAATTTGAAAGGATAGTCTATGAATACTTGGGGTCTGAAAACAATAGACAATAGTGGTCCTCAGTTTCCACTATGGTGCTAAAAATCAGGTATAGTTGTATTATCCCCATTAGAGAGAGAAATTATTCAGGTGTGCCGCATTGCTGTAGGCTATATTACAGGGAGGTTTTGGGTTTTATTTCTGATTTCTCATGGAAAGGGGCAGTTGGCCCCTGGAATCAAGCAGACAGAGAACTGCTGACACTTGTATTTGAAGACTGGGCCAAGATCTGTAAAACAGCTGTAGACCAATAGCAGAGGTTTATCAGAAGCTAAGGGTGTATTCTGATGTTGAATCATGAAACAAAACTGCTTTATGATTCCACATGTGGATTGGGGAATCCACATTTGAGGTGCTTAAGGAGTCCAAGGGTCATCTAGCCTTTAGTGGAAGAGTCTGAAGAAATCTAATACCTTGGAGAATAGCAGGAACGTTGAGGAAAAAAATGAATTCCAAAATGCTGTGGCACACTTTGGTTTCTTCCCAGGAGAGGTGAATGAACCTTTGAGATCCTATCAAGTGTGAAGAGCTCAAGTGGAAATAAAAATAGAATGGGAAGTATCCTTTGGAAATTTTTTGGTTTAAAACGTGTTTACAAATTATAGTGTAAATTAGTACTGACTGCTTTGTTTGACTGGTGTAAAGTTTTTAGAACATGAAATCTTTGGCTTAATTCTTTCAGTTGTTATCTGGGAGTTTAGATTTCTTTTAGAAAGTTACTGATCTATATTGAGATCATAACAGGGGTTTAAAAAATAAATTCAGAATTTGGAGAAAATTTTAAACTTGACAGGGGGTCAATCGCTGGGTAATGCTCTCCTATTTTTATTTTATCTTCCCTTACATAGCTGATTCTCTGAAATCAATTGGCTATCCCATGGTATTTCAACAAAAGCAAAGTATTGCAGATGCTGGAAATCTAAAATAAAAACAAAGTACTAGAAATATTCAGCAGATCTGGTGACAGCTGTGTTGAGAGAGACAGAGAACATTTTGAGTCTGTGGTCCTCCAGCAAAATCTAGAAAACTTAAAAATTTATGGCCCAGATAATGGTGGTCCCAATAGTGGTGAACATTGAGAAGCTCATCCCTATTGAGGATTGCAACTGCACCATAGCTTCAGGCGATCTCACTTACATTGAAAGTCGGAAGTTCTGGCTGAACAGCTCTAGAGGATCCCGTGGGGTGACGTAGTTGCACAATGGTTAGCACTGCCGCCTCAGAGCGCCAGGGACCCAGGTTCGATTCTCAGCTTGGGTTACTGTATGTGGAGTTTGCACATTCTCCCCATGTCTGTGTGGATTTCCTCCAGGTGCTCCAATCTCCTCCCACAGTCTAAAAATGTGTGGGTTAGGTTGATTAACTATGCTAAGTTGCTCCTTTGGTGTCAAGGATTGGCAAGGTAAATAAACTGGGTTATGGGAATAGGGCCTGGATGGAATTGTGATTGGTGCAGACTCGATGACCCAAATGATCTCTTTCTGCACTGTAGGGATTCTATGATTCATGCTGATGATTGTGTTGGGACCTGTCATTTGGAAACATGGGATAATTGCCCAGCAGTTACATGACATTTTATGCATTTTACACTTTTTAAGGGCTTTCCCTCATTTGAGCAAATCCTGAGGTGCTGGGGATGAGGAGCTGGAAAGTCACGAGTATGAATGGTGGAGGGATGTGAGAATCTGGGTGAATTTTCTGAGGTGGAAATGGGGTGGGGGTTAGTGAGAGTGGAAGTATAACTAAAACTTAGTTACATTGCCTCATCAAAAGTCATGACAAGAGTTATTCGTCACTGAGCTGAACATAAACTTCAAGGAGTGTGCCATCAGCTCCTAACGTAAAAAGAGGGCATGATTTCACCTGCAATGCATCAAGCTCTGCACTGGCTTCACCATTGGACCCATTCTGCTGCCAGAAAGCAAGTTCCTGCTGCAACCTACCACCAAGGTTGGGTTGTACTTCACACACATCAGTGGATCCAAGTAAAATCCAGACCAATAGGCTTTAAACAGGTGAAAGCAGGGACTGCAGGAAAAAGAACGAAAGGAGAAGTCTGTGATAGGGTGGAGGATAGGAAAGATTAAATGATAAAAAGGGTTCATCGTGCAAGATCAACAGAAATGGTAATAGGACAAGTATAGGAACAACATCATGAGATGTGAATGACAATCTTAAGTAGCTGTCACCCAAGAGGAAAAGGAAAAGAAATGAGAGAAAAATCAAAACAGCAAAGGAAACAAAATGGGTAGAGACGTTTATATGATAAAATTGTTGAACAGAATGTTCAATGTAGAAGGTTGTAAAGTTCCCAGAGAAAGATGAGGTTCTGTTCCTCAAGCTTGCATTGAACTTTGATGGAGCAGAGCAGGACTAAGGATAGAGTGGCATCAAGTTAGAGAATTAAAATGACAGGCAACCAGAGCTCAGCATCTAGTTGCAGATTAAATGACAGTATTATATAAAGCCATCATCTAATCTGCATTTAGTACAAATATATGCAGAGATGCATATATTAGAATAAGTACAAGTGAATTGCAGTTTAACCTGGAAGGATTATTTGGAGTTTAAATGGTAAGAAGTTTAAAAGGACAGCCTGGAAAGATGGAAGCTGTTGTTGAAGATGACTGCAGTGTGGATCACCATGGAGGGAATGTTCCCATCAGAAAGCGGAGGGAAGATGTTTTTGGTGATGGCATCACACTAGATGTGGTGGAAATGGTAAAGGATGATTTATTGAATATGAAGGTTGGTGAGGTGGAAAGTGAGGACAGAGGGAATCCTACAAAGGTTCTGGGAGAGATTGGAAGTAGTGAAAGCAGAAGATGTACGAATTGAAATGGAAGACATAGTTGAAGGATCTCTAAACTATGGTGGGAAAATCTTCAGCAAAAAGTATTGGAAACATATTTGTATTAGTTGCATTTTCATAAGAGACAGAAACTGATCGAATGAATTAGAGTTTTTACAGGGAGTAGAGTGTGAGGAAACCTAGTTGAGCTAGCTGTGGGAGTTAGTATGTTTATGGCAAATACTTTTTTAACCTAGTCCCAAAAATGGAGGTGAGAAATCAAGGAAGGGAGATGATATGATTGCTTTCAAATGCTACCTTTGTTTTGCAATGTTTCTGTAATTTTCCAGTTCAAAGTGACAGTGTGAAATGGTACCAATGCAGTTATTTACTTATTGGAAAAAGAACCAAATGGAACTGCAACAAGTAATGTTGAACATATTCCATAAAAGGCAGAAATGTTCAGACCAATGCAGGTGTCCATAACAACACCTTTTTTATTTGGAGGAAGTGAATTGAGTTGAAGGAGAAGTTGTTCAAGGAGTTAATTTAGGCAGCAGGTGAATCTGGGCATTTTGGGCCTACATTCAAGAAAGAAGCTGACAGCATTCAAATCTTGTGCTAAGAAATGAAGATGTAGAGGAATTGGACATCCATAGTAAAAAGGAAGATGGTAAAGGCAGGAAGGAAGTGAAGGGAGGAACAAACAGGTATCCATAGAATCCCTATAGTACAGAAGACTCATCAAATCTGTATTGACCTCAATCCCACCCAGATCTTATTCCTGTAACCCCACACATTTACCTTGATAATCCCCCTGGCCAATCAACCTAAGTTGCACATCTTTGGACTGGGAGAAAACCAGAGCGCCAGAAGGAAACCCATACAGATGTGGGGAGAAAATGTAAACTCCACACATCTGATCCAAGGCCAGAATTGAACCTGGGTACCTGGCACTAAGGCAGCACTTCTAACCAGTGTGCCATCATGCTACCCCATGGGTGGGTAGGAAGAAAGTGGACAAGTGGGAAAGAGTCAAGTTAGGAATAAATCTGTTAATTGGGACAGGAACTGTTTCATATAGACCTACCATGACAGCCCTGTTGTGGGACACGGAAAGGAGATAGAAGAAATTTGAACTAAACACTTGATGGCTGTGGAAAGATTTCCAAAGATATGCTCAGTGATAGTCCTGGAAACAATAGCTTGGTGTATCGTGATGGGATCTGCTATGATAGTGGCTATCCTGGCTAAAGAAACCAGCATAAATGTAATAAATAAGAATGTCACTGTTAATTTTGAAATTAATTGAAGTGGACAAAGCTGAGGTCTTTGCTTAGGATAGAAGGGAAACTTGGAAAATAATATTTCTATTTTTCCTCAATTTCTGATTAAATATCAGACCTGAAACACTTGATTTTTTTTTTCCTTCTTCAGATGCTACCAAGCCAACTAAACATTTCCAATATATTATCTGTATTTCATGGTAGTTTGCAGTGGCCATGGGGCCATATATATATTTTAAGAAAATTGTATTATAAGATGATTTGATGGCACAGTGGGTAACATTACTGTCTCAGTCAGAAGATAGGAAGTTTGAATCTTTTTCTCTAGAGATTTGAGTACATAATCCTGCTCGATCTCCTACCCACCCATAAAGAACAGAATAGAGTCTATTTTAATCCCAACAGATAAACTCTGCTAAAAGAGTTGCTGCACAATTTGCAATGTCATCTTTTGAATGATGTGTTAAACTGAGGTCATGTTTGTCCTCTCAAAATAATAAATTTTAAACACTACTCAAAGAATAAGCATGTATACCCCCGGTGTAAAGACAAAATACTGTGGATGCTGCAACCTGAAACAGAAAAGGTTGGAAAATCGCAGTAAGTCTCATAGTATCTGTGGAGAGAATAGAGCTAATAGTTTTGAGTCTGGATGACCCTTTACTCAAAACATTGGCTCTACTTTCTCTCCACAGATACTGTCAGACCTGCTGAGATTTTCCAGCATTTTCTCTATGTTTACTGTGTTCTGGCTAATAATTACCCTCAGTCCAAACAGCATATTTGCTTTATATGGGAATTTGAGTGCATAAATTGATTCACTGCCTTACTATCAGGAAAAGGCGCAATGCAATTGTATGCCTTTCAATCTTTCAGATAAAAAAAACTCCTAAACTGCTGGAAATATCAACGCAAATGAAAGATGAATTAAAGAATTTACAAGAGGTTCAGGGCAAGCAATGGGACATGATTATTTAGAAGGAAGAGCTTAAGCCAGGTAATGATGGGGTCGAGGCAGTAAGGTGCTTAGTTACATCCAGGCCTACAGGGTGTTGGCAGGGCAGCTCCAATGGGGCAATAATAAGATCAGTGTCGCCGGCCAGAGATCCCATTGCTCCTGGAACAATCATCCGTATTGCATTGAGAGGAAACTCTATGTTGATTAGTTTTACCTACACCTTAAGATGGTTTTTGGGTTCGGGTACAGTAAACAGGGAATCAACGGAGGGCCCAAAATTCAGAGGCCGCTATTACCCCACAGAAGCCTTTTGGCCCACCCCGGCCGCCTACAGGAAATCTTGGCAACAGGAACCGGAAGTAGCGCACTGGTGCCATTCAAATTATTCAACGAGCCGTCCCTCCCAGTAACCGGTATGGCAGGGTGATGGGCAGTTCAAATAGCCAATCATAGCAGGGTTAGAACCCCCAGTGCCGTGATTCACCAACCAGGATGGGGTCAGTGGGCGGTACATCCGGCAGTGCGGCCAGTTTGATGCCCTCCCCCCGCGAGTTGTGCTAATACCGGTACATGCGGATAATTGACAGTCAGTCTAGCGAATCGGAAGACCAGCTGGGCCAAGTGAGCCGGCATTCAGCCAATCAAGAAATAGTGAGTGGGCGGGACTTCCGGCAGTGCGGCGAGTTTGCTTTCCTCCCCCGCAGCGCTATCGCCTGAACGACCATCATCCTTTGCCGACACTATGGGCTTTTTCTTCATATAAATAATCGCAGCCGCGACGGCGGCGGCGGGCGGCGCTTTGGGGGCGGAAAGCGGCGGAGGCGGCGCGGGGACAGCTTGCGGCCCGAGATTGCGCGGTGGCGGCAGTGCTTGTGGTGCGGCTCCTGTCATGAGTCCGGCCGGGTGCTCCCATGTGAACAGTTTTAAGGCGGACAATTGGAAGCAGAGCCTGCGAGTGATTTACCAGTGCTTTGTGTGGAGCGGGACTGCGGAAAGCAGGAAAAGGAAGGTAAGGGCCGGGCTGGGCTGGGGCAGGAGGTAG